>JAKSZT010053929.1:21244333-21601346 GCA_026826555.1 Tolypeutes matacus | reverse complement strand
TCTCTATCTCTATCTCTATCTCTATCTCTATCTCTATCTCTATCTCTCATCTCTGTATCTATAGCCTCATAGCGTGGGCTGAATTCTTTGTGTTCTTTCTGTAATTGCTGAAAGTATAAAAAGGTAAATGCCCTAAAAGTAAATATATTTTTATATATAAAATTATTTTTCCTAATGGGTTGAAAAGTATGTGGATGGAGAGTTTGGCTTTATCTTGAATGAATCATAACTTCAGAATGAACATTGGTTCAGTCTGAAAATGATAGTGGGGGATTATTCTCATTTTTACATGTTGGACCTACTCTTCCAGAAGCTCTGGGCTGATTCCTAACTCACTCGCTGACTCATTCATTCTTATTTTCCCCACAGGATGTGAAGAGGTGGTATGTCTGGGGACCATGAACTGAGGAATCACCCCACCTAACCCAAGAGCATAGACTGGCTTTTGTGAAATGCACGGCAAGGATTGGCCCTTGTATTTCTGCTATCCCCTTCAGAGGCCGAGACAATAAATCAGTGTAAAAATGGGGGTAATCACTTCCTTTCCTCCACAGTTGTGTAATCTGCTAAGTATTCTGTCCTCCTCTCTATAGTTCAACTCACTTATTCACTCTTTTTACAAGTGTATGTCTACACTTTTATGTGTAAACAAACTGTATAATGTAGTGCAAAGCATTTTGGAATTATGCACGCATATAGATTGCGAATCGTACAGTCCTTGGAATGGATAAAAATCTGAATTGAAAGTCTGTATTATGACCTTGTGGGATAGTGTAGTAGGCAAAGCTCAGGCTTGGAGGGTACGAATCTGAGTATAACCTGCAGCTTGAGTATAACCGTGGGAAAGCTGTTTAAACTCTCTGAACATTAGTTTCTTCATTTTTAAATTGGGGATAATAATAAGTATCTAAAAAGGTTATGGTGAAAATCAAGTGAAATAATATATGTAAAGTGTCTGACATAAAGTAGATACTCAAGAAATATTTTGGAGAGGTTGCTGCCTACTGGGAGAAAGACATGGAATTTTCAACAGTCACACTTGGGTTTGAATGCTAGCTCTGCCGCTTTAGCTGGGCCTACTTGAGCAAGTTACTTAAATTCTCCAAACCATAGATTCTATGTATACAACACTTGACACACAGCAGATGTTCAATACATGTTTGTCTTCCTTGGAGATTCTGGTTACTTATGCATTTCCAATTCTTTCTGACTATCAAAGTCCTATAATGGCAATGTGTCTGCAAGGAGAGGTGAGAGGTGGGGAGTGTAACTGGAAGAATGAGGCTTGATATTTATATTTTGTGATATTTTGCAATATTTATATTTTGACACTTTACTCAATATTTTTCCAATGGAATGTAATTTCTGAAGAAAGAACAGCTTTAGTTTAGGAGGTCAAAGAGAAAGCTTTACCAACAGGCTGACATATGGCTATTAATTAATAATACTGCTATATAAATAGCCATATAAAGCTTGTTAACCAACTCTTAATTTTCAGATAGAAAAATGAGTAAAAACTCTTAATTTTTTACTGAAAAAAAAAATCTTACTGAAATAAGTAAGAAGTTTACTTACATAAATTACATATGCTCCCCCCAAAAAGGAAAAAAATCACTCTGTATTCCATCAAGAGATAATCACCATTAATTTGCTACCACTTTCCAGATATCTGTAAGTTTGTGTGTATAGCTCTATTTATATCTGTATAAATACATGTTATGCATAGTAACTACCTTTTTTCCTACTAACAATAGCTTATAACCTATTTCTATGTCACTACAATGTCTACTCAACATTATTTTAAATGACTCAAGGGTATTCTATTGTTAGAATGTACCAGGATTTTATAGTAAATCCTTATGTTGGACATTACATCCAAAAAAACTTTGTTTTTAAAAATCAAGATACTACTTCTACGGATGCATATCTGATTGATGACCTAGAGGTGCACAGAGTGAGTTTAAATAGTGTGAGTGTGCAAATATGAGCTTCTGGGAATAGGTTATGATATAATATCTACTTACGGTCATGTGTACCATGGGAAAAGAGCAGGGAAAGTGAAGCATTGTCAGAGGATTATTTTCAACTTAAATGTGTTGGGACAAATGATTTTTAAAGTCCTAAAATGGAGCATCACTTACCTTGGTGGACTGAATTGTGTACCCCAGCTTGGACACGTTCTTGGTCTTGGTCACATCCTGGTGGGTGTGGACTCATAGAAAATAAGGTCTCTTTAAGATGTTACTTCAGGGAGCAGATGTGGCTCAAGCAGATGAGCACCCGCCTCCCACATGGGAGGTCCCGGATTTGGTTCCCGGTGCCTCCTGATAAAACAAAAACAGGGAAGCGGCTGTGGCTCAATCAGTGGGGCTCCCGTTTACCATATGGGAGGCCCCAGGTTCGGTTCCCGGGGCCTCCTGGTGAAGGCAAGCCCGCCCGCACAGCGTGGTTAGCTGACCCAGCGAGCACAAGCAGCAAGGGGGGGATAAATGAATAAATAAATAAAATCTTTAAAAATAAATAAATAAATAAATAAAACAAAAACAAACAACAAGCAAAACTGATGGAAAAAACAAAAACAAAAAAACTCAGGGACACCTATGTGGCTTGGTGGTTGAGCACTGGCTTCCCACATATAAGGTCCCAGGTTCAATCCCTGGCCCCTGGTACCTCAAAAAAAAAAAAAAAAGATGTTACTTTAGTTAAGGTGAGGCCCAACTGAATCAGGGTAGGCTTTAGTCCAGATTACCAGAGTCCTTTATAAACAGAGTGAAAGTCAGAGAAGGAAGCCACAGGGAGCAGCCAGAAGCTAGAAGTCCAGTGGAACCCAGAAGAAAAAGGAGAAGATTACCACCATGTGCCTTGTCATGTGATGGAAAAGCCAAAGACCAAAGATCAGCAGCAGCCAGCTCCAGGATGCTACAGTCTTTTGGGGGCAAGCACTGCCTTGCTGGCACTTTGATTTTGGACTCCTAGCTTCAAAACCATGAACCAATAAATTCCTGTTGTTTAAGCTAACACATTGTATGGTATTTGTTTTAGCAGCTAGGGAAAAAACCACTTACCTATACAAGGATATAGATCTCACTTGGAATTATTGTGTTTTCAGCATCATCTAAGGACTCCCACCTTGGAGTTCAAGAGTCTCAGGAGATCCCTTTTCTGTCTTAGCAATTAGAAAGAATTGACTTGTATGTTTATGACAACCCAAGGATGATTGTGTGGAATTTGAGTTTTAAGGAAGATGATTACAAGTCTAAATAATTATTTTGTTTCTAATTAAAATCAGAGAGGTGTTTTTTTGAGGGGGATCTACATTTTTATACATATTATCATTATATTCATTTAGGGCTAAAATGTCCAGTCCACCTCTCTCTCTCTCAATTTCTTTCTCTCTCATTCTTTATGCTCAGAAAACAAAAGTATCTTTCATGGAATCAAATACTGAGCTCGGAAAATGTGTCATGCTTACCAGTTCAACTCAGAAGTATGAAAAAGGTGAAGTGTACTTAGCTTCTCACAGCTTTTTCCTTTTCCCTGCTCCCAGATCTGTGAATCACTATTCTGGGTGAAAAATATTTCAAACAAGAATTATTCCTGGCAAGTCATGTTATTAGAAAAACGTCCCTATCACTCAAAGAGATGACCCTTATCTCTTTCTTTACTGGAAGAATGTCTTGCAGTAGTTTTTCATCTAGCCCAGAATAATTCCTTATGCTTCACAGGGATTGCTTTCAAGTGATTGTGTAAATACCACTGCCTCATTTTGATGTAAAGGGCTGCTTTTTATTTTTTTTTGTTTAGTTGATGTTGGTAAATCCCATCAGTTTGGTTTCATAAAGAGAGGTCCTGACAACTTTATTAAGAACACTAGTTTAATATAATGATTCATGGACTAAATGCTTAGATTAAAATGTAAAAAACAAACAAACAAACAAAAAAAAACCCCAACAACATATATGTATTACCATTTTCACTAGGGGGTACATGCATAGAACATCACAATAAAAATCTCTCAGATCCATTGAGAAAATTAAAAGCATCAATCTGACACTTAATAAGTTCCCTGACTATATTAAGTCTACTTTGTTAGGAATATATGTATTATAAATAGCCATATTCCGACCCACATCTCCCTTCCCCTGCCCTCCAATAAGCAAATATGTCTTACCTCATATGAGGGCCAAAAGATGTTTGCATTGGCTCTCTGTCTGACTTTAAGGTAAGAACAAAAATTTTTAAGTGGTCACTCTGCTAATGAAATCACTCTTACTCTTACTTCATGGTTTTTATTGCCACCATTAATTAGAAAATTGGAGGGAATTCATTCTCTTTCTATTCACCTTTTTTGTGCCATTTCTCCCCAGTTTTTCTTAATGTTGATGGTAACTTTTACTTTCGTTTGGGCCGGATTATTTAGTAACCATGTTTCATAGTCACTTTGTGTTAAGTAGCATTTCAACAAGTCTCTCATGATGCTTCCAGAAAGTAGGATGATAAAATTATTATCATAGGTTCCCATAGCATCATTGACATGCTTAGGCAAACTAGACCTGTATTCTTCTACTTAACTACGGTAATTAGTTGAAAAACAGAAGAGTTAGAGTAAATAGTTTTATGTCCACATGCTTAGTATGGGGAAGTGACTGAGGCGTGGAATGTGTACTTTGGTTAAGAGAATGTTTCAGTCATGTTTTCTTTTCCATATTGATTATAATTCAGCCACCCCAGAAACTGAATAGTCAAGTTTGGAAGTATTATTGGCTTTGGAAAGACTGATATTTTTTTTCCTCATATAATTTTAAAAACCATTCATGAGCTTCCTTATCTATGAAAAAGAAATCAAGATTTATGCCAAAGAGAGTCTCACATGGGTGATTTATGGGCACTAAATATCAGAAATGAAGAATTCCTTTGTTTTTCAGAGTAAAATAGTTTTTTGTTTTGGGAATATCATTTTTCAAAATGCTTAATTTTCTAAACATGTTGCCAAAAAAATACTGGGGATAGATTATTGAGATATCAATAAATAGCATTGTATTTTCCTGCTTTTGTTAAGTGGAAACAAAGTCAATATATAGAAACCTATAGAGAAACATGGGAATTTCAAGTCAATTGCTGCTTCAATTTTAGGTATAGCAGGAATATCTCTGCTCTTTTACTGGAAATTTGCACTTAAAATCCATAGAATGTCCCTATGGGAGCTGGCCCACATCCCAGGGCTGATGGTCATTCCCTTGTGTCCACACTGATTTTCAGATAGCAATCAGATGTACAGATACCCCATGTTCCAGAGAACAATTTGAAAAATCCTCAGGTGTATAGTTGAAAGAAAAAAATCACATCTAATAGATGACACATGAGAAAGCATTGCCAATCCTGTTGTCACATGTTTTCTTTGAGAAGCAAAAGCAGACACTCATAGACTACTTTGTTAAAAAAAGAATCAAGATAACATAGATTCAAAGATTCAAATACATTAGAAGTCTATGAAGCAGAAAGTAAAGTTCCCATGTCCCTATGATCGGCCTCATTCTCCAAAGGTAATCTTAAAAGAGAAGTTTGGCATATATATTTTTCTAAACATTTTGTTTGGCCTAGGAAAAAGGCATACACACACACACATTGTTTACAATAATTGGGTAATATGCATACTTTTTGTACCTGACTTTTAATCTTTAATAATATTTTGTAAGTTTGTTTCTAGCCATTGCAAAGAGACCTACCTCATTTGTTTTCATGTGTGCATAGTATTCTATTTTATGGAGGTCCCACAATGTATATATCTCATTCTCTCTTGAAAGGTATTTAAAGAATATGCTGGTTACTTTATGTTTGCCTGCCTTATCAATTATTCTCTGACCTTATCTGCATTTCTCTACACCCCAAAGTGGAGGCTAAAACCTGGCTTCTAGTTGGATTTCGTTAATGGGAAGATTTGGAGTGGGGGAAAGAACTCATGGCATTTCTCCCACCCCCTTCCTCTCTGGGCTGCATTTTCTGGCTGTGACTGAGCTCCTCCATAAATAAAGCTCCTGGGCAACGGCTCCTTCTCCATGGCTCCATTTCTATTAATGTATTTCTTTCCTTTGCAGATGGTAATGATTTCCCACAATTGATAGTCTACGTGCCTCATCCTTTCTTACTAGTTGTGCTGTGCTGGTAAATGTTTAACAATTGGCTCTCCATGAAAACAATAAAGAAGGCCTGACTTTAGTGTTTGCCAATTTTTATAGGTGTAAATACTCTCATAATGGCTGATTTCAAGATACCAACTTGAATGCAGTGTTGGGAAGAGAGGTACATAAGCCAATTCCAGCATGCCACCACCCTCATACTTCCTTTGTAAGTTAGTTACTTTACTAACTTCAACTACCAGACTTGATTTTGTTGTCAGAACTCTGGCTGACCTAGATGATTTCTTTTTGGGTTTGTTTTGTTGCTATTACAAATAACAGTTGTGCAGCAAATATCCTTTTTATATACATCATTGCATACATATGCAAGTATTGCTGGAAGTTAAATTCTGAGACGTGGGTCAAAGGTATGCCAATCCAACATTTTCATGGATATTGCCTAACTGCATCCTAAAAGGTTGACTCAATTATAATCCCTCAGACAGCTCCAAAAATACCTTTCTGAATAACTTCATCAATACCAGATACTTAGGATTTTTTTAAAAATCTGTGCTATTAGCAAAAATGATGCCTTGTTGCATTAAGTTGCATGTTATTATTTTTTAGTGAGGTTGAAAATCACTTTATAATTTTATATCTATTGAATTTCTTCTGTAAATTAGGGGACTCAGTAGGTTGGTGTCTGAATCCCCCTGGTTACATAGTGGTAGGTTGGTGGCTACTCCACTGGCAGCAGTGAAGGAGAGATGGCCATTTAGTTTGCCTGGGAAATGGCTGTGTGAGTGTTTCCCATGGACAAGAGGTGGGCAATTCACAAGAGAGAACTAGCAGGGAAGTGGTTTAGATGAAGGCCAAAAGGCCTGCATGGAGGCGGTCTGTTAGATTCCTAAGGGACTATAGAAGAAAGAGCTGACAACCCAGAGGTGGGAAGTTGCCTGTATTGAGATGAATGAATCCACAAAAATGCCCAGAAGAAACTGAGGGTCAAACATCCATCCACCCTAGAAAGCACACAGATATCTTAAAACAGGACCAGTCCACATTCTCATTCACAGATGGGGAAGAACTCTCACTGAATAAATTCTACAGGGACAGAGGAAGACTAAAATAAATTAGCTTTTAAATTATACCCATCGTCCCATGTGCTCCAACAAGTGACTCTCAAATGAAAGTTTCTAGCCCAGACCAACATGTGAACTCCAGATACATATTTCTGATTCCCAGATTTCTTACCAGACCCATTTTCTTTCTAAGACCTGCCTCAAAATGCAAATGTTCCAAATTGAAATTAACTTTCTCCATTGCCCTCCATCAAGGTTGCCATCACATTTCAATAAAGACAACTGCTCTTAAAGTTGTTGCTCATTTCATAAACACAGGAGTCAGAGTCATCTTTATTCTTTTCTTCTCACTTACCCCCACCCTCTAGGAAATAAAACTCCTAAATATATTTCATATCCATTCACTTCTCTTTGTCATCATTTTGTCCCAGCTACCTTTATCTCAAGTCAGGTCTACTGCAATTACTTATTTACTGGCCTCTCTGCATCCTCTCTTGGCTTCTTCCAGTTCATTCTCTTACACGGCAGCCAGAATGATCATAAAATAAAGATCTGATCATATTCTTTCTGTTTAAAATCCTTCATTGTTTCCACATTAGTCTTGGGGTTAAGATCCAAATTCTGAACATAATCTGTGGCATCCTGAATATCCAACTCCCGCCTCCATCACCATCATCACCTTACCTCATTCACCCCCTACTCAGTGGTCTTCATCCATATGGCCTTCCTTCAGTCCCAGAGAGCTCAAGCTCATTTCTGACACAGGGATTTGAATATGTTCTGTCTGATACTATCTTCCCTGCTATCGCCTCTTTAAGCTTCCACTTAAATTTGATTTGTTTTTTGATTCTCCTAATCCAGACTATATTCCCCTATTATGCACAATAATATCTTATTTTTCCATCTTTATGACCCTTATTGTAATTATAATTTAAATATATTTTATGTAGTTATTTGTTTAATGTTAATTTCTGCCCACCTAGACTATAAGCTCCCAGGAGAGTAGGGACTATATTTATCATGTTCCCCACTGTATCCCCAGCATCCAAGTCAGTGTCTGTCACATCGCAGGGACCTGATAAATATTTGTTGCATAAATGGTTGAAAAAATTCTGGTACTAGAATTATACCAGAGAAGGCCCAGGGGAGTATATTCCCTAACTCAAGGACATAAAAGGGTACTCAGCTTCTGTGTTTCCTTCTGTCTCCTACAAAACTTCACTTTGAGCCTATAGCTCTGTTCTAAAAGTTAGGACTCATATTAAAAGGGTACCTAATATAGAGGTAGAATTGTTTTCTCCATTAACTTGATAAAAGCAAGGAGTTGGCAATTTTCACCTAATATCTAGTTCAGATCTTCTGTCACTTCTGCCAAAAGCATCAATTAGGAGAGGTGGGGGTAAAAGGAAAGCAATAGCAAGATTTTAACATCATCATCAATTTTTTAAGTCCCTTAGCTCCGATATATGATTACATTTAAATTAACTTGTTTATTTAATGGGTGTCATCTATAACATGGTGATTTGTGTAGAGAAAACAAATAAAAATTTTGTTTCAAGTTTTTACTTTTTGATGATGTAGATCCAGTCTGGAATATCTTAGACCACTACAGTCCTTGCCCAAATATGGTGACAGAGCACTTTAAGTTAAGGAAACTGGCTTGAATTTACCGTTTGAAACCCAGACTGAATGTAACAAGACCGCAGTGAGTCAGTGTGTGTGATTGTTCCAGAAGTTTGGGTGAATGCCAGTCATTCAGTGCTTGCCATTTCCAATGATATTTCAAAACATGAATAATTTTGAAGTCATGGTTAAATAATAAAAAAACTAAAATTACAGTAGCAAACTCAAGTTAAAGATGTAAAACATACATTCAGATTGCTTAAAAATAAAAGTCATTGTAATATCATTTATGTCCACCAAGATTATTTTTAATAAGCAAAGTCCCTTCACTACAAAATCTGGCAAGACAGGAATTTAAAACAAAGTGTTGACTATTCAATATAGGATATAGAATCAAAGAAGCTTGTCAACACATTCAGAATTAGAATTTATAGAGCCCTCGTTTATTTTTGGTCTTTTTCTAGAATACCAAGTCAATATTTATAGAACTAAGTGACAGCCAGAACTGTGTGGCATGTGGTTACTTTAGATGGTGTTTCCGGAAAGATCTCTGTCCCGCACGGAGCCAAAATTATCCTTTATACATGCACAGGGCCTGGAATGTTCACCGTTAGACATTGATACACTTAAATTCCTCAGGGTTAAAGCATCCTGCCTTCTGTGAAAATCCAGACATCTCTGGGAAAAGCAGAAACATATCTTGTAATCACTGCCAACAAATCTGGAAATTAAAGACCAGAAGTTCTATTATCAGAATTCATTGTTACCACCTCACATTACATTTTCTATTATTTTAAAATAAATATTATTTGTTTCTGCCTGCTTTAGTGTTGATACCCCACAGGTAATGCACAAGTCCTTTAACGAGACTGTCACACACACTGTTTCTTGAGACATAGCATAGGGATATTCTGAGCAAAAGAAAGGAGGGAGTCATGCCTGGAATTAGCTGGCAAAAGTGAGGAACTGCAGTGTAAGGACCGTGTTGGCAGTGGGAATGGGGCGAGAGGGTGAAGAAGAAAATGAAAAAGGGAAGGCACAGAGAACCCTGAAATGACGTTTGTCCACATCACAGTTTTTCCCAAGAATGGCCCTGATGTTGGGTTTGCATAAGCTAAGTGGTTGGGAAGAAATGGAATTAAAGTGATTCTGAAGAGCCGGGGGGGAGGGGCAGGGAAGACCTGCTTTCATGATTCTTTCTACATATGATGTCACTGTAACCAATGGAAAAGTGAAAAGTTTAATAACCAATTAAAATGCCCAAACCACCTTTAAAAAATGAAAGAAAAAACAATAAAATTAAATATAAACAAAATAAAACCTTTTTCCTGTTTTTCATGCTTGAGTTGATAAAAGTTGTTGCTTTTTCTCATATCTAACATATTCATCAATTAGAAAGCCTTAGCACCTAATTGTAGTTTTCAAGAGTTTGTATCATTTAGTAGAATGTGCAAAAGTTTCACCAGGGCCCACATTAGATATTGGCCAATTTAATCAACTATCTGTTGATATATGCTCCCTTTAGCAGCAATGGGTGGTATTTTTACTTTGGATTATTCTTGTAGAAAATAAAAGTAACATCTATATTTTGATCAAGCACTAATTTTCTGAATTGGAACTGACAATTTAACCCTGCCAAGTTTATGCTTATAAACTTTTATGGGATTTATCTACAGAAACCTTATGCAATGATGTCATGGTATATGTCTGGTCAAATAACACGCTATTGCATGTGGTGCTGTTTTAATATGCCACACTATGTCTGGACAGCTCATTAAAGCAGTGGATTTAAAGAAATTCAAACCAGGAAGTAGGCTAACACCAGGCTTCTTTAGTAAATTATCAGAAAACTTCATTTGTGGTATAATAAATGTAATTACTAATGAAAGGAAAAGTGTTAATGCTCTAAAATGGAAAAATATCAATAAGATAACTGGTTGAAATTGTCATTATTATATAGCTTCAGCTTAGCCAAAACATTTAAACAGCATAATGATTGGCAATGCAGTCATTCATTTTATTTATTTTAATGCAGATGTGATTTGAAGACTTATAGCACAGCTTTTCTATTAAAAACTTTTTTAAGTGCAGAAAGTTGCACTTAAACAACACAGGTCGAGCAAATTCCTTCTTGTATTTTGTTCATATTATTATTTTTGCTTCTTCCCCAATCCCTGCTCCACTTCCTCTCTCTTAACCCAAACGGCTACCACTTTTATGTGTTTGGTTTATAAACCGGAATTTTATATATCTTTTAAAAAGATATAGTATTGTTTTTATGATTAAGTTAGTTTTTGCTATATAAATGGTTTTACATCCCAGAAGGTGCTCTGTTTCTTACCTTTTGTAGTCACTGTGTATGGGTGCATGTTCATAGCCGCAGCACAGTCATCATAGTCTGCATTTGCCACATGTTATCTATCAGCTGGGCATATGGATTGTCTCCAATGCCCCAGTCTTTGAGTTGGATAATTGGGTGGATGGGAGTGCCATTCTTTACATAGACAGTACAAAAGGAGGAACAGGTATTATGGGGAAGACAGCGGATTTAGTATTGCATTTAAGTTGCCTAAAAAACATCTAAGAGGATAAATAGAGGAAGCATTTGATTCTGTGAGTGAACCTCCAAGCTATTGGAGTCTGGCTTTCAGGAGACTCGTTTAGGCAAGAGATAATGATTTTAGAATCATCGGCATAAGAAGTGAAAATGGATGAGATTACGTTGGAAGCATGCATAGCGTTTGTGGTGGTTTGAAGCTGTATGTACCCCAGAAAAGTATGTTCTTAAGGTTAATCCAGCCCTGTGGGTGTGGGTTCAGGGTAAGTTGGGTCTTTTTGTGTGATCTTAAGATGGGACCCACCTCATTCAGGCTTCATCTTAATCCTCTTACTGGAGTCCTTCATAAATGAATGAAATTCAGACAAAGAGAGAAAGCCACAGAAGCAAGAAACTGAAAGCAATGAAACCCAGAAGAGAAAAGAGAGACCAGCAGACATCATCATATGCCTTGCCATGTGACAGAGGAGCTAGGGTTGTGGATAGCAGCTCTTCAGATAGAAAGCATTGTCTTGGTGATGCCTGATTTGGACATTTTCATGGCCTCAAAATTGTGAGCTTGTAAGCTAATACATTCCCATTGTTAAAAGTCAGCCCTTTTTATGGTATCTGCTTTTGGCATCCTAGCAAAGTGAAACGGTTTGAGAAAAGATAGGGCTGTTGACAGCACTCTCAGCAACACCAGCATGTAAGGGTGGGTAGAGGAAGGGACTTTCAAGGCAAATAAGTTGTAGTGGTCACGCATGGAATGATGCACTAGACCAAGCCACAAACTATTGTCCAGGAGCCAAATCCAGAAAGCTGCCTGGTTTTGTAACAAAAGTTCTATTGGCTCCCAGCCATACTTGTCCACTTACGTATTTTCTGTGGATCCCGTGCTTCAAGAAGCAGAGTTGTGTAGTTGCAACAGAGACTGCATGGCCTGTAAAGCAGAGGACATTTACTATCTGTGTCTTTACAGAAAACGCTTGCTGGCCCCTGTACAAACAGTGAAAGTAAGGGGTAGGGCCAGTGCCTCTGGGATTCTTATTTCTCCCTGGTGCTGAAAACAAAAAATATAATCCTGGGAGTGTCCTGTATGTTCAAAAAGCACAAATCTCCTAATTCTATAAAAACACTTTGCGTTTCATTTCTTTTGAATGCTTCGATTTCTTAATATAAATGCAGTGAAGTCAGATTTGCTTTTCAATGGAAAACATGACTTTGCTTCTGTTTGCTTGTTTTTTCCCTGCCTGGTGTGATTAAGCTTGAAGAGTTTCTATGCTTTATATATTTGAGTTCCTCTAGGCCTGATTACCCATGGTTTTATGCAGTGTAAATAAGTTGGTAAGAACGAAAGCTCTTTTCCATTATATATTTTAAAACAGCATCTTAAAAGTAACTGAAGCCTCAGTAGAAGTGTTGGAAAATAGATATCTGCTAACTCTCAAACAAGCAGCTGCTGTTTTCTACCTCAGGTTTGGGGCTCTATTTTCACATAACTTATTGCTCCCTGTTTTCTTTCACATTTTTTTGGAGGAAATTTCACTCTGCTTTTTTTTTAAAGTTTCAATCTAATTTTATTTTATTTTATTTTTATTTTTTATTTTTATTTATTTATTTATTTAAAAATTTTTTTTTAAAGATACTTAGATTACATAAATGTAACACAAAAAATATAGGGATTCCCATACACCCCACCTCCCACACCTCCCACAACCTCCCACATAAACATCCTTCATTAGTGTGGCACATTCATTGCAATTGATAAACACATCCTGGGGTTTTGCCACTAAGCATAGACCATGGTTCACATTGTAGACCACACTCTTTCCCACACAGTTCTGCATGTTATATGATGATATAAAATGGCCTATATCTGTTGTTTGCAATGTCACTCAGGACGATTCCCAAGTCCCAAAAAAGCCCCAGTATTACAACTGCTTTTCCCTCTCCCTGCCCCCAGAGCCTCCAGTGGCCACTAGCTCCACATCAATGTTGTAATTTCTTCCATTGCTTTAGTCACAATATGTCTATAGCAGAATACCAGTAAGTCCACTCTAGTCCATCACTCTGCCTTTTGAGACTTTCCTTAGAAGCTAATCTACATCAGAAACAAGTTGCAGGTATAAAAACAAAATCCAGGGAAACAGATGTGGCTCAACCAGTTGGGTGCCTGCCTACCACATGGGAGGTCCTGGTTTCAGTCCCTGTGCCTCCTAAAGAAGATGAGCAGACACTCACCTGCCACAATGATCAGACTCCTAAACAAGCAGATGCCACAAGCCAGCAGAAGCCGCAGCCCACGGGGAGTGGATGTGGCTTAGGCCTTGGGCACTCACTTCCCATGTGGGAGGTCCCAGGTTCTGTTCCTGATGCCTCTTGGAGAAGGTGAGCAAACAATGAGCAGACAGACGAGAGAGCCATCTGGGGGAGGTGGGGATAAATAAATAAAATAAATAAATAAAGTAAATAAATAAATCTTAAAAAAAAAAGTAATGGGATAAGAAAAAAAAAAAAAAAAAAAAAAAAAGAAAACCCAAAACTTTGTTTCCATTAACAAGTTTTTATTTTCCCTCTTTTGATACTGACCTTTATTTTTAAAAAAATATATCTTGGTGGGCTGCCAAATATCAGTCTAAGAATTTGTTACCTGGAAACTACTGATCAGAATCTGATGAAATCTTCTTGAATTGGAGGAGGAGAAACTATCAGGATTAATTATAAAAAATAGAATGTGTGGAGTCTGTGATTTCAGGGAAGCCTTTTGGTGACATCAAACTCTTGTGGAGAATTCAGGAAAACAAGGAAAGAGAAATAGCAGGATGTTTACATTTCGCAGCCACAAATATCTAAAAGTGGTGGGACTGTGAACCCCTCTTTCATTGCAGGTGGGTAATGGGCCCCTTAAACTAATTATAGAAGGAGAAAATGCTAAATGTAGTTGAGGCAAATTGTAATTAAGGTGAGAGAAACACATAGTTTGGCACTGTAGTGCTCAGAGTTTGGTGAGCATCAAAATCGCCTGGAGTGTTTGCTTACAGGCCACTGAGCTGCACCCCAGAGTTTCTGATTCAGTAAGGGTGGGGCTGAGATGCTGCACTTCTAACAAATTTCCAAAGAATACTGATGTTGCTGGTCCAAGGACCATGTTTTAAGATCCTCGGGTCTAGCAAGTTGGCATCAGGGGTGAAAGTCTGGGCGGGAAACTGGGAAAGAGGTTCTAGGGTTGAAGGGAGTAACTGGTGCTTTGCCCTGGCTTCAGGTGATAATGAACGTATTGGTTTACTTTGGGTTTGTGTAAAGCTGTGAAGTGCTAATTTGGCTCTATTATCATCGCAGCATTTTAAGGCTCTGTCCTTTTCTTTGAATCTAAAGTCCTGAGAAAAAGGTACCAAGTCCTTAAGATATTTGTATGGGCTTTTCTTATTTCATATTTAGGAGCACAAATTCTTTTCTCTTGTTCTACCAGGCACTTGACTCAATCATTTCCTCCTCTCTAAGATGGACTAACTAACCACCTGGACAATGTCTTTATAGAAGTCATGTTCTAGATTTGACACCAGACTGGGAGCCAGAGAGGTACCAATATAACCTCGGCCCTGACCACACTTTCAGAAAAGTGTTATGTATGCACAATACATCCAGAAAAAAAGATTTCTCATTCCAAGTACTCATGGGACTGGAAAACTAGGCAGTTCCATCCAGGATGTGTCTCCTACAAGGGAAGCTTCTTCTGGCGTCTTTAGAATAGTTGCCTCAAGAGAGATTTTTAGAAAATTCAAATGGACTTGAGAGAGAACACTGAGAGGTAGGTCAGAAACATAAATTTTACAAAAGGTGATACTATTTTTTAAACTAGCGATGAATGCCAACATTTTAGCCTATCGTAAATACAATAGACATTTGGATGGGTTTGACTTTGGGGTTCGTTTTCTGCCACTGAGTTTGAAATACAAAACACAACATGTTACTTTAAGATAATGAATTCATTAAAGTGTAAAGAGGTATCCCATGCAATAGGAAATTAATGGCTTCATTTAAGATCAGAGGAGAAAGGATGAAAATTGTTTTAGAATTTAAATAAAGAAGAGCATGATGGATGAAAAAACTTTTTCAAGAAAGCAGGCATGCTCTTGGAATATAGCAAAACAGGTAAGTGAGACTGGAAGACTACATTATTCTCTGTAAAGCTGCCCCTACTGGAAATTCACTGCTAGCAAATGGGAACAAGATGTTATTTGACTTGGTTTGGCTATTAACCAGTATTTTCGGGAGGACAAATTATAAGCAGTATGATTATTTTTCTTTTCTGAAACACCCCCATCTTTCATAATTCAAATTCAATAAACGAAACACTTTCCCCCTCTCCAGATGTCTAATGAAATGAGTCAACATTTTGCCGATTACAGCTACCTGATTGTGAAGTATCTAGTTCACAATCTGACAAAAATAAACAAATGCACCAAATTAAGAAAAGGAGTTCAAAGACAAAATTAGTAGGCCATTTATAGGAATCTGATTTGCCTGGAAAACAGGTGAGAATGGTCCCTCAGTCATGCTTGCAGCAATCTGAGGAAAGTGTTACAGCTGGGAAAGGATGATTAATTAGAGGTATGCTTTTCACATCAAACATACACACTTGGCTCTGAACAATTTGTCTCAGGTGCTGTTCAAATGATGTGAACAATTGCATGTCTGTCCCCAAAGACAGAATTCTGGAATCGCAAGCACAGCTTTTTGTTAAAACTCATCCTGTCTTGAAATGAGATAGACGAATGGAAGTAACACGTGGTGAAAGCGAGCACACAATGCAATCAGAGTTGAGTGAAGATTTGTCTTTCCCTAGTGATATTTGCCTTCAATATGTTGGCACTGAAATAGCATTTGGGGCTGTAAATCGCAGATTAAAATAGGAAATCTTCCCTTTGAAAGGTACTGTGAGAAAAGAGCTGGTTAGCAGTGGGTTCTCAAATTTTAGTGTGCTTGAGATTCTCCCAGAGTATGTGTTGAAACTGTTGTATTGCTGGGCCATAGCCCCTGGAGATTCTGATTCCCAGGCAGAGCCCAGGATTCTGCTTTCTATCAAACATCTCCAGTGATTCTGATACTGTTGATTTAGTATTATGTTTGGATCAAAGTTAAGAACTACTGCTTTCTTGCTTTCTTCCTGTAGGAAAGAGATCCTGTCTACTTAAAAATGTAGAGAATTCATTTTCATTCATCCAACAAATATTTATGAAGCACTTAAGCCCTGTGCTAAGCAGGCATAGGGTTATAATGGTGAACAAAACAATCAACCAATAAAGACAAATTACAGTTGGATAGTCTTGTCAAGGGAGATGGACATTCATCATAGCATCACACAAATAATTGGGAAGTTGCACCTTTGGTCAGTTCTATCAGAAGTGGTACATGGTGTTTGAGAGTATACAAGAGGAGGAATCAAGTGATGGGGTGTACCTCATTAATTCCTCAAAAGTAAACAAAACTAGCTCTGAAGTTTAAATTCTGAAAGTTTCATTTCATGTCTTGCTCCTAGGAAAACATATTTCCCAGCATGCTACTCATGCCCGACCGTATTACATGAAGCTGGAAATGGTATTTATGTTCTACAAGTCCACACTGAGATACCATCTAAGGCTCTAAGCCACAGGCTGAAATCAGAAATCATTACTTTGAAATGAATCATACGATCAAATGAAAGAGCCCAGTGTTAGAATCCACGAGGCTTCCGGCATAAACTCATACATCTAGCTCTAGAAGTGTTATCCTCATGGAGAAATGGTGCACTTTCAAAAACTGGAATCCTTTAGACTTCAAAGTCTATTGCTAAATCCTCCCTGCTCAGCGAGTTGTTGGTTATGCTGGTGAGAGACTGTGGCTGTAAAATTCTGTGGCAAGCTGCACATTGTGGAAATAGGTAGATTGCAGATGAAAATTTATTTAATCTAAGCATATTTGTAACAGTATTAGAAACCTGAAAAGTCGCTGTGCTAGATTATTCCTTCAGAAAATTCCCACACTGTAATGGACTACAAAAAATGGTTAAGAATTGGAGAACTTTGTAGGCTAGATACTGTTAGTCCAAGAACTCATTCTTCAAACATTTTCTTGGCACCTCTTCTGTATCAGGCACTGGGCTACGTGCTGGGAATGCAGTGGAAAGCAGCAAAGCCACCTTGCCTCCAGAGAACTCACAGTCCAGGGCCGCCCAGAATTACCAGCAATTATAATCAGTAACAAACGCTTTACTGAACACTTACTATGTGTCAGGTACTGTTAGGTTTTGGGATGCAGACGACAAATTAACCTTACGTGTCCAGCCTGGGGGATAGTTCCTCTCAGTGAGTAAGGAATAAGCAGCAGAAAGAACAGGGACCTTCCAGCTGGAGAGATCTTGGTTGAAATCTTTACTCTGCTGCTTGACTTCAGTGTGACTCTGAGAGCATCGTTTAGGCTCCCTGGGCCCAGATCCTTCATCCATGAGACCAGGTCAATGCTTAGCTTTGGAGATGTTGTAAGTGAAATCACATACAGCAGTCCCTTTGTGCAGCATCTATTTTTTCTCCAGGGTGCCAACTCAACACTTCTTTACAAGGAAGAAGGAAGGAAGGGAGGGAGGGAGGGAGGAAGAGAGAGAAAGAGAGAGAGAGAGAGAAAGTTATTCAAGTTGAACCTTCAATCCTGTAACTGTTTTTAAAGGCCCCTGGTTAGCAACAAATTCTAGAATCTTATTTAATAAAAACAAGTCTTCTTTGATTTGATTCTCCTTCAGGATAGACTTTAAAATAATAAACACGCAGAGTGTGGTTTCTCTAATTTTATGAATCAGGGTCTTTCCCAAGTGTATTTCACAAAAGCCTGGCATTTTATTCAATAGTCTCAGTGCCTAACAGTTTCTCCATGGATGGGGTGAATATTCCTTTGCAGTGGCTGGTTTCACGAAATCCAGATTTGAGGAGCCTACTATACCTTAGAAACTGTGGAGGTGCAGTTTGAGGTTACTGTGGGAAGGAGCAGACCCCTGGAGACGTCTGTAGCTACTGACAAACACCATCCATTTTGCCTTCATTCCCCTTGGCTCTTCCTTCCTCTGCCTAACTCTCCAAACGCCGGAACCCCAATAATGCCAGCACACATACTTTCTATAACTTGCTCAAAATGTTTTATATCATCAAAAGACTGGATGTAGGATATTAGGGACATTATATACTCTTTTGATCCCTTAAATTAATTTTACTCTACACAAAGATCATTTGTAGTCTGCATGTTCGATAATTTCACATTAATGCCAAAATAAGATAGTAAGATTATTCATTGAAGTCCCACTATAGACTGTCCCTTAGATTACCTGTATCAATTAACATTGTTTATATTTGGTGCTTACCAAGTGCTAGGAACTGCTGCAAGAACTGATGAGGAAACTAAGATGGAGAGATCAGCTCAGTGAGGATGTAATAGGACTTGTTCCCAGGCGGTCTGCCTACACAAACCGCACTCTTCACCACCATGACACGTGACCTCTCCAGTTACTTGGCAATTTGTAGGGAAATATAACTGGGGTTGCATAATATTTTAAAAACACAAATAAATGAATTTTAGTAGATCATTGAAGACTCATTTTGCTTTTTTGTTTGCAATGTAGTAAGCACTTCCACCTGTATTAAAACCTAGAATTTTCAGTATAGACAAAGCCCTTAGTCTTAACTTGAAACCAGTGGAGTATAATCCATAACATTTTACAGATGGGCAAACTACAGCAAAGCAAAGTTGCCTGGACAGAGTGTCTCCTAAAAGCAGTGCTTATTCTGTTCTCTGGCCCCTAACCCTGAGCATGAGCCTGGATATTGCCATGCCTCATAATCTAATGAGCAGGAAAGCATCAGTGCTACTTGACAGCATGAGGCGTATTACTATTAGCCACTTACTTTTCTTAATCTTGGGATATCTTTTTTATATCAAAAGCTAAGTTCCTGAAAAATGACCAAAACAAATGTCTACATAGTTCTTTATGAGAAGTTTGCATAGACTACCACATTGGACCTGAAGTAAGCCTTCTTCAAATTGATGCCCGTGTTTAGTTCTTCTGGAAGTTGGTTTCATGATTTTAAAGTTTGAGTACAGCATAGCTTGCATTAAAACCAAATTTGGCTTTCAACATGACTAAAGTAAATAATGACTATGTAACACACAAGACAAATTAACTGAATTTCTAAACAGATAAAGAGTGAATTCATTAAGGCATTTGTACCTGGTTACAGTGATGCAATGACTTTATGTTCACGCTTTTCAGCTGCTTCATCTGAATTTGGCTCTTGGATAAAAACAAAGGATAGAGAACCCAGGGGATAATTGGTCCATAGGGTTGGGAGGAAATGGGATAGTATTTCAAATAAATAAGGAAGAAGTAAAATTAGTAAGTGTGAAAACTAAAAATACGGTATGCCATTACTCACTTTTTTAGTTGAAAAATGTTAATCAGAATTAAAGAACATAAAGGATGTGTCTTCAGCTAGAATTCCTTGACTTCCTCCTAAATTTACAGTGATTTATTATAAAATTGCCTCAAATCAGTTTTTCCTTCAGGAGGTACCCGAGATTGAACCCAGAACCTCATACATGGGAAGCAGGTGCTCAACCACTGAGCTACACCCACTCCCCATCAAATCAGATTTTAATATCATAATGAGGCACAGGGCAAGGAATATATGAAAAGAGAGCCATAGGAAAAAGTGCTGGCCAGAAGTTCAGGGAAATATGGAAATACCAGGAGAACACACCAGAATTCAAGGCAATTTGGGAGGTTCCAGACAATCAGTTTGGAACAAGATCTGCAGAATCTGAAGAAGCAGGGAGAAGCAAGCAGGAGAACAGATGCAATGCATTATGGACAAGGAAGGACTTGATACCTGAGTCACTCTTGGTTTTATTAAGGCTACAAGGAGAACATTGTGTGATCACCCTGCAGCAGAGTTTAGTTGGGATGGGGATAATGGAGTTAATGGGGAGCCAGAGAGGATACTGTGCTGATAGGATACAGTGAGAGCCTGAGAAAAGAGTGTCTATACCTTTATTTCTACCTATCATCCATCTATCTATCTATCTATCTATCTATCTATCTATCTATCTATCTATCTATCTATCTATCTATCTTATCTGTCTATCTATCCATCCATCCATCCATTCATCATCTTTCTCTCTCTATCAGTCAGGGTTCTCCAGAGAAACAGAACCAACAGGAGATTATGTGTGCGCGCACACACACACATATGCATATACATATATGTTAAGAGATTAAATAAAGAAATTGCCTCTCTCAATAGTGGAGGCTGGCAAGTCTGAAATCTGTAGGGCGGGCAGCAGGCTGGAAATTTCATCAAGAATTGTGTTTTGAATCCAAAATCTGTAAGGAAGGTGGTAGGGTAGAAACTCAGACAAGAGTAGTTGAAGTAGTCTTTTGACAAAATTCCTTCTTCCCTTGGAACCCTCAGTTCTTTGCTCTTATGGCCTCCAACTGAATGGATGATGTCTTCCCACATCATCAAGGGTAATCCCCTTTACTTAGAGCCAATTGATTGTAGATGCTAATCACATCTACAAAATACCTTCACAACAACATCTAGGCTCATGTTTGACAAAAACTAGGCACCTGGGAAGCGGCTGTGGCTCAATCAGTAGGGCTCCCGTTTACCATATGGGAGGCCCCGGGTTCGGTTCCCGGGGCCTCCTGGTGAAGGCAGGCCCGCCCGCACGGCGTGGTTAGCTGACCCAGCGAGCACAAGCAGCAAGGGGGGGATAAATGAATAAATAAATAAAATCTTAAAAAACAAACAAACAAACAAAAAACTAGGCACCATAACTAGCCAAGTTGACACAAAGATTCTCTCTCTCTCTCTCTCTCTCTCTCTCAACTATCATCTATCTATCTATCCTTAAAATACAGTAAGAATGGTATGCTGGTAGTTCAGAAAAGAAAAAAAAAAAACAACCCCTCCAGAAACACAGCCATCAAGATCAGAGCATTTCAGAGCAAGAGGCAATGAGATATAAAAAGAACATTAGAGTGGGAGTTGAGTCCAAACTGCAGTCTTGACTGAGCTACGTCCTTAAGCCTTGGACAAGTCATTTCTCCTCTAGGGGCCACAGCTTCCTCCTCTGAAAGACTGAACAGGTTGGATCTGATGGACTCTAAGTTCCTTTCTGATTCTAAAGAAAGGTGAGTTTCGGGATGCTTGGATGGGAGTAAAAAGTTAAGAGGCCCCTGCCCTTGACTGGTGATTAAGTTCCCCAGCATGTGACCTCCAGTTTGTACATATATATACAAAAGACTAAATTTTAATCTAGTGTTTCAAAATTCTCTTAAATTGTTAAATGATCAAGGAGGTACATGGGGACATTTCACATTGTCTTATTTTTTTCTACATAACCCAGCTGTCATTGGTGTATATTATCACATTCACCATGATGTGGAACCCTTACCACCTTCCATCACTGAAACTTTCCCATCTACCCAAACAGAAACCCTGTGCCCACTATGCATTAACTCCTCATGCCTCCTGCCCCTCAATATAACCTATATTTTAATTTCTGTCTCTATAAGCTTGCATATTCACTGACATTTTCTTTGTAGTTACCATGGGCTTAAATTTTTTTTTTTTAAAGATTTTATTTATTTATTCATTTATCCCCCCCTTGCTGCTTGTGCTCGCTGGGTCAGCTAACCACACCATGCGGGCGGGCTTGCCTTCACCAGGAGGCCCCGGGAACCGAACCCGGGGCCTCCCATATGGTAAACGGGAGCCCTACTGATTGAGCCACAGCCGCTTCCCATCATGGGCTTAAATTTAACATCCTAAATCTATAACAATCTCATTTGCTTTGATTCCAACTTAACTTCAACAGTATATACAAACCATGTTCCTATACCCCTCTGTTTCCCCAACTTTATATAGTTGTTACAAATCGTATGCTTATACATAATGGTTTCCTCAAGGTCACAGTTTGCTAGGAGCTGCCCTGTATGTCCTACAGCTAGCACATCCTCGCCCCAGGCAGCCACTTTACAGCAGTCCCACAGTGTTCTGCAGTAGATCTCTGTGAGCTGCATGCAGGGCAGGTCCTAGGGCGGTGAGATTGGGCCAGACACACAAGCTCCAAGGATGTGCATGAGGGCTACTCTGCTCCCTCCAGTACCAGAACCAGGAAGCACACAGGAAGTGTGGGCCGGCCTTGCACCCAGCCCATGCCGGCTCAAGAAGGCAGCTAGGGTGTCCTGAGACCCTACCACTTTCAAGCAGCCTTTTTCTTCATTCACGAGGAAGATGTTTCTGCCGGTTCTTGTGGGTTGTTCCAAGCTTCTGTCGGAGACAGAGCCCAGAAGCATCTTACTCTGCCACCTTGATCAGGCTTACACAGATCTATTTCAATTGCTTTGTGCTTTTAGGAGTTACACGTTTCCTTCCAATCTTGGAAAAAAATGATGGAAAATACAAATGAAGTTATGATTCCCTTCACTTGTGTTGATGGAGTATCACCTTGCTGATGAGTTATTGTTTATAACACCTGGCTAGGCGAATTTATTTTCTTTTCTAAAGAGGGTGTTGATTAAAAATAGGCCCCCTCAGTTTCCCAGCACAGCGTGGAGAGTCTGGCGTGCAGGCTCTCCCTCCCTAGCAGGGAGCACAAAGCCGAGTGAGTAAACGTCAGTTTAACAAGGGACCATCTTCACGGCCTGCACGGGCTCCCCAGAGCAATCCAGCGGAGGGGACTGAACGATGCTGGCTGTTGCGACTGACTAGAGAAGCGATGTGAGGAACAAGCAGCTGCTCTGCTCCATTTCCTGCTCCTCCAGCCTGCTTTCTAAGAGCTCAGAGCTCGTGTGAGTTTTGAAGTGAAATTCCATTGTTAAAAGCAGCTTTGTGGTGAGCACTTGAGGACAAAGCCTCGGTCAGATTGAGCTGTGTGCCTCCTCTGCACGCAGGACCCTGAGAGTAATTTGCTCACCAGTGCCCATTTGTCTGTTGAACCGAATCAAATACAAAGGGAAAGTTTTCCCATTGCAATAGAGAAGAAAATAGCTATCAAGAGGTGGGTGGGTATGTTTCTGTAAAGCATGTATATGAATATTCTGGATGGGATATTTAAAACTTCCTTCCTTTAAATAATTTCTTTTGGGAGGCGGCTGTGGCTTAATCAGTGGGGCTCTCATTTACCATATGGGGGGCCCCGGGTTCGGTTCCGGGAGCCTCCTGGTGAAGGCAAGCCCACCCGCACGGCGTGGTTAGCTGACCCGGCGAGCACAAGCAGCAAGGGGGGGATAAATGAATAAATAAATGAAAATCTTAAAAAATAAATAAATAAATAAATAAATAAATAAATAAATTCTTTTTTTTTTCATTTTAAAAACAATTTACTGAAGTATATCATTCATACATGAACATACATAAACAATAAGTGTTTAGTAAACATCATGAACTTACAAAACAAACATGCATAACATCATACAGCGCTCCCACACATCACTTCACTTGCATTGTTGTGAAATATTTGTTGACAAATTATGAAAGAGCATCGTCAAAGTATAGTCCGTATCTTCCTCCTCTATGCTTTTTTTAAAAAAAAGATTTATTTATTTACTTACTTTTATCCATTTTTAACCACCACCACCCCTTTTTTGCTGTTTTTGTGTCCATTTCCTGGGTAACTCTCTGTGTCTGTTTCCTGCTCTCTCTTCTCATTCCTCCCTTCCTGTCTTCACTGAGATTCGATCCTCAGAACCTCCGATGTGGGAGAGAGGCATCCTACCGCCTGTGCCACCTTAGTTCCTGGCTTTTGGTGCATCTCGGCTTGGTTCTCCCTTATGTCGGTCTCCTGTTATGTCATCTTCTTGCTCCGTGGCTCACAGGGCCTGGCGGCACACCCACTCATGGGGCCTGGAGGCTCACGTGCCTTCTATATTTTTCTTTTTTTAATTTTTACCGGGGGGTCCTGGGAATTGAACCCAGGTCCCTCCATATGGGAGACGGACACCCAACAATTTGGGCCACATCTGCCCCCCTGCTATATCTCTTATGGTTGACCAAAGATACCCAGAGTTACAGTCTTTTCCCATACAGGATGGTCATATAACAAATCAGTCTTAGTTCATCACCAGCATTCTATAAACCAGACCTAGGGAGAAAAACTAGGTCTGGGGACACATGCATGGTTTCTAATATAGCAAATGTTTACCCTACCCTGATAATTACAAAATCAGGACAGTGAGAATATTCACATAAATAATTTCTTAATCATAAATGTTCTTCCTAGTGAAATGAGCATTACCATGACCATTTTGTATCAGGAAAAAAGGAAAGCAGTAAAAGAAAGTCTTCCAGAAAACTCAGTCATGCAGTAAAATCAGAATTCAGGGAAATCAGGATTCAGGAATGGTTGCCCTGAGACCCTTATTACAGGAGCTCACCAGAGACGACCCATCCTTCCAAAGAGGCTAAATGATGGTGCATTTCCAACTAACTGCATTCAAGCGTCTGGAGAATTAGAGCTACATCATTGCCCTAGAATATAAATGAATGTTCTTTCACCAAAGGACACCATAAACAGATGTTCTTCCTCCCCTTTCTTTAACTATAAAGCACATTTGTTGTTTTTAAAAAGGATCTGTGTGTATATTTCAAAGGAACTTTCATTCCCTTGGGGGCAGGAGGATTAATATTTATTATGTGGTACTATTCGCCATGAACCTTGCATATGTGAGCTCATTCAATTCTCCAAGAAACCCATTGAGGTTGGAACTTGTAGCCCTAATTTAAAGATGAGGAAACAGACTTACAAAGCTTCCCAAGGCCACCGATGAGCACAAAAGCACACAGCCAAATTTCAACCTGGATCAATATGCTTGCATAGGCTCTGCTCTTTCTACCTTATTCACTGCTTCTCAAATGCCCTAAGGTTGATTGGTAGGCTTAAAGCATATCTATATAAATTATATTACTTTTCTGTTTGTTTATTCAGTTATCATTCAAAACTGGCTAAAGGGATTTTCACCAAATTTGGGGGCAAGGTATGTGGTAGTCTGACTTTTAAAAGTAGACTCTCTGGTATATATGAACTACACTTTAGGGAACACTAATCGCAGGGATAATGCCTTAGGGGCAATTGGAAGAAACGGGTTCTTTCAGAGAGAAATAAATGTGACACCCAACATGGAAAGCATTTGCCAGTTGACAGAGAGGGGTGCTTCATCAAGGGCAACAGAGATGGATGCCCAAAGAACATCTGAGAACAAGAAGCTTTAAAGTATCACCCAAGCCATCATCCAGAGCAGCTGAAATGAGGTTCATGATATGCTCACAGGATGTCACATCAGCTTGCCTTATCAAGCTATATAAATTCATTATATCTTAAGGTTGTCGATCATTTGTCATATGTGTTACAAATATTTTACCAGTGTATTTGCCATTTAATTTTATGTAGCTTTTAAAAATTCACCAGCAGGAGCCTGCTCTTACTCTGACAGGAAAACAAAAGCTCAATGTGAGAAAATGTGACTGGTAATTGGGAGGGACATAAGACATGTCTAAGATATCAAGGACAGAGAACACAAACAATGGTTCCAATTGTAATCCCCAAATGAAATTATGCTATGTCTGAAGATTGTTAGCATTACCCAGACTAAAACAGAAGGGTTCATGTGAAGGTGGATGCTATTCAAAGACGGTCCTATTGAAGCCACTTATTTAGACTCAGAATCTCCATAATCTTCATTAATGAAATGACACCTGGGTCTCAGACATTATTAAAAATACAGCATTAGGGCTTACATCAGTGATTTCATGTGTTATGATAATAGAGAATCAGGATATAATTCCCTAGATATTAATGATATCCTTCAACTATGTTTTTACTCTCAGTGCCTAAAGTTTGCTACAAGTACATGTTTTATCAGGAATAAATTACAAAGCCTGCACCCCAAATTGCAGGTCTTAAATTGTAATTGTTCTTTCTTGCACAGAAAACTAATGTAGAAGGATTCAGAGTAAATGGCTGCAGAAATCTGTTTATATGTGCCCCCCATGAAATTAAAATACAAAAGAGATATTTAGAGAAACTTTATTACAAGTTTAAAGAAGATAGAGGTTTTAGATCAGCATTGAACCATATAAATATATTGTGGGTCACATAATATATTTGTGAAAAAAGGAAAAAGAAACATGCTCAAGGTCACCTTATTGATCAATTGATAGGGACAAAGGCAGATAATGAATTTTAATAACATTTTATTTAACCCCAAATATCCAAAACATAATCAATATAAGCTATTAATTAGATATTTCATATTCTTTTATCCTTACTAAGTCTTTGAAAACACACTGAGTATTTTAAACTTATAGTAAATATCAATTTTCATCAGGAATATATGATCTTTATTTAGATTTCATAAAATTTACAGTTGGAAAAGTAGATTCATATAACCAAGTTGCTCTGAACTTACTTAAAAGTTTTTTAATAACTGAGGAAGTATCAGTTTTTTAAATTAAATTAAAATTAAATTAAATTAATTTAGTTCTTCAGTCATATTAGACACATTTGAAATATTCATTAGCCCAATGTAGCTGGTGGCTACAGTGTTTAACAGTGCAGATTTGAATACAATAAGTAAACTTAATGAATACAATTAAATAAATGAATAAATTTTTAAAAAATTAAGTTCAACAGTATATTTTCTTGTTTCTATTATACTTCCATGAAGACTAATTTTTCTGAACCACACAAGTCATACATAAGAAGGCTGCGTAACAGTGGAAATCACACAGAATTGGGGAAAAAAGGAATCTGGATGGCAGTCCTGTCTTTGTCCCTATCAATTGATCAATAAGGTGACCTTGAGCATGTCATTCATCTCTCATGCCCTCCCTCAGTTTCCACTTCTGTCAAAAGAAGGAGGTGGTCTAAAATTTCTTGGAGTTCTGAATTTTTGTAATGTAAATTCACTGCGGAATTGAAGTTGGTATGTAAGACCGTAAATTATGTTCTGAGAAAAATATTTTGTTTATGCTAGAGAAAAATCTGTTTTCCTCTTATTCATTAAACTAAAGACATGCAGGATAATATCAGTTTACTAAACTAAATTTATCGGAATAGTAGCAGTTAAGGAACTGAAGCCCAAGTCACCTGGAAACTTTCCTATTCCCTGAGGCAGTAAGAGATCAGCCTTGAAGGAGATGTCTCCTTCCAGGGGAAACAGGCGGAGTCCTAGCCCAACCCATCCAAGGCCTTTTGCATGAGTGCCAGCTGGGAATCTACCGTGTGACCTGCCCTGAGTCAGTGCAGGCTTACCAACTTTTTAGATTCCTTGTTTATTACCAAGGTTCCACAAAAAGAAGTAAATAAGATTTTGTTTGAGTAAGTAATGATTTTTAATCTTAATGCTTTTATTTAGCTGATAGCACCTTTTATGTTGATTCATTAAATAAGTAATGATTTATTCTTGTATTTGATTTTTTTTGAGTATTATTTCAAATGTTGTCCTGAAAAAAATCCCATATTTTTCTGACTGAAATAGAAATATTGTGTGCATATATTTAAAACTTTTGAGAAATACATAATGATACAAGAAAGAATAAAATAGTCCATAATCTTACTACACAGAAATGAGTTTTTGCTATTTTCAGATATTTCTCCCCAGCCTACTTTTCCATATTTGTTTTCATTTTTATGTGTACTTTTACAAAACAGGGGTCATATTGTATATTTGTGCTGGCTCTTTTGATGTGTTGATCTAGCAAGGCTACATTCTCCAATGATTCAATCCAGCTGTGTTGCTGTGAAGGGACTTTGCAGGTGTAATTAAAGTCCCTAACTAATTTGAACTAAGGGAGATTACGCTGGATTGTCTAGGTGGGCCTGACTTAATCATGTGGAAAGCCTTAAAAGGAGGGAGAGAGGGAGAGAGGGAAAGAGAAAGGAAGGGAAGAGAGAGAGGAGTAAGAACCACCTCTCCTTCCCCCAGCCCCACCCCTACCCCCCTACCATAAGCAACAGCATTGGCCCATTCCTGTGGATTCCAGCCTGCTAGTGGTCTTCCCTTCCTCTTTTATGGACTTACTTAGCCAGGACTGTGCATGACAGTTCTTTATTCTTGCCAGCAGTGTGTATGAAAACTTGAAAATCTTTGCCAGTTTGCTAGGTAGAAATTGGAGTTCATAGATGTTATAGTGTGCATTAATTTAATTGTTGATTTTGTCATACATTTGATGACTTTTACTATGTATGGTTTTTTGTCTTTTCCCCCTTTTAAAATACGATATTAATCCTTCCCTTGTTGATTTAGAAACTCTTTTTGTGTACTAAGAATATGAAAGCATTTAGTTTAATTCAGCAAAAGCAAGAATCTTGGGCTCAAAACACCTGAGTTGAAACCCGGGATCCCCACTCACAAGTTGGCTAGCCGTGGGCAAACCATTTCACTTCTCTGAACTTTAATTTCTTCATATTTATAAAACGGGGTGTGTGGGGGGAAATGCCCTGTATTAATTTTCTACAGTTGCTGTAACAAATTACCACAAACCTAGTGACTTTAAAATAGCACAGATTTATTATCCTACAGTTCAGGATATCAGAAGAAGGAAACGGGTCTCACTGGGTTAAAATGAAGGTGCGGACAGGACTGTGTGTTCCTTTCTGGAGGCTCTAGGGGAGAACTGAGTCCTCGCCCTTTCCAACTCCCAGCCACTTATTCCTGGGCTCCTGGCCCTCTTCCTCCGTCTTAGACTCCAGGAGCAGGGGCTCAGAGTTTTCTCACCTGGCAGCACTCAGACCTCTTCTTCCACCTTTCTCCTCCACATTTAAGGACTCTGGTGATGATATTAGGCCGACCTGGATAATCCAACATTGTCTCCCTATTTTACTATCAGCAGATTAACAACCATCAGCTACTTTCATTCTCCTCTGCTGGGTTGCGTAACATATCCACAGTTTCCAGGGATTGGATATCTTTGTGGGACCATTATTCTGCCGACTACAGCCCCCGTTTATTTGCAAGGAGTGTTATTAGAATCAGTTTACTCAATATAAGTGGAAATGCCCCGGAAAATATAAAGTGGTATATAAATGCAAGTGTTGATCTATTAGATATACAATTTATATATGTTAAAGGCAATTTAAGAGAAGATATAAACTTTGAATAATATATGTAAACATTAATGAAATATAGATACTTTTTCACTTAGAAGGAATACTGTGGTTTGTAACATTTTAGAATGAAGCCTCATAAAATTAAACTAAAAAAAAAATTATAGCCTAATGAAATGGCATTTCAGTTTATTTTTAGGCATTCAGAAGAATACAAGTTAAACATGTATTGATGATCAATT
Organism: Tolypeutes matacus; assembly: GCA_026826555.1. Classification (NCBI taxonomy): domain Eukaryota; kingdom Metazoa; phylum Chordata; class Mammalia; order Cingulata; family Chlamyphoridae; genus Tolypeutes; species Tolypeutes matacus. Next base: position 21,571,612 of record JAKSZT010053929.1, on the reverse strand, counting down.
ATTTGTCTCTTTTCATCTTCTATATAATACATATGTTTATATGTGTTTAAAATACATATTTTACATTTATACAAATATTCAATAGTTTAATTCACATATGTATGTGAATTAAAAACAAAGTAGTGTGCAGGATTTTCAAGGTTTTATTTTACACATACGCAGGAGACACATTTCTAATTCTGCCCAGATTTTGTTACTGGTTTTTACCATAATTCTGCTAGTCAGCCACAATGTATCTGTCCATCTACCCCATTACATGAGCAACCATTCTTATATGGGATCACGTAATTTATTCTGACCCAATATCCTATTTGATCAACTACTAATTTTATTATCTTTATTTTTTTATATATTTTTTATTTTTATTTTTGAAAAATATAGTTAGATTACATAAATGTTACAAAAAAATATAAGGGATTCCCTACATCTCCCACATTTTCCCACATTAACAACATCCTTCATTAGTGGGGTACATTCGTTACAATTGATGAAAACATTTTGGAGCATTGCCACTAAGCATGGATTATAGTTTATATTGTAGTGTACACTCTCTCCCACACAATTTTGTAGGTTATGGCAAGATATGTAATGTCCTGTATCTGTCATTGTAATGCCATTCAGGACAATTCCCAAGTCCCCAAAATGCCCCCATATTACAACTTTTTCCCTCTCCCTGCCCTCAGAACTTCCAGTGCCCACTGCTTCCACATCAGTGATATAATTTCTTCCATTGCTAGAATCACAATAAGTCTATGGTAGAATAACAGTAAGTCTACTTTAGTCCATAGTTCATTCCCCAAACCTGAGGATTCTGGGATGGTGATGCCCACGCCACCGCTAATTGAGGCGGGGGCTTCGATCTCATGGGGCATATGGATGGGACTATCTCGCCTGCGGTTGCAGACTTTCTCGGTTCCTTGGGCTGATTGTTGTCCATCATCATCTCCTTGTTAGTTGTCCTGGGTAAGTCCAATGAACTGGAAAGTAGGTGTTGCAAATCTGCTGAGATTTAGGGCCCAGCTGGCACATGGGCAGCCAAAAGATTGTTATCTTAAAATAAACTTAAAAAAAAAACCACTCTTTAAATTTCTTTGAGCCATAGAAAATGTAAGTTTGGAGCAGCCTTGTGACCTGAGAATAAGTGTGTTGTAGACATTTTTATAATTGGAGTATCCCATAGGATATATACTAAACACACACACACACACATTTGGGATTTATTGCCAGGAATTGACTTATGCAGTTGTGGGGGCTGGCTAGGCAAATCAGAAATCCATAGGGCAGGCCATCAGGAAGCGCAAGCTGGAACTCCTGGTCAGGATCTGAAGCTGCAGTCCACAGGTGGAATTTCTTCTTTGGGGAAACTTTAGTTCTACTTATAAGGTCTTTCAACTGATTGAAACTATTGTAGATGCAGAATACCAGGATTGTAGCAACATTTTACTCATGCTTTCAGTCTACCAAAATGTAAGGAACATCTGTTATGTGAAAAACATGACACTTGGGAGACTCTGTGCAGGACACCAGGATGAATTAATGGTACAGGAGATATGCATGATTATTATGAAAGAGGGAATAATGTGAAAAGCACACTTAGTGAGACACATTCAATGCAGCGGTTATTCAAATAGGGGAGAGGGTATTTTTAACTATGGGATGAGGTCAGTCTAAATGAAAGAAGGGGAATTTGAAAAATGAGTATGTTATTAACATTTGTAATTGTGCATTTCTGATAGAATGCACATTTCTGATAGAGAAGGAAATATTAGTTAAGACACAAATCTAGAAACTTACAAGAAATAGGTAGGAGCATATGGTATTGGAAGAGAAATGTTGTTGAGACCTGGTAGCAGAGATTTAGATAGTGTTAGTCTAAAGTATATTGACTTTATTTCATAGGCCATGGGGACTTGTCAAGAGTTTTGAGAAAGGTAGAGAGTTCATCAAAGTTGTATGCCAGGACAATGACTTTGGCAGCAATGTGCAAAGACAATGGATTGACACAGAGTTCGACTAGAGGCAAGGAAGTCAGTCAGAGGCTTTGTAATATTTCAAGAGGTGGGGAAGTGGAAATAGAGAGGGGAATAGATTGAGACACTTTGGAGAAAGAGTAGTCCATCCTTGGCCTACTCAAAGAGATCTGAGAACTTTGGAATTTATGCTCCCCAGTGTGACAGAGTTGGACTCAGCTGTGGTTTCCCTACACATGGCTCTTCTGCTCCATCTATATGAACCTATAGTTAGTACTAGAGTTGATAGGTATATGTCCAAGAGACTTTAATCTTTGTGCTGTCCTTGTACCAGCTGAATCTCAATAGAGTTGCAACACCTGCTCTCCAGTTCATTGGACTCACCCAGGACAACTAACAAGGAGATTATAGACAATGACCATCCCAAGGAACAGAGAGAGTCTACAACTGGAAGTAAGATAGTCCCATCCACCTGCCGCATGGGATCAAAGCCCCCTCTCAATTAGAGGTGGTGTGGGCATCACTATCCCAGAATCCTCAGGATTGGGGAATGAACGATGGACTAGAGTAGATTTACTGTTATTCTACTATAGACTTATTGTGATTCTAGCAATAGAAGAAATTTTGTCATGGGTGTGGAGGCAGTGGCCACTGTAAGTTCTGAGGGGAGGGAGAGGGAAAAATAGGTGTAATTTAGGGACATTTTTGGGACTTGGGAATTGTCCTGAATGATGTTGCAATGACAGATACAGGCCATTATATATCTTGTAATAACTTACAAAAATGTGCAGGAGAAAGTGTAAACTACAATGTAAACTAAATCCACACTTGGTGGCAATGCTCCAAAATGTTTTCATCAATTTTAATAAATGTACCACACTAATGAAGGATGTTGTTAATGTGGGAAAATGTGGGAGTGTTAGGGAGTGGGGCATATGGGAATCCCCTATGTTTTTTATGTAACATTTATGTAATATAAGTATCTTTTTTAAAAAAATAAAAATTATATTAAAAAGCGAGAGAGATCTGAGAGGCAAAGAAGCAGAAATGAAACTGAACGGCAAGGATCAAACCTGGGCGACTGAGGAAATGGTGATGCCCCATCAGCCATGATTGAGTATTCTAGACATGGCATTTAGCTTTTCCCCTTGGAATATGACCTCAGGTCCCTGGAAAGCTCCAGAATTTCTGAGGTCTCCAAGGCATAACCAAAGTGCAAGAGTTCTGATAAATGTTGAGTGATACCTTGTCTTTTGGCCTTTCTTAAGGAGATGCTGTTGTAGTCCAGGCTGTTTTCTGGACCAGATAATGGAAAGTTACACTCTCTGGAACTATAGTTCTTCACCTGTTGGGCAGGTGATTCTGATTCAATATATCTGTGGTAGAGTGTGAGTGTTGGATGTACTGCCTAGTCTTGAAATATAAACCTGGCTCCAAAATAGAAGGCCAGAGTAGGTTTCTTGGGCCCAGCCCATGGAAGGACCCTAATGTGAAGCACTTTGGAAACTCCTTCAACTCCATGTAAAATTACAGGATTGTGACCTGGGATTATGGATGATTTAGTTTGGGGTTTTGGAGAAGAAGACACCTTGGATGTATTCTGAACTCACATTCTTAATCTTTGTATTGTTGAGATTTTAGGTATGGTTTTTTTACCTGATATGGGTTTTTTTTGTTGTTGTTGTTTTTGTTTTTTTTTTTCTCCTGAAAGACAGGTTTCCTGAGCTAGAGAGTGGTTTGTCTACACATCAAAGTTCATTGTTCACCATCTAATAGACTATGGGCTAGACACAAAGGTACAGTGAAAGTGTTGTCAAGAACCTTAGAACTCAGAGATACAGCAGTTAGAAAGTTTGATTGACTAAATGTGGCAGCAACTTCTAAGTACCTATTTTTGGAGCATTATAGTTTCTTAATAGAACAGAAAGTGTGTCTTGCATTATAAATTAATGTGATCGTTTTGAGCTCAGCAGGAGCTAGAAGAACATACCTGCTCTTGCTTTAAACTAGGAATTCTCACCTTCACCACTACTGACAGTTTGGACTTGATAAATATTTGTTGTAGGGGCTACCCTGTGCATTGTAGGATGTTTATGAACTTTACACACTAGGTGCCAGTATCACTCCCACCAGTTATGAAAATTAAAATGTCTCCATTTGTCCCCTGAGGGGCAAAATCACCCCTTGTTGAGAACCACTGATATAGACCATGCCTGTCTGAAACAGTCATCTGTTTGGGTTACCTGGAGATGACCACATCGAGGAAACGTCAGTTAAGTGTTTCATGCTATTTTGTAAATTTCACTTAATTAAAAGGTAAATATCAAGATATCTGAGTATATGGAATGTAGGTACTGAAGAAATAGTAATAATAATATTTATTGCTTTCAATATACCAACATTTTGTTGCTTTACAGCAGTGACTTGGAGTTCTTGGCTACTTCACAGTAGCTCTGCTAACTTGGAATCCTTTGCTTCCATTCCTGTGAACAGATGACAGAGCATGGGCAAGAGAAACCAGATTTTTACCTACCTCACCTGAAAGTCAGACACATCCCTTCTATTCATATTCATATCCCATTAGTCAGAACAGTCACCTGCTCCAAATCTAACTGCAAAGGAAGCAGCAAAATACAGTCTTCTTGTGTACTAAGGCTATCAGAAATGGCACTGATGAGAATCCAGCCAGTTTCTACACTGGTGGAGAATAGTCATTGTCTTAATTATCTATTGCCACGTAACAAATAGCACCCAAATTTAGCAGATTGAAACAAGAAACGTCACGGACTACCAGGGTCAGGAGAATGTACATAGTTCGATAATCCCTGTTATTAGATAAAAAATGAAATGTTTGGAGTTATCTCAACATTTTTAGTCAACATTTGTTTCCCCACTTCTTCCAATGACTATTTATTGAGTGTCTAGGTTCTGGGACACACAGTGGGGAAAAAAAAAAAAAAACAGATAAAACTGCCTGCTTGTACAGAGCTTGTATTCCAGTGGATTTGTTTAACATCTGTGAATTATTTGGATCATCTGTAGCTTTGACCTAAAGGTAGGTTAGGAATGGCATTAGGTAACATTGGAAAAGTATGATGGCCTAGCAGGGAAAGAAGGTGCATCAGCCACAGAGCATTTATCCTGGGCTTATGCCTCTTTTTGAAATCCACTCTGATGTATACTAGCTCAAACGAGACCACTTTGTTTTAAATTACAGATGTTGCCTCCTGTAATTCTGAAAGCCCGTTGTGAAAGAAAGGTTCTGGAAGGAGTCGGATGAAAGGCAAGACTGAAATAAGATGAACATTTGTTTGAATCAAAATAAATGCAGCTTTCTTTAATGGGAAATGTTGGTTGTAATTTTAGTCAAGGTTTCAAGTTCCTCTTCATTCAGTGGGCTGTTAGTTAATAACAACACCAGCTTCAGCCAAAGCTGAAAAATAGGCAAGGTCTTTCATCCCCTACGATCCCAACTTCTGAGGGTCATGATTTCACTTGCAGTTTGGTACTTCTGTTTCCTTACTATCTCACCTTTACTCAATGTCCCCCAGCTTTATTTGATATCAGAAAAAAATCAAACTGTTTGGAATATCTTGAAATGGAATCTTAAGCATCTCACGTAAGCTCTGAGCATCTCTTATTGAGACTCCTGAAATAGACTTCTCAATGATTTTTTCTAACTCCCTTCATTCTCTTTCAGTATTTTTCCCTGCTGTGACCTTTAATATATATAATCAAGTCATGATGTCATAACCTACTCCTCCCTTAAATCCCTTCCATAGCATCCCAGAGCACCTTTCTATATTGCCTGTGATAACCTGCACTACTTTCTTGCTCTCCCTCTCAAAATATTCCTCTGGCTAACTCGAACTTCAGGCCTCACTGAGAGTCATTAGAGAAGCCCCTGGGGACAGGGACAGCCCCTTTTCCCCATCCTTTACTAGGTTAGACCTCCTAGCCTATTGCATTTTCCTGTAGCCCTTGTATGTCTCTGTAATTACACATCACACTAATAAGCAGTTATTGTATCTGTTTCCCCATTAAACCCTAAACTTCACAGCAACTGTGACTGCATTTGTTTGATTCACATCTATATTTTGAAGGCTTAGCAGAGTTTGTGGTAGGTACCCAGTAAAGATGTGTTTAATTCATTAATTATTATTTATTAATGAAAGGATTGGATTTTGTTTTTAGGATTGGGTCTGTGATCTTCCTCTCTGTATTTTGTAAATTTCATACATTAGGAGGTTTCTTAGAAGATTATAAAACTAGTTCAGGGAATAAAGATGAGAAGCTCAAACCATTAGAGAGAATTCTTTCTCAGGGCATCTATTAAAGCTGATTTAGATTCCAAGTTTTCAGAGAAAATTACATAATGTACAGTATTTTGAAAAGTGAATATGTTTCACATTCCAAAGAAAAGGTTTCCTTTAATACAGAGGTTAATGGGTTTTCTATATATTCTTTCTTTAAATGGCTGCATACAGGCCAAATTATAGATATTGTTTGATTATCAGGCCAATAATCTCAGTGGGTGATGGTGAGCATAAAGTTTCTGCTGTGTTATCATAATCTAAACTAGTCTCGGTATAATAAAAGGGCTTTTAGTGTCCGAGAATTTCTCCCACTTTCCCTAAAGCATCTGGAAGATACCATCAGTGGTAACCTAACCACAGTGAGTATCGCCCTTATAATTTAGCATTCTTATGTCCTGCTTTCTCTAAGGAGGCCTAAATTTCACTTCACAAAGAGCAGGGCAGATGTTTTAATAGACCAATAGGAAATTAAAGTGATAATAAGGCTCTTTTTTCCTTTCATATAGCATCCATGTCCTGGAATCAGAACAAAATATTCCAGAATCAGAGTCGCGCCTTTAGCATGCAAACTCTACCTAAAGCACAATATTAATAATACCTAGGTTCAGTGATGAAGCTGGCCAGTTAGTCCTGATGCTGAGAACTGTTTAAGGATCTCCTTCCTTCCATCTCCCAAGATGCTATCCTGTCACAGTGGGACTTTATCCTCCGAAGGCACACATAAGTAAAGTCGTTATTCTGGGTTGGGAAATCTTTCGCAAAGGAAATTTACAGGTTGAATCCAGTCAGAGGTAGTGTATGGGATAAAATGCCGGGAATCTCTCTGGTTTTGATGTCAGACAACACTTTCCTCTCCCCTCTAAGAAAATAAGCTTTGGGAAAATCTAACAAGAAGGCCAGTGTGGCAGCTCACCATAGCTTTTAGAAGGATTCCCTTAAGTGGCATTTACAAAAGTGACATTCATTTAAAGGCTACATCCTCAAGTGAATAGTAACAGCTAGAGCCATTCAGTGATTTAATAGTGAATTGGAAGCCTTGGACTTATGTCCAAGGTAGTGGAGTTGGAGCTTGTTAGAACAGTCTCAGCTGGATCAAAATCAAACTGTTGTCATCTGTGATTTTCTATCGTTTTCACAGAGGAACGTTCAGATTAAAACTACTTTAGGGGTTGAATTTCACAGCCATTATCTTTTAATTATGGGAAAGCTGTCTCTCCATTAAGTCTTTTTTGGAATTCCCAGTCAAAGGAATATAAAAATGGTATATTGTAAATATTTTGGCTGAGAAGTAGATAGTTTTAAATTGTAAGATCCAGTAAATTCACATCATTTTTCTATTCCCTCTTATTTCCCAAAATGATGCAAATGTTCAACTAATAATATTGGGAAGTACTTCAATTTAGATCAAAAATGGATTTTTCACTCTACTCTGTTTCCAATTCATTTTAACAGTAAAGCTTTTTCTCTCTCTCTCTCTCAGTAGCTATACATTTTTAAGTTATTTTGTTACAGTTTTTGTACTAAAAAAAAACTTACTCTAAAAACATAATGTAATCAACCCTAAGGATAGGATTTGATCTCATCACAGAAATATTAACACCAGAATGAAAGTATAATACAGCTATAACTGATTGTATTACTTTTTCTCTTTTCTACATGATTTAAAATGCATGTTTTAAAGAATGAGGTAATGTATAATACAGTGTCTGCAAAGTTTTAAAATATAACTTTTAGGATTATTATTCTTAAACTTTAAGATTTCTTTCTTAATATAATATTGCTTTAATATTTAACCACAGGGAAGCGGCTGTGGCTCAATCAGTAGGGCTCCCGTTTACCATATGGGAGGCCCCGGGTTCGGTTCCCGGGGCCTCCTGGTGAAGGCAAGCCCGCCCGCATGGCGTGGTTAGCTGACCCAGCGAGAGCACAAGCAGCAAGCGGGGGATAAATGAATAAATAAAAATAAAATCTTTAAAAAAAAAAAAAAAAAATTTAACCACATATAATACACTCAATTTAGCTGAGTATTTCTTTACCATATATACACTAATGTGTATAATTTTTCCAGCTTTGAAACCTGACTTCAAAATAAAGTGGGGAAAAGATATGCTGGTTTTAATATGCCAAATCTAGAATTTTGTTTTAAAAATTCTTCATGCCATTTCATGAAATTGTCCTCAAACCTGGAGAAGCACTTCATGGCTTTATTGAGCATTAGCACAAACTAAATAGTAATGAGCTCATTTTCATAGAATGAAGCTTATTATAATTCCATCTGTTGAAAACTTGCACAGCTGGATACTGGCTGCAAGACAAAACTCTGATCTACTAGTAAAAAAAAAAAAAAAAGTCCAGTTTAAACTTGTAACAAAAGACTCTTTCCATGACTTTTAGGAAATCACTTTCCACTGAAACTCGTATGTGTGACTTTATATGTTAAACATGACCAACCTCTCCATTAATACATTTGTACCCATTTGTTTTAAGAAAATTAAGGTAAAAACAGCTTGACAACGTAGCTTGTTCTCATTAAAGTATAGGGTTCTCCAGAAGGAAATAATATTTCAAAGTCAAATCCTAGAGAATGGCAAGTTGGAGTAAATTATCCCAGGTTCTGTACAAGGCAGCGGAGCGAGGCGGTTGACCAGGAGGATGCACAATGCTCAGAAAACTTGAAGCTGGGAAAAGAAGGTGCCGTCGCCCCCATTAAAGAAATCTTTGGGGGCTTTTTTTCATTCCTTTATTAGTGTGAGGCATATCCTTACAATTAAGGAAGAGTTGAGAACCAGCAAACAGTCCTTAGCCCCTTCATTCATTTATTCATTCATTCAGCCACTTACTCATCTAGCAGTTAGTAAGCACCCACTGGTACAAGGTACAGCTCATGTTTTGTTTTCACACTGCTATCTGTGTTTTCATCGAAACCTTAACTACTGTCTATGATTAAGTCATCCTTAACTCCTCGTTTTCTCTCACACCCCATATGCAACATTTCACAATACCCTTAGCTAGGACTTTCTATAACTTCCACTATCACACCATTGTCCAAGCTACCAACTATTATGTTTCATCTGGAATACTACAATACTGTAACAACTCCTAACCCGTCTCCTTACCCACACAATTCTCCACACAACAGCAAGAGTGATGCTTCCAAAAACTTAAATACCAACATGAGAATCCATTGCCCCAAGCCCTCCGATGGCTTTCCAAACACTTAGGAGTAATCTCCAAAATCCTTACAAGGGCCTATATGATCCTGTTATCATGGGCTCCAGATGACTTAGGTGTCCTTATCTCCTGCCACGCTCCCCTTCATTCTCAATGGTTCAGTCACGCTGGATTACCTGGCGCTACTCCCGTATATCAAGCCAGTGAGGGAACCCCACTAAGCCAGGTGCTCTTTCACTGCAAGCCGACACAGCCTAGCCCAATCTTACACCTCCTGACAGAAGAGTAAAGATGCACATTTAGCTCTGAATCATTTTCATTGTAAATGTCTCTAAGATTTAAATGTAGGAAGTGGTAATATTTCTTCATCAGTAAAACCCTAACTTGATATCAAGAGCTCAATTCATGCAAAATGGCATGTCTTAATGGATTAAAGGACATTTTCTGTGAACCATGTGGTATACAGGAAGTGTAATATAAGTGCTGATGAGGTATCTGGAATGTCTGCATTACATTAGCATCCCATAACCTTCAGACTTTAGAGACTTGTAAATCCCCACTATGCGACTTTCATTTTTTAAAAGAAGCTGTTTTTACAATTCTCCTGAGTGCTATGATTTCTGCATTAGAATGAGCAACCTACCAAGTAAAGTTAGGATATTTTAAAAATGTTTGCTGGAGTGGGCGAATGGTTCTTGACAACTGCAAAAATGAAAATTGCTCTGCTCCAGAGAATCTTGGAACTTAGCTGTGAATTGTGGCAATTCAAGAATCAAAGGTGACAGTAATAATATAAGTCTTTAGAAAAAGGTCTTTTAGGGACAAGAGAAATCTATAGAAACAAAACAGGTTGATGTCAGCTTCCACTCGTGGAACTGCTGAAGCACACAGCCTCCCTTCTGTGTGACCGGTGGCTGGCTGTCCATACCACACCCTTCTCTTGCTGACTAGCCTCTAGAAGTGATCTGCAGCAGGACTGACTACCTAATTTTCAGGGCCCAATAAAACATGAAAACGCAGGGACCCTCGTTCATAAGTAAAGTTCAAATTGAGCATTAAACTAAGCGTGGGGTCCTTCTAAGTGTGGGGTCCTACGCAACTGCACAGGTTGCACGCCCATGAAGCCAGCCCTGATCTGTACCCAAACAGCAGTAACAGAGAATCAGCCGCACCACTTCACACCCTATTTGCCAAAGCATAGTCAGTGGTTTTAAATAAGCTATAGGGTGTTACATAACTAACATCATTTCTTGACTTACTTAAAAGTTCATTCCAATTTCATCCAACCAATGAAAAATGTTTCTTTTGTAATTACAAGGACTAATTGTATTTTGATTGGAAAAATTGCACTAGTTTACTCTTAATTACTTTTGAGCAAGGAAGGGCTACCATAAATATTTTGTATTTATTGAAGAATATTATTATTCTTCAGTGGTTTTCTTATGATTTATGCCCAAGTGTTCCATATGTTTTCCAAAGTTTTCCATAATAGACTTCTTCCAAGGTGACAATATACAAAATAACAAGAGTCAGACACAAAAGGATAATCCTTATTTTTATGACAATTTCAATTCATTCTTCAGTTTTGCTCTTTGCTGTTTCTTCCCTTCCACAGAAAGTTGTCTCACTGTTTCATTAGCTGCTTGATTTGGGAGTATATCAACCCATAAGCTTCTGTTTAGGATGCTCATTATGTACATTGGATAATTCTCATTTTGTAAATAAGTATTTAATTATAGGGAGGGTTGAGTTGGATTTCTTTTTCTATCATACATCCTCTGCTTGTGACAGTCCTATTGATTTCAGTCATCAGGAAAGTACTGAATCTGTCAAACTAATAGTTCATTCTGCATTTAAACTTCTCTACCTTTGAAAGATTGCATTTTTTCCCATTATCAAACTCTATATTCATGTTGATGAAAAGAAGAATGAGTCTTTCTTGGATATCAGGAATCAACCAAATTACTATAATTTTATTTTTGACTCCTAAAAGTGATTTGCAGTCTTTTTGTCTATAAAAGCAAAGAATTACTTATCTAAATATTTATGTGCTCATTCCAGGAAATGATTTCCTCTTAAAATCTGTAGCAATTCCTATCAGGAGATGTAAGAAATAACCTCTATTTCTATAGCATTTTGCTTCAAAATTGACCTTGTGGCTTATGGCCATCTTGTTTCCTGCAAGCATAGTCCAGAAATTCATTTTTAATAAAGAATCTATTTAACTCTCAGTTAAAGAACTACAAATAGTCCCCAAAAAGCCTGCTGACCACAGTCTGGAAATATGAAATGTCCTTTGGAGGGTTTTGGGTGTGGATTGAGAGACACATTTCATAATATTCAATATGTCATCATCAAGTAATGTTTACAAACCCCAAACTCTGGGGAAGTGTGCAGGCTTTAGCAAGCAGATGTTAGCAGTCAAGGAAAAATTATGACTGCTGCCTGAAAGTATTCCCTCTTGCTTATCAGTTACACATAAGATTGTCAAGATCTCTTCTTTTTGGTGTGGTTAATATGCCTGGTTTATAAGATGGTTAATCCAAAAGCAAATTAGAAAATTGCAGAAAGAAATCTTCTGTAAATGGTCATCTAAGACCTCTTGTTCATCTTTATGAATGAGTTTCTTTTATTGAAAAAAAACAACAACCCAACCTATCTCTGGGTACTCTAAAATATCTTTTAAATTGATTATTTTAAACTTAATTTACTATAATTCATATTTTAAAAATTTAGACACTTCATTCTGCTTGTCCACATCTCTGAATAGTAGTAAGTTACTGAAAACACTAATTGCATTGCATAACTCCAAAAACACATTAACTCCAAATCATCAGAACTAACCAATTCCTTTAGTGGAAAGAGGTAAAATAAAGTGAGTCGTTTGCTTTATGTATTGACCTTTGGAAAGCAAACTTTCTTCCTCTAGATGAAGTATAAAAGCTTTTGAGGCAAATTGAGGTAGTCTTTCAAGTATGATTAGTTAGAGTTATTGGACTAGTTTCAAGTGGGCAAACAAAAACTTAAAAATGACTTTAGTGATATTGCTTGTGAACAGACTTACTAGAAGGTTAGATTCAATAAAAATAAATGGACAACTTTTACTCCTGAAAAAGTTTTGTTATAAAGAGTAATTTTGATTGGATCTTAATAATTTATTTTCTTGGGCCTTTCTTTATATGTGAGGAAATCTCAGGGGAAACATAATTTTGAAGTACTTCTAAGGTTCTGAATGAAGATCATTCCATGCTCACCTCAACTTTCAGGAGTGAGATTTGTATTAATGGAACAATTATTTAGTATGAGGATTTTAACGGTCTCTTGCTTTATTTTTATTTTTATTTTCTGCTTTTAAAAAGCCTGTGTAACAGAAAAGGAAGTTAGGGATGGAAGAAGTCAAATTCAAATTAGTCTGCTATATCAATTGAAAAGAATAGAAAATCTAGAAATATACCCAATTGCATATGAAAATTTAGTATATGATAGTATTTAGTATCTGAGACTAAATGACAGGAGTGGAAGTTCAACTAAATGGGAAAAGGAGAACTTTTGGGGGGATGACTGGATAACTAAACACAAATGATAGAACTGGATCTATTCCTCACACCATACACTGGGATAAATTCTAAATAGATTAGCAATCTAAATGTAAACCTTGAAATTACACAAATCATGGAAGAAAGGCTGGATGGATCCCTTTATAATGTTCTATAACTGTGACTTAAAATGCATAAACAATAAGAAAATATTGGTAAATCTGACTGCATTAAAAAAAACGTTTGAATAGTTTAAAACACCATATGCAAAGTAAGAAAACAAATGATGAATTGCAAAAACATTTTGCAACTTATATCACAGACAAAGGTTTAATAACTCTGTTATATTAATATATTATATGGAGAAAAAGGCCAGCTGCTTGATTGAAAAATGAGTAAAAGATATGAGCAGGCCTTTCACAGATAAAGAAATTCAAATGACCCATAAACATATAGAGGATGCTCAACCATGCTCATGATAACAGAAATACAAATGGGCCACACTGTGGGAGATGTTTGTGTGGGATGTGGTGGGAGGTGTGGGAGGTGGGCAACATGGGAATCCCAGTGGGTTCCGTGTAATATTTTAGGTAATCTAAGCACCTCTTAAAATAAATGTATATATATATATATATATATAAATAACATTTTTGTAAGCAAATACACATATATGCATATATATTTATATATCATTTTGCAAAAAAAAAAAAAAAGTACTCAGGTATTCTATTTCTTACCTAACAGATTAATCATGGGTAAATGGAGTTAATTTATATTTTAAATAACTATATGTATTTATGTTTGCATACATTTATACATTTTATATGCATACACTTCAGTATATATGTGTATATGTTTGAAAATGTCCACAATAAACAGTTAAATTCAAATTCGTTAATTCAATCATTCTGTTATAAACAGTATATACTCAGAGGGAAGGAATAACCACAGAGTCACCTCTTAATTTTCTTTTAAAATGAGGAATAAAACGTCCACCTCTTACTTAGGAAGAAAATACATTTCAGAAAGATTTTCAGCAAAAAGGTTTGTGACTGAAAGCTTAAATTTGAACTTTCTAACAATTAGGAAATTCAGCTCATCAGAACACCACCACTGTTCAGTGCATTTTCATTAAACATCCTTTGTATATAATTTTTGTTCCATTTGTCTTGCAAGGAAGGAACAGTCATTTCTCCGAAACTTTGTCTGATATGTACTTGTAATGACATTCAAGGAAAGTCATGCCTATGTAACTGAGCGTGAACTAACCTTTAAGACTTTTCTTTCTCTGGAATCAAATGTTAATATGCCTATGTGTTTGGTGGTATAGTTGAGAATGAGGGGAAATATATCTTTCAGGGAAAAAAGGTTTTCTGAAGAGAAAACATGAGGTTTGTAGAAGTATATACCTTCTAAAGTAAAATTTGAAGAGTTCAGATTAGTTTACCTTTGGCACAACTTAATTTAAGCCTAAAAAAATACTTGAAAGTATTGATGTTTCTTTGATGTTATGACTATCATCAAATCCTGTTTGGATGCAATGAATGCAAAATGGGTGGATTAAAATGCCCATTAAATGTCCTATTAATAAGTAAAATGTTAGTGGTTAGAAAAAAATATGTTTTATTTTTCAGGTACTTATAGAAAAAAAATGTGTAAATGTAATTTATTACCTTTTGGAGATTAGTTTATGGAATCCAAAATTTTTTCAAAACACAAATTTGTGCAGAAAACAAACATCTACTTTAGAAGCTGAACTACCTGAATTTCAAAAGTGAAGTGATTCTGAGAAACAAGAATAAATATTCCAAGGAACACAGTCATGTGCCCATTGTCAAACTCTGGGGATATTAACTTCATCCTGCTATCATAGGGGAGAGTGAATTTTTCAGCAATGAGAGCCTGCCCACCAAGGGCCCTGCATCTCTGATGTGTGCCAGGCCACAGATCTCCACACCTTGCCCATCTTCAGAGTGGGCTATGGCACTGCCAGCTGACCACCCCGAAGTCTAGCTGTTTGGTGGGCTGGCAGCAGGACAGGCACCACCACTGACTTTCCATTCAGCAGAATACCTGGGAGCCAGGCTCTTTTTTTGCACTAGTTCGAGAATAGGAGGTACAATCCAGGCTCCAGAATGTTTCTCAGGGCTACTGCATGAGAAATGCTGTCTTTTCTTATACCTTTTGGTTTATGTCCACCTGCTAATGGGCAGGACAAATTGGCTTTGGCCTGGCTGCCAGATATTTTTAGCTCCCTGAATGCAAAACGTTTTACTTTCATCATAAAATGGGGTAGGTGTCAGGGTTTGAAAAGTAGAGTTGGGTGTGAATAAGTACAACAGGTGCCATAGATGGGGTCAGTGGATCGGTGTGGGTCCCGCATGGCCAGGTAGCAACTCATTCAGAAGTCATTCCTTATGGTGGCAGCAGAAGTCTTTTTTTTTTTTTTTTTCTTGGCAGCAGAAGTCTTAACAAACCTTTGGCTTTCTGATTTGGGCCTTTGTTTCTTCTCTTTGCAATGATTGGAAAGGCTTTACCACCCCTTGTCCAGCCCTGCCTTTTCTCTGCCTGGTACACAGGTAGAAATCCAACGGAAAAAAAATTGGTTTGATGAGGAGGGAATTGTTTTTATGCCTTAAAATGGAAAAGAAATGGAAATAGGAAGGAAGCAGACTTATAGAGAAACCATTTTAGTGTTGCTGTTATGTACATGGGGAAATATGATGACCTCAATTATTTTTGGAAAAATGTCCAAGCCATTAAAAAAAAAGGACAGTGGGAGAGAGAATTGATTTCCACTTAATACTGTTAGATGTTCTTCCCAGAGATTCCATGGATAAACTGAAAATTATCTTTAAAAATAATTTGTGTGTCCGATTGGCAAAGCAGATACCATAGTTGCTGTGTCCCTGGGGATAGTGAAGGATGTCTCTTTCAACTCAATATGGTGACCTTATTTTAATAGTTACCTTTAATTGTTGTCAGCAGAAAGTTCAGGGAGACCAACCTTAGGAACAGACAGGTAATTAGCATCATGCAATTCTAGGAGGACCCCAAGGGACTCCATTTGCCACAGCTTCTTCCTGCCCACTTCCTGATGCCTAAGGAAATCCCACCACCCAAGCATCATCCTTCCTTAAAACTTTGACTTTGGTCCAAAGTCAAATTCCTGTTGAAAGACCAACCATTTTAGTGCTGCTGTAATGTACATGGGAAACAGAGGGCCAGGGACTCAGGGACACTCTCGGCTATAGTCCTCATTAACTTCATAGGTTTTTTTTTCCAGCAATAATATGACAACTTATGTCAGTTATAAAGTCAAAACTCTTGAACTAGTAATTGGCAATTGAAACACAGTTACTTTGTGAGAAGTGAGAACTTTTTTCTTTTAAAGAGTGTTCTTACATTACTGAAGTTTAGAAGCACAGAGCTGCACCCAGTGGAGATGGCTATCTGACAGGAAATTTTGTTTGGAGGAAAAGGGAAGTACCAGAGAGAAAAACAGTGGCACAAGGATGACGAGGACAGCAAGACAAATGCCCCTTCCTTTAGTCTGCATGCAGGATGGACTTGTGAGGGGCAGCTAGCTTTCGACCTCACCTGTTGCAAATGGAAAGTTGACCTAAGAGTGACACCAGGAATAAATGAAGGGCAAAGGCTAAGAGTGGAGCCGTCATCAAGGTCCTGCAAGCAGTTCCCTGACATTGGCCTTCCTTTAAAGAGTCATCCCTGCTGTCTTTCTTCAGCAAGCTGTTTAATTTCAGATATGATAAATTTCAACTAGAGGCGAGTGAAAGTAAAGTTGTATTTTTTTTTTAAACCAAGTTCACGGACTCTCTGAATTCTATCCAAGGAGCCCATATTCAGAACCCCTGGCTTGGAAGATTTGATACAATATTGGACCTGATAAACTTTCTGGCTGGCTAGTTAAGAGGACAGGATTTTACATGGAAGATTCAACTAAAATTTCTAATGCTTTCCCTAAATTTTAATTTTTCACATGCAAAGGTGTAACTAAGTTGCCCTTTGATACGATGACAGGAAACTGGCAAGATTGGTTCCAGCCATAACCTTATTTTCCTCCCTTCCCTTGATGTGTTAAACATCAGAGAAGTTGGAATTGGTGGCGCTGCCTCGGCCAAGGTCCTGAATGGCCTCTGCTTTGGGAGCTTGATTTCCCACTTCCTCTGGCAACTCCTTAAGCAAGGCAGTATATATACCAGTCCATTTCCACATGTTTATATAGTTTTGCTTCAAAGGACTTCTTAAAACAGATGTTGGCTTTTCGTGAGGGATGTCTCTGGATGCTGTTTGCCCACAGAGGGTAGGTCATGCCGTTTCTGACTTTGCATTTTGGGAAACAAAATCCAAATTCACAGATGTTGGTTTTTCCATTAGAATTCTTGGCAACAGTGGATATAGGCATAAGCATGTGACCATATGATTCCTTCCAGTCCTCCCAAGAATCTTTCCTTGAGTACATATATTTTTAGTATATTTCCTCTAAATATCTATTCTAATCATTCCTGTTAATCCAAACATTGTTTCACTTATTTATTCATGGTTATAAGGAAAGTTCTCTGATTAGCTAGATATTGTCCTTGATTGTGGGAGTCAGAAGCAAAGTAGAAAACATAAAGAATACAGGCAAATGAATTCTTGAATTTTATGACCATGCAAAGTCATTTTTAAGAAATCAAAGAAATTAGAACATTTAACAGATTTAGTGGTTACTATAATTGTATATTGAAAAACAAACCATTTCACAACATGTACCTTGCATGTAAATTGGATATTGTTACTGTCTAGCTAAAAGAACTAGTGCATTTTCCTTTAACTTGGATTCTAAGTCGATGTTCTTCATGTAACATATCATTCGTGATGACAGTGTTCATCCTGATATCTTTGTACCATGGCTGGTATGGTGTCTGCATTCAGAGATGGTACATCCCTTGGTGCTCTGGCTTGCCAGAGGTGTGCTGGGAAATGCTCAGCAACTGGCTCCCCAGGGGAAATAAAAAAGCCCAGATTTGTAGAATTTGCAGAATTTGCCAGGTTTTGTAGTCTACATCCTCCCACCATGGGTGATTTCAAGCTACCAAAATGACTTCACTGAACAGAACTGGACAGAGATGAGCACAAGCAGCTCTCACAAGCCAGGGCAAGCCAGCTCCAGCAGCTTGCCGCTTGACTCACTAGTCCCTGTGGCTGCAAGCTGTCATTTTCTGCATCTAGTTGTTTGTTTGTTTTTAAAATCCTTTTTGGGGGAAGCGGCTGTGGCTCAATCAGTAGGGCTCCCGTTTACCATATGGGAGGCCCCGGGTTCGGTTCCCGGGGTCTCCTGGTGAAGGCAAGCCCGCCCGCGCGGCGTGGTTAGCTGACCCAGCGAGCACAAGCAGCAAGGGGGGGATAAATGAATAAATAAATAAAATCATAAAATAAAATAATAAAATAAAATAAAATAAAATCCTTTTTGTTCACACTCAGTCCATAAATCAATACCAGAGAGAGAGTGAGATAGGGAGAAATCCAGTTAAAAACTGAAAGCTCTCTCCTGCTGATATTCTTCTAAGGCTAATTTTTGGGCTTACAGATTTGGTAACAGTCAGCATTTTATGGCCTCATTATAGGCAAATTTATGTTCTGATTTCATGTTGTTCGTTACAACTGATGTCACCTACTAAATGGCTCCAGAAGCTAAATGTGACATATGTTAGAGATCCAAGTCTCACACCAGCCTTTGGAGGCCCACCCATGTTCCAGTTACCTAGGGAAGCCATAAGTATTTTTTCTGACGAGGCAGGGTCCATGGCTCTTTTTCAGTATTCATGAAAGTAATATATAGGATGAAATGTACTTCAAGCAGGGAAATTTCATTTTAAAATATTTTTAGTGTATTAGAATCCCACGAGTTGAAATCAGTATGGCATTATGTCTACAGCACTCCCCTAATCTACCAAATCTATCTAAAGAGAAATGGTTCTGGTCTGGTATGGGTCTACACTGGCTCTTAATGTTCACGCCATCCTTACACAAATGTTCATAAATTCTCTACTCTGGAACTAAAAAAAGTGTGCTGGGTAATGGCTTCTGGAACCCAGCTCCTTTTATCCTTTCTTTGAAAATTGGGACTATCTGGAACTACAAGGTTAGGTTGCCCAATCATCCTCTGTTTCTCCTTACTGACCAAACCCTTACCCAGACCCTGAGATATAATTGTATATCGATATGCAATATACATACCATATAATGTACCCATACAAAATATGGAATTCAATGTTTTTTATATATTCACAGAGTTGTGCATCCATCACCATCATCATCGATTTTACAACATTTTTATCCTCTCAGAAGAAATCCTATACCCAAGAGCAGGCACACACCACTCCTTCCCTCCACCTGCCCCTGACAACCACTAATCTACTTGCCATCTCTGGGTTTGCCTAATCTGAATATTCCATACAAATGGAATCATATATTATGTGGTCTTTTGTGTCTGGTTTCATTCACTTGGCATAATTTTTTCAAGGTTCATCCAAGTTTTACCATGTTTCAATACTTGATCCTTTTTTATTAACAAAAGGAAATACCACATTTTATTTATTAATTCATTAGTTAATGGACATTTGGGTTGTTCCCACTTTTTAACTGTTATGAATAATGCTGCTATGGACATTTGTGTACAAGTTTTTGTATGTACATGTTTTCATTTCTCTTGAAAGAAATTCCAGGATTCTTAGGGGTGGAATTGTTGGATGTATGGTAACTCTATGTGTATATTTTTGAGGAACTGCCAGGCTCAAAATACCTGCACCAATTACCTTTCTAGCAGCAGTGAATGAGGGTTCTGATTTCTCCACATCCTCACCAACACTTGTTATTATCTGTCTTTTTTATTATAGCCATCCCATCCTAGTGAGTGTGAAGTGCTATCTCAGTGAGTTTAATCTTTTTTTTTTTTTTTTTTACTGTGGTAACATATATATAACATAAAATTTGCCATTTTAACTCTTTAAGTGTACAGTTCAGTGGCACTAAATACACTTACAATGCTGTGCTTCCATCACTGCCATTCATTACCAAAACTTTTTTATCACCCAAAACAGAAACTCTGTATCCATTAAGCAATAACTCCCACTTCCCTTCCCTCTGGACCCTGGTAACCTATAATCTACTTTCTGCCTCTATGAATTTGCTTATTCTAGGTATTTCATGCAAATGAGATTAATCATACACTGCTTGTCCTTTTGTGTCTAGCTTATTTCACTTAAGCATAATATTTTCAAGGTTCATCCATGTTGTAGCATGTACCAGAACTTCATTTTTTTAAGGTTGAATAATATTCCATTGTTCACGTGTAACACATTTTATTTATCCATTCATCTGTTGATGGATACTTGGGTTCTTTCCACCTTTTGGTTATTGTGAATAATGTTGCTGTGAACATCTTGTACAAGTATCTGTTGGAGTCCTTGTTTTCAATTTTTGGGGTATATAATTTGGAGTGGAATTGCCTGGTCATATGGTAATTCTGTTTCACTTTTTAAGGAACTGCCAAACTGTTCTCCACAGAGTTCTACCATTTTACATTCTTGACAGCAATGCAGAAAGGTTCCAACTTCTCTCTGTCCTTATAATAGCCATTCTAGTGGGTTTGAAGTGGTATATCATTGTAGTTTTGATTTGCATTCTCCAATTACTAATGATGTTGAACATCTTTTTATATGCTTATTGGCCATTTATATATCTTCTTTGGAGAAATGTCTATTCAGATCCTTTGCCTATTTTTTAATTGGAGCATTTGTCTTTTTATTGTATATAGATACAAAACCCTTATCAAATATATGATTTGTGAAATTTTTCTCCCATTCTGCAGGTTATCTTTTCACTTTCTTGATGGAGCCCTTTGATGCACAAAAGTTTTTAATTTTGATGAAGTCCATTAAATGTTTTTCTTTTGTTGCATGTGCTTTTGGTGTTATTTCTAAGAATCTTTTGCTTAATCCAAGGTCATGAAGATTTATGCCTATGTTTTCTTCTAAGAGTTTTATAGATTTAAGTCTTACATTTAGGTCTTTCATCCATTTTGAATTAATCTGCTATATTAATTCATTTGCATATGGATATCCAGTTGTCCCAACACCATTTGTTGAAAAGACTTCTCTTTCCTCCATTGAAATGTCTTGGCAAACTTTTAGAAAATCAATTGGCCATTGAGACAAATATTGATCTAAATAAGGGGAAGACTTAAGGAACTCTAGTTCAACACTCAAACAGCTTAGCACCAAGGCAAACTTATTGCTAGTTTTCCATCTATCATTAAGGTTAATTGGAATACACACAGTGAGGAGGTTTGCATCCATATCAGCCTGAAGGAGAGCCCTAATAAAGTGTCCTAGGACTTTGCTCTTGACCTTGTTTTATTTAGCATTTTATTGATTAGCTGAAGGGAGATACATAATTATTAAACTATCAGAGAACTGAAATCTTAAGAGAGGTATTTAATACTACAAATAATAGAATTTAAATTCAAAATACTCTTCATAAGCTGGAAAATTGGATTGAAAAAAAACAAGATGAAGGCAACCTGGAATAAATTGAAACACTTATTTTCAAAAATTATCTACACAAGTGTTGGGTATTCGAGACTTGTCTAGAGGTTTCAGTTAATAGAATTATAGTTCCTAGATTTGGAGGTTGATAGTCCCATGGTATTCTGCATTATTTCCTCCATATGTTCAGGGGGACCCTTCCACAGTCCCTGAAATCCCCTTGATACCACCACATAATAACTTGGCAAGAAGCTGATGTTGCTAATAGGTTTTTTCAATCATTATTTCTAAGCAGGGTACACTAAGGCCTAAGCATTCCTAAAAGGAAACAGAATATACACACATGCATGCACACTTGCATGCATATGCATATATTCTCATATATGAATTATATAGTTTCTGAAGATGTTATTTTTTTTAAGTCTCTTTTTATTCAATAATTATATGTCTGAAAGGATTTCATGAAGAGTAGTCCTTCTTTGTATATTTCACTGGCTCACTCTTTTGATATAGATGTGTGTTGATCTAGGGAGAAATCTCTTAACCCATATAAGGCTTTTTTAAAAAGTCAAATGAAAAACTTGTTGTAAATCACTATGGACCCTCAATTTACATTCTAAATAAAACTATGAAAGTAGCCTGAAGATTCTTTTCATCTCATCTCAATATCACCATCATCCCAGGGTAGTTGCCTGGTATTTCTTTACGAGGCCTGGAATCTAGGCTCAGGCATCCCCTTCTGTCTTGTGGCCCTTATCACCAGACTCAGGGACCTGAAGCTACCTGGACAGTCCCCACACTTTCAGGCAGAGGGCCCAGACTCAGTGTGATGAGCTCTAGCATTATCCCTAATTGGGCATGAAGGAAAATGCAGCCTTGCCAACCCCTGCCCCTTGGGTCCTTTGGCTCCCACTTCACAGTGAGTTTGCCATTTGATAAACATCTTTTACAGAGAAGCTCAGGGGTGGACAAGGGAAGGAGAAGTAGTCTCCATTTGACAACCTCTAAAACATCACAGCTTGATATAATGTTCAAAAACATCAGAACAATACTGACAAATTAGGGAGCATTCAGGGGATGGCAGAGAGGATTGTGGTACAGATATACAGAATGGAATTTTATTTGGCCTTAAGAAGGAATGAAGTTCTAAGGCATGCTGCCACATGGATGAATCTTGAAAGCACTATGCTGAGTGAAATAAGCAAGGCACATGAGGACAAATGCTGTATGATTTCACTTAAATAAAATATTCATCTATAGCAAATTCACAGAGACAGAAAGTAGATTAGAGGTTACCAGGGGATGGGGGGAGGGGGAAGAGGGTTGCTTGGTGGGTATAAAGTGTTTGCAGATTTTGGAAAATTTTACAACTGAAAACAAACTAGCAAACAAACAACAACAAAAAGGACATGAGGTCTCACCAGGCAGAGTGTCTCTTCTTCTAGGAGTTGGGTGGGGAGCAGCAACTGCTCAGCAGCCAGCAGACCCTGGAAAATCACAGGTGCTTCTCTAAGGTGGCATCCGAGTACTGGAACCTCCCTCCCTGGGATCCGGGCCTTCATGAAGGAATTGAGCAACCAAAGCAAGCCTTATGCCCTTGACCCTGATGACCTCATCCAGGCCTGAAAATGAAGACTGAAGCAGCTGGAGGGCTTTGTGCAGAGGATCAGATACTAAAGTTCCAGGACCAGAAGCTGCAGAATGGATGCAGGTGGAGGACGGGGGCCCCATCGTGCTCATTTGAGAGGCTGACAAGGGCCTGCAAAGCCCCACAAGTGGCCACAGCCAGGCTCCCATTCCACCCTTTTCTACCCAGACCACTGTGACCTTTCTGAAGCCTAAATGTGAATGTGAACGTTTGCTACCTCTGCAAAAATCCTCCAATGGCTCCCCATTACCCACAAAATAAACTTCAGATTACTATGCTTGGCATTCAGGGTCCTTGAAATCTAGCTCTTGCTTACCTCTCTCTATCCCCTCCCCACTCTCGGAACATATCCTACACTCCAGACATGACCAAATATGCAATTTTCCAAATATTGGGTGGGAAATGAGCAGGATGGGGGACTGTGAGAGTTCTAGAAGCATGTCAGATGAGGGGTGTTTGAAAAAAAAAAAAAAGAGAGAAATGGTCTATTGTATCCTAGAGAAGAAAAGACTGAAGAAGATATGGTAGCTATGTTCAAATATTAGAGCAGCTTCATGTTTTTTAGAACACAGAAATACTTCTGGCAATTCAGCACCAGCACAGCTTTTTTAAATTATTGTTTTAAAATTTTGAGATGCCATGCTTCATATATTGATAAATCGTAAAATAACTCGAGTCCCTTCCTTCTTTCCATGCACCCTCACCTCTTCTCTTTTTCACCTGCTACACAAAATACTGGTTACAGACTAACAACAGGAAAAAGGAGACTCTTGCTATTTTTCAATGCTTGTTATCATGAAAATATAATGAAAGGCACTGTATTTCTGATGGAGGAGTCAAAGCCACATATTGGTACAAGTCCTTTGAATAAGTTGGTTGACAGGGGAATGCTAGTTTGTCACCTTTCTCCCTCTTTACACTATCACAAAAAAAGCACTGAGTAAAAGAAAAAAAAATTTATATCTTTCAGCTGATGAAAGAAGGAAAGTTGGCATGTCCTGGGCAATTAATCTCAAGGGAAGGTGAAAGATAAAAGGCCCAAAAGACTTCTTCTTTCAATCTAAAGACAGCCTCGACAGAAATATTTATAATCCATAAAGCATGAACATAAAAGAGATAATGCTTTGAAATATGGGTGAGCAAATATGCATCATCAGGCTTACTGGTTCTCCTAAAAGACTGAAAACTCTTTGGGAAACCAGCAGGGCAAGAAGACAAACAGGCTTGAATTCTAATCCTGACACTGGTAGTTCCCACCCTCTGTGACTTGGAATAGTTTACTAACCTCACTAAGTCTTATTTTTATCACATATAAAACAGGCATAGGAAACGTCACTGCATAGGATTGGTGGGAGGATTAAATAAGCTACTATCTGTAAAGAGGTCGACATAATACTTAGACACTGAGTATTTACTACCTTTAGCTAATAAAAATACATCTTCAGTAATGAAAAATGAAGTATTATTGGAATGCAATCTCTTATTTTTTCACTGTTTTATGATTGATTATAACATATTTCAAAGTAACATGCATTTGTGGTTCAAAACAGAAATAATATTGTGTGTTTTGTGTGTGTATGCATATACAGATGTATACATATATTCATACACATAATTCCTTTAATAAACAGAAAAATAGTGAGACTCAATAATTTTGAAGGCCTTCCCATGAATGTGTTATCATTTTCCCAAATTAGCACATCGTAAACTCAATGGGTTTGGACCATGGAGTACACCTGCTCCACTGGTTGGACAGCCTTCCGTGCTGACAGGGACCACATCTGGATGAGTTTGAATTTTAATTGATCCCACACTAGTCCATATACTCTGAAAAGCTAGTGAGTGATCAGCAGCTTTGTTAAAGAATGTTGGAATCAGATAGAATCTAAAGATCTTTCTAGTTATCTGATTTTGAGAGTATTGCTTAAATTCCCTACATTTTCATGCCCTTATCTATTCAGGAAATACCAGATTATTTACCTAACATAACAATAATGCCTCCTTTTTTTTTTCCTCATCTTTTAACACTTTTAGCATTTCCTTCCTTAATGTCTCAGCTACAACTTTAAGCTCCTTAAATATGCTGAGCTCTTTCTACCTCAGGGTTTTTAGACAAGCTTTGCAATTAAACCAAGAAGGCTCTCCCCATTATGTGTTCAATGACTAGTTCCTCCTCTTTTGGATCAGCTTAAATGTTGCCTTTTCAGAGAGGCCCTCTCTGACCTCCTCTATTATTTCCTATTTCTGTTACCTGTTGTATCTGTTATATTTCTATTACATTTCTCATTCCACTTGTCACAATTTGTAATTGTTTCATTTGTTAGGTTTAATTGCACTTTGCTCAGCTACCTTAGTGAAAAGTAAATTCATGGAGAGGCTCTAGCTGGCTTGCTCACGGCCATATTGAGTGTCCAGTCAATGCCTGGTAGGGTTCAGTGAAAGAATGGATAGATCACCATTTGTATGGGTGCTGTGCAGCTTGAATAAGAGAGTGCATGACATTATAAATTCTTGGCAAAGCAAATCTTCTTTTATTATTTTTAGGGGCAGGATTGGAAAAAGGTACATTTTACTCAATATATTAAAGTGGCTGTACTTGGATTGTAAAAGCAAAGTACAGCAGGTCCACCACTGGTGTGGAGCCAAAGTCATTCCTTACCCACCGACTGGCCAACTTAGAGAGGGAAATCCCCTTAAGTAGATAAGATGCCTCCCATTTGAACACATTCTCACCTTCAGAAGCATCGGCAGCGACCCATATTCAAAACCGTCAGTTCCCAAAGACCAGGCCCGACAAGGAGTTAACATGAGCTTTTAATCAAAGGCAACATTTTCTTTGTCCCACTTAGACTGTGGCAACGCTGTAACTGTAACCCTGGCTGAGCAGCGCTTACACAGATTTGTGACGGCTGGGCTTTCCCGTCAGTGTTTCTTGCAGCTGGAGAAAGCTGCTTAAGTGGACCTATTCTGTATTTTGAATAAAGACTACCTTAACTTAAACCCCATTGGAAAAAGGTAATTTAAGCAATTGAGGGATGTTTCTACTGTATTTTTCCAATCGATGACTCAAATCCAGGTTTCTCTGGTTAAATCCAAGGAATCTATGGGAGAAAGATAGGTTGTATAGATGCCTTCTTAAAACAGCAGACACCTTCTTAAAAGAGGAAAAAGGCCAATCAAAGCCAATGATAACAATAAACAACTGCCAATTCTGTTACTGAGTCATCTTCCACTGGGAAATGCTTGAATTTCATTAGGCTTTTAAGAACCGCAGGCTAATTTATTATTTTCATTTTTATTTTCTTAGTGGGTTGTCATGAAACTTCACAACATTAATATGAAGAATAAAGGACCAAATAAGCTATAATTTCCTGAATGACTTCAGCAATGATGAAAATAATAATCACTGGAGGCTCACACATTTATTTATATCAACTGAACTCCAAGACAGTACAAAAATCACCCTGTCAGAATATTGAATCACTTACTTCCTACTTCATTTTCCAGTCTCTGTACACATTCTCATCTCTTGTAGATTTATTTTTGTTCTTGTGATATTCAACCCACATCCCACATCTTGGCTCAGCCTCTTTTCTAACATTGTTAAAATCTTTATAATTCTTTTACATTTTTAAAAGGGCTTTTTCTGACCTTTCACTTGGGTAATCTTTATAGATACCATCATGAAAATTGCAAGTAACTTCTGAGAATGGATTAAATAAATGTACATGAAGAGAATAAAATAATGTTGCTTATTTCACGACCCTGGTCCAAACAGAAAGTTTTAAGCGCTACTTGAGTGTTTTTGCTTGTTTGTTTGTTTGTTGTTTTTGGTAGTTTTTTTTTTTTTTTACAGGGGAGAGTGCGGACGCAGTGCCCCGCTACCACAAATTATGCACTCAAGTTTCCCACATTTGGGGAAATCGCAGGGGTCAGCACATCCGGAGTACAATGGATAAGCCTAGCCCTGGGAAAACCACCTTCATCATCATGGTATCTCCCCTGCCAGGTAAGTATACTACTTGAGTTTTTATAAGTTTTCTGTAATTAGGAAAGTTATTTTTTCCTATTTGTCATTATCTAATATGTGCTACTGATTCTCTAAGTGACCGAGTATAGATGTTAGGACATGCCTACTTTCTCAGGGATGAAAGATGCTTAATTCAATTGCCTCATGGTTTAGGGAAAATTCTCTGTAAAGTCCTTTTATCTAATGAATAAAAACCCTAAAGGGAAATCTGCTGTGCCCAATAATCTAAGCAGCCTAATTATTATAACCACATGTCTCAAGAGTTGAAAAACTTAGATCAGGTATTTCTTTTTTGTTTGTTTGTTTTTGTTTTGTTCTCATCTGGAACGTAATGATGTTAAAATTCTAGATAGGATACTGCAAAAAACCCCACTGAATACATAAATTTATGAAGCTTTCAATCCTTCATCAGTGAAGGCAATATGATTCAGGACCATGTGTAGGCAAGTTTTTTGTTTTTTTTTAAACTATGTCCTTGTAAGAAATATACTTTTTATAGAACCCAATACAACCAAGCACAGACATCATGGCTCAGACAAAAGCTTCATGAAAAAAAAACATCAGCGGATGTGAGATGTGACTGTGCTTGTTGTGTTCATGACATAACAAGGGGTCAATGAGGCTGAAGCGGAATGAAAGAAGGTGGTTGGAGATAAGATCAGAGGCATGAAGGAGCCCGGGCAAGGGGGGCCTAATGGGCCATTGTAAGGTTTGGGACTTATATCTCAGGGAGATGGGAGAATTCTGAGGAGTTTGTATCAGAAAAGTGACGTCATGTGACTTGGTTTCAGCAGGATCATTCTGGCTACTATGTCATAAATAGACTGTAGCAGGTCATGGATAGAAGCCAACAGAACAATGAGGATAAGGACTGACAGTGGTGGGACCAGGGTAGTAGTGGTAAAGGAAGTAAAGACCAGTCACTTTGAGAGATAGGATGTGTGCTATGAGAGGAAGGCAGAGGAATCAAGGATGACTATTAGGTTTTGATCTTTGCAACTTGAAAGGGGGGTGGTTGCCATTTACTGAGGTGGGAAAGGGAAAAAAGGAACAGATTTGTAGAAGGAAAACAGTTTAGTTTAAGTTTGAGGTAGGTTTTATTGGATGTCCAAGTAAAAACTTTTGGTCAGAGGTCAGAAATACTAGTCTCAGATTCATGAGAGAGGGCCTGGAAGGATACATAAATATGGGAGTTGTCAACATGTAATAATATTTAAAGAACTGGGACTAAAGATTCCCAATCACCAATGAAGTAACTATCAATAAAGAAAAGAAAATGTGTCTCTTAGTTTGAGTTCTATTGAAATCAATCTTAAGACAAGGGCTTGAATGAATGTAGTTTAACTGGGAGGTGGGACCCTAGAAACGCAGGTAAGGAAATATGGAAAGTGAGACAGGGAAAGGAGAAAAGCCAAGAAAGTTGCATTAATGAGCTGGTTACCACTGAGGACAACTGGAGCTCAATTCCACCTGGGACCGCTGATGAACTATATGGGACACACTCCAGAACTCTTCCATCAAAAGATGAGAATCTGCAATATTTACCCATCATCTCCTCATCTCACTCACTGCAGCATGTCAAGGGTGTTAAATCCTTGGTTCTTTGAGACCCCCATGGAACTGGAGGAAGCAGAGAGATGGACTAGGGGACATGGAACAGGACGTCAAAGGACCTGGCTCAAGATCTGATGACAGAGTACTATTTTGAGGTTAAGAAGATGAGGAGGCTCTAACAAAGGAGACCTAGAAGGAGTGGCTGGTGAAGTAGGAGGAACACCAGGACAATGTGATATATAGAAGTCAAGAGAAGACAGTAATACCATACGGGAATGGCACTGAGACCCAGTCATTGGATTTTGCAACATAGAAATTGAGAGCCATTTCAGTGGAGTGTGGTAGGATGAAAGCCTACCAGGAGTGGGTTCAAGAGGAGGAAAGAAGTTGAGTACAACTATTTTGGACAACTTATTGAAGGAGTGTTGCTGTAAAGAGGAGCAGAGAAAGGGAAAGGAGGCTGGAAAGCCTGTGGGATGCTCTTACTGTAGAATCCATACTGGGTGGAATGATAGATGGGTTTGGAATTTTTGTTACAATTTCAGGGAAAGGAATCCATTGGCCTGGCTGTGCCATAATTAATGAGTCTCAGGTCTATGGCTACAGACCTTGCATGGGTTTCACTGATCACACTCCTTCCCCCTAAACCTGGAAGTTCCCTCTTTGTGAATGGGGTGAGAATCACACTTAAGACTAAGAGAACTTCTGTTTTGTAAGCAATATCACTGTAAAGTATGGTAACTGAAAGGTTTGAGGAACAGAGGCTCAGCCCATAAAAACTGACTTAGTAAGGACTTTTCAGGAATAGTAACAGAACATGCAACATTTCGTGTGGACTTAAAAATAAGACTGTTATGGTGCAAGTACATATATGTATGCATAAAATGATCATTTCAAATACAGTTAAATAATCCTGAAAGGCATTTAACATTATTTATCTTTTTTATTTCTACCATGTTATTCATTGGTTCTATGCTTTTCATGTCTATAGTTTGTTTGTTTGTTTGTTTATTATTTATTTTATAAATGCACTGTTTCTGATGGCTCTCAAGTTGCTTAAAATCAATGCAATCAGAAAGAAATTCCGCTCAGGAGCCTTTCATGATAAGGCTGCATCGATATGTGGGTGCTTATATTATAGGTAAAGTGGAAATTACAATTTTATAGATCATAACATTGCTATGAGCTTGTGCAAAATATAAAAGGAGAAATGTCTTCCAGAAGAGAAACAAAGACAAGAACTCGAAACACACTTCATTCAAAACCTATATTCCATATAATTTTCCCTTAAAATGGCAATTCTGTTTTGCACTATATTTGAATGAGGAACTTTTATAAGATAACTGTGGAACTACTAGGTTTTTGTGAAGGACAGTAATTATACTCTACTTTCAAATGCCATTTGTGGTGGCTTGGAGCCCTGTACTCCAGAAAAACATGTTCTTGGTCTTATTCTGGTCCTGCGGGTGTGAGCCCATTGTAAATAGGACCCTTTTAATTTTAGTGAAGTTCCTTCAGTTAAGGTGTGGCCCAACTGAGTCAGGGTGAGTCTTCATCCTAATACTGGAGTCCTTTATAAGCAGAATGAAATTCAGACACACAGAGAGAAAACCAGAGGGAGCAGCCAGAGGCTGAAAGTCAAGGAAACCCAGAAAAAAAGGGAGAAGCCAGGAGACCCTGTCATGTGCATTGTCATGTGACAGAAATGCCAAGGACCAGGGATTCCCAGCAGCCAGCCTGGAAAGCATATCCTTGATAACGACTTTTAGACTTCTCCTAGCCTCAAAACTGTGAGCCAATAAATTCCCACTGTTTAAGTCAAACCACTTCATGGCATTTGTCTTAGCAGCCAGGAAACTAAAATACCACTCATAGGGAATTCCCATGCTGGGTAAAGATAAAGAATGTTCAACACCAGGCATGTGTCTGACATTGGTCTGACAAGATGACAGAGCTCAGCTTTGGTACCTACAGGGTCACAAAAGATGAGACAATTTCCCCTTCTGTTTGAAATCTAATGGAACAAGTTAAGCAGAAAAGATACACCACCAAAATTAAAGGTGTAGTCACACCACAAACGAGTGCCTTCCAATAATAATGGTTATATTAAAATTTAAACACTAGCCAGCATCAAGATGTTAGACACAAGATGTGTTTGTGTATGTATGTGTGTGTGTGTGTATGTGATATATATGTAAAACTAGTTGGAATGACTACAAAAAAATCATATCCATTTTCATAAAAAAAAATCGTTGCAAAGACTTACAAGAGATAATGTATTCATTTAAATTTCTATTTCATTTCCCACCTTCCTTTAAAAATATTTTGACAATACTGAAGAATTTTTTCTCCTCTCTGGGGGTGGGGGTGGGTGGGGTGGAAAACTAGTCCCCCATTACAATTCTGCCTTACATTTACCATCTTGTCTTGTTGTAGCTGGCCTGAGGACCAACAGGTAATGCACATGCGTGAGATCAGGAGGTGTGAGCACGCGTGCATCCTTTGCTTTAGTGCTGGGAAGTGGAGCTCCTTTCCTTACACCCATGTCAAGGGGAGCCGCCACTTCTCAGTTCCAGGTGGTTGTTTCCAAGAGAGGATGCATTAGTTTTCCAATTTGAAAAGATAAACTCCTCTGCCCTCTCAAATTCAGATTAGTATGTGAAATGCTTTCATTT
The DNA here is from genome assembly GCA_026826555.1 of Tolypeutes matacus. Taxonomy (NCBI): domain Eukaryota; kingdom Metazoa; phylum Chordata; class Mammalia; order Cingulata; family Chlamyphoridae; genus Tolypeutes; species Tolypeutes matacus. Next base: position 21,540,160 of record JAKSZT010053929.1, on the reverse strand, counting down.
AAAAATTTTGGTTCAATTTTTAAAAGATCTTTTGCAATCCACACAAACCATGCTCACAGAGCAGATATGGCCCTTGGGCAGCCAGTTTGCAAACTCTGCTCTAAGCAGACCCTACAAAGACAATACCAATAGCTTTGGGTCAGATTTTACATTTCACTTTCCTTGTGAACTGCTCTAGATTCTTAGTATAGAAGGCTCTCTTTGCCAGCACGGTTAGGAAAAAGTAATCTGAGGTAAATTAAATATCATACGCAAAAACCATGGAAGGAACACAAGGGAATCTTCCGGCATGCTGAAAGTTGTTCTAGATCTTGATGATCTGGGTGGTGACACAAGTGCATCCACTTGTAAAAAGTCATCAAGCTGTATGTACACTTAAGATTTGTGCATGAAAAAAAAAAAAAAAAAAAAAGATTTGTGCATGTTCCACACTCATCTGTATGCATGTCACATACTTTAAAATATAAGCCTATACAGATCACAAACAACTACCAAGTTTAAAATAATTAGCCGGTGCCCTCAGTGTAGGAGTAGGCAGGGCAGTGACATCCCCCTTGAGAGGCACAGCTGAAGCAAAGCCATCCTAAGCAACAACTGTGTGGCATTTTGTGGGGGGGAAAGACTGCAATAAACAGAAAGGTGAAAACTAGTCCTATCTAGTTTTCTTGGTATATTCCCATATTATTCAGTTACTGGTAACCTTCTCCTTTCAATCTAAGTGAAGGTTCATTTAAGACAGGCGTCGTTAACTTTTTCTCGTAGGTCACAATGGAAGGGGGATAGGATTGAGTGAAAAGTGCACCCAGGTGAAAGGTACAAATTACTTTCATGCAGATAAAAGATGCATCTGTTCACACAAATAAGACTACACAGAACTGGAGAAAAGCAGCAACGCTGGGGGGCAGGGGGGCGGTGGTCAGTGCGAGCCTTCCAGGTCTGTGTGTCCCTGCAAAGCATCCTACTGCTTCTGGCAAGGATCCTGTCTGGTACATGTAGAAGCTTCCTTGTCATTTTCTTTCAGAGAGGAGGTGGGATAGGGAAGGGATGCTCTGGCCATGTGTCTCTCTGCTCATCAGGTTCAAATAACAGGTTTCAAGCCCAGCACATTCCCGAGTGTATATCTCTAGATAGCAGGACAACTACACATGGTCACATCTGCAGGCACATTATTCTCCCAGCTGGCTCAAGCTTCAGGTCTGCTGGGGTCTATGGTTGCAGCTTCAATTCAGCTGACTTTCATGAGGCCCAGGGGGCCATATAAAAATGAGTGAGCATACCTTTACTTTCCAAAGGTTTATAATCCAGTTAGGGAGAAAGGCATAAACATCACTGGAGTCTGTTAAAAATAAGTTACTGGGATGAAATCATACTAGAATATCTTTCCATAGCAAGGATTTTTCTGAAGATATTTACGTACCAACTGTTAGATGCACTATTTGTCAGCATGGTAGCAAATAAAACTGTTTTATAGACATTTCACTATTTTGCAAATATTTCAACCATGATAAAAAGTTGAATAACAATACTAATGTAAAGGAATGTTGTGATTTTTTTTTAGCATAAGGCAAAAAGTAAAAAAAGCTCAAAAATGGATTCCATTCAAGGAAGGAATAGGGAAATAAAAGTGATATTGACTAAAGCATTGCATTTCAATTTATCACAGCCAAGAGGGCAAAGCATTTAACCACTTTACTTATGCCATGTCCATATGGCTACTGGCAAGGTGGGGCTTTGGTGATTATCTGGGTGATTTAATCTGCTTGAACATCCACTTGGGTAATACAACTCCAAGTGAACAGGGAAGGTGTTTGAAAGACTTTTCCAGATCATCAATCTACATTTTGGTTTCAAAGAAGTGGACCTAGAAATTTGAGAGGCCAGGCTCACAAAGATTATCACAGAAAAATAGACATCAGATAAAGATTTAGATAAAGTTTAACATGTAAAATAGAAAACTCCAAGCTGGGTGGAAGAGTCTTGCCATAGAGACATGGTAGTCAGATATGCATCCTCCATCTGCTGCCATGAAAACCGACATATTACTTCATTTGCTCCTGTTCCTGATGGCTTTCTACTACACAGAACTAACTAAGGCATCATCCAAACATCCGTTTGCTTTTTGTTCTATAGACACAGCCTATTTCCTTGGGTATGTTGTGCTGCACACCTTCTTGCTTCTTGTGCTCAAATAATAAAATGTCATAAAAACAGCATCTGTGGGAGAGGTGCTGTGGTAAGTTGAATCATGTACCCCAACAAACACATGTTCTTCATCTTAATCCATGTCCCTGTGGATGTGAAACCATTGTAAATAGGACCTCTTGAAGACATTATTTGTGCTAAGGCATGGCCCAACTGAATGGGGATGGTCTTAATTCAGATTACTGGAGGCTTTATAAAGAGATCCTGGAAGTCACAGAAGCAAAAAAGGAGAGGACATGGCCAAGTGATGGGAGGCAGAGAGATACAAGCCAAGGAACCCCAAAGGTTACAGCAGTGGGCACCAGAGTGCTCCAGTCTTTGGGGAGAAAGCAAGCCTTGCCCATATCTTGATTTTGGACTTCTTCTTGAATTTTTTGGGAGCCAATACATCCCCATTGTATGGTATTTGTGATAGCAGCTCTGGCAAACTAAGACAGGTGCTATCCCAGGTTTTTCATCCTAAACAAAAGTATCAAGGCAAGGCTTTTTTCAAACCCTTTCTTTATCCATATCGCTATCTCTTCCTATATTTACTACTTGAAACAATCTGATGAGGACAATCCCTTGCTGAAAACACTTCAGTGGCTTCCCACTGCCCTTGAAGTAAGAACAAGCCCTGAAACATGACCTGAAAGCCCTTCAGGATTGTCTTAACCCCGGTGCACTTGTCTGGTCATAGGGTTTTGTTTTGTTTTTTTTTTTCTTATCCAGTTCTTCAGCTATTCAAAGCTCTCTTTTATCTCTCAGCATTTGTTCTGCTGCTCCCTCTGCTTCTGCATTTGCTCATGCCTGTTTCATTAGCCTTGACTCATCCTTCCACTGTCAGTCTAGATGTCACTTGCTCTGGGGAGCCTTCTTTGACATCCCCATCCCCACCCTGCAAGTCTGTGTCAGGCACTCTTTCTTCTTGGCATTGGCACATTCTCATTTTGTAGTCCTTTTCACACTGTACCCAAGTTGCCTATTTACTTGTGTATATTCCCCCATACACTGTAATTTTTCCCAAGGGCAGACACTGATTCTTTCCTGCTCTTTATTGTATTCTCAATGCCTGGTGGACAAAGCACTTGAAAATTTTTTTGAACAAATGAATAAATGAGGAAAAATGAAAGAAATATGTTATCTGTGATATTTCTGGGAGATGAGTAGCTATTAAACATTCCAAATACCTTTTTCTGTGCAAAAAAATAAGCAAAACTAATCTATGGTAATGACGATCAGAAGTGGTTACCTTTGGTGTGTTGACTGGGATGAGGCACAAGGGACCCTCCAGAGGGACAGCAAATTTCCCCTATCTTGATCTGGATATTGGTTTCATGGGCTTTTGCATGGAAAAAAAATCATTGAGCTGTGCAGTTATGAAATACACACTTTAATAAAAAATAAACTACTTTTATCTCACTCTAATGCCAAGGATATATTTTACTATTCTTTAGTTCAAGAAAGTCTGCATTATGATGTTAAAAGTAGTATTTTTGGTTCTGTTTAAGATTGCTTTCATTTAATAAGAGTGTCAAAACCTTCTAATACCAGGAGGGTGGGCTCATGAAGGGTTTTTCCTTCTATCTCTAGAGCGCAGAGCAATTCTGAACCAGCTAAGAGCATGGGGTTGGCCTGGTCTGAGCACCCTGTGGGAATCAGCTCTCTTTCAGGCTTCCCAATCACATGGAATCCATCCTATCCTGGTTCTAGCCCCAGATTACAATCAGATTATACTTCCAAAGCCTGTTTTCAACTGGGTCTCACCCAACTCAAGAATCTTGTTACCATTAGACACCAGACTGGACCCACTTCCAAGAGTAAGTGAAGAACACCTCTGATCTAGGAAGGATTCCTCGTTTTCCAGACTGACTTCCTCAAGGGAACTTCCCATGCATGGAAAAGAAATATTTTGCAGTTAACTCAGCATCCTAGCATATTGTCATTTTAAATTACTTGAAGAAATTATTCAGACTACTAAGGGAAGGGAGTAAATTTTCCTCTTATAAAATGAATTTCATCTGTATTCTTTTTTTTTTTTTTATGGGTAAAAATCAAAATTCTCACAATACATACAAACATTTGCAAAATGATATATAAATATATATGCATATATGTGTATTTGCTTACAAAAATGTTATTTATATATATATATATATACATATATTTTAAGAGGTGCTTAGATTACCCAAATATTACACGGAACCCACTGGGATTCCCATGTTGCCCACCTCCCACACCTCCCACCACATCCCACACAAACATGTCCCACAGTGTCATCTGTATTCTTGTTTGTAGAATTCTTGAGTTACATTTATTGTTATATTTGTTCCTAATACAACTATCAAAATTTGTTGAAAATAATTTTTTTCCATTCTGGTACTATATTTGAGAACACTTAACAGTTCTAGATCAACTTTATTCTAACCTTTCTTCTCCAACAAATCTTTTATTTGCTAAATTTCTGCCTGTGGTACCTTAAAATCCTGTCTCTTTCTGAAGCCATTTGGAGGGCTAAACAGACTACTTAAATTGACTGCAAATTGTCTTTGCATTTTGTTCTACATCATCGCTCTGGTTTAGTTGCATCCTGCAGTTATTCAGTGTGGAATAATGGTCAAAATCAATTGCAAACTCATAGCTGTCTTTGACTGGGGAATATGTATTGCTGTTATTAGATGATGCACAAGCTATTGGTGCAGTATATATAGAGGCAGGAGCATGCTTCCCTTTGAAGATTTTATCATTTAAAGGGCACTTAAAATTTCAGATTTGCTTTTCAGCTTCATAAATACACATACGGATGCATAGAATGAACTGGGATCATCCATCTTGGGTTTCTTTTGGTTCAAGCAACCATGGAACTAAATCCCATATAACCTAGATAAGCCTGTGTGTTTAAATCAACTTTAATGGAAGGAAAAAAGTTCAAATGTTTGATAATTCAGGATAAGAAAAAATTGAAACTCGAATTTTAACAATATATTCAACAAAGTTATGTACCTTCAGAAAAATAAGCTACAGATTTTCAGCTCCACATATTAAACATATTAAATGTTTTTCAGAAAACTCTAGTCTAATTTGAATCTCTGTTACTCTTACTTCTTTCCTTAAAAACCAAGATATAATACAATATTGAGAGTTATATATTTATATTTATATAAACACATACACACACAACACAGGGTCAGTACTGGGCAATGGAGGTATACAAAAATTACTCCCAAACGTAATGGTTTAAAACAATAACAACAGCGATGTTGCTCATGAATCTGCAGTTTGGACAGGGCTCAACAGAGAAAGGGAATACAAGGAGGCTTTGGGGAGCAGGAAAAGAGCAATAATTATATAAAGCTCTATGTTTATTAACGTTTTTGCAGAAGGAGCCGTTTTCTCTCTTTTTCCGTCTTTCTCTCTCCTCTTCCCCATTCAAACAGGAGAAGTGCATTACCATTGATGAAACAAAAAACAGGAATGGCCAAAGAGTCTCTAACTTTTGTGTCCTCGACTGCTTACACCATTTAAGCAGATCATGCCAGATGCCTTGGATGCAAACACTGCCAATAGAGAGATTCCCTCTTAGGAAAAAACATCAAGATTAACAGAAAGAGGAATCCCTCCCCCAAGTATCAGTCAGGGGCCAGTAAGGAAAACCTAAGTCTCACCAGATATTTCAGCAAGTGGGTTTAATGAGGAAATTGGCTGTCCAGGTACGAGACAGCAAAAAGACCAAAAAAGCGGCTCTGAGGTGATCATCGGGAGATAATAACAGGAGGCAGCTACTGACTGCCCCCAGGAATGGGCAGCAAAGGGAAGAAGCCGGGTTAGCTAGACTAGATGGTGGAGGGGAGGGGTGCTCTGAGGTTGAGGCACCCCCCAGGTATTGCTGGCTCCTCAGGGGCAGGCATGATGTGGCAGATCTGGGAGAGCGGAAGTCTGAAGCCAATTGCCGCTGGGGTACAAATTGCCAGTCCTGGGGCAACACTGACAGGACTGGCAATAAACACGAAGGAAGCCACGCCTCCCTCCTGCCTTCCATTCGCTCTCCATTGGCAGAACCTAACAGAAAGCCAACAGCAAAGCAGTCTGGGAATTAGCATTTCTGGAATCCCACCCCCAGCATCACAGAGCACAGAAAGGGGGAATTTGGTGCTGAAAGCCAATACGTTAATAGCATACTCCTGTACCTGATAAAGTACCTTTGGATTTAGGACAGAAGAAATTGGGAGTGGATAAGAGCCAGAGCTTGGCAGCATAGAAGCTGAAGAGAGATAATGCTAAGAGGGCAATGAACTTCTTAGCAGAGACATTTATGGATAGTTCCTGGAGGAGCAAGGCTCCCCACGCTCAAGGCCTTAGCACTAGCCCACATTATGCACAACACTCCTCCTCCCTTGACTTAGATGGACGTGGCCTCAAATTGACCACGATGAAGTCTTAGTTTCCCAGGCAGAGTGAGGGAGGACTTGATGTAGAAATTAATTTGACTCTTAGGAAATTCAAGAGAGCTGCAATTTCAAGTATGTTCTAAATCTGTGGGCTAAGGAGTTCACAAATATAACCTCTACCTGTGTGTTTTCAATTGTGTAAAAATCAAAGATTTAGAAAAATTCCTGGAAGGATAATACAAAATGTTTGCAATGATTATTTCTAGGGGCTAGGATTACGGATGATTATTTTTTCTTCTTTATACTTTCTTTACACTTGTTATTGTTTTCCTAACTTTTTATAATAAACATCTAACACCTTTATAATAAGAAATCATTTTACAAAAGCATATTGATGTAAAGCCTATGTTGTGCTTTCCTATTATATTGTACCTCAAATACATTTCTGAATTGGTCTTGAAAAAAGCCTTTATTTCCCATCCTTTTTTTTTCTCCATATTTTATGTTAGAGATATTAGAAACTAACAGCTCTTGTAAATTCCATTCTGCAGTATGCTCTCCTAAACTTCATGTGCCTTCTGAATAAAAAGAGAGATGTAGTTTTCATTTTCTATTTCACTTCAACAAGAAAAATATTAATTCCAATAATTTTATTTGAATTTTTCAGAAACTCTCCTGCCAGTTGTTATGGTAATGTATGATTGATTTTGAAAATATGACAGAAATGATGTGCTGAAAGCCTTGGAGAACTCATTCTAAAAGCCCAGACAGAGTCCTGTTTTTATCAGTAAAACATGGGCAATGGGATAAGGTCTGGTAGATAAAAATGATTAAAGGAAAGAAACAGAAAAGAAAGGTCAGGTGCTTTATTTTCCACATAGCCGTTTCACCATAATCAGTAGAATGTAAAAAAAAGAAAAAAGAAACCTCTTTGATAAAAAAAAGAAACATAAAAGGAAGAGAGAGAAAGACCTAGATAATGTAACTTTTGGAAAGGCTTGACTCCCAGGGCAATGATATGTGAATTTAAAATTTGCATGCCATTAGACATTATAACCTGAAATCCATTGTAAATGCACTTTTTTTATTATTAGTCCAAGAGATATCCACAGATAGCGAGATACCTGGAATTCCAGAAAGAAGTCACATTAAAGATAAGTTCCTGTTAGCATCTGTAAGCAGGCCAACATCTGAAAACTGAATTTAGAGGATAATAAAAATACAGGTGAAAGGGATGAATACAAATCTGTGATAGTCATTAGAACTGGTATTAGTCAGCCAAAGGGGTGCTGATGCAAAATATCAGAAATCTGTTGGCTTTTATAAAGGGTATTTATTTGGGGTAGAAGCTTACAGTCACAAGGCCACAAAGCATAATATACTTCCCTCACCAAAGTCTGTTGCCACGTGTTGGAGCAGGATGGCTGCCAGTCTCTGTGAGGGTTCAGCCTTCCTCTTCCTCCTAAGGCTCCGTGGTCCCAGCTTCTTCCAATCTCAGCTGTAGGTTAGCATAAGGCTCATTCTCCCCCTGGGGCTCGTTTCTTTCTGGGCTTTCTCGGCTGTTCAGGGCTCTGGTCTCTTCAGCTGCAAACTATTAGACGAATGGCTCCGCTCTCTCCCTGGGGCTCCAGCATCCAAAACTAAACTCTGTGTTCTCCTTTTCCGTGTATTTATTTCCATATCTTTGACTGAGCGTCCCTTTATATAGCCCACAAAGTGGGGAGGGGCAGGGACTCAAACCAAGTCTCCCTAATGATAGGGTCAAATAAAAGCACTAATTTTGATTTAATAAAGTAAAAGTGAAACTTCTGAATCTAATACAATCTAACATACCCAGAGGAACAGACCAGTTTACAAACACAATCCAATATCTATTTTTTGGAATTCATAAACAATGCCAAACTGCCACCGAACCAGATATCAATATTTTCAATTCCATGAAATATTTCTCATTCCCTGCTGGAGGACATGTCAGATTGCACTTGCCTACTCCCTCTGCAGTTGGGGTTGGTCATGTGACTTGTAACGGCCAATGAAATACGAATGAAAGCGGTCTGCACTGCTTCTGGCTTCTGGGATGCAGATTATAAAGCAGCATGTAACTCTCCCGCTTCTTTCCTCCTGGCCCGTGACTGGCATTGGCCTGGGTTCTAACAGACCGAAGTGAACAGAGTAGCCCCAGCCGACCTTTGTAGACCTGGAGCATGAGCAAAAAATAATCTTTGTTGTTTTGTCACTAAGATTTGGGGTCGTTTGTTATTGCAGTTTAACCTAGCCCACCTGGATGCTATAATATCTGTCCACATGGAAACATTTTAAGGAATTTCTGTTTAAGTGTTCTCCACTGAGTGAGAAAGGAGTTGCTGCAGATGATCATTTCTGTGATTCAGGGATGGAATTAGAACTTTTGATAATTGGCCCTTTTTAAAACTTTAATATTGTACTATGCTGCCTTGTAGTATAGATGTTTGAAATGTGCAATGCTTTAAAAACTTTTTTTAAATTTTGTGTTCTTATGTTTTCCCATATTCCCATAGTTACTCCTGAAATATTTTTGATAAATGCTTTATCTACATTCCCATGCATATAGCTGATACATTTCTGCTTTTTCACTCATTTCATTTCAAAACTTAGGTTCCTGTGTCTATATAATAAATCTAAGCAAAATTTTCATTATGAATTTTAGATACTTTACATGGCAACCACATAACTAGAAGATTATACTCTTCTTCCCTTTAATATATCCCACAAGGAACAGAAATAGTAACAGGAAATTAGTATTTGAAAAATCAAGCATTACATGGCTGTAAAAAGAAAACTCTCTAAGGATAGCACTATTGTGGCTACAAATTAATGAAAAAATATTCAACTATTTTCTTTAAGTCAATTTTCGCTCAAAATCTTGTAAGGCATTCTTCTAGCCTACTTACTAATGACCTCCATTATTTGAATTTGATATATATGGGCTTGTCCCCTCTCCCCCCTGCATCATTCCATTTTTTCAGGTGCTCTCATCAGCAGGGTGAATTTGAGAATTATTTTTACTGGGTGTGGCTCTTTTCCGAGGGAACTGGCAAACTAAGCAGCTTTGAAGCTGCTGTTTTCTCATCAGCTGGGAGCAGTAACCTAATCCCTCCATCCTGACCAGATTTGACCCAAGTGAACACAGCATGCCTCCAGCACACAGGATAAGATGGGAGAGAGGAGATAGTCTGTCTGTCCCCAGCTAAAAAGAGGGGAAGGCGGGGAAGATAAGAACTGTGGTTTCAAATATCCTTAATGGGAATTCTCCACAGCCATTTTTTCATCAGGACTGGCTGCTGTCAGAGCTTTGATTACTGCCTTCTCCTCACTGGGAATCCTTTTGTTTGGTCACTCCAGTTTCTAGACTTTGGCCAGTCCAGTTTTTTTTTTTTTTTTTTATTCTCCAGGTAAGCTAGGTCTGTCTCAATACAGTCCTGGAGTGACTCATTCGTCTGCAATTGATAGACCACTGTCTGATTTTTAGCAATCCAAGTTTTCCTCCTCTGTCCATATCCTGAAAAGCAAGGGTAAGATTTTTCTTTTCTGTTTTCCTGGCTGTTGTCTTGCTGGCTCAGGAAGCCTCAAATGCACTCAAGCCATGGCACCAGGCATTTTCATCAGCATTTTTATTGGTTTGTTTTTTGGTTATGAATACTGAAAGTAAATCAACATGTTAAAAAAAAAAAAAAAAAAGAAAGAAAGAAAGAAAAGGATCAGAAAAGAATGACATTTGTTGGGGGCTCTGATTTATGAGGCTGAAGGACCTGTCACGTGGAGCCTCTGAATGATTTTAATTAGCTCCATGACTGAAATGCCTTGTCAGTGTGGCACATTAAAACCGTACCATCTGACGAGTGAGCGGCCAGCAAGGGGAGAAATTCGAAGATATCCTTAGGCCAACTGCAAATGCAAACTGTTGCTCATTTTTGCCTGCATCTCCACACTGCTAAAAAAAAAAAAAGATAATTCACAGAGACACATTTCCCAATTCTTGCCTTGCAAAAGCTGCTGAGAATATTAATGAAGTTCCTCCCAAATTTTGCCTGTTCCTAACGCAGCTCCTAAAAGTAAGAACTATGAAAAGCAGAACAATTTTTTTTAGTCGACAACAAAGGAGATTCCTTTAGGAATTTAAAGTCATACACAAGGGAAGTCATCATGGCGAGGCTTTAGACCAACTCAGGGCATGCATTCCATTTACAGTAACCGATTAGAGCCTGTTGTGCAACTTGGCTGGAGAGCAGCGTGGTCAAAAGAGGGTCCAGAACTGTCATGAGATGCTCATGAATCACAGCCTGTAGTGGGGCCAAGAGCCGAGTTCATTTTCAGTACTTCCATTTCTTCAGTGAGATCCTCTCCCTTATGAAGCCTCGGGAGTGAGCTCATGTTGTAACCAAGAAGGCTAAACAAATGCTGGATGTTGTCAGGAAGGCTACTGAAAACACACCAGGGAAGCTGGTTTATTCGCGTTCCAAATCAAGAGGCATCTTCACCAAGAGATGCCACACCCAGTGAGAGAGGCTGGAGCCTAGGAAGGGGCTGCTTCAGGAATGGTGCTAGGAGTGGGGGAGCCCTAGGAAAGCAAACCAGGAATAAACCCAAACTTTTCAACCTGAGGAGATGAAAGCTAAGAGAAGACATGATGAGTGTTCAGGAAGCAGCAAAATTTAGCACTAATAAAAGAAGAACATGACTTTACATGAGAGATTACCAGGTCATTCTACTGGGCAGTATCTTCCACTGCTTTCCAACACAAAAGGTCCCCTCAAGTCAAGAGAGTTTACTGGCTGTTTCACAAACATAACTTGTCCTTGATGGTTGCTGTATACTCACTCTCACTCAGGCCATCCCCCTCACTTAGAAGATTCTGTTCTCTGCCTACTAAGTTTAAATCCCACTTGCTAGAAAAGGTCCACTCTGACCATCTCCCCAGAAGGTAAAATTTCCACAGCCTTTATTGTCTGCCCCATAACTCTGCCAGGTAAAGTCTCTTACTGATATTGTCAACTTGAATTATTATTTAAACTCTATTTTTATTATTCAACTTTTATATGCATAAATATTTACATACTGACTTTTCAACTAAATTATAAGCAACCTAAAAAGAGCCATACTTTCCAAATCAAAATGGCATGTAGTTTGCATGGATTAAGTGACTGCATATAGCAAAAATCTCAGAAAAACAATGGTTTAAACAAGGTAAGTTTCTCTATTAAATAATAGGAGTTTGATCTGGATTAGGAGCAATTAAAGACATACTCTGCTCTCTTTCTGAGCCACCATCCTCATGGCTTCTGCCCCAAAGGCTACTTACCGATGCAAGATAGCTGCTGACGCTCCAGCCATCTACCTTGTCAGCAGTCAGGATGTGAGGAAGGAGGAAGAGAAGAACAAAAGGCCTGCCTCCCAGCTGAGTCAGCAACCTTTTAAACTGGCTTATCAGGAGTTCCTAAGGCCAATTCTACTTACATGTCATTGGCCGATACATAGTCACCTGTCTAATCCTGGAAACAAGGGAGGCTGGAAACCTTAGTTTTTTCACTGGCATCATTGTCACCATCAATTAAACCCTGGTTTTGTTACCAAGGAAGAAAAGAAGACTAGAACCCCGGGTATCAGCCAACAGTCCTTGGTCACAAGGTCTGACAAAAGGGTTTTGTGGTGCTTCCAGGATGCATCTGAGTAGTTAGGATATCAAAAAAAGGAAAGAAAAAAGAAAAAAAAAAAAACACTGGAAATTCTGGGATATTTTATTAATTTACAGAGAGGTCATGAACTGATGGTTTGCAGACCAATTTTTTTTCTGCAGACATGTTCTATTTAGCCTGATTAATGTTGAAAACTTTGTTGAGCCAATATTTTAAATTTGAAGAATGTACATAAATTCCAGTGCAGAAGGAATAGATTAAGAGCCCTTCAAAGTAACCATGCTTAATCCTCAAAGCCCCCCAAAGGGATCTCACATGGGCCCACAATTGTGACCACCCAGGCTCCCTGTGCTCCTGTCCCCACTTGTCCACTGACTTCAAAGGCTCCTCATGATTGCCTCTCTGAGTGCCCGCCCTGAAAGCACCAGTGTTACCAGGGTTCCTCCCAAGGCAGCCAGTCATTGAGGTGCTAGAGATGTTCTCTGAGATGTCCCTCAAAATGGAGAGAATTGTGGCCTATACCCAACTCTGCCTCCCACTTGTGCCCCAGGACAGCTCTGCCCATGGCCTCTTGAAGTCCTTCGTATGTTTCTGACCTCCACTCCCCTGTCCCACAGTCACAAAGAATCTGACTGTAGTGGTTCCTAGAGATCCTAACAGACAAGCACCAATTCAGATTAAGGTTCTAGAAAGAGAACAGAAACTATGTCCTCCCCATCCTTCATCATCTTTCTTTCGGACTGTGCCTCTATACTATCTCCTCCCTCCTTCAGTTCTTCCTTCATTCAGGCAACTCTGGACCAGGCACACAAATGGCTGGAAAGAGATAATTGATGTGGTCTAGGGAGAGAAGTGGCAACACAAAACCCTATCGGAGCCTCAGCTCAGCAATCTCAAATACCCCACTACCCAATAAATCCTCACCAAATTTCTAAGAAACACAGGCAGAGAGAATCCATTGTAGGAGGGGAGAAACTGAATCAGAGATTTCCGTATCTTCTAGGTAGTCAGAAAGGCAGGGACAGGACAGCTGAAAGGCAGAGGGGCACCATCATTTCCTGTTCAGTATGGTCTCCACTGAACCATAACCCCCTAAGCATGAGAAAGAAACAGTTCATTAAAGCTTGGGGGAAAAAATCAAACATGAAGAACCCATGGGGCCAAGTGCAAGACAAAAGTTTTCTTGCTCCGCAAGAGCTCGTGTAAGCCCAGAGGAGTGTTTAGTTTAATAATGCAAACAAGATATGCTGACTTTTACTGTCCCTGCATCTTCCCAGCATCTGATAAGCCAGGATTAATTTTTATGTTCAGCTATGTGAGAGCAAAGCAACTTCTCATGGTAACCATGGGATACTTATTAAATATGTGGCCTACTACGATTTCCCAAAATTGTTTTTCAATGAAAATGCCATAGATTCTAAGTATGGAGTCTTCTCAATTGCATACCCAGAGAAATGTGATATTTCCCCCTAGTGTGTTTTATTGGGCTTTGCTATGTGTCAGTAGATGTCAATAATGGATAATTGAAGCCCTTCTAGCCACAGGGCACCAACAACTAGAGACTGATTAATTCGGGGTTGATAATTCAAATGGCACCAAATTATTTTTCTTAACAATGGGAATTTGATTTCTAACAGAAAACATAAGAAATTTTCTCACCTGGAAGATATTGATACATGCAAGATGCACTCATCACACTTTCTATAGCCTTTGATTGTATTGTGGCTATTTGTTCAATTGACTCTCTTCTAAACATGAGCTTTTAAGGACAGAGTGTGTTGTTTCTCTTTATAGCCCCATGTCTAGCAGAGCAGCTGACACATTGGAGGTGTCCCACAAACGGGGATAATAATGTATGATGAAATGCAGTGTATGTAGATCGGTGGTACATTGGAAAAGAGGCCTTGGAAGAAAGATAATGTCCAGGAATAGGGTTGGTTCAGAATAAAAGTCTTCACTGCACCCATAATTTTTGCCGCTGGGTGAGGATAACACAGATTTAATCAAAACTTCATTTTTCCACAAACATATGCAAACCCAGAAAATAGACTTAGGATTTAGAGCAGAAGGGCAATGTCCAAATATTCCAGTGTGAATCAGTCTGGCCATCTTCTCACCCCAGAGGTACTTAAGTTTTGCAGTTTAAGCGGGATGCTACATCCCATAATAGTTGCCCTCCTCGTCCCCATTTCTATCACTTCCTGCACTCCCCTCGCCACCCCTCTTGTTTTATACGATATCATTTCAGTGATGGTGATTATTGTGAGGCTGATAATATGAAGGAGAAATTAATTTTTAAAACAAGGCATTCACACTGCCTGTGTAAAATTTTATACAGACAATTTTTTTGAAATATTAGTCATTTCTCATCTCCCTTTAGCATACCGGAGTGTTTCTTTTGAACTCACTCTTGTCTAAAGGTTATATAAGTGCCCTTGCACATAAATACCTCTTTCTTCCTTTCTCCTCTGCCTTTATCTTCCTTTTCATCCCCACCTATTCTTTCCTAACCAGTGGAAAGCACAGATGCCTGACGTCTGGTGGTTTCCAGCTGCTGCAATAAAGAAAGCCTGTGTGGAGTTCAAGTTTGCTTTATTTAAGGGGTGGGTGGTGGGTGGGTGGTAGCTGCGCCCAAGCAGTGATTGTCAGGAAGGGGACTCACACCTGCTCTCCATGGCTCCATCTGATTCCTGTGGGTCAGGCCCGGGCCTTGTCTGTGATTGCTGGGGCTTTTTAAGCTTTTGCAAATTCAGCTCCCCAAAAGCTGTTGTTTCCTTAATGCTGCACTTGTGATTAAGGCCTGCTGTCCTAAATAAGGTGCCCCTGCCTACCTGACAGCAGTTCACCCTAATTGCAGAAAAGGAACTCAGCATGGTAGGTAGGGAACAACCTAACGGGCTCTATGCAACCAGGCCGCCCTGGGTTCAACCGCCAGCTCTGGCTCTGTGACTTTGGACAAGTTACTTACTCTCGTAGCCCTTTAGTTTCCCTGTCTGTAAAACAGGAATAATAATATCCAGTTTTATAATTATTCTGGGATTAAGTGAGATGATGGATGCAAAGTTTCTGAGATGCAGTAGGTGCTCTATAAAGAATGCAAATTAAGTTCTTCTTATGATGAACTCCCTCCCACTTCCACTAGTAATGGGAGCTGAAAGATGAAGAGGAAGTTGGGGACAGTGCCTTTGTTAGAATATGCTGCTCCACCTCTTTTACATTTTCTTGAAACAGAAGCTCTGAAGCTCTCAGAGCGGGTGTGTGAAGGAAAATGAAGACCAAAAATATTTTTTTAAAATAGCCAACCTGGAAATTTCCTTTAATGCAAGTTTTAAGAAATATATGTATAAATAACCTTTGTTTATCTCCTTTGTATATTCACATCTCTTGTGTATGAATGATGTCCCAAACAAATCCTAGGTAAAAGTACTAATTCTAAGCTTTTGAAGTATATTTCTGTGGAAAGTGGCCAGGGCTGGGGTGGAGTGAGGGGGTGGGGGGATGAGAATATCCTGCTCCCAAAGGCATAGGTCCTTTTTTTTTTTTTTTTTTTTGAGGTACTGGTGCCAGGGTTTGAACCCGGGACCTCGTATGTGGGAAGCCAGCACTCTACCACTGAGCCACATCAGCTCCCCTGAGTTGGTTTTATCATTTGTTTGCTTGTTGTTTGTTTGTTTTGTTTTTAGGAGGCACCAGGAACTGAACTGGGGACCTTCCCATGTGGAAAGCAGGTGTTCAACCACTTAAGCCACATCCACTCCCCAGTATAGGTCATTTTTAATCCCTGAGTTGGAGCATTTGGTGCTCCAAATGCATCCTGGTGGCAGCATTTGCTCTATCTTACAATTTGCTTTGAGTTCATGTCATTCCAGCTGGAGTGTCACGATTTACAGAGTAGTTTAGACATGATTCTCTACCATAAGACATCTATAATCTAGTGAAAGTCTTAACAGAATGGCAAGTGAAGTCATTATATAAATATTATTTGCATATATCCAGAACCATGTGGGGCTGGGCTGGTGTGTTAGGACCTCCACTTCAGCCTTACTTTAAGTGGGTAAAATGTGCAGAGGAAATTTCTTTAGCCACAGAATCAGTTTGGTCATATACATTTGCTGCATCAAGCTGTATTTCCTAAATACTGAACATATTGTTCTGGCTTTTTATATTCTTGGCATTCAGCACCACTGTGCATTCCCAAGCGCCAAGAGCATGCAGCACAGCGGTAGCTTTCCGTAAAAGGCCTGTAAAGCTGGGACTAGTTTATTCTTCCAAAGAACCAAGGTACGTGTTCAAGCACAAGATCTGTTCAACCAGCATGGCTCTGAGTTAAATGTGTTGCAACACATTCTTATGGAGACAGACTTCCTTTGACTACAGCCTCTATATTTGTCAATACTGCTGGAGGCCAAAGGTTAGCAGCACCATCTGGCAGGCCCAAACCAAACCTAAAAAGCTAAAATAAGCTGTAGGCCAGTGAATCCAATTCTTGCTACAGTTTCCTCTTTCTGCTACTTAATGACTGAGTAAATTCTCTCCCAAAGTAGAACTATCTAGACTACACTGGAGATGTTAAAAACAAACAGAAACCTTGGTGATTCTTTCACTCCAAGAGAGGGCTTCCCAACCCTTTTTCCTAACAGCTTTCAGGGAATGTTGTGAGATTTTCAAAAATGTTTTTTTCCACTGAGTGTATTTTTTAAATACGAAAATAAGATTTTTGTAGATAGTTTAAGACAATCAAAACCTCACAGAGAGGCAAAAGCATTAAAAAGTTCATGCTAAGATAGAATGCCATGGGGATGAAGTAGAGGGACACTAACCCAGCTTGAGAAAGGAGGGAAGGTCATGGTGGCTCTACGGGGCCCTCAGGTACCCCAAATAACTTTACAATCTAAATAACTAGACTGCGCTTGCAGGGCAAACACAGTTTTAAGACCCTCCCCTGTCCACGCACACCATCCAGATTGCCTCATTAAACACCTTCATCACGGGCCACCACTGAGATGGTAGGACTATTACCAGGCAGGCTGGCTGGAGACCTTGAGGTCTAGAGGTCTCGAATGTGCCTAGAACAAGGGAGAGGGAGCTGCTCTAGTAAAGGTTAGAATGCAGTTCTCCCCCGAGGCTGAGTAGTTCTGAAATCCCAGCATTCTCTCTCTCTCTCTCTCTCTCTCTCTCTCTCTCTCTCACTATGCCAGTTATCAAAGCACATGAATCATGAAAATTCATCTGTCCTACCTCTGATCCTGACCTAACAAGGAGATGAAATGCTTTGTAAGCATTAAGGATCAATGAAAATGAGAATTTATCTGAGCAAGAGTCTTTAAAAGGTTGATGACTTCGGATACAACATTTCTTCTAAACTTTTAATTTTGAAATGCTTTCAAACATAGAGAATAATTACAAAAATAATACAAACCCCATACAGAAAATACCAACATACCACTATTCCTGCCCCCATACCCAGATTTACCAATTTTAACATTTTGCCACATTGACCATACCATTCTATCAATCTATCAATCCATCTATCTATCCATCTATTTACCTATTTATTAACCTGTTTTCAAGTTTCTCACTTGAGTGTAGGTTGTATGCATCATGCTCCTGGAACCCTTAACCCTGCCATATACATTTCCTAAGAACAAGGATATTCACCAATGTATCCACTTTAAGTACAGTTATCAAGTTTAAGAAATTTAACATTGATGTAAAGCTTATAGTATATATTCCAATGTTTTTCATATGTCCCAATAATATCATTTTGAGTCTACATTTCTCCCTTGTTAGATCCTGTCCAAGATCATGTATTGCCTTTAACTGTTCCTTAGCTGCTCTTTCTTTTTTCTTATTGTGGGTACATAGATACCACATAGACTTTCCCACTCAACCACTCCCAAGCATACCATTCAGTAGGATTAATCACATTCACTATTTTGCCATGCTCTCACCCCTTTCCATTATTAAAACTTACTCATCTCCCCAATCAGAAATACTACACCCATTTTACATCAAGTCCACATTCCCCTTGCCACCCACCCCAACCTGTACTCTACTTTCTGTCTCTATGGGTGTGCATATTCTCCAGTTTTTTCTTTTGTTGTTACCTTGGCTTAAATTTTAGGATTAAATCCTAAAATTGTAACAATCTTGTTTGCTTTAATTGCAACTTATCTTCAAGAGTAGACATAAACTATGTTCCTATAAGCCCCATCCCCCCATCTTTGTGTAGTTCTTGTCACAAATTGCATGTTTATACATTGTGAGTCCCAAACAACTGATTTCTCAGTACATTTTATGGATTTGCATTTTAGATCCTGTAGGAAGTAAAAGGTAGAGTTAGAAAGCAAAAGTACAATAGTACTGGCATTTATATTTGCCCTTGTTGTTACCCCTGCTGGGGAGCTTTATTTCTTCATGCAGATTCAATCTATGGTCTATTGTCCTTTCCTTTCAAACTGTAGAACTCTCTTTAGCATTTCTTGTAGGTTCAGTCTAGTGGTGATAAGCTCCCTCAGCCTTTGTTTATGAGAATGTCTTAATTTATCCTTCATTTTTGAAAGACAGTTTTGCCAGTTATAGGATTCCTGGTTGACAGTCTGTTGCTCTCAGCACTTTAAATATGTCATCCCACTGCCCTCTTGCCTCCATGGTTTCCAATGAGAAATTGGCACTAAAACTAATTGAGGCCAGGATACAGCATTTTAACTTAAAGGAAATTTATCGTAGGTAAATATTTATGAGACTACTTAGGCCCAAGGACATGCGATACTAATTTTTTTTTTATAGGAATGAAAAACTAGAAAGCATTGAAATACTTGTCCAACAATAATACAGTGTATGGTACATTCATATAATGAAATATTTTATAGCCATTAAAAAGTGATACTGTAGAAGAAGAATATTGGAAGATGTTAACATATTGTTGAGGGGAAATAAGCAGGTTAGAAGAGTACATAATTTGAAAGACACAGCTAAGAAAATAAAAAGACAAAATATTTACAGATCACATATTGGAAAAAGAGCAGTGTCTAAACATACAAAGAACTCTTAAAACTCAACAGTAATAAAACAAACAGTCCAATTTAAAAATGTTCAAAAGATACATTGCCAAAGAAGATACAAAGATGGAAAATAAGTGTATAAAAAGATACTTTGTCATTAGGAAAATGCAAATTAAACAGCAATGCAATGCTATTAGAACAGCAAAAATACAAAAAGTTGACAATGCAAATTATGGCAAGAATGTGGAGCAACAGGAACCGTCTGTCATTGCTGGAGGGAAGGTAAATGGCACAGCTACTTTGAAAGATAGTCTGGATTCTCTTACAAAGCTAAACATGATTTTACCACACAATCCAGCAATCATTCTCTTAGGTATTCACTGATTTGAAAATGTATATCCACTAAAAAACCTGCATAGGAATACTTATAGCAGCTTTATTCAAAACAGAATGCAACCAAAATGTTGTTCAATAGGTGAATGAATAAACCAACTGTGGTACATCCATGCATTGAAATACTATTCAGTGATAAAAGGAATTAGTCATCAAGCTATGCAAAAACATGGATGAATCTTAAGCACATATTAATAAGTCAAAGAAGCCAGTCTATTACTTTCCATAGTCATGGTATTCAGTATTTAATATAAAAATTACTAGGTATGCAAATAAACAAGAAAAAGGGACCCATCAAGAGGAAAATTAGTCCAAAGAAGCAGAGAAACATATCATGCAGATATTAAAATTAGTTGGCAAGGATTTTAAAAGAACAATGAAAAATAAATTAAGGGACCTACATGGAAAAATTAATCTATGGATAAAGAGATGAGAATGCCAGGAGAGATAAGAAAACCATAAAAAAGGACCAAATGAAATCCTAGACCTGAAAAATACTATATTTGAAATTTTTTAAATCATTGGATATGATTAGTAGTGGAGAAGACACAACAAAAGAAGACCGAGTGAACCTGAAAAGAAGTCAATAACACCATTCCATCTAAATAACAGAAAGAAAAAAAATTGCAAAAACAGTGACCTGTGATCTGTAGAATAGTATCAAGTGGTCTGACATGCCTGTATTTGAAAAATGAAAAAGAAACAAAAGAGCAAATAGGGTAGAAAAATTATTTGAAGAAATATGGGCTGATTCCAGCCCCCCCCCCCCCAAATATGATAAACAATGACCTATAGATTCAGGAAGCTCAATGAACTACTGTAGGATAAACAACTAGGCACAAAAAAAGTTAAAGGGAAAAGTCTTAAAAGAAATGAGAGAGAAAACAGACACATTTCATGCAAGAGAACAATGACAAGAACATTAGAAAAAATGATGGCCAAAAGACAATGGAAAGTTATCTCTTTAAAGTCCGTTACCAGTGAAATAGCTTTCAAAAATTACAATTAAATAAAAATATTTTTAGATGAACAAAAACTGCGACAATTTGTCATAAGAAAATCTACACTATGAGAAATACTAAAAGAAAATATTTAAATTGAAGAAAAATGCTACTGGATGAAAATATGGATCTACAGAAAGGAATGAGGACACTTAAAACTATAAAAATATGAGTAAACATAAAAGACAATTTTTCTTTCTTTTCTTAAATTTGTTGAAAATCAAATAACTGTTTAAAGGAAAATTACGACAATATGTTTTGGTGATTTGAACATTTTTAGAAGTAAAATTCATGTCAACAATAGCATGTAAAGATAAGGAGGGAGTGAAAATGGACTAAAAGCCAATGGAAAGCTGTGCCAAATTTTTGAACAGGGGTGTGGGCAGGGAAATGACACAATTTAAACTGTGCCTTTAGAAGAGTGATCCAGCAGCAGGGCATAAGGCAGATCAGAAGCAGCAGCATAATATATATTTCAAGGAAGAAGCAATAGGACCTGGAAACCATTGGAAGTGTTAAGAGTGAAATAACAGAAATATTAAATAGCACTTCCATTTCTGAAAGTTGGATGAAGTTTATCTTATCATTAAAGAAACAAGGAACCTTGTAGGAAGAACTGTCATATGAAGACAATGAGTTTACTTTTTGGCTATACTGAGTTTCGGGTATAGGTAAGACCATATAGGTAGAGATAGATGACAAGCAATTTAAAAATGCAGGTCTCTTCTCTTATAAAAATTCAAATGCCTGCCTGAACAATTTATGGTCTTAATGTGACTTGTTTCACCATACATGATCTATTGTAAACTTTCAAATATATCCAAGCTGTTAGGAGGAGAAACAAACATAAACCGTGACAGAATGGGATATTTGTATGACAGTTTATCAAGAGGTCTTTGGCCCAACCTCCCATCTCTTCTCAGAGGTGAAATGCCAAAGAGCCAGCAACCCCTGAGCTTCAGGCTAGACACAGGAGCACCTGCTGCACTCTGCAGAGTGGCACATTGGTTTTTCGACTGCTCTTCAGCTGCTGCCTACATTACCACTTGCCCTTCCTCCTTTACATTCCTTGACTTTTAGATGCTTCTAAATACAACACAATGAGCCAGAAAAATGATGGGACTAATAGCCAAAACCAAGAAGCCAACCATTTTCATTTACCTATCCATCCTTCCCCTTCTTTCTTCCCTGAATTTTATACAATGGAGGGAGCACTTAGGCATTTAACTGTGACAGACACCACTGGAGTGATTTGCCTTATACCTACCACATTCTCAAGTTTTCATTCATTAACCCTTCTTCTAACTTTCTTGAAAAACTCCTACTCTAAACCAAATTGTGAAGTAGATATATTTTTTTGTCCTCTCTTATGTCACATTCTGCAATATGTTTTGTGACCTATTACCAGAGATGCCCAGTGCCATCTTACTGTCCTCTTACTTCCCCATGTCCTACGTTTGTGACCTCCCAGTCCTCCATTCTCCATTCTCTTCTCCTCCCCCTTTATCCTCTCACCTTGAAAAATCAGAGATTGGTATTACTGACCTCAGTGAGGACTTAGAAGAAAAACAGATCTATTGACATAATTCAAATAATAATGTAATTGACTGGATCTTAGCCTCATCCATAGCATTTACATTTTTTTAAAAACTCTCACATACTTAAGTGAATCTCTGGTGATAGTATTTCAGACCATGTTGACAAAATTCCACACTATATTTTATTCTGTAATATTATAATACTAAAAATATTAGTGCTAACCTATGCTATTCACTTTAGTAGATATTCTGTTTCATGAAACCCTGTTTAACATTCCAGGGTAAAACCCAAATTTAAAACAATGAAATTATAGCACCCATATTTTACAGATGGAAAACCACCCAGACAGGTCAACTTACCACCTTCCTTCTTTTGTATCCTTACTTCTCAGTTTGGGGGAAAGCAGTATGATGAGCACATACAGGTCCACATTTTCTCCATCTCCTTCATATAATTCAGCTACTTCAAATACTTGGAAGATTTACTTACTCTTTTTCTCTAATTGGGGCTGTTTTCACCCTATGTTCACTCTCTTGACCACTAATCAAGAAATAAATCAAGCAAGTCAAAAGGGGCTACTCTTTCTTCCCCTATTCTGGTCCAGTTTGAGATTTAAATCGTAATTCTGCAAGAGTTAAACAAAACTTAAATGAAGGGTCACTTTGTGTCATTTCCTTATACTGAGTAATTCTTGATTATTTCTGACCATTGGAGTGTTTCTGCTTCCTCCCTGTTCACCAAAATCTCTTCCATCCTGCAAAGTCCATCTCCATTTTTACTTACTTTTCCAGGAAGCCAACACCAACTACTCTTCCTGATCTTACAGAGAACTTATTGCCAATATCACATACTTCATACTTTATATGGAAGCATTCTCAACCGGTTCCACATGTATAAATACTACTTTCCCAGTGAGACCATAAGTTCTAGAGATGAGAGCATTGCCCTATAAATCTTGACACATTGTGTGGTTCAAGGCACATAGTAAAGACTCGGTGACCTGAAGGGTTGAGTTCATCACATTAACAATAAGACCCAGTGGAGAGTACTGAGTATTTCAGTAGAATACTCCTGGAGCAGCTTAGAGGCTTGCCTTTTCACTTGTGATTTTTCCAACTAGTTTTCCAAAATAGAAATCTTAAAATATCTATCAAGTACTGAGAGTGACAGTCAATGAACACAACATTTAAAGTACCAAACCCCAGATCTAGTTAGTAAAGTAATCCCCTATTTCATTTAGCTAATGTTACTTGAACATTTTCTGTGTTCATTTTCATGGTTCTATGGAAAAAGTTGGAAGAATACATAGTTCCTGAGCTCCAAGAATGAAAATAAGACACTAACAGAAGATGTAGCTTCGACAAATGACTAGGTTTGGGTGTTTTGAGAAATGAAAAAAATAGCAAGGAAAAGAAAAGGTTAGAGAAGCCTGAAAAGTATTTACTCAGTTTACCTTAATCATTATTATCATTAGTTCATATTTAATTTATTGATTAAAGTATGATAAAACCTTAAGTTTATCACAGTGAGTTAAAGTATATGTAATTGAACATAGAAAATACATACTTTTCTGTGTTTGAATAAGAAATCAGAATTTAGATTACTATATGCTGAATAGCTGGATGGACTGATGAGTAAGGAAATGAAGAGTGCCTATTCATAAGACACCAAGAGAAAATGTCCTTGCATAAAGCCGAGACAATTTTCATGGCTGAAAAACACATTAAATTGTCTTTATATTTGAGCTGATTTACTTGATATGTTTCTCTAAAACAATATCATAACAGGCCAATGAAAACAAAGTAAACTGGAGCACGTTAGTTGGCCTTTTTTTTCCCTTAGGGAATAAGCTCATATCTGAACATACTGATGAAACCCATCTGGCCTCGTTGCCATGTGTTGATAGATTCTGCAGTATCTGATCACGTGCTGAGCTCAGATGGAAAGTAGGTGATAGCTATCATGAAATTCTAGGTGGGGAAAGGTACTAATTACTAATTACTGACTATCCTACTTACTTTAGCAGGTTTATTTTAATAAAACCTTGGAAGAGAGGAGTAAGACCTTGAAAATCATTGTTTTCAGTCTACGCTGTGATGACATACATAGGTCTCTGCTATTCTCTTTACCTGAACGGTCTTCCAAATATTCCGATGGCTCATGCAATCACTTCAATCAAGTCTCTGCTCAAATGCCATCTCTTCAGAGAGGACTCCCCACACCACCCTACCACTTCAAGGTCCCATTCCTAACACTCCCTGACTCTTCCACGTGCTTTCAGTCAGGATAATCTAAGTTCTGGTGACATAAAAAACAATCCTTACATCTCACATTGGATTAAGGCCCAGCCGGATTCAGTGTGGCATCACCTTAACTAATACTGTCTTCAAACATCCTATTTATAAATGGGGCTAACATATCCTACGTATATATTCACAGGACTGGGGGTTAGGACTTGAACCTGACTTAACGAATGATCCACTGAGGGTCTGGGCCACACTCCCAGGCAGTTGTCCTCTATAAGTCCTTATCAATGACTGCTGACAAACTTGCCACAGCAAAATGAATGTGAGGTGGAGAGCTGAGACTTGCAAATAAATGCTTCCACTCTTAAGTGACACAGGTCACTTCCACTCACATTTCATTGACTAAAGTCACACTGTTCTACAAATGGACAGGAAAGAATCATCTTCCTGTGTATCCAAGTAGAAATAGTAATGCCTGAGCCATCATGCTTTATTTCTTTATAACATTTTCATTCAACATCATATAATATGTTTTATTTGCTATTATCTATCTCTTCTCAGTAGAATATAAGCCCCATGAGGGCAGGGACCTTGTCTGTTTGCCCATCTCTGTATTCTCAGAACCCAGAACTGAGATTCTTGATAAATATTTATTGAATGAACAAATAAGAATGCAGGAAAAGATATGCTTTACACCAGCGATTGTAAGTTCAAATGTCCAAAGGACTTTAACAAGAGGAGCAAGGAAGGTTGGAACCGTGGCTAAGTGGAGAAATTTGCCCCTACCTTAAACTTTTTGCCTTGATGTACTATGGCCCAAAGTACCCAGATCTTATGATTTTTCATGAGAAACTGACAATCTGGAATGTTAGATGAAATATCTGTTTTTTTTTTTCATGTAGTTCAAAAGTTTTCAAAAAAATATGCAAGTCATAGTTGTGATTTTTGCTGTAGGTAGAAAATCTGAAAGTGTGTTTTGAGATTTACAAAGTTTGGGCTAAATGGAGGCAGAAAGGGAAGAGAGAGGAAACAGAATCCCAACATCCATCTCTCCATCACCTAAACTGTAGTCTGATGGGATCTATCTCTTCACCTCTCACCCCAGCCCCTTTTTACACAGGAATTTAGAAAACTACTGCATTAAATTAATAGAACTAGTTTCACTGGTTTATTTTTGAATACTGTGAAACTAAGAAGGAGTCAAACCTTGCCTGTCTTAAATAACAATAGCTAAATAAATAAGATGCCATGAGGGAAGGTCTCCAGGTTAAAATATTTAGAATAAAGAATTGCTGTGATTAAAATGGCACCAACAGAAGAAAATATCTAATATCTATTTCATATAATAGATGAGGTCTAAATCAGGAACTCTTCTTAGAAACCAAAAATATGAACTGATTATATATTAAGTGTTTCTTTTTCTTTGCCCTAACATTGAACTTTGTATATAGAGGGACTGCCAAACACATTTTCACTGTAAAGAAATGTTGTTTTCCAATTGTATCATTCAAGAGGCTTTAGTTCATATGAAAATGTTCAAAAATCAAATTTCTGTATTTCTTTGGACCTAGCTTGGGGTGATTTAGCAAGCAATGCTAATAGTACTTTTCTCCTCCAAAGGGAATTATCACTGAGCAAGGTCAGAAACTTTAGGTGTAATTGTTCACTTCAATGGCCCCAAGCTTACACTTGGGAGTTTTACAGCTGTAGAATCAATGAAAAACACCCCGTACTCCCCAGTCAAGGATGCAGGCAATCCACTTTTCTAAGGAAGCAAATGCATGAAGTCAGGCTTGACCCTCTTCTCTTGCAGATTACTTTTCAGCTCTGAGCTAGATCCCCAAACAGTGCTAGAGGCAACTCTCCCTGCATAGAGCTGCTGTTTCAGACCTCTGTTGAGATATCTGTTGGGTTTTGGATTTAATTCTGGATAAGTGAGAAAATAAAAAACATTCAACACTCTTTCCTGGCTACCCCCATTCTCCAATTGAAATCTCCACCTGAGATGGACTTCTGGTGGACTTTCGCTATTGCTGTGGCTGACCTTCCCACCAGGCTACCTTGGATACCATGAGTTTGAGAATTGTTTTAAAATAAATAAGTCCTCTATTCCATGGTTTTTAAAACTATGGCTGCCTGGAATGGGGGTGAGGAGGAACAGGAAGGAGGGTTACAAATGGGCATGAGGCAATTTTGAGGATTGAAGCATATTTCATTATCTTGATTGTGGTTGTATATAGATATAGCAAAACTTATCTAATTATATACTTTAAACATGTGCAGTTTATTGTATATCACTTATACCTCACTAAAACGGTTTTAATAAGTTCTTTAAAGGAAAAAAGAAACACTAAAGGAAATCAAGAAAACAGAAATTTGATTCTTTGAATAGACAAACATATTTCTCAGGACTTCAATCAAGAAAAACCAAAGAAAGAACAAATAAATAATGCAAATATTTGAAGTAGGGATTTTTAAAATCACAATTTTATACTAATAATATGATAACTTAAATGAAAAGAACCAATTTATAGAAAAGTATAAATTATCAAATTGACTTAAGAAGAAATAGAAAATAAGAATAAAGCAGTAGTCATTAAACAAAGTGAAATCAGTAATCAAAAGTCTTTTCCTCATTCATATCAATTGAAACAAGGCCCAGGGTCATCTCATTTTATGAATGCAGTGTAATTTTCATATGCAAACTGATCAGGGCAGCACATAAAAAGAAAATGATAGAATAATCACATATATAAACATAGATTTTTTTAAAACCCTAAATATTATTTTGGAAAATTGAATTCATCAGTATATTTTATAACATCATCATAACAAAGGAGGGTGTTGGAGACTGACATTTTCAAATCTTAATCCATGTTCTTGTTTGTGTAAACCCATTTGTAAATAGGACATTTGAAGATGCTATTGTTAGTTAATATTATTAGTTAAGGTATGGTCTTATTTGTGAATAAGACCTTTGGAGATCCTAATTTGGATGACTGGAAGGCTTATAAGGAGAGGAAATTTAGACGCAGTAAGTCAGAAAAAGCCAGAAGTCAGAGAAGCCACAGGAGGAGACCAAGGAGGATACCATCTCTGTGTGACAGGAGGCAGAGATGTAAGCCAAGGAATCTCAAGGATTGTGGCAAGCTAGTACGGAACACTACAGACTTCAAGAAGAAATCACAGCCTGGCAAGACCTTGATTTTTGGCTTCTAGCCTCCAAATCTGTGAGCCAATAAACTCTACTGTTAAGCCAATCAGTAAGTGATATTTGTCATACCAGCCCTGGCAAACTAAGACAGTTTTGAGGATGAGAGTGGGGTACCACTATCACAAATACCTAATAATGGGGAAGTGGCTTTGGAGTTGGATAATGGGTAGAAGCTGGAAGAATTTTAAGGTGCTTGATAGAAAAGGCCTAGAATGCCTTGAAGAGACTTTTGATGGAGATAGGGACATTAAAGGCAATTCTGGTGCAGGCTCAGAAATAAGTGAGAGCTGTAGAGAAAACTCCTATTATTTTAGAGAATATATACATTGTTATGATCAGAATGTTGGCAGAAATATGGACGTTAATGGTACTTCTAATTAGGCCTCGGAAGGAAATGGTGAATCTGTTCTTGGAAACTGGAGGAATGGTGATCCTTCTTATAAACTAGTATAGGATTCAATTACATGCTATTGTTAGATTGAAAGTAGAAACTATAAGTGATGAACTTGGATATTTAGCTGAGGAGATTTCCAAGATAAGTGTGGAAGATGCAGCCTGGTTTCTCCTTGCTGCTTATAGTAAAATGAAACCAAGGACTGAACTGTTAAACACAGATGATGATATGGAAAAATCTCATCCTATCTAGGTAGTGTGCTCTGAGACTAGAGACAAAAGCAACTCTATCAGGGCCCTTCCTGAACTACTGGGAAGTGAGTCCTGGGAGAACAAGGCCCAGACAAGGGTGTAGCTGCCACGGAAATTAGACATATGACTCATGGATTCAACCAGCCATGCCAATGGAAGTCAGCTTTGGAAATGCAATTATCCAGGAAGGGTCTGCAGAAGATCCTTTTGTCTGATGGCTTGAACTCCCTTGAATTGCACACAAAATTGACAAGGTTTTAGAGAATTTTGCATGAGTAGAAGCATTGCCAGCCTGGACAGAAAGGGGCAGAGAAAGGACAGAATCAAGAAAAAATTATTCCAAGAGCAGAACTATCGAAGTAGAGGTCTGGGAAGAAGAGATTTCCTTGGAGCAAGAGGGATGGGTTTTGCCCTGGCCTTTGGATAGGGTGGGTCTTCCTCCCTCGAGTTTGGAAAAGGCAGGCCCAATCTGGAATTTGGAGGAGGTGGGCCTTCTACCCCAGCATTCAAGGAGATCTTGTTTGGGGAGAACATGGCTGCTGCCCCATCACTTGGATAGGGTAGGGCTATCATTCTAGCAGGCCTGGAAGACAAAGCATTGACCTAGAGATGGCACTCAGATGTGGAATCTAATGGAGTTTGCTTTGATGGGTTTTGAACTTGCTTGGCACCCATGACCTCTTTTTTCCTTCCTTTATCTCCCTTCTGGAATGGAGATGCCTGTCTCACCAATGTATTTTGGATGCAGACAACTATTTTCTAGTTTCACAGGTCCACAGACAGAGAGGAATTTTGTCCCAGGATGAACACTACCCCATAATTAGTTTTGATGAGACTTTGGACTTAGAGTTGTTATTGAAATGACTGAAGGCTTCTGAGATATTGGGATAGAATGAATGTATTTTACATGTAGTAAAATGCAAATTTTGGTTCCAGAGTGTGGACTGTTGGGGTTTGTGAACCTCACAAAAGATATGCTTCAGCCTTCCTTAATCTGCATTCCTGTGGGCGTGAACTCATTTATAAATAGGACCTCTGAAGATATTATTAAAGATATGGACTCATTTATGAATAGGATCTTCAAAGATCCTTTTTTCATGAGGCCAGATTGAATCAGGGCGGGCCTTAATACACATGACCAGAGACCTTGTAAAGAGAAGAAATTCAGACACAGTTAGAAGAAGTCAGAAAATGCCAAGTCATTGGAAACCAGAAGAGCAGAAACAAGGAGAGAGAGATCGCCATGTGATGGCAGACATGCAAGCCAAGGAACCCCAAAGAATGTAGCAAGTCAGCACCAGAATGCCATAGACTTCAAGGAGAAAGCACAACTTTGCTGACACCTTGATTTTGGACTTCTAGCTTCCCAAACCATGAACCAATGCATTTTGTGTTGTTTAAACCAACCCACTGTGTGGTATTTATCACAGCAGCCCTGGCAAACTAAGACTGAGGGTCTATTCTAGCCCTATACTCTTCTGTGACGATCAGCCAATGGATCAGGACTTTACCATTTCTTTATGGAGTCTCTTTCCTAGTAGAATTTAGTTTTCTGATATAGAGCCAAAGCATAAAGGTCAGAAATCTTATTTTGATACTGATATTTTCTTTATATATAAATAGGAAGCATGAAAGACATGTGTTGCTACCAAAGGAACTGATTTATACCCTGAAATGATGCTCACAACTGATTTCATGTGTATTTATAAATCTAAAAAGGTAATAAGGATGAGACAAAGGAAAGTGTCTTTACATATCAGGCTCACAACTTGAAAATGATTCATGTCAACTCTTCTTAAACTCACCTACAGGCCTTTTTTGCTATGCAAAAAATCCCATCTGAGCAGTCATACAAGCTGGCCTAGGCAGGGGGTAAGCAAGGCCAAATTCATCCCTCATGTGCTCTATCTGTTATGTTATCTGCTAACTTACTTGGAAACAGCAAACATTCCATTATTTCAACAAGGGAATAGAATTGACCTGTCCTTAGTGACTTCAGTGTAGACTTCATTTGACAATCCATGAAGATGATGTAATCAAATGCAGCTCATTAATCTCATCTATGTCTTAAATTCCAAGTTATAGTAAATCAGATTTAAATGACTTTCCACAAAGAAAGCTAGAATGATTTTTATGGTGTATAGAACATTTTATTACTTGAGAGTCTGTTGCAATGATATACAGAAAACTTACCATTTTAAAAAATAATTGCTTGAGCTCTTGATTACTCTTAGATATAACTTCATAGCTTAACTTCAAACTTAGTAAAAAGAATCCGAATCCCCATACGTGCACAGGTACAGGCTGCTAGTGAGCAAAGGCATCTGTATACAGTGCTATATTCTAGCAAATCAAAAGTCCATCCCTTAAAACTTTAGACCAGCACTGTCCACTAAAACTTTCCTCAATGATGGAAATGTTCTAACAGCTACACTGTTCAGTAGAGTAGCCACTAGACACACGTAGTTATCAATACTTGAAATGTAGCTGATATGGCTAAGAAATTGAGTTTTTAATATTTTTTAGTTTTAATTTACTTAAATTTAAATAGCCACATGTAGTCACTGGCTATCATATTACATAGAACAACTTGAGACCATAAATTGCACACTAACTGAAATAAATTAAGTGTAAGTCATTGTTTTATTAGTATAGTAATATAACTGAGAATGTAAATGTCATAGAGAGTATATAATTTCACCATCACTATTGGCTTCTCAAGGCAACACTCCGAGGTCAATGGGGCAAGGGTTATCATTCCCATTGCGTGTGAGGAAACTGAGATTCTAAGACATGTTAGGTGATTTAAATGACTTATGACTCCAAACCACTTGTTCTTCCCACCAAACTGCAGGAGGAACCATGAAAAAATATGGTGCCTTCTATGGAGCCTGCCAGTAGCCTGATCTGAAATAAACCTTGAGGTGAAAGAGAAAGAGAGAGAGAAGATATACAATGACATTTCTAACACTGGACATTGTTGCAAGTAAAGAGCTTGGTCAAATTTTGCACAAGCATGTCCTACTGGTGCATTAGGTCCAACCTAAAGAGGTTCTGGTATGTGTGGGATGCAACATTAGACCCATGCATGTTTCTTCTGTCAGCAAGCCATAGAGTTTTCTCCTTTTTTCCTGCTTTTCCTCTCTCTGCTTTCAATTGTCTGTACCACTCTTTTTCTCTGTTGTGTGATCTCAAGTTGGAAACTTTCTTATATTAAAATGGTAATTCTTATATAACAATCTAATAAAGCATTGGTAACAGTAACAGGTTTTCGTTGTCTTGGGAAAATGTGCTGGAACTTGTAAGAAAGAAAAATCCATCTTCTTTGTAAAATTAGCATAATGAAATATATTAAATTGAATGTGTATGGTGGGTAATAGAGAAAAATGAATTGCACAAACTAGTGTCTAGCCAGTTCACAGACATATTATGGAGACCTTGTAAACCTGGTTTTGTGATAAGCCTGTGCAGCAGGCACTCTGCTAGAGAGATGAGACCCACGTCCTGGAGAAAGACCCTGCTGACCAGCTTATATTTTATACATTTACATTGGAAAGAAAAACGTTTAAATTGGCCCACCTAAAACCTAAGCCTGTGGTTTTGTGGATTCTAGATAATTGAAAACAGGACTTCGGTGCACTAAATCCACCTCTTCCGGGCCCTTTGCCACAACACACTCCAATCTGAAAACACTTGTTTTAAAAGAAGCCTCTTATAAAAAGACAGGAGAAAAAGAAAGACAGAGAAGAATAAAAATTGTCATCAATGTATTAGAACAAACATACTTGCCACTTGCTAAAATGTACTTTGTATCAGTCATTCCTCTGCTAATATCATTACAGCTATCCAAATCATAGTTCATGTTTCTAAACTACCCAGCCTGCTTTTGCAAACAGTAGAGGAAGAAAGCCACCCGATCCTGCAGGACGGGGGCCACTAACTGCCAAGCCCCATCAGTGACCACAGGTCCATAAACCCAGGGAGAATGGCTGAGGGAACTTTCTGCAGCTGTCGAGCAATGATGTCAGCAAGCATTGTTTTGTTTTGTTTTTTGTTTGTTTTTGTTTGTTTGTTTGTTTGTTTTTTTAACTCAGATGCCTGGCATGCATTGCCAACATTATAAAAGTTGTTGAATATTGAGAGAAGAAGCACATATTGTCTAGGCCGAAAGGTTTAAGATGTTGCTTAGAAATACCAGCAAAACAAAATTACATAGGAAATGCAAATACAACGCTGTTTTGGTGATAGAGAAGGAAGTCAATTTAAGAATCCTTGTAAGTATTGTTTTCTCTGCTACTCATTTTAATGAAACAGTTTAATGAAAAACACAGAAACTTTAACAAAAATTAACATTATACAAAGTATTGGGGTCTATTTAATGGTGTGTGTGTGTATGAGTGTGTATAAAGATAGAGTTGAAATTATTTTTAACCTTTCAAGCCCTTTTCCCTCTGTTCCTTCCTCCCATAAACAATTTTTATTATCATGTAACAAGTATGGTTTAAAGTTGATGTGATACTGTAATTATCCTTTTGCCACTTGATTTTTATTTTTCCATTTTATATTTGAAGGATTGAGCCACCTTGGTAATGTAACTCTAGTTTTAATTGCTGGGTAGTGTTGCATGGTATGAGTGTACTATAATTTATTTATTCATTCTCTTGTTGATGGGCATTTAGGTTATTTTGATTTTTTGTCACTGCTGACAGTGCTACAATAAACATCCCTGCATGTATCTCCCTGTGTACATGAAGAAGGCTTTCCTAGTGCCTAGAATCCTTGAGTTCTAGGGCATGCACATGTTCAACTTTACTAAATATTGCCGAATGCTCTCCAAAGTGGTTACCATTGAATTCTTTCTATGACTTTAACATGGATCTACATGCAGAATTCACTCTGTTGCCAAATGCATTCTTAAATAAAATTCAAAGGGAGACTTACTTCTGTGAAGATGGCAGACTAGAAAGACACAGGACTCTCTTCTCTCCCAGAAAAATAGCTAGATGACAGGCAGAAACAGCCTGAAAAAAATCTCCTAGGGTTTAGGACACCACCCAGAGGAGAGAGGGCAAAGGAAAAGAATTGCAATGGCAAAACTATGAGTTAAAAGTGGCAGCTGCAAATGCTGGCACTCTCCCCCACACTATAGACACTTTTGAAATGTCAGGCCTTGGGGCTGGTGGCTACAGACAAAGGGGGCCCCAGGGAGCCACCTCCCCAGGAAAGGGGAGAGAGAGGGACACAGCCTAAGGCTGACAGCTTTTGACCCACAAATTTGCTCTGCTGTGTCCCATGAGCCCTTCTAGGCTGGGTGGGGCTGCGTCCTTGTTTGCCTTGGGAGCCAGCAAGGGACTAAAGAGATCCAACCCTCTATTGACCAGAACTGGTTGTTGAGGACGCAGAGGGGAGTGGAATTACCTCCTATCTGGGAAAAGGGAGGAGACTGCCAGCAAAGGTTGGAGAACTGCCTCTGAGAAAGTTTGAATTATAAGGCTCTTGGCTTCCAGACAGGAACCTCTTTCACATTAATTCTGTCCATGTTGCAGCAAATACACTCTGACAAGGTGTTGAACTGAGAGGGCCATAAAAGAAAGCCATCTGCTGGCAGACCAAAGAAGTGTATGTGAGGAAATTAAAAGTAAATAAGAGAGACCTTTTTTTGGCCTTTACCACCTTCCTCCCCAAGGCCTTAGGAAGTGGGTCTGCAACCTATTACTGGGTCCAGGGCCCTGGTTTCAGCAAATAACAGGGACAATCCTAAAACCCAGAACAGGTTGAACCAAGAATTAAAGAACAGCAGTAATACACAGCCTCCTGCCACTAAAACCTACAAAAGAGAGAGAAATCGAGCATCTAAGTAAACTCACCACTCTAATCAGATACCTAGACATCAGCAAAAAATTACAAGCCATTCTAAGAAAATAGAAGAAATGGCCCAAGAAAAGGAACATATCAAAGTCCCAGAAGAGACACAGGATTTAAGACAACTAATCAATGAGATGCATACAAATTTCCAAAATCAAATTAATGAGTTGAAAGACTCATTATCAAGATGACACTGAACGAGCACAAAGAAGAATTTGAAAAACTGAATAAAAAAATAACAGAGTTCATGGGAATAAAAGATATGATAGGTGAGATAAAAAACACATTAGAGGGTGCTCGCTTCAGCAGCACATATACTAAAATTGGAATGATACAGAGAAGATTAGCATGGCCCCTGCACAAGGATGACATGCAAATTTGTGAAGTGTTCCATATTTTTAAGACAAGCAGACATAGAGAAACACACAGAGAGAAGACAGTGAGAGCAAAACAATGGGGGGAGGAGGAATAAATAAATAAACAAATCTTAAAAAAAAAAACCTTAGAGAGAAGCAGATGTGGCTCAAGCACTTGGGCACCTGCTTACCACATGGGAGGTCCTGGGTTCAGGTCCTGGTGCCTCCTAAAGAAGACAAGCAGATGCCTGCACCCGCCACAATGAGAGCTAGATGCCCACACCTCCCACAACGACAGCCAGATGCCTGAACCCTATGGCAATGACCAGATGCCTAAACGAGCAGATGCCACAAAACAGCAGATGCCGCAGCCCACGGGGGGCAGATGTGGCTCAGGCCATTGGGCATTCACCTCCCATGTGGGAGGTCCCGGGTTTGGTTCCCAGTGCCTCCTGGAGAAGGCGAGCAAACAATTAGCAGACAGACGAGAGAACCATCTGGGGGAGAGGGGATAAATTGAAAATAAATAAATAAATAATAGTAAAAATAAAATAAATTTTTAAAAAAATACACATTAGAGGCATACAACAGATGAAAAACACATAAGAAGAAAGAATAAGTGAAACAGAAGATAGAACAGCTAAAATTTAAGGGAGAAAAGAACAGAGAGAGAAAAGAATGGAAAAAATAAAGGAAGTTGAATGATAACACGAAATGCAACAACATATGTGTCATGGGGGCTCCAGAAGAAAAAGAGAAGGGAAAAGAGGCAGAAAGAGTATTTGAGGAAATAAAAGCTGGAAATTTCCCAATTCTCATGAAAGAAAAGAACTTACATGTCCAAGAAGCACATGGTACCCCAATCAGAATAAATGTGCATAGACCTACTCCACGACATATACTACTCAGAATGCCAAACTCAAAGATTAAGAAAAAATTCTGAAAGCATCAACAGAGAAGCAAACCATCATATACAAAGGATGCCCGGTGAGACTTAGAGCAGATTTCTCATCAGAAACCATGGAGGCGAGAAGACATGTTATGATATAATAAGGATACTGTGAGAGAAAAACTGCCCGCTGAGAATTTTTTATCAGAAAAATTGTCCTTCAAATATGAAGGTGAGTGTAAAACATTCACAAAGAACAGAAACTAAGAGAGTTCATTTCTTTAAAAATCCACTTTGCAGGAAATATTAAAGGAAGCCTTATAATCTGAAAGAAATAAGGTTAACTTGTGCAGAACTGGTAAAAAGGAGAGGAGGCTTGGAGGAGAGTATAGAAGAAAGAATAGCAAAAAGATTAACCAAAAGAGTAAAAAGACAGACAAAAATAAGATATGACATATGAAAACCAAAGAATAAAATGGTGGAAGTAAATAATGCATTTCTGTAATATTATTGAATGTGAATGGCTTGAACTCCCCAATCAAAAGATATAAGCTGACAGAATGGATAAAAAACATGAGCCAACAATTTGCTGCTTACAAGAGATACACTTTAGTCCCAGGGATACAAACTGGCTGAAAGTGAAAGGTTGGAAAAAGATACTTCATGCAAATAGTAACCAAAAAAGAGCAGGGGTAGCTATACTAATATTGGCCAAAACAGACTTTAAATGAAAAAAAAGTTATGAGATACAGAAGGCCATTATATATTAATAAAAGGGACAATCCACCAGGAAGAAATAACAGTCATAAATATCTATGCACCTAACCAGAGTACCCCAAAATACATGAGGCAATCTCTGGCATAACTGAAGAGAGAACTAGACATCTTTGCAATAATAGCTGGAGACTTCAACATCCCACTCACATCATTTGATAGAACAAGGAAACAGAGAACTTGAACATTATGATAAACAAACTAGACCTAACAGACATATATAGTACATTGCACCCAAACTTAGCAGATTATACATTCTTCTCAAGTGCCCATGGATCTTTCTCCAGGATAGATCACATGTTAGGTCACAATGCAGCTCTCAATAAATATAAAAAGATTGAAATTATACAAAACACCTCCTCAGATTATAATGGAATGGAACTGGAAATCAATAAATAGACAGGAAAGAGGTAAATTCACAAATGTGTGGAGGCTAAACAATATGCTCCTAAATAATCAGTGGGTCAAAGAAGAAATTGCAAGTGAAATCAGTAAATATATTAAGACAAATGAAAACGAGAACACAACTTATCAAAACCTATGGGATACAGTGAAGGCAGTCCTGAGAGGGAAATTTATAGCCCTAAATGCCTATATTAAAAAAGAAGAGCTAAAATTAGAGACCTAATTGCACTGGGGAAACTAGAAAAAGAACAGCAAACCATTCCCAAAGCAAGAAAAAGGAAAGAAATAATAAAGATTAGAGCAGAAATAAATGAAATGAGAAGAAAAAATAATAATATAGAAAAGCAACAAAATCAAAACCTGTTACTTTGAGAAGATCAATAAAGGGACAAACCCCTAGCTAGACTAACAAAAAAAAAAAAAAAGAGAGAGAGAGAAGATGCAAATAAATAAAATCAGAAATGAAAGGGTGAAGTTATGACTGACCCTGCAGAAATAAAAAGGATCATAAGAGGATATTATGAGAAACTGTATGCCAACAAATTAGACAACCTAGATGAAATTCCTAGAAATGCACAAACAACCTACACTGATGCTACAAGAAATACAAGAACTTAACAAACCAATTACATTTAAAGAGATTGAAACAGACATAAAAAATCTCCCAACGAAGAAAAGTCCAGGACCAGATGGCTTCACAGGTGACTTGTACCCAGCATTTCGAGAAGAATTAAGACCAATCCTGTTTAATCTCTTCCAGATAATTGAAGAGGGGGGAATATTACCCCACACACTTTATGAAGCCACCATCACTCTAATACCAAAGCCAGATAAAGACAGAGAACTACAAGTGTTGGAGAAGATGTGGCGAGATAGGAATACTTATTCCCTGTTGGTGGGAACATAGAATGGTACAGCCATGGGGAGGACTGTTGGGCAGTTCCAGACAAGTTCAATATAGATTTCCCATGTGACCCAGCAATACCACTACTAGGTATATACCAGAAGAACTAAGAGCAGTGACATGAACAGACATCTACACACCGATGTTCATAGCGACATTGTTCACAATGATCAAAAGTTGGAAACAATCCAGGTGTTCATCAACCGATGAATGGATAAACAAACTGTGGTCTAATCACACGATGGAATATTATGCAGCCATAAGAAGAAATGAAGTCATAAAGCATATGACAACGTGGATGAACCTGGAAGACTTTATGTTGAGTGAAGCAAGCCATACACAAAAGGACAAATACTGTATGACTGTGCTACTATGAACTAAAGATATTGTGTAATCTCATGGAGTTACTAACGAATATGGGTCACCAGAAAATAGAATGAGTTTATAGAATGGAAAGCTGAGGGTTAACTTGTGCAGAACTGGTAAAAAGGATGTGTGTTAATCTTTGGAAATGAATAGAAAAGGTGAAAGCCCAACATAATGCTTCTAAGTAGCAGTACTATTACATGGGTATGAAAGTGGTTTAAAGAGAAAGTCTAAGGCCATGTATATTACTAAAAGGAAAGCTAAAAAATGTAACATCGAACTGTAGAGCATAGTAAAACTTCATGTGAAATATGAAAATGGGTAAAATTGCATATATAAGACCGTTTTTCTTTGAAGCTGAACAAATGTATGTTAATACTACAAAATGTTAATATCAGACCAAAAAAACATGCTAAGTGAAAGAAACCAAACACAAAGTATTACATACTGTATGATTCCATTTTATATAAAATGTAAATATAAATCAATTTATAAAATTGTAATTAGATTAGTGGTTATGTAGGGCTGGGGAAGGACAGCTAAGGAGTGTGGAGTTTTTCTTTTCTGAGTAAAGAAATTGTTCTAAAATTTTTGTGGTGATGAATGAAAAATACTGTGATTATACCAAAAGCCATTGATTACACAGTTTGGATAGATCATATGGTATGTGAATATATCTCAATAAAGCTGCTTAATAAATAAATAATTGTGCAAGAATAGCCAGAAATGGCAGTTATATACAGCAGTGGAAACAGAGAGATTGAGAGGTGAAGAATTTTCTTGTTTTTTTGTTTTTTTTTTTAATTATTATTAATGAAATTATGAAAATACTCTAAAATAATTGAAGTGATGAATACACAACTATGTGATTATACCACATACCATTGATTGTACACTTTGTATGAATTGTATGCTTTATTAATATGTATCAATGAAATCGATTTGTTTAAAAAAATAAAAATAAAATAAGAAATTCAAAGGGACATGTTGTCAAAACCAATGAGGAACATCTGTAAGCATCTACAGCTTTTGATGCTTGCATTAATATTTTATATTGAAAATGGTAAGTTTGAAGTTAAACTTGCTGTATTGGGACAGCATGTTCGGGGTATGTGTTCTCATGTTCGACCCCAGGATTATCAGGCCCTGCATCCTCTAACTTAGTGGTTCTCAAACATGAGGCTGGATCAGAAACACCTGCATGGCTTGCTGGAACATGGTGCTGGACTCTGCCCCCAGTTTCTGACTCAGTAGTTCAGGGGTGGGCCCAAGAATCTGTATTTCTTTTTTAAAAAGCAATTTATTGAACTATATAATTCATACATGAACATACATAAACTATAAGTGTTCAGTAAACAATGTGATCTTACAAAACAAATATTCATAACATCATACAGGACTCTCACACATCACGCCGCCACCAACAGCCCGCATAGTTCTGAAACATTTGCTAACAAATCACGAAAGAGCATCGTCAAAGTACTCCTACTAACTATAGTCTGAATCTTCCTCCCCTATACATTTTTTTAAGGATTTATTGATTTACTTTTATCCATTTTTACATCCCTCCCCCCCCGTTTTTGCTGTTTTTGTATCCATTTGCTGGGCAACTCTCTGTGTCCGTTTCCTGCCCTCTCTTCTTATCCTTCTCCTCCTGTCTTCACTGGGATTTGATCCTCGGAACCTCCGATGTGGGAGAGAGGCGTCCTGCTACCACCTGTGCCACCTTAATTCCTGGTTTTCTGGTGTGTCTCATCTTGGCTCTCCCTTGTGTCACTCTCCTGTTACGTCATCATCTTGCTGGGTGGCTTGCGGGGCCTGGCGGCTCACCCACTTGTGGGGCCTGGCGGCTCACCGGCTCATGGGGTCTGGGGGGCTCACCCATGCATGGGGCCTGGCGGTTCACCTGCGCACAGGGCCTGGCGGCTCACCCACTTGTGGGGCCTGGCGGCACACCCACACACAGGGCCTTGTGGCCCACGCACCTTCTATATTTTTCTTTTTTTAAAATTTTTACCAGGGGTCAAACTCAGGTCCCTCCATATGGAAGATGACACCCAAGCACCCGAGCCATATCCGTCCTCTTGCTATATCTCTTAAGGTTGACCAAAGACACCCAAAGTTACAGTCTTTTCCCATACAGGGTGGTCATGTAATAAACCAGGCTTAATTTATCACCAGCATTCTAAAAACCAGACTTAGGGGGAGAAACTAGGTCTGGGGACACATGCATGGTTCCTAATATAGCAAATGTTTAGACTACCCTGATTATCACAAAATCAGGACAGCAAGAATATTTGCAAGAATCTGAATTTCTAATGCATTTCCAGGTGCTGCTGCTGGTTGTTGACCAATCTTTGAGAACTGCTGTTTCCCACTGGCCTCTTCACACATTAGTCCAATGTGCTCTAGCCATATTCTTCCATCCCTGGAGGAACTTCCTTTTCACCTGAGAGTTTCACTAAACCAATACTGCACACTGGTGAAGAGTGCATTCATGGAGTGTTAGGAAATCTCTTACATGCCACATTCAATCCATCAGGAAACTATGCTGACTCTACCTTCAAAATGCATCCAGAATCCAACCACTTGTGTCCACCTCCACTGCTGCCACCCTGGTTTGTCACCATTACCTCTTCTCTAGACTATTGCAATACCCTTGTATATGATCTCCTCACCTCTACTCTCAACATGGCAGCTAGAGTGACTCTAATAAAACATGTCAGATTATGTCACCCTTTGCTCCCCATTTCACTCAAAACAGTCTACAAGGCCCTAAATGAGCTCACCCCAAACCTGTCCTTAGCAACTCTGTCTTCCTCTCTCCCTTGTGACTCCAGCCATGCTGGTTTGTATGGCGTTAACCAAACCAAGCACTCTCCTCTCTGAGGGACCGTGTTCCAGCCATTGGCTCTGCCTAACAGGCTCTGCCCTCAAATTCTTGGAGAAACCCTTCACCTTCTTCAAGTCTTTGTTTGGACCTTATCTTATCAATGAGACTTACTGTCACTACCCTCCTTGCACACCCGATCCCTCTTTTCTTACTTCATTCATTTTTCTTTCCTCCACAGTACATACACTCTGGTAATGCATTGTATAATTTGTTCGGTTTATTGCCTAGTGCTTCATCTTCCCTAGAATGTCAGCCTCGTGAGTCGTGTTCACTGATATGCTACCTACACCAGTGTCTGATGCATGCTGGGCATTGAATAATTATCCAGGAGAGGTGAATTATTACATTTTTGATTACTCACTATGCTTTGCAGGGCGTTATCTGAAAAGGACATACGGTATTTTGATTATTTCTATATAGGGACTACGATTGGAGAAAGGTAGTGCTTTATTCAGAATGTGAGCTCCAGATAAGCAGAAAGCAAATGTGTCTTTTGCATCCTTTGTGCAGAGAATAGCGCATGGCACAGTAGCAGATGTTCAATAAATGTTTGTCAAATGAATTAACAGAGATTTATGGAGAGACTTACTCCATAATCTGGAAGTTGATTATGTTTGTTCACAAATTTGTAATTCAGACAAACCTAGTATCAAAGCCAGCAATTAGTACTTCCCACTTCTAAACTTACCCTTTGGGCCATGAATTGCCTTGGTTGGAAAGTTTTCCCTATAAGATATTGCCGGGGGGAGAGAAAGGATGAAAATATGCTCAATCGAATATACCATTAATAGGGTGTTTCTCATTTTTGCTTGTTGATAAGGATCTCCCAGAGAAGTCTATTAAAAATAAAGATCCCTGGACCTAATCCCTAAATCACAATCGGCAAGAGAGAGTGCTGAGAATTTTATGCTTAATGACCTCCTGCAATTTTTATGATCAGGTGAGCTGGGGAAGCAAAACCTTAGTAAACAGGGTCCTTTAGCAGGACAACACAGTGCTTGAAATGTCAGTGGGGGTGGGGGGAAGTAGTGTCTATTATAAATTGTGTTTAAATAGTGGCAGAATAGCTGGTAGAGAGCAGAACCACCTCCTATATTTGACTTAAGCTCTCAGAGCCTTTCCTTTGTGCCTACCTAACATGGACCTCAGGGTCTCGGGCATGGGGGGTGACTCATAACCCTGTGTTTATGAATTAGTCTTGGAAAGTACAACTGGAAGAAAGGAGGCTGCCTGATGGCTCCCCACAGACACCTTCTCCGCTGCTCTAAAGACCTGTTCTCCATTCGGTCTGCTCAGTGTCACCCAGTGGGAGAGGGCAGGGGAGGGAGGATGAAGAAGGTAGAGTATGTGACAGTTTGAAGCTTTTTGTGAGTCCCAGAAAAGATCATGTTTTGAAGTTAATCCATTCCTGTGGGCGTGGGACCCTTTAATTGGATTGAATTCGGTCAGAAGCCTTTGACTGGAGTACTTCAGTGATGCATGACCCAGGGTGAGTCTCCGCCCTCTTGCTGGAGTCTTTTATAAATGAAAAAAACATTCAGAGATACACACAGAGAAAGAGAGCTGCCATTTACCCTGCCATGTGAGAGAGGACTCTAGGATCTTCTGCAGCCCAGAATCTGAGAGAGAGGGTCCCAAAGACCAAGAGACAACCCATATGCTTGGTATCCCACAGCTGAGCTCAGGGATGAACGGAGCCTGGAGGAGAAGGCGAGATTCGCCTCCATTTTGCCTTGCCACATGACAGAAGTCCAGGATCACCAGCAGCCACCCTTTGGTCAGACAGCATCTCTGATGATACCTTGATTTAGACATTTCCACAGCCTCAGAACTGTAAGACTTTACCCTACTAAAGTCCCATTTTAAAAACCACCCCATATTTGGTATTTTGCGTTGGCAACCCTTAGAAAATTAAAACAGAGTGGAAAGTGGAGATCCAGGCCATCAGCAAAAGTGAGAGAGCATTGTAAAACACAAGGAGAAAAGATGAAAAGATGGAACCATTTGGGTTTGTGAAGAAATATGGCCCAAGGCTTTTTTTTTTTTTTTTTTTTTTTTTTTTTCCCATCATTCTTCCAACATTCCAACACTGAAGGCTTTCTTTACATGGGGGTCACCTTCTTAAAGTAATTCATTTATTGTCTGTATTCTACCACATAGAAACACAGGCATCAGAGTTCTAGTCAGAGCCTTTAAAATAGAATCCCCTGCTGGGGGTCAGGTGATTTTACCTCTATGGTGTGTTTGTATTCTATATAATTATTGTACTTCAGCTTTCAAACATGTGTAATTCCAAGTCATCATTCCAGATTTTTTCCAATAGAACACATTTAATTAAAACTTACAGTAAAGAATGAAAAGGGAATTTGGTGGAAAGATACTTATAATTTAATCAAATGAAAGCTCTCTCCACTTTTAAATTTGGCTAACATTTTAGGCATTCACATGTTTGGGGTCATTTTTAGTGACTTCATCTTTTGCCGCTTTTGGTAATCAAGATGAATTTAAGGATGGGATGAGAGGAGAGGGGGTACATCAGAGACCCTGTGGGATTTCACAACCCTTTGCCAAAATCAGCACATATTTATTAAGGGGTGGGCACTGAAGCTTCCCATCTGTTTGTTTTCTCAGAGTGCTGACAAGAACATTCTGGTTTCCAACTTGAATGCTTTTTTTAAAAAATCTCTTTCTCCGTTTACTCTGACCAGAGCACTCTCTTAGTGTTCAATGACAGACAGAAGATGATGCTTTAGTTTTCTAACCTTAGTGTTGTAAGTAATGGAACCACCCAAAACTTGAGGCTTGCAGATATTTTTTCCAGCTTGAAAAAATACATATGAGACTGGCCTAATGATACTTCCTCCTAGCACTG
Source organism: Tolypeutes matacus (assembly GCA_026826555.1). Classification (NCBI taxonomy): domain Eukaryota; kingdom Metazoa; phylum Chordata; class Mammalia; order Cingulata; family Chlamyphoridae; genus Tolypeutes; species Tolypeutes matacus. Next base: position 21,496,553 of record JAKSZT010053929.1, on the reverse strand, counting down.
CTCTTGCCCTTTTGTTGCTCCTCATACCCTGTTGTAGGAGAAACCCAGACCCTGCTACAGAGCTCTCTGGTAAAGGCAGCAGAAATGGAGGGCTTTGGATCTACTGCCTGCCTCCTTTCACATGGAAAATGCTCAACTTCACTTTCAGAAAATAAAATACTTGGGAATAGTAGAGTAGGATAGAGAGTGGTTTCATTTTGTTTCATTTCAGGGCTACATTCATTAACCCCATTTTTGTCACCTCACTTTGGCTCTGCTTCCCTCCTGTATTAGTCAGGGTTCTCCAGAGAAACAGAACTGACAGGATATATATATATATATATTTATATATGTATATTTACATATATATGTAAACATTATGAGATTTATTTCAGGAATTGGCTCATGTGTCTGTGGGGATTAGCAAATCCAAATTCTGTAGGGCAGGGTGCAAGTTGGGAACCCTGATAAAGGTTTCCATGAAGTCCCTCCTGAGAAGCTGGCTGGCTGAACTAGAGAGAGAAATTCTTCTTTCTGACTGCTGAAATCATCAGGTTTAAGACCCCCAACTAATCGGATGAGATTTTCTCATTGCTGAAGGCAATCTCCTTTCTTGATTGTAGATTTAATCAGCCATAGATGCAATCAACTGACTAATTTAACTCTAAGAAATACCCTCACAGTAACAACAGGCCAGTGCTCGCCTGACCAAACAACTGGGCACCATAACCTGGTCAAGTTGGCACATGAACTTAACCATCATACACCTCCTTTCCCCACATCCATTTCCATCTTAGCTTTGCTGATGCCAGCTCACCTGGCAGGTCTCAGGCAGTCTTCCCTGACCTCCCTGAGGAGGTAGAGGCTTCCTACACACTCCTGCGAGAGCCTGTCATTCTCCTTTACCGAGTTTTGCACAGGTCTAATTGTTTAATGATTTTTTTTGGTAATTACTTCTTTAATATCTGTGGTAGGCAGAATTCTAAGATGGCCCCCAAGATTCCCACTGCCTTGGTATACAAATCCCAGATAATTCCCCCCTCTTGAGCATGGGCAGGAGCTATGACTATGATAGATAGATCACTTATGTGATTATGGAACATTAAATGACATAGATGAAGGGATTTTATGGATGTAATTAAGGTCCCAAATCAGTTTGCTCTGAGTTAATGAAAGGGGGATTGTTCTGGCTGGGCCAGACCCAATCAGGCGAGGCCTTTAAAAGAGGGCCTATGTGCTCGCTGAAGTCAGAGATGCTCTCCCACTAGCCTCGAAGAAGTAAGCTGACGTGAGTTTTACAGCTGCAAGGACCTGATTTCTGCCAGCCATCGGGGGCTTGGAAGAGGACCCAAATGGGGCAGCAGTCCCACCTGATGCCTTAATTGCATCCTGGTGACACCCTGAGCGGAGGACCCCGCTAAGCCATGCCCGGGGTTCTAATCTAACTGTGAGATAATAAACGGGAGCTGATTGAAGCCGCTAAGTTTCTGACAATTTGTTAGGCAACAACAGAACACTAGTATGATCTCTCTCCTCTTCGTTAGGGCAGGGTCCAAGTCTCTTATTCACTGCGTGCCCAGTGTCTAGCACCATGCCTGACCCTGAAAAGCTCACTAACTCTTTACCAAAACAGACTGACTGACCTGAATTAATGGACAGGTTCAATAGATGGTGAGCTGCCAAGTGCACATCCAACTTTAAAGAGAAACCTCATGAGGATAAAATACGAATCAGCCAGGCTAAATGAGCCTGCCTGATCTCTAAGTCACAGCCCTCAATGGCAGGATTAGGTGGGAACAGGGATAAAGGGCCTTTATGAATCTCTCCAGAAAGATTTTTATCTGCTCGAGTCAGTCTGCTGAATTTTATATTTTCTCCAAAACCTTCCTATATTGATTGAACCTTGTAAAAAGCAATCTCCCCCGTCCCACCTCCCCACAAGAGGCCACCTGCTCTGCCACATTAGCCTCAGAAGCCTGCTGGGGAGGGTCTGGACTGTGGATCCTGGGCAAGTGACCCGAGCCAAGCCCAGCAAAGTTCCAGGATGGGCTCGTGACTCAATGAGAGACAGTGTTTCTCCCTGAATCAGCTTCAGCCCGGCCACATCTGAAGGACAGCCCTGCCACGAGCTCAACCGCCACCCGGCTGTGTGTAGACACACAGGTCCTGCCTGTCTCAGATGAGAGGACACCATCTGCTGAATCACTTGCACCTGGGATTTCCTGGCTGGACATCTGGAAATGGCCTCTCTGGCTAACTCAAGTTTTATTTATCTAAAGCAATTTTTAAAAGTCATTTTAGATTTCTTCAAAGTGCCTGCACATGGTGTGGAATGTGGTTTATTTTGCCGACATTTCAGCAGTCTCTGTGTTCCAACTTGCCAAAATTTTAAGTCAGCCATCAGTACAGGCTGACACCAACTTTTTGCCAAAGAGCCACGTAGAGGTGTTGGGGAAAGAGGAGAAATGAAAGGGCCACTGTGCATTACTGTGCCAGATAAAGCTCACACTAGTGCCCTAACCCAAATATACCTCTCTGGGACCACATAAGTAGGTATGTCTGAAAGGTCAATTTCCAGAGATCAGGGTATGCATCCAAGCGGGTGGCTGAAATTGGACTTGTTGGAGATGATAAGAAATAAAATTTGTGACTGGTGCCGAACAGTTTATAAAGTATCATATGCATTAGATCATAATCCTTGTGACATACAGTGAGGGAGCGGGGACAGGTAATCTTATCCCCATTTTAGACACAAGACAGGAGAGAAGCAGGAGGAAGCCATGCAGCCAGCACTGTTTTTGGGTTTGAGTGCCATATGTTGGGAAACTTCATCTTTATGAGCTTCTATTTATTTACCTGTACAATGCATGTGGCTCACAATTCCTTCCTAACAAATTCTTTTTAGGATAATAAGAATGTGCATGTGAAAGCACAGGACTCAAACTCACAAGGAATGTTCAATTAATAGTCTTGAATCTAAGGCTCAGAGATGTTTAGGAAATTTTCAAGGGTATTTAGCTTTGAAGAGAAGAAGCTGGGACTTAAAACAAGCCTTTCACTGGTTTCTAGAACTTCACCAATTAAAGGCTTTAAAAAGAATTAAGATCCACTCATGACATTCATCTTCTCACTGAACTGAGGACCCTCTTACCCAATTCAGCTAATCTTAAATCCATTTTTCTCCCCCAGAAATCTTTTCTCAGATGTTAAGGATATATTGTTAAATGAAATGGAGCAGGTTCAAAAAGCAGCTTTCATAAGAATGATAGCATTCTTATTAAAGAATAATGAGGTAATTATACATTTTAAAAAAGATATATCTTAACACATTAATAATGGTTAATAGTGGTTGTCTTTCAGGGGTGAGATTGCAAGCAACTTTTATTCTAAATTTTGCTTTTTCAGACTTTCTAAGCTTTCTAAAATAACTGTGCATTGCTTTAGTAAGAGGGGGAAAAAAATCCCTGTTCTTTTAAATGGCTCTAAACTCTCCGCTTGAACAGTCAGATCTTTTGTCTTTGAAGTACAAGATATCAACTACTGTGTCCCTGACACCTAAATTCTCTTCTCCCATTATCCCCAAAAAACCTGCTTCAGTTTCATTTTTCTACATTTATCTATAGGCTTTACATATATTTATAAAATTTATACATATATATATAAATATACATTTTCAATTTTTTTTTATACTTAGATTACATAAATGTTACATAAAAACATAGGGGATTCCCATATGCCTCACTCCCTACCCCTCCCACATTTTCCCACATTAACAACATCCTTCATTAGTGTGGTACATTTGTTACAATTGATGAACACAATTTCTCAAATGTGGCCTCTCTCTAAGCCGAACTCAGCATATAAATGCATTACCTTCCCCCCAGTGTGGGACATGACTCCCGAAGACGAGCCTCCCTGGCACTGAGGGATTACTACCAAGGATCAACTAGCAATGCAACTGGAAAAAAAACTTGACCAAAAGGGGGAAAGGGTAAAGACAAATGAGTTTATGTGGCTAAGAGACTTCAAATGAATTGGGAGGTCATTCCAGAGGTTATACTTATGCATGTCTCAGCAGGATCTCATTGATTGCCAAAGTAAATATTGCCTCAAATAGCGGGGCTTCTGCGGGCTCTGGAGACATCCAGACACTATAGGCAGGGCTGACAGCTCAAGAGTTTGGTGCCCTGCCAGTGGGCCCTACTTGGGAATTTATGCTCCCCAGTGTGACAGAGTTAAATTCAGTTGTGGTTTCCCTACACATGCCTCTTTTGCCCCTTCTATTTGAACCTATAGTTAGTACTAAAGTTGATAAGCGTATGTCCAAGAGACTTAAATCTTTGGGCTGTCCATGTGCCAGTTGGACCCTGAATCTCAGCAGAGTTGCAACACCTACTCTCCAGTTCATTGGACTCACCCAGGACACAACTAACAGAAATGATGATGGACAATGATCATCCCAAGGAACAGAGAGAGTCTGCAACTGCAAGCGAGATAGTCCCATCCATCTGCCCCATGGGATCTAAGCCCCCTCTCAATTAGAGGCAGAGTGGGCATCACCATCCCAGAATCCTTAGGACTGGGGAATGAACAAAGGACTAGAGTAGACTTATTGTTATTCTGCTATGGATTTATTATGATTCTAACAATGGAAGAACTTTTACAATGGATGTGGAGGCAAGGATCACTGGAGGCTCTAAGGGTAGGGAGAGGGAAAAACAGGTGTAATACGGGGGCATTTTCGGGACTTGGGAATTATCCTGAATGACATTGCAATGACAGATACAGGCCATTATATATCTTGTCATAACTTACAAAATTTTGCAGGAGAAAATGTAAACTACAATGTGAACTATAATTCATGCTTAATGGCAATGCTTTAAAATGTGTTCATCTATAGGCTTTAAAAACCTAAGTCCTTCTAAGGAGTCCACATCTTAGGAACAACTGTCAGCTCTCCCATTAAAGAGATCAAGTCTTTTTTCATGGTTTAAGTAACAATTCAGATGTCTACCTCTGAATACAAGAAGCCCCAATTTGTAAAGCATAATTCCTAATTAGGTCCCTCAATATTTGCCAGTTCTTTTACTAATGTCCACTTATAAATTATACATCAAGATCTTTTCTCTTCCTAGACTGCAAACTCCATGAAGGAAGGAAGTAATATTTCCATCTTCTATAACTTTCAAGAAGACCATATGTTTCTGAGAGTCTAAATGTGTTTATGAACTCAGTAAATTACAATTGGCAAATATAAAGATTGAAGTGTTGAAATTACACATGCCCAGATTTGTAAATCTAAACCACTATTAACTTTTAAAAGTTTTAACTCTTCTCCTTTTCAAAACTTTAGGATAGTATTTCTCACCAAGGACCTTTTTAAGCCAAATTTAACATTTATAGCTCCAACTGTTTTGGAAGTCAGACAGCCAAATACATTAGAAAGAAGAAGTTTCCCAGATTTTCTTTTTCGATGTCATGTTTATACCCTTCAAAAGCAGTCGAAAGATGTTTCTCTCCATGATTTTCAAAGATCATCTACCCTATGTATGGCAATAATGTGCTCTAAAGGAGTCTACTACAAAGAAGAAAAGGGAGAGGTTTAACATAAAACTATCTGGTTAGCCCATTGTTTGTTACTTGAGCTGCTTCTAAAAATGTCTTCACTATTAAGCAATGCAAAAGGAAGAGTAAAGAAGTTGAGACATCGGGGAAAATAGTAGAAGCTTTAAGTGTGCAAATTAAAGAGTCAGCAATGGCCTCTTACTAGAGTTAGCACTGAGTCATGCTTCCTGAGAAGCCCCTGGACAGAGATTTAGCCATAGAGAGCCAGCAGGCTATCCACCCACCTGCACTGAAGACGTATTCCAAATCTTGAGTAGGGTCTGGTTTGAGTTATAGGGATAAGTGGGAGGAAGAGTGAGACTGCCTGAGACCAAGTGGAGTAGGAAGTCACCTATGATGCGTGTTTTAAGGAGACAAAGATCCATCAACCCACAGCTCTCTCCACCATATCACCCTTAGAGTCACTGCTTTAGATTAAAGAATATTGGCCCAAATACACCTTTTAAAAGAGGTATGGAAACACACTGAGACATAATTGACCATTGGAATCTTAGCACCAAGCACTCATCAAATATTATGTTAGTCACCCATGAAGACTTTGAGAGATGACACAGAACAAGTCAACTTTGATGGAAGCTGAATAGAAGAGAATGAGCCTTGAGATGAAGATGTCAAGAATGGGCATCAAAGAAGGAGAGTGCTTATCAGTGGAGACAGCAAGAAAGCCTGGGCCTTTGGAATTGTTTGGAAAATATGAAAAAAAAAAGGGGGGGGATTAGGAGTGGGAATACTAAAGACAAACCTTACCAAACTCTAAGTTTGCCTGGATCAGTCCCAGAAAGACCAAGTCAAAGGGAAATATTAAAGAAGGAAAGAGGAATTAGGGGATGTTTAAAGTTTGGAAAAGGTAAATGCCCTCCCTTCCAGTACTGTTCAATCTGTTGTGTGATTGTGTAAGTGTGTGTATATGTGTGTGTAAGAGAGAGAGAGAGAAAGAGAGAGAGAGAAAGAGAGGGAGAGCCAGACACTTGAAAGCTAGCACTTTTCTTTACCATGAAGTCCATGTTATCACCATTTTCCACTGGGATAAGAGGACCCTCTGCCCACATATTCAAATTCTTAAAATTCTATAGTTCTATAGAACTAAGTTCTAGAGTAAAATTTACCATAAAATATTCATAGATAGATGGCTGGCCTGGCTGTCTAGCCATAGGCCAAGCTGGAACTACCTAAGTTAAACTTAGCATGATATTCTAGATGTTTCAGATTACATCATAAAGTCAAGTTTGCCTTACAAAGTCCAAAAGCATCTTGTTTTTATGTATGCAGAAACTTAGCAGTGTCATTTTTAAAATTTAGTTATTAGAGCAAACATGTTGAAAACCATTATGAAAACAGTGGCTGTTAAAGCTCCATTTTGCCCAGTTCCCTCAAATGTCTGCCTCCTTAAGGCACTAAATTTGCCATCATCAATTAGTTGTGTAAACCCTGCTGACAAAATCCCTTTCAGAAGAGTTTCTCTCACCAGCACCTTACTTCAGAGCCCCACAAAATGACTCATCTAAATGAGACTGAGCCCTCTGGTCCAAAGGGAACAGCTAACTGTTAACTACAGAGTGAGTAATATTTCACACTTGGGAGAGGATGGGAAATCAGCTTCATATTTACTATTGGAAGGAGACAATGAAGAATTGTGACAAAGTACTAGGAAATGTTCAAGTCCCAGGAAAGTCACTGACCCATTTGCTTAAATGTTGCTATTAAATTGCCAACTGCCTCAGTTTATAAGTAAGAATTGTAAAGTATTATTAGAGCACTTAAAACTAGTTGATGAAAGTCATTTCAGTTCTGACATAAAAAAGGATGGAGGTCATAGGTAACTGAATGAAAGAAATGAGGCCTCAGTTTCATTGTGACTCTTATTTTGCTTTTGCCTGTGTGTTCAAATAGAGTACAAACACCAGTGTCTCTGTCAATTTAGAGTTAAGTCTGCCATCGGAAACAAAGCTAACAATGAAACTTTGTGATTTGAAAAAACACATATTATACATTTTGTATGGATTTCATTGAAATTTTTTTTACATTTTCTAAGGAAAGATCTCAACACAGCTTACAGTTAATGGGCCAACAGTGTTCTATCCTTTCTTGACTCCTACAAAACTCCCATGGTCAGTCAGTACTGACCCAACCACAGTATACCCACCTGTCCTAACCAAAAAATTACCTTCCTAGTTATAATGGTTCAAAAGTCCTAGACTAAACCAGATCATCTAGACAAAGTATAAAATAAAATATCTTGCTGTTTCTTTTTCATTGATTTCTGTAGGAAGATTATTCTTAATTTATCAGTGCCCATTATTGATTGGGCTCTGTTAGTCTTGTCATTGAAGGGCATTTCATTTCCTTTTTCTACCTGTTCAGCATTTCCCCAAGGAAACAGTTCACTGCCCAGTAATAATGACTGCTGTCTGTTGACTAGATGAGACGTTTCCAGCCTGTCAAACAGCCAAGTCTTGATTATCTTTGCTATTGACAATAGAGAAAGCATGGATAAATTGCATCTGTGGATAATCCGAAATCATACTTTTGCTGAGAATTCCAATATCCTTTCCCACTAAACTTGATGACAACATATGAAAATGGACCTTTTGAGGTTTTTTCACCTTTCCTTTCTCCTTTTCTTTACAGAGACACTGTAGACAAACAGTGAAATGATGAAAGAAAGTAATCTTTTACTTTGGACCAGCAAACAACCACAGAAGTCGTCATATTTGCTTTATCTCATTAGTATAATTCTATTAAAGAATAACTAAAGGTTACTGTTGCTTCAGATGAATGCTTATAAGGTAAATAATTTTTGTTAAATCACAACAAGGGTTCTATCTTGATATTCCCCTTCAGTTCTGAGTAGGAAGCAAATTTTGATCTTTCAGTTCATAGCCACGTGTGGGAGGCAAGCCATCCCTAGTACCTTCGCCAGTTGGTTTACACACTGTTTGCTGGGTCAAAGGTAGAGGATAGCCCCATCTGCTTCCTTAGAATCTAGAATAAAAACACAACCAGTTTTGGAAAATAAAATGGAAAGTTTTAGTTTTCTATTTTCTAATCCCACAACACTGAATTCCTCAGAGTCCCCTTCATGTGGCCACTCATATATGCAAACTCAGGACAAGAGAAGGCCCTCAGCAAAACGTTTGAGTAAGTAAGTCTCTCTTGTATATTCTCTTTCCTCTTTTCATCTGCTCCTGAGTTCTACTCTCACCCAGTTTCTCAGCATCATCATGTTGCCCTCCTCTGTCATCTTCCCCAAATAGTAGCCTGCAAAGTGACCTCATTTTAAGCTGAACTCCGAACAATCTTCAAAGTTGACCTTTCTTTCATCCATTCTCCCGAATCTTGTTAACTCAGTGATGCAATCTGAAACCCATTGTTTTCTAAGGTTATACTGATTTAATAAGTTACTCCTCATAGAAGATGTATTTGCATTCTGACTGAAATTCTCATTGTCTTAAACCAATATTTTCCACATTGTATTTTGTGAAGAAAAAGAAGGGCATTCTGAGGTGCAAATATTCTTGGGAATTGCTGGTGCCTTGAAAAACTGATAATGGAAATATTTGGGGGTTAAGAGAGTCCTGACATAGTTGATGAAAATGTTGAACCTGGCATTTTCCTTTTCCTAAACTAAGGTGCAGCAGATCACTCTGTGAACTGGGGCACATCACTGGGCATAATTTGAGACATTTGCTGTGTTTCACTCTCAGAGTTTTTCTCTTCATCTTAACATTTTATTTTCTCTCACATAAAGTCATTTTTACCATCTCTTTACATAAGCATTTCAAGGGAAAACTAAAATGATGGGAACCCAAGCTTTTTCTGATCTTTGAGTAATGGGAAGTAGAAAAAAAATCAATCAATCCAAATGATTTAGAAGAACCTGTAATTTCCAGAAAAATAACTGTGTATTTTAACTTAAGTAGTTAGGATAGAGGGAGTCAAAACAAGTAACTGAGGGAGGTATTAGGGGGCAGGAGCATTTATAGCTTTCTAAAGGTTAATTTTTTAAAGATCCTCACTTAATATCACAGTTCATTAGAGTACTCTGAAGTACTGGGATTGGACAGAAATGTTCATCCCAAAAGACTTAAACGATAATCAGACAAAAGCTTCTAAATGTATGAACTTGTGATGGCAATATTCTTCCGCTTGCACATTGTGCGTTTGCCAGAGATTCAAGATTTGCTGCCACCGCAGGGAGCTGTCTTTCTATAAATATCAACAGTCTGGGGACATTTGGCCCAGCGTTCACGGGGGATAATATTGTTTATTCTCTGAAAGGAAACAGAAGGGCATTTAGTTCTACAGCAGCGACCCATATTCACACCCACAAATGACATTATTTTAGAAACCTATTTTAGAAATTAAAGGTGAAACTGAGAAACCCTCCATTGAGCAGGAAATCACTGCCAATTTCAGTGACTTGTCACAGAGAAACAGGTTGAAGGAGAATGTTTCTAACGTGCTGTGTTCCTCTCTAACTGCTTTCCTGTCACACATGTAACACTGATGTCAGGTTCTTTAAAATCACATCGCGTATCTCCTTAATCTGTGGGAATAAACCCCTCTCTCTTCAGTGACTTTCCAAGTTTCAGCTTTAAAAGGATGTGAAAAACAATGCAAACCCAGGAAAGTCTTTTTGTTTCACACCCAAAAAAGTGTTTTCTCCCACACAGTCCCTAAAGCACCAGATGCAAGAAAGTGCCCATGAAGGCCTTTGGTGGTGATGAAGAATTCAAAGAGATCTGTGCTACAGGCGGACGGAAATGCTTGCAGCCCTTCTGTGGCGGCTGTGTGGGAGCTTGAGCAGGCTCCCGACAAGCGTGCAGGGCCCAGCCACAGTAAGGCAGCCAGGCAGTGGCTGCTCGGGGCGCTCTCTGTGCCTGGCACACACGTCCTTCTCACAGGAGGAAAACCAGTGGCTTTTACACATGATGATCCCAGGGAGCCTTGGCTTTAGAAAAGAAGGCTGCAGAGAAGACTCAATGCTGCTTCCCTGCCAAGGACACAAAGATTTCCTGGATGGCTCTTTTAATTTAATGATAATGAAATCTGGTCTCCGTATAATTTCCTTTTCTCAGACAAGTTATGCTATAAGCTGTTTTGGCACTGGCAATACAAAAAAGAACTTGAGGGGAAAAAAGTCGCTGAACACCATGTCTTTTCTCCTCGAATTTTTCTCTAAGCAGTGACAAGTTACACCAGCAGTTGCTAACATAGGCAGGCAGCACTTCAGATTAATGCCTTAACAGGGGCAGCAAACTCCGACAGAGAATTTGTCAGAAAATGTAAGAGGGCCTGAAACAAATTATTTATCACCCCAGAACTCTGTACTAGTCAGCCACAACAGAATAACATGGGCTGGCCATGAAGACAGCAGGAATGGAAAATTTGAAAGAATTTTTTTTTCCTACAATTCTCCACCAGCTGGTTAACATGAAGCATAAACAATCTCCTTTCCTTTTCTAGTGTAGAAATGTCCACAAGGTAGATTCCAGGGTACTGAAACTTCCTAGTCCTGGCTTAGGCTCACATGGCCCTCTGTTCATCTGCTTACTATGCCCTTTAGGGCAGGGTTCTTAACCTTTTCTGTTCCACAGACCCCTTTGCCCGTCAGGTGAAAACCACGGACCCCTTCTCAGAATGTAGCAGCAGATAATTTTATGACACTCAACATCGGCATGTCTTTAAATTGAATTTTAGGATTATTCAAAATTACATTTTACAACTTTCCCATAATTTCGATACCTGATAACCTAACACAGTTCAACATCTGTTCAAACGGTCATTTTAGGCAAACATTTAGAAATTCGAGTTTTCCCACAGCATCATAAAACCATCTCCGTCATTCTTACCAACCTTTTTTGCAGGCAGTTAACCACTGCACTCAGAACACACTACATGAAAATCAAAATCATACTACGTCGACACTATACGGTGTATTATTTAATAATATTCACACTCACACCAACATTCTTGTGGGGACAAGAATACTGTTTTTAAATGCATAAAATAAAATTACAAAGAAAATCAGTTACATATATTGAAATACAGTTACTAAAATGAAAAACATATGATGTAATACTATACATATGTGCTTCTTTCTTAACATATTAAATAATAATTCAATACATCAAAAATATAGGAAAGTTAAAGTGAAATTTTATTTTTTAAATACATGTCAATGTGCAGACCATTGTTGTTTATCTCGAATAAGAGCATTAAACTGTAGTGTAGTATTTGACAAGGCAACATACATATCATGTTGGGCATCTAATCGAGTTGATTTTTTCTCAATTCATGCTCACGGACCCCTGAAATCTTTCCATGGACCCCTCAGGGGACTGTGGACCACTGGTTCAGAACCCCTGCTCTAGGTTCTGGGAGAGGGTGGCAGGATAGTGTGCATTTACACAGGGAAGAAAGTTGTCCAAGCTGTGTGTAGACACTGGAGTACTGTGCACAGCTTCAGTGCCTGTGAGGACACCCTAATAAGCAGGCAGGGATAGGGGCAAGGCAAGGCCTTACAAGCCACACATCTGAAGGAATGATCCTTAACCTGGTTTATTCCCTTAAGCAGTAGTAAATGTGGCATGAAAAAGAGACTTCAAGAAAGAAGAAAAAATAAATTGTTGGACACAAAAGGAAGGCTATGTATTCAGATTCCCACTTGACAATCAGAATCTGACAGCACAAATCGGCCTCCCTGAAAAGGCGCTCACTGCCTTGGTAGTTGTCACCCAACACAGAATTCCCATGGCTCTGACATCAGGCTTCAGCTTCTACCCAAGGTCTCGTCCTCAGGTCTGACCACCTGCCTTATCTAGGGTTTGGGGAGACTGGAAGCCAACCTGACTCCTTAGCTGGGGCCAGCTTTTCTCCAAGCCTGGATGCTGCTCTTCCATATCATCCAGTCTGGAGGGTATGGAAAGCATCTCCCAGAATAACTGCCAGTGTGCCTGGCTCCCCATAACCAGCCTACATGGGGCTAATGGGACACTTATTCCTTCTGGACTTAGAAAAGACTCTTCTTCCCCAGTGGATCTCAGTCACTCACTATCCATCAAAGGAACTGGTCATCTCCCCCTACTTTCCTCTCCAGGCCCTGATGGCTTTCCCCTCCCCTGCTTCAAGAAAGGTCTTCGTATTCCTGACATCTGGGTTAGCAACTACGCTCCCATATAAACAGCTTTAGGGCATCTCCTCTTCATGATTTCCCAAATCCCTCTCTTTTAGTCTTTTCAGTTTTAGCCCTTTTAAGCTTGCATATCACAGTAAACCATGATGAGAAAACCAAATGGAAGCCCTTTCCAAAGCAAAATGAATAGAGCTATTAAAATAAGATAAATGAGCCTACATTCAACTGTAAAATTTGGCTTTAGAGACTCTGTTATCTTCACCTTAACACTACCTATCAACACTGCAGCTCACATCCTAGCCTTGGTTATTAAGTAAGCACGGCTATACCCGAGCACCTTGGGTCAGAGTCTGTTCTGTCTGTTGGCTATGTAAAAGGATGATAAATCACTCCAAACTCATTCTAAAATTTCTATAGGAATTTGGAATTGATTAACAACTTCATTTTCAATTTACTGTGAGCTAGATTTTGAAAACAGTAAAACGTTTGTTTTTAAAAGAAGGCACTTTTTAAAGTGCTGAATGCATAAAGGAAGTGCTGAAGACTCACCTCCCCCAGGACTCACATGGTCTGAACAAGTAATCAGTCTCTGCAACTACCATTTGCTCAGTCATCATTTCTGAGAGTTTGGTGACAAGGGAGGTATTACCAGATGAATAGAGCAATGTTCTATTAACCAGTCATTTGATTTATTAGTCTCGGTGATGAACTGCTCACAGTAGGAGTTGTCTAGGCTTGCCTACCAATTACTGAAATCATATAATGGGAATGTATGATAGGTGCCGACCCCAAAACCCCAACTATAGTTTCAAGCTCTGCAGCTAATGTGACACCTTGGTCAGGTCACTTAAGGGATTTTACCTATTTATCAATAAGATGCAGGAAAAAAATCCCCCTCACTTTCTTACTCCACAGAAATAATATGGAGTTGATAATGCATATATCCATACAACTGCCTGAAATAATTTGCACATAAATGTGTTCCTTTATGTCCATACCATCTGACACCATCAAAAGATCTGACAGCCACTGTTAGGTCCATACTTTGCCATCCACATCGATTCTCAGCTGCTGTCATGCCCATTTCTCATTGTTTGAGAATTGACTTGTCTAAATACCCTCCTTTCTGTCAGTTGACTCCAGATATGCCCTCATTCTACTTGCTAAATTCTTCTTCTTCTCCATTACTCCCCCAACCACTCAAAAGAGCTTAAGAAATTTGTCACTTAGACCATGCACTCAAATTTAACACACACAAGAATCACCAGGAGATCTTGTTCTAATGGACTCCTGGGCTCTATCCCTAGAGTTTACTGAATCAGTAAGTCTGGGAAGGGTGCCTGAGAATTTACATTTCTAACAAGCTTCCAGTGATGCTAGTCACTTTGAGTACCAATGACCTAATAAGGAGTCCTTCAGTTCTGATAAACTGTTGAGGAATGGTAGAATAACATGGAAATAGTTAAGAGTTGAGAGAAGGGGGTTGTAATTCCAAATGAGTGGTAAATATTCAGGGCCAAGAACTGAACTTAAGAAAGAAAGGGAAATAAATGGTCCTACCCTGGGTTTCATGGTGATAATGGAGTAGACCACTGATGTCCTGCTAGGGGTTTCCCTGTGTGGAAATACAGGTTAGCATGCAGGATTAATTATATTATTTGGGAATTGCAAAGAAGCCCTAACCATTAGTCTATCTTTCTACTGGACTGGTAAGATTCTAAAATATCCAAGAATGCCACAATGAAAATATTTGTTCCAGATACCACCTACCTGAAGATGAAATGGACCTGAGCAGTAAAAAATATATATACATATGTTCAGAAAAACTTTCAAAATAATATTGTAGAATCCATGATTCAGAAAGAGAAGGCTTGCTTCAAATTACCATGTCAGTGTTTTAGCTTGCTAAGCTGCTCAAAGCAGATATCATAAAATGGGTTGGCTTTTAACAATGGGAATTTATTAGCTTACAAACTTACAGTTTTGAGGCTGAAAAAAATGTCCTAATAAAGCATCAGCAAAGCGATGCTTTCTTTCCAAAAACCAGCTGCCAGTGATCCTTGGCTCCTCTGTCACATGGCAAGGCACATGGCGGCATTTGCTGGTCTCTCCCTTACCTTCTGAGGTTTGATGCTCTCAGCCTCTTCCTTCCGTAGCTTTCTCTCTTTCATGTCTGAATTAATTCTGTTCATAAAGGACATCAGTAAAAGGATTAAGACACTAAAACCTATCCTGATTGAGGTGGATTATACCTTAACTGAAGTAGCCTCATCACAAGGTTCTACTTACAATAGGTTCACTCCCAGGAGACACTGGGAGCTAAGAGTATGAAGGAAATCTTGGAGAGGTGAGGGCTACAGAAGGAGATCCCTTAATTCTGTTATGAAATGACATGTTTCAGGGGAGGATCCAGCAAGATGACATCAGTTTAAGTGGTTAACTCACCATCTCTCTCGCAAAAAAAGACCGAAAAGTGGCAAGATCCTGCCTAAGTGAGCTGTTTTGGGAACCCACAGAGCAGGAGGCTTCAGGGCAATGATCTGGAGGAAAAAGAGATAAAAAGTCCAAGGGAAAACTGTGAGTTTCTCACCCCAGTGGCTGGAAATGGTGGGCAGTTAAGCCTCACCCTCAAGGCAAAAATCTGCAAGCCCCAACTCTCCCCAGCCACCAAGCAGAAGGAGCCTCCTTTGGGAGTAAGAGTGTTCTGGCGAAAGGACACTTTCCCAGAGTGGAAAGAGGTTTCCTTTCTGTGGGTTTGGCTACCTGGACCCCCACTGAACTTTAGGGAGTATACCAGCTGGCAAGGGATGTCTCCAGGAAGAGGGGTGAGGCAAATATGCTTAGGCAGCCTGATTTACCTAGCCAACCTGGAAGAGAGGAACTTGGGCTGGTAGAGGGTGGAGTCAGGCAATTGACTTGTCCTGTGCTGAAAATGATCAAAATTCCAACTCCCCTAAGGGAGGCGGGTAGTAGGAAGTGCTTAATAACTTTCCAAGGGCCTATTTAGGGTCCCTTGGGAAGAGGAGGAGGTCTGTAAGATGATTGAGAGTCATTTCTCTGCGGTAACTTTGGATACCAGGGTCCCATTTGAATTTCAGAAGAGAACTCAAACTGACCAGGAGAGGTGAAGGAGGATCCAATAACACAGGCTATCACATCCTGATGCGCTGGGAGAGAAAGCAATAAGAACAGAAAGGGGGCAGAGATGACAGTCTCCTAGTCAGCAGGAATTTACCCAACTGCAAAGAGTCAAACCTACCCTAGGGAAAGTGACTGGATAGCTCTCTAGCTAACTGACCCAATGAGAAAGTTTAGCTCAGTGGAAGAGTCCCTGGTTAGATTCCCAGCTCTCCTTAGAGCAGTGATCCACTGGGTTATCAAACACCCACCTGATACTTTAGGACAGGGAACACATAGACATTATTTTTGTATTAGCTTCTCTTGAGTCTCTTACTTTTCTTTAAAAAGGTTCCTTTTTTAAAAAAATTTAACTTAGTTTACTCACTAAAACCTGATTCAAAACCTGCAGACAGCAGGCTGCAGGATAATTGATTGATGAACACCAGCAGCCTGAGAAGCTCCTCAGGGGCCTAAGAGGGAAGGCTGTTTTTCTTAAGTTTTTGTTTGATTTCTTGCTTGAGTGTTTGTTTTTTGTTCTTTTTTCCCCCTTCCCCCCCCCCCGTTGGTGTTGTTTTTTAATTAGGTGCTGCTGTCGTCTTGTTTCTTGTTTTTTGTGTTTCCCTCTTCCTTTGTTTCCCCTTTTTTTGTATACCAATTTTGTCTACCTATGCTATTTCTTTTCCTTCCTTCATCTTCCTATCTTCTGCTTTCTGTTTTTGTTCTTACATTCCACCACTCTTTGCTTAGTCTTCAAATTTTCTTGTTTTTATATCTATCTCCTTTATTCTCTGTTTTCTTTCTTTCTTTTTTTTTTTTTAGCTTTTTTGCTTATTGTCTTTTCTTTTCTCTTCCCCTCACTCCTTATCATTCTGGCCTTTTAATTCATTCTAGATATTTTTCTCTATTTGGTTTTTCATTACATTGTTTGTACCCTACTTCTTTATTCTTATTCCTCTGCACTTCTTACATGAGTTATTTATTCATTTTCTTAGGTCTTATACAGTTTCTCTTCCACATTTTAATATTATTATTACTATTATCGTTACTATTATCCTTTTTCTCTTCTTTCCTCTTTCCCTTTCCCTTTTTCTTTCAAAGGAACATAGACAACAGCAAGGAAATAGAAAAAGAGGAACAAAATGTCAAAAAGAAAATTTAACACACACACACAAACAGCAACTAAATAAAACCCTAGACTAGAGAGAGAGACTAATCAACTGAATAAACCCATCAAGATAGAGATGTCTAAACACCAACAAAAAATTATAAACCATACTAAGAAACAAGAAGACATGGACCAGTCCAATGAAAAACTAAAAACCAAGAGGAGATGCAGAACATGGAACAACTAATCAGAGCTGTCCAAACAAATATTATGAACCAACTTAATAAAGTGAAGGAAGAGATTAAGGATATTAAGAAGACACCGGGAGAACACACTGAAGAAATTGTAAACATACATAAAAAGGTTAACAGATATCATGGTGATGAAAGGCACAATCCAAGAAACCAAGAATATACTGGAAGCACATAACAGCAGATTTGAACAGGCAGAGGAAAGAATTAGTGATGTGGAAGACAGTACATCTGTAATCAAACATAGAGTAGAACAGATAGATAAAAAGATAGAAAAAATCCAGTAGGGACATAGGGATCTGAATGTCAACACAAAATGCACAAACAAATGCATTATAGACATCCCAGAGGGAGACTAGAAGGGAAAGGGGACAGAAGGAGTGTTGGAGGAAATAATAGCTGAAAACTTCCCAACTCTATTGTGGGAGATGGACGTACATGTCCAGGAGTACAGGGCACCCCAAACGGTATAAATCCCAACAAGCCTACTCCAACACATATACTTGTCCAATGCTCATGACAATGAGGGAATACTGAAAGCAGCAAGAGAAAAGAGAACTATCACATACAAGGGAAGCTCAATAAAACTAAATGCTGATCTCCCATCTGAACTACAGAGGCAAGAAGGCAGCGGTATGACATAGTCAGGGTGCTAAAAGAAAAAACTTCCAGCCAACAATTCTCTATCCAGCAAAGCCAGCATTCAAAAATGATGGAGAATTCAAAATATTCACAGATAAACAGAAATTAAGAGAGTATGCCAATAAGAAATCTGCGCTTTGAGAAATACTAAAGGGACTGTTGCAGGTTGAAATGGAAGAAAAACAGGAGAGAGAGAGTTGGAGGAGAGTGTAAGAAAAAATAAAATAAATTTAAAGAAAGAGAAATAAAAGCATACGGCATACATGAACCTAAAGAAAATATGTCTAATGCAAGTAATTCCTTGACAGTAATAACACTGAATGTTAATAGATTAAAATCACCAGTCAAGAGACACGGATTGGCAGAATGGATAAGGAAATATGACACATCTATAATCTATCTACAAGAAACCTACCTTAGACCCAGGGATTCAAGGAGACTGAAAGTGAATGGCTGGAAAACAATTTTACAAGCAATCAACAACCAAAAAAGGGCAGGAGTAGCTATACTAATATTGGACAAAATAGACTTTAAATGCAAAACTATTTTAAGAGACAAAGACAGACACTATATATTAGTAAAATGGGTAATCTCTCAAGAAGAAAGAACAATCATAAACATTTATGCACCTAACCAGGGTACCTCAAAATATAAAAGGCAAACACTGGAAAAACTAAGTGGAGAAATAGATATCTCCACAATTATAGTGGGGGACTTCAATACACCATTATCACCATTAGACAGAACATCTCGACAGAGAATCAATAAGAAACAAAGACCTTGAATAATACATTAGAGGATCTGGGCCTAATAAACATATACAGAACACTACACCCAAATACAGCAGGATATACTTTCTTCTCGGGTGCACATGGATCATTCTCTAAGATAAACCACATGCTAGGCCACAGAACAACTCTCAATGAATTCAGAAAGATTGAAATTAAACAAAGTAATTTCTCTGACCACAATGGAATGAAGCTGGAAATCAGTACGGGCCAGAAAACCAGATTAGGAACAAAGGTATGGAAGTTAACACACTCTTAGACAAACAGTGGGTCAAGGAGGAAATTACAAAAGAAATCAGCAACTACTTTGAAACAAATGAAAATGACAACACAACGTATCAAAACCTATGGGATGCAGCAAAAGCTGTACTGACAGGGAAATTCATAGCCATAAATGGATATATCAAAAGAAGAAAGAGCTAAAATTGAAGTCCTAACCATACACCTAGAAGAATTAGAAAAAGAACAACAAACTAACCCCAAAGGAAGTAGAAAGAAGGAAATAACAAAGATTAGAGCAGAACTAAATGAAATAGAAAATAAAAAAGCACCAGAAAAAATAAACAAATTGAAAAGCTGGTTCTTCAAGAAAATTAATAAAATTGACAAACCCTTAGCTAGACTAACAAAGAGAAAAAGAGAGAAGATGCAAATACACAAAATAAGAAATGAGGAAGGGGATATCACCATTGACCCCACAGAAATAAAGAGTAGTATCATAAGCAGATACTTTGAAAAATTATATGCCAACAAGAAGGATAATTTAGAGGAAAACAGAATCCAAAATTCCTAGAAATGCACAAGAAGCCTACATTGACTAAAGAAGAAATTGATGAACTGAACAGACCGATCACAAGTAACGAGATTGAATTAGTCATCAAAACTTCCCAACTAAGAGCCCAGGACCAGATGGCATCACAGCTGAATTCTACCAAACATTCTGGAAAGAACTAACACCAATCCTACTTTAACTCTTCCAAAAAACAGAAGTAGAAGGGACATTGCCTAACTCATTCTATGATGCCAACATTACCCTAATACCAAAGTCAAACAAAGACACCACAAGAAAGGAAAATTACAAACCAATCTCTCTAATGAGCCTAGATGCTAAAATCCTCAACAAAATACTTGCTAATCATATTTAACAACACATCAACTGAATTATACACTATTACCAAGTGGGTTTCATCCCTGGTATGCAAGGATGGTTCAACATAAGGAAATCAATCAATGTAATCCACCACATAAATAGATGGAAAGAAAAAAATCACATGGTCATCTCTATAGATGAAGAAAAAGCATTAGACAAAATACAGCACCCTTTCCTCATAAAAAACACTACAAAGGATAGGAATAGAATGAAACTTCCTCAATATGATAAAAGGATTATATGAAAAACCCACAGCTAACATCATATACAATGGTGGGAAAAGTGGGAGGTGTGGGGAGTTGGACAGATGGGAATCCCTTATATTTTTTTATGTAACATTTTATGTAATCTAAGTATCTTTTTTTTTTTTAATTTTTTTTTTTTTTTTAAAGAAGCAGAATGGGCATCACCATCCCCAAACCCTCAAGATTGGGGACTCAAATAGACTTATTATTATTCTACAATAGACTTATTGTTCTAGCAATGGAAGAAGTCAACATTGATGTAAAGGTAGTTGCCACCAGAGGTTCTGAAGGATGAGAAAGGAAAGAATAGGTGTAATATGGGGCCATTTTCAGGACATTAGATTTGTCCTGCATGATGTTGCAGTGACAGATACAGGCCATTGTATATATTGTCATAACTTACAAAATTGTGTGGGACAGAGTGTAAACTATAATGTAAACTGCAGTCCATGGTTAGTAGCAATGCTTCAATATATTCTCATCAATTGTAACAAATGTACCACAGTAATGTAGGATGTTGTTAATGTGGGCAAGTGTGGGTAGGGGAGGGAAGGTGGTATATGGGAGTCCTTTATATTTTTTATGCAACTTTTATGTAATCCAAAGCTTCTTCACAAATAAAAAAATTAACTTAAAAAAAAAAAAAAAGAAATGACATGTTTCTGATCATCCCTAGGAAGTGAACATGGGGCACAAATATAAAGAAACATAGAAAAGGCTTTGATGGAGAGAGGATGTGGCTCAAGCAGTTGAGCACCTGCTTCCCATGTGGGAGGTCCCAGGTTGGGGTCCTGGTGCCTCCTAAAAACAAAAACAAACAACAAAGGGGAGTGGATGTGGCTCAAGCAGTTGAGCACCGGCTCCCACATGGGAGATCCTGGGTTCAGTTCCTGGTGCCTCCTAAAGAAGACAAACAAACAATGAGCAGACAATGAGCAAAAACAACAAGCAGACAGAGCAAAAACAACGAGCAAGACAATGAGCAAAAACAACAAGCAGACAATGAGCAAAAACAAACAAAAGGAAAAAAGGAGCAGGGAGCAGATGTGGTTCGAGCAGTTGAGCACCTGCCTCCCACATGGAAGGTCCCTGGTTCAGTTCCCAGTGCCTCCTAAAGAGAAAAAAAAACAAAACAGACAATGAGCAGACAACAATTGAAAAAATAATAATAAGCAAAAAAAACAATGAGCAGTCAATGAGCATAAACAACAAGCAAAAGCAGCAAATAAAAACAATGAGCAAACAGATGAGGGAGCATCCCAGGGAGGGAGGGACAAGCAAATAAATGAAAAAACCAACTCAGGGGAGCCAATGTGGCTCAGTAGTTGAGTGTCGGCTTCCCACTTACGAGATCCCAGGTTCAATCCCCAGTACCAGTACCTCAACAAAAAAAAAAGTCTTTGACGACTGAATCAACACTGGAACCATCTCCCACAAAAGTTGAGACAGAACTTTCAGTCTAAACCTAACTGGGTCGATCACCTGCTAAAATAAAAGAAAAATAGTCAATATTCATCACAGGATTTTAAAGAACTAGGACTCTTTCAACATAATACACAAAATGTCTAAGATTTAGTCTGGAAGTATTAACATGCAAAGAACAGGAAAATGTGACCAAATCTCAAGAGAAAAGACAATCAAACAGAAGTCAAACCTAAGATGGACCAGCTGTTGGAATTCTTAAGCAAAGACTTTAAGCAACTGTTAAAATCAGTCTCTGTCAGGTAAAAGTGAACACTTTTTAAATGAATGGAAAAACAGAAAAATGGAACTTTTAGAGGAAACAAACGAAATTTTTAACATTGAAAAAGTTTAATATCTGAAATAAACAATATGTATGACTGTTGAAAACAAAAATTATAATATTGATGAGTTTTTAAATGTATGTAGAAGTAATGCATATAAAAACTATAAAATAAGGGAGGGTGGTTAAAGGATTTATATGATTGCAAGGCTTCTACAGTTTACTCAAAAGTAAAATATCAATTCTAAGTCGATTGTGAAAAGTTAAGCATGTATATTATAAAATCTTGAATAACCACTAAAAAAAAAAAAACCACAAAAAGGTACAGTCAAAAATCCAATTGATAAGGTGAAATAGAAAATACTGAAAAAAATTGATGTAATCCAAAAGATATCAGCAAGGAGGGGAACAGAGGAAGAGAACATAGGGGACAAATAGAAAACAAATAATAATAGACTTAAATTCAACCATATCCATACAAAGTTTAAATGTAAATGGTTCGAACTTACCATTTTTTTTTAAAAGCCAGTGACGATCAAATTAGATATTTTAAAAACCAAACTATATATTGTGTATAAGAAACCCATTATAAATATAATGATCTAAATAAGTTAAAAGTAAAGGAATGGAAAAAGATATACAATATGAATGCTAATCAAAAGAAAACTGTAGGGGCTACGTTAATATCAGACCAAGTGGACTAAAGAATGAGGAATATTAGCAGGTATAAAGGGGAACATTATATAATGATAAAATGTCAATTTATCAAGAAAACATTAAAGTCCTAAATGTGTATGTACCAACAACAAAGCTTAAAATACATAAAACAAAAATGGATAGAACTGCAGGAAGAAATAGACATATCTTCAGTTGCACTTGGAGATGCAATACTCATCTCTCAGCTATCAATAGAATAAGTAGATATAAAACCAAAAAGTATATAGAAGACTCAACACTATCAACAACTTGGCATAAGTCACATTTACAGAGCGCTCAACCCAACAAGAGCAAAGATACATTTTTTTTCACACACAGACTATTCCCTAAGGTAGACCATATTCTGGGCCTTAAAACAAATCTTAAAATTGAAAAACTATCAAATCATTTAAAGTATGTTCCCTGACCATAACCAAAGTAAATTAGAAATCAAAAGGAGAAAGATATCTGTAAAATTCCCAAATATTTGGAAATTAAACAACATACTTCTAAGTAACCCATGCATTAAAATGGAAGTCTTAAGGGAAATTAATAAATATTTTTAACTGAATGAAATGATAAAATTAAAACTAAAATATTTAGAAGAAAATATAAGAGAGAAGCTTTCTGACTTTGGGTTAGGTAAAATGTTCTTAGCTATAATCCCCAAAACACAATTCATCACAGAAAAAAATACTGATAAATCTTTTCTTATTATACTAATCCATATTGATTCTAGCTCTAATTCAGGATTTCTTAGTGTCAGCAGTATTGACATTTGGGGCTGGATAATTCTTTGATATGAGGGGCCATCCTGTACATTGTAGGATATTTAGTAACAGCCCTGACCCCAACCCACTAAATGCCAGCAGCACCCACTTTTCAGTTGTGACAACCAAAAGCATCTACAGACATTGCCAGTTGTCCTCGGGGGGCGGGGGGGGGAGACAATGACAAAATTATCCCTCCCCCAGTTGATAACCACTTTTTGTAATTTATTCATTTTAACTGTTTTGTACATTTTCTTTTATCTTTTCTTGTATACACATTTATGTGCATACAAATATAAATAAACATATTCACATACCTACAGGTATGTATAATTTGTGAATATATGTGAGAATTTCTACTACAGAGTATAAACCTTGGAGTAAAATTGCTGGGAGTTGGCATTTTTCATTTAGTAGATTTTAATCCAAAGGAATTGTGCCAATTATGCCCCTTCTAGCAGAGTAGGAGTTTCCAACTACACTCCACATTTAGTTTTATCAGACTTCTTAAGGTTTGTCAACCTGATGGGTATGAAGTAGCATCTTATTTGTATTTCCCTGATTTCTAGTAAGTTTAGAATATTTTTGTATGTTTACTGTGTATTTGGGTTTCCTCTTCAGTGAATTACCTGTTTTAGGAATTTTTCCTATTTTTTTTTTCTCTTAACTGAGTATAGAAACTCTTTGTATATCTGGAAACTAATCTTTTGTTAACTATATGCATTGTAAATAAACTTTAAAATTCTGTGAGTTGTCTCCATCCTTGTTTATAGTTTTAATGTACAGAATTTTAAAAAAATTTAATGATTAAATTACCAAAATTTCCCTTTATTTTTTGAGCTTTTCATGTCTTGTTTAAAAATTCCTTTCTTTCTCTAAGTGTATAAAGATATCCTCTTATGTTTTCTTCTAGAAGTTTTAAAGTTTTGTTTTTAACATTTAATCTACCTGCGATTAATTTCCATGGATGTTTCCATTTTATTTTGTTCCTTGTGGACAATCAATTGTCCTAGTATATTATACATTGAATAGTTTATTTTTTTCACCACTAATTAGCAATACCACCTCTATCATACAATCTTAGTTTTGTATTATTAGTGTATTGGTTTCTTCTCTGACAGTACCACATCCTTTTAACTACTAAAACTTTATAATCTTCATATATTTTAAGCAAGTCCCTCTAATATGCTCTTCTTCAAAATTGACTTGACTTTTCTTGTATCTTTGTTATTTTATATATATTTTAGAATTGGGTTATCAAGTACCTTTACAGAATTTTAACTTAGATTACACTGAATTTACAGGTTAATTTGGGAAGAAACAACATCATCATAATATGGAGTGTTACTCTAAATGACTTTTCTCTCCATTTATTGAGGTCTTTGCTATTGTCTTTCAATAAAGTTTTATTGGCTTATTCATAAATTTCAAGCTCAAGTTTTGTTAGGCTTATTCTTAAATATTTTTTGCAGCTATTGTAAATGCCAAATTTTTTAAAATTAAATTTTCATTCTCTCTCACTACTATAGAGTAAAGCAAATTTTTCGGTATCTTGATATTTATCCTGCAACTTTGATGTACTCTGTAATTAATTCTAATAATTTGTCAGTGTATCCTCATGGGTTTTATGTGCATGTCATCTATGAATAATGGCATTTTTCTTTCTTTTTTTCAATACTTGTAAATTGTTGTTCTTGCCTTACTCTATAACAATGACCTCTGAAAATGTTGGATGGAAGTATTGACAGCAGGCATCTTTGTCTTTTTTTCTGAACTTCAGGAGAATACTTCTTGTATTTTATTATTAAATATTATGTTTGCTTAGCATTGGGTAAATACCACTTATCAGATTAAGGAACTTTGCCATATTTCAAGTTAATTAATTAATTTTACCCAGGGTATATAAAATAGAATTTTCATTTTCTTTGTAATGTTTATCTCTTTACAGGCTTGTAACTGGGTTTATTTTTCTCTTAGATACCATCAGCCCAGAATGCTTAACTCATTTGGAGGAAGAAAGCAGTACACAGGATTTGACAGACTTAGAAGATGGGGTAGCTCAGAGTGGTCTATTGGTGTCACTTTTTAAAAAAATAATGATCTAAATTGATGAAGCCATTATATACTGTTGTTTGCAGAGTAGGTTGAAAATAGTTAAGGGAAAGGAACATTGACATAGCATCTCATTGTTTTTAAAAAAGCATATATTAATAACTCTGGTTAAAATGTAAATAAAAGTAGCTAATAATCAGTCCTTAATTTGAATTTATGTTTCCCAAAGTTAGTTGTATGTTAAAATCACCTCGAGAGTTTTTAAATAATATCTATGCCCAGGTTCCATGCCAATCTAATTAAATCAGCCTCTCTTGGGGTGAGTTTCATTCTCTGACTCTCTGTCTTTCTTGCTCTCTGTCTCACTCTGGTTCTCTGCATGTGTCTTTTTCCCCTTTCTCCCTATGCCTCCCCCCACCCTCACACACACACACACACACACACATACACACACAGGTTGTATAATAGCATCTGTTTATACAATTTCTTAATTGTACCACTTCTCTCTTTTTCTACTCTTACAATTGCCATAAAACTCAATTGTAAAAAGATTGTTTTACTAGTCATTGACCAGGGAGAATTTCTAACATATACATTTTCCCCTCCGTAGGGCACAAGCAAGGGAATGTGTGTAAATTAGAACAAATCCATGACTAGAAAAACATGTAGCTTCCATAAGAGAACTCCCAGAAGAGAATCTGGGGGTATAGCAGATTGTCAGCAGTCATCAGCTCCTTTCCACGGTTTACCTTCAATGAATATGCTTCAGCACATTATTATTTGCACCCTTGTCTCTTCATTTCCTTCCTCTTTCCTTTCCTATCCTGAACTACCTCCATCCACTGACTCAAGTTTTGAAGGAAATTAAAAGAAGGTTCTCTTTACAAAAAAGGATAAAATCTGTAAGTTTACATGTCAACTGATAAAAACTAAGTTTACAATGTCAACACATGTCAACTGAATTGTCAAAAAACTAATAAGTCAAAATAACAGGTGGGCTTGCCAAAATAAAAAGTATAACTCTTAGGTGTTATGCAAAGTACAACTTCTGGAATGTCTGAAATTTTCTTATCCACTCCTTTTCAATTTTGATTTCCTGTAGAATAGCTCTTTGGCTTTTCAGCATTCTCATAATTTCCTTTGACAACTCCCAGATTTCTTTTTAAAATATACATGGTAACTTGCAGTAACCACTTCCTTTCTTCAAACAAGTTGAAATTCAAACTTGAAACAAGTGTTCAGAAATCTGAAGAATTTGAGACATCATAAAAAAGAAACTTGAAAGACAGTAAGAATGCGTAGGGATGAGGAACTGCACTTATAAAGCAAGCCAGGTTAAACCCAACATGAAGGTAAGAAGAAAACTAATCTGAATTCTTAGAAAGAAATCAATCTGCTAAAAATATGTTTTTTTTCCATATAGACAAAAAGAAAAAAGATTTTTATGTTGGTATACAACCTGTTTCATTCTGTCATTTAAGATCTATTTTCTCTGAGTCTGAGATGAATGCTATGACACAATGCTTTTTGATTATGCCAGAGATGGCTGCTTACCTGTTCCATTCAAAGCTGGGGAGAAGATCAGCTGCTTCATTTTACATGCCCTACAGCTCTATGGAAAGGGATTTTAAAAAGAGGAAAACCAATACATAAGGTAGTAATGAAAATTAAATTTCATCTAGGCAGGCATTTTCCAAGATTGATTTTAAGAAAAAAAGTTAAGTAAACATTTTTATTCAGGTACAGCAAAAATTGAGAGGATGTGAATGACCAGAGTTTTAAGAATTACCTCCCTGATCTTATAGAAGCCCAGAGAAGTCAGGTAACTTTCCCAAGATCACTCAGAAAACTCCAGTCTTTAGCAAACTCAGTCTAGTGTCTCTTTCTGTTCCATTATGTACTTGACAATTATTCTTTTAAATGTTTTGTAGGGTAGATATTGTTTCCATCCCGACTTATCACAATGAGGAAAATTGGATTATTTTTTCATGGATAGAAATGAACTAATAAAAGTAATTTCTGAATTCACTTTTATAAAGTATATTGGAAACACTAAATATCTGGAATTATAGCATTTAGACATGTTAAAAATGGTAGTTATTACAAAATCATGAATGGAAATTAAGGTCCTATGCACTTTGTGGGCCATTTTTATTTGAACGGATCATAAACTCTAAATAATCAGAAAATCTTAGAAAGTAATGTTTCTTAAAGAAATGACTGGTGATATCTCTTCAAATACATTTTTAAACATAATAAAGTACCTTTTAAAATTCCTTAAATAATTCTAAAGTAATATAGCCAAGTGTTTAAACAATGTGAACATCACATCTAAAATCAAAATAAATGTTCAGTCATCCCAACAGGAACAAGTCATAAAGACAATATATAAAGAAACATCACATTGGTTAAACATGTTCTATATTCATGGTTTACTAACTGAAACAGTTCCTTGTCAGTTCTTACAGAGGCTACATATTTCTTTTTAATTTTTTCTTTTTATGTTTCCCAAGTTCACCATTCACACAAAATACCCCCTGAAGCAGACAGAAAAATGGTACAAATATTTCATAGCTCTTTGGGGACTCAAGTAGGTTTTTACAATTAAACTGTGATTATTGGAAGAATACAGAAGTGCTTGAAAACTTGACAGCATGAACCAAGGCAGACCAGTTCTAGAAGTGTCAGGGGAGATTCCGAAGCCTTGTAGAGTTGATGTAGTGGGTCTTCAGTCTGGGAACTCTGACTAAGCACCAAGCCAGAAAGAAGCCAGATGCACTGGGCATAGCTATGGTGAGGGGGGAAAGGCACTTGGAAAAGATGCACAATGCTGTGGTTTTCTATAAATTAAGATGACATAGTACCAAAGCACTTGCTTCATTATATTATTGTGAAATTTGGACTCAAGAGTGAGGCAAAACCACAAGTTGAAGTGTTTTTTAAGTGGCTTAATAATCACTTTGAAAACAGAACACCCTTTTAGTCAGCCTGACTGGAACCACGATCAACAAATAGCAAAGGACGGAGCCAATCTTCTGTGAAAAAATATAAGGAGTATCAAAGTGGGGGTGCGGTTGGAGTGTATTACCCCTAAAAAGACACTTTTGTTGTGTAATTATGAAACCTCCTGGCCACAGTGTTATGTGATATAATGTTTTTCAGAGATTCTGTAAGAAACTTTCCCCCAGTGAAGTTATAAAGGTTATAGGAGAGTTATTAGAGCTCTTTTTTTAAAAAATCAAAAGTATTGAATTTTTAGTATTTCCTCCATTTTGTTTCCTCATTTAAGAATCAGCTGCCACAAATACCAAACCCCATATGGACACACAACTGATATGAGTGGATTTTCTTCTCAATTTTCATCTTCTGGCTTCCTGGATGACCTGATCTTATATCATTTAATGCTTCAGAGATAGGGACAATTGGCAACAAATCAGGGCTCCCTGTGGAGTGGGGATGGGGAATAGAAGAATAGGAAGAGAGAGAGGGAGACCACAACCCATTTTGTCTTTTTAAATTGTGGCTGGTGATTTCCCAACATTTACCAATCTTTCCTTACACTGCCTGCAAATGGCATCCACATATAAGCTCATCCTCCATTTGTCTTTTTGACCAAATCGTGGACAGTCTTGCAAAGTAAGACATTGGACACTGTCTTGGAGGCCCCAGGACACAGTTTGGAAACCATTAATCTACCACAGTGTCACATGACTTGAAATGACCCCACCTGCTGCTCTGTGGTACCAGCTCTTCCTCTGAATTCCCTACCCATTTCTTTGGTAATTGTTCATTCTAGCACCTGACACAGCTTTCCAACAGTTGTTCATGCATTCAGCCACAAAGTCAAAACATAGTTTTTCTGTTTTCTTTTTTTTTAGCTCCTACTATATGTAAAGTCCTATTCTAGCACTAAGAATTCAGCATTGAACAAAATTAAGTCGCCGATTTCATGGTTTTTACATTTCCAGGGGGGACTGTTCATTATTAGAATTAGAATATCTCATAAAGTTGTAACACAGTAAGTGAAAGTGTTCTGCAAAGTCTGGGGCCATAACCCACCACGAGCTTCTTGCACTGGGAAGAGCTAATGTTAATTAAGCACTTACCATGTGCCAGGCATTGGGCAAAGGCTTCTCTGGATTTTACAGGGATGTCCAGAATCTGGCCAAACCTGTTTGCTAGAGAGGCGATCGCTGGTCAGTGTTTTCCAGATCCTGCTGAAGGACCAAAACATCACCTTATGTGCAAAAGGCTTCCTGATAAATACATTCCAAATCCATTTGTAAACCTTAAACAATGTGTCTTTAGTCTAAAAGACCTAAACATTTTAAAAATCAGTAGATTCTCCTTTACGCCCATCCCCATTTTTCCCTTTCTCAGCACAACGTGATACTGTTCTAATCAAAAAATATTGTTCAATATCTTATCCGTCTTTAAGAGAATCTTAGTCACAAGAAAAAATCTCATGACTTAGTTAATTTTCTTAAATGGGCTGGGGCATATATAAACCTGGGGAAAATGTTAATAAAAATGCAAATATAGTTTAATTTCCTTTTTATATGATTACAGAACATTTTCCCCAACATACAGAAAAGTTGACAGTAAAAATGATGCTGTGCATACAGACTCTGTTAAATGGCCCCTTAAGTTAATGATCACCAGATATGTTGGTGCATCTTTTTCTCTTTCAAGTGCTTTATTTACCACTCCATGCGCTCCACGTTAGCTGCGTTTACTGCCCCCGAATAATGACTTGATGAATTCTCTACAATTTTTTAATATGCCTAGAAACATGAATATGTTTAAAAAGTAAGTAAAAAAGAGAGGGAAAGAGAAGGGGAGTGAGACACACACAGAGCGGGAGAGACAAACAGAGAAAGAGAGAGAGACAGATTCAGAGAGGGAACTGGGCTGAAGTTAAGCTATTGGTAGTCAGCTCTCAGAAAGGCGATTATGCTCATCCTCCTTGTGTCAGGGAAACATATTTATTGCTATTTCTAAGAGAACTTAGAGATTCTGTGGGAACTGAAACTGGATAAATGTGGACAAGCTGACTCTGTTGTGAAATGACTAATTTGAAAACAATGAATTAAACAGCTGCAGAGAGTTCCCTGATTGTTGGCTTTTGTCGGTTTTTATGTCCCGACTGGAGGTGGGTGTGATTTAGAAATCTAAAGGACTTTGAATTACATTTTTAATCTTTTAGTTTTGGGATTGCATATGACAGCTCCGGTGGGTGGGAGAGCACATGAGTGATTTTGAGGTGAGAGTTGGGTTTTGCTTTTTGGTGCTGCTGCTATGTTTTGTTTTTTTTTTAACATGACCAAGGGAAAGTGAATCAGCTACATTTCATATTTGTTCAAATTTCAAAATGCTGATTCAAGAACAAGTGTCTTTTTTTAAAACATCAAATTCTGGATCTTCTTCAGAAATGAATCAAAGGGAATCTGAGAAATGTGAACTGGCTTTTTTAAAGGAAACGGATGAAAATCTGGTGTCCGGTGTTTTGGCCCAGCATTCCATATTGGTGATAACTGGAACTGCTTTCTAGAATTCATGGGAAATAATCATAACCAGGCTTGTTTCTGTGTTATTCACATCCCATCTCATTTTCCTACCACTCACCCACCCTTCTACTACCTCTATCTCCATGGACATCGTTTCTTTCTTCCAAGGGTAACAGTGGAATCAGTTCAGGAACATCAAAATAGAGTGGTTTTCTAAGAGCAGGGCCTTCTTTTCCTCTGCTGTACTGATGCATGAAGAGTGCTTTTCTTATGTTGAGCTCTTAAGGATCTATATTCTTAGACCCAGAGCCAAAAAAATAGTGGCTTGCTTTTCCTTTCATGGACCTTGCCCTATGGCCTAAGCTACCTACACAAACACTGAGAAATAATCCTGTTTGTTCCTTAAAAATGGTGGAAACAAGGAATTGTCCTTCCAACGTGACTTCTTTTTTCTTTTTCCCAATTGGTCTTAAAGCTAATAAGAGCAGCATAAAAATGTGTTGTAGTTGTATTGTAAACATCAAAACTATTTTAAAAAAGAATGCATGATTCATAGTCATTTCCATATTTCATGTTGCAAATTTCAGGGCTTGGGAAAGACTGTTGCACTGATTATATTTCCTGTAGCTGAAAATATACTACTTTGCCCAAGTTAAATATTATATATACACTAAATTAACAGTAATCAGAAGAATTGTGTGTCCAATATAAATGCCAGACTACATAACTTTGATTCTTCACACAAATACAATAGATAAAAGGGTAATTTTGTCCATCTGCAGCAATGAATGTCAGATTTAGAGGTGGCAATTCAGACAAATTTCACTGTCCAGAACCTCCCCTTTATTGCCCCCCCCCCATTAAGATGGAAGCTTCAAATTGCTTACAAAGAAGGGCAATATAGTGTTATAGCTAAAGTGGGGCTCTTGATACCAAAGTTCCTATGTTTAAATCAAGGCTACCCATCTTAATACCTCAGTGTTCCTGGGCAAGTTACTTGTCTTCTGTTTCTTCAGTTATCTCATCTATAAAAGGAAGCTCACTGTGTCTACTTTATAGTATTATTCTGAGAATTTAAAGAATTTTAAACGATACCCAAAATATAACAGATGCTCAATAAATATTACCTATGATGATTATTTAAACCCCCACCACCAATACACTTTGTAACCTCTGTGTCTAAATTGACAATCCAGGAATAGTCGAAGAACTCTTTAAAAGAGTTTCCCATCCTTGGCACTGTTAACATTTGGGCTGGGTAGTTCTTAGGGTGGGTGGGAGACTGGCTGTCTTGTGCAGTGTGGCCGTTTAGCAGCATCCCCGGGCTCTATCCACTAGATGCCAATAGCTCCCCCCTCCGCCCCCCGCCCCAAGTTATGACAACTAAAAGTGTCTCCACACTTGAAGGAATGTCCCAATGGGGAGAAGGACAACATTGTTCCTGATGAAAACTACTGCTCCTGAATATTCAACACTCTAAAGCACATGTCTTAAGCAAATTTTCTCTATCAATAGAATTGTCCAAAACATTGTCCAAAGATTCCAAATAGCATCCATTTCCCTTCTTAAGTCAAATTTTGAATGGGATAATTTAGTTGCAATTTGGATAAAGAAATGAAGTAAGGAAACTCAAGGAAGGAGGGAATTAGAATGGGATGGTTAGGCTAATGTGTCAACTGGGCCGGTAATTGTGCCCAGTTGTTTGGTCAAGAAAGCACTGGGCTAATTGTAATACAAGGACATTTATGAGCTTTAGTCATCAGTGAGTTTACTGCATACATAGCTGATTACAGCTGCATCAACCAGGGAGATTGCTGTCAGCAATGAGTGATGCCTTATGGCCCGGTAACTGTAAGCTTCTCCCCAAATAAATTCCCTTTATAAAAGCCAACAGATTTCTGGTATTTTGCATCATCACCCTTTTGGCTGACTAATACAGAGAGGGAGGGAGAAGATGCTTTATTGTACAATAATTTTACATCGCATAGCTAGGGGCCAGTTCTTCTCTCCCTGTGGGCTACACCACTTTTCAGCTTCTCTAGCTAAAGCACAGACCCCAAACCTAGACGTTTTCTTTAAAAAGCTTTTCTTTAAAGAGGAAGGAAAATTCCATTAGATGGTCAATTACTCTGTGAAGCTTTGTTGTACATAAATGTGGGTTAACTAAAGATCAAGTCACTCCTTTCCATGCTCATTTTTGAAATGGATTTTTTGGAAGAATTAAAAAGTAGGAAAGAAAAAACGAAACTGGAAAATTTTATTTATTCTGGCCATGAAAACTGATTTCAATATTTATATATGCCTAGCTTTTTGTTCAAAGGACCTTCATTATTATATAACTCTTATCCCTTTTTATTCCTTTTTGACAAAAGCCCACATTTTTATATTAGTTACAACAAAATAATTTAAACCAATGTCACTAATGCTCAGATCGGTGTCCATAAAGCCAACTCAGCAGTTTAGCTTCAGAAGACTGGTGAAGAGGAAGAAGAGTTCAAACTTAAGTCTAACCAGCAAAGTGTAACTCTGATCCCAAAGCAGGGTCAATAAGTCCTTGAGGCAAATATAAAATGCAACTTATCTAATCCAACTGCCTCATAGTCCAGTCCAAACTTTGTGCTACATTCAAGATACATCAGTTTGTCATCCAAGAGTAACCAAAATAATGTAAAATTTCCCTTCAGTTTGCTGAAAAAAATGCCAGAAGGAAAATTATGCTCACAATGCATTACAAACTTCTATAAAATTGGTTTTGTCCATTTCCTCACTAGCATTGCTCCCCACTTCTAGCAATGGCCCCCAATAATCTCTCTCCTCTCTCTGAAACTACCTAGAACCCTATCTCCAACTCAGCCTACCTGGCTTCCCTTTTCTCTTGTCCATTCCACCTTATAAGTGTATTTGCTTTCCTCTCACAGTAGTTCTCTGTCCTTTCAATGTCTATCCAGCTATGACTTCCTAACCTCATAATACAGTCTCAGGAATCCAGAATGTACACTCTCTACCATTTAAAGGAAAGGGTAGAAGTTGTGAATATTCATATATATCTCCATTCTTATCACAAAATAAAGTGAGCGAGTAGACTCAGTTAGAGAATAATGAAATACAGAACTTTTCTAAGAGTAAAATAGGTACATGAAATTTTATGAAAAAGGGAGTTAATGCTCATCAGCTTTACAGTAGGTGGCTCACATTGTGTTCCTTCTGTGCTTTTATGACTGCGTGCACCAAGATGGACTAAGATGAAGGGAAGAACAAATGCAGCTGACTTCCATTCAATGTCTTGCCTTCTATTACTTTTCAGAGCATCAAGAAAAGGCCAACCTCTATTTGATATTATTTTTGTTATGATGGCTTCAAAAATCATATAAGTGATTAAAACTCTTGAAGGATTTTCATAGCCCTTCGGTTTTTAAAATATTCTCCAAATATTTGACTTAAACAACACTGCATTCAATATAATAATAAATAACTTACTTCCAATCAGAGGTTTTGCTCAACATGAGATATCAGCGTCACTACTAAAAGCAAATTACCTTGCACTTCAGCTAGTCTGTGAATGATTTTGATGGCCATAATAGAGGAAATTTCAAGAATTTTTGAAATAATGATAGTTTCATGACTTCCATAGTATCCTTCTAAGACACCAAAGTTCTGGGATCCCAGATTGGCAATCAGATTAAATAATTTCTAAGGTCTTTTTGAAATTATGTGATTCTTTCTTTAGGACCCTATTTGACCTAGAAAATAATACTAATACTATTATATTAATGATAATAATAAAACAAATATTTTAATGGAAATAGGTATATCTTCTTCTAAGGATAGTTGAAAACTGGGTCTGCTGTATTACAATATTCTCACATAATAGGAGCCATCCCTCTGAGAAGGGGGCTATTCAAGAAGGAATGTAAGAAAGATTTCAAGGTTTTGTTAGGCTGGAATTTGCCTATACTGAGAACTGTATTAGTTAAGATTAAGTTTGGCTGTATGTGAGAAAACCCAAAATAATTTGTCATATAGGATTAAAATTTCTTTCTCACATGAAAGTCCAGAAATTGTATGTAACTCCTAGTGTCAGGAACCAAAACCTCTTCTAGAGTGGTAGCTCAGGTTACCATTCCCAAGGTCACATCATGGTTCAAAATGGCTGCAGAAGCTCCAGGCACAGTACCCACTTTCAAACCAAAAGAATGAAGAAGAGCACAGGAGGAGCATGCACACTTCTTTGAGGGCGCTTTCTGTAAGTTCCGTATAGACACGGTCATTTGCATCACATTGGCCACATCTACCTGAAAGCCAGATACTTAGCTAAAAGCCAGGAGTTCCATTACTGACAGAGAAGAGGGAAACAAACACAGAATGACAATTACCAGCACCTGTATATAATCCTTTTAAACAAATGAGTAGAAATAAAAGAATCTTTATTCAAAGATTCACTCAGCCTTGAAATGGATTTCTCTCCAAGCAGGAAGAGTAGTAGCTTAAAGTTTTCAGCATTCTGTAGTAGAAGAATCAGAATCAACATACCTAATGTACACATTAGAGTCCGCTTCTTCTGACTGGATGTTCAGCCAATCTATGAAAGTATATCTACATTCACACCTGCATCATACAGCAACTAAAAATCTCAAACATCTACTAATCACAGGACTGTGCAGAAAAGGGGACAGATTACCTGATCAATTGATTAAAATGGCTGTGCCTCTTCTTTTGTATACACATGAATGATATTTTTTGAGAAATCTGATTTTTAACAACCAAGGTAACAAAATCTGAACTCAGCTTTCAAATATTCATAAAGAATGGGATGATACACATGAAAACCATTAAAACCACAGACCATTAATTAAAAATAAGGTTTTATTATTTGCATAGAATGATGATTAATGTTAGGACAGCATGTATCGCGTTTTAGAATGCCTTTTATATAAAATAGTTGTTGTAAATGCAGAAAAAAAGAAAGATTGATGCCAAGAAGGGCCAACTCTTAGCCATCTGGCAATCTAGAACCACTCATTCCCAAGTACTTTGATTGCATGGTTATAGGTACCATCAAACTTAAAATAAGAGTGTTTATGCATGGATCTATAATGTAATTGAGAAGCTTCCAGACCTAAGGGCTCAACTATCTAGCCAGAATTACATTGGTACAGAGTGACCCAGAAAAGTGAGATGAAACTGACAAAACAAAACAATTAGTTTAAATATCAAGAGATATTGCTTAATGGTGAAGTCTACTACATTCTTAGGAGCTGCCAAAAGAAGTTATCCAAATCCCATAATTTGGGTCATTAAAAATGGATCTGAAAAAAATGGATTTGGACTATGGACTGGAAAATACTCTGAACACTAATTTTATACTAGCAAGGAATGGGATGCAATGACATAATAGGCGTTTTAGCTTCTACATTTAATTTCCAATTACTCCAACTTTCTTATGGCTTGTACATAAAAGTTCAGATTTGTTTAAGTCCTTTACACTAAAGAACTTGTTTGGGGGAGAATTTGAAACATAGAAGATGAAAGCCACTTCAGAGAAAAAAGCCACCTAGGACTCAACTGCTAAATCATATTTACATAGCAGTTAACATAGACTTTGTTTTTAAGTCCTTGGTCTAAACATGAACGGATTTTATGTTTTAACTTGGTCCTCTCGTCATTTTAAAGAAAAAGTCCAAATAATGATGTTATATAGGATGGATGGCATTTCAGGTCACATGAATATAAGGAATTAACCAGATCTCCCCAGTGGAAAGTTTCTGGAGATCCTGCCTGGATAAACACACAGGACACAAAGAAAGCAAAAAGATGGGAAGAATGAGTCCCTACCGAGGCCTGCCCCTTAGAAAACATAGCTGAGAGGTGGCATGAGAAATGAGAAAGAATGAGAAAGGGACAATTCACTTTGCTCCCTCATTCAAACACTTCTTCTTTGTTGACTTTTGAAGATATTAATCAATCCAGAAGACAAAGTTTCCTGGAGCAAGGAGTAGGCTATGCATTACACTAGAGAAGAGGCTACTAGTGATAATAAGAGTAGAGCTAACATTTAACGAATACTTTCTGACACAGAGATAGATTAGTTAAGTAACTTGTCCAAAGTTGTAAAGCCACCGCTGGTAGCTGTGATACAGGGCTAAGCACCTAGGCAGGCTGGGAATCAATCCAGAGCCTCCTGAAACACAGTAAACATATGGACACATGATGGCAGTATACCTAGCCAAGTCTTAAGGATTGGGGAAGACTTCCTGATAGAGTCGATGCCTGATATAAACCTTGTAGGAGAAGTAGCTGTTCAATGGGTAAAGATGAAATAGAGTCGGGCTCAGAGTAGGAAACAACATGGGCCAACATTCCAAGCCATGAAACAGCATAGTAAATTCAAATAATCATAAGGTCTTCTGTATTATGAAAATAGATGAGTCTGGATTCACAGAGAAGAGTCAGATCATAGATGGATTGTATTTTGTGCAATGAAGCTTGCATTTTATCCCAGAGAGATAGGAATCCATGGAAAGATTTTAGGCAGATGGGATTAAAACATTTTTAAATAGATGCCTTTCATGACAATGTGAAGGATACGAGGTTGGGGGAAGGCAATATTGGAATTAAGGAGATCCTTTGGGGGCTATTGTGATAGTTTAAGTGAGAGAAGACAAGGATGTGAATTATGGCACTGGAGAGGTAGGAACAAATTCAAGGAGCATTTGGAAGGTAAATCAGTAAGACTCAATGATGTGGGTCAATGGACAATTGTAAAGAATGATTGATTACAGAGTCTGATTAGAGTGATTGGGTGAATGGTGGTAACTTGGTTAATACAGCAAGAGAAGCAAATGGGCTTGAAATGAGTCCAGTGATTTTTGAAGGGTCTGTGGAACATCTAACTATAGTTAATAGGCAAGCTCTGGGTAAACAAATTTAAACTCAAGGAAAAATCCAGGGCCAGAGACAGATTTGTGAGTTATCCATCCATCCCTTCACTTACTAAACAAATATTCACTGAAAAAAAATCAGCTTACTAGTGCAAGAGTAAGGAGGACATATGCCATGGAAAGGAATTTCAGCTTTTCCCATAGTTAGCAATGAACCAAATATGGGGTTAAAGAGGAGAGAAATATGCTCAAACTCAAATTTTAGAATGATTAGTTGGACAAAGATATGGAGCTAGCAAATCCAAGCAAATCCAACTACAGAGGAAATGATCCAGGGAAAGTGCACAAAATAACATGGACAGCAACTCTGGGTTGGAACTTCAGGGATCATCAGCACTTAAGGAGTGAACAGAGGAAAAAAATTCCACAGAGGAGACAAGACAGAAAGATCGAGAGAGGTGGCAATCTCATGGTCATCTAGGAGAAAAGTATCAAGAAGGACAAAGTGGCTAACAAAATCAAATGCCAGCAAGAGGCTCAGTAAGATAACTACTGAGAAGTGCCCATGTTACCTAATGATAAAGATTTCCATGGTGACCTTTAGCAAGTTGCCATGGATGGAGGAGTAAACTGTGAGTAAGACAGTGAGTATAAACTATCCCTTAAAGAAGTTTAGGTTTAATAGAAAGGAGAGAGGAGGAGAGATGAAGGACTAAAGGATGTTTTCCCTAGGACAGGAGAGACTTGATTATTTTTATAGGTTGAGAAGAAAGACCACTAAAAGAGTAGTTTAAGATAAAAAGGACCAGATCAGGAACAGGTGAAGAGGTTGGCTTTGAACAGGTTGATTACTTCAGGTGTTAGTACATCTTTTTAGGCCTTAATTACACATTATCTTCCAATATTAAAGTCTTATCTCTTTGGAAGATTATTTAAGCTAAAGTTTAGTGTGGATATATCACAGACTAATCCTTTCTTTTTTTTTTTTTTAATTAATTTATTTTTTATTGTGGGTAAAAATCAAAATTTTCACAATACATACCAATATTTGTAAAATGATATTTAAATATATATGCATATATGTGCATTTGCTTACAAAAATGTTATTTACATATATATAAATATATTTTAAGAGGTGCTTAGATTACCTAAAATATTACACGGAACCCACCGGGATTCCCATGTTGCCCACCTCCCACACCTCCCACCACATCCCACACAAACATCTCCCACAAGTGTGGCCCACCACCCTCAATGGACTTACACATCCTGGGGCCTTGCCACCAACCACAGACCACAGTTCACATTGTAGACCACACTCTCTCCCACACAGTTCTGAGTGGTGTGTGCTGATTTAAAATGGCATACATCCGTTGACACAACAGTACTCAGGACAACCTCCAAATCCTAAAGAAGCCCCTGTATTTCAACTGCACATCCCCTCCCTGCCCCGAAAGTATCAAGTGGCCACTGGCTCCACCTCACTGTTATAACTTCTTCCATTGCTAGAATCACCATATGTGAACAACAGAATACCATCAAGTCCACTCTAGCCATAGTTCTTCCCCCAATCCTGAGGGGACTGGGATGGTGATGTCCACTCCACCTCCAAGTGAGAGAGGGCCTAATCTTTTCTTTGGACTATAGATTCCAAATCTCCTTATTTACAGTTCTCCTCTGTACGTGTTAATTATCTGTGTCCTACTTCTACTCAGAAGCATTAGTGAGTTTGATAAATAAGTTGCTCATCCTCCTTCCAGCCCTGTCATAAGGCTACTTCTCAAAGTCACTCCAAACCCCTTTCTTATGAGACAAGCAGAGAGTGAACTAGTTTTTCCTAGAGACTCCACAAACATTTTTTCTTTGTAGATCAAGGGATTGCTGCAGGCAGGGAACTATGTTTCTCCTTTAGGTCCTGGAGTGTCTGAGTATGGGAAGGAGAGTAGAAATGGGAGCCTCAACAGTCACTTTTAATAATGAAGGAGAATGTCATTTCATTTGTGGAGAATACAAAAGCTCAGAAACAATTGTGGGATGTGAAAGGAAATGAAAGAAAAGAAGTAAAAAGGGTCTAAGAAGGGTGGCTGTGGAATATGAATAAAATTCTTAGTAGTTTTAAAGAGATGCAAATACTACTGAAATTATTTTTATTTAGTTTTACTTGCTTAACAGTATTATTTTGTTTTCATGTTGATCTGAGACTTGGCCACATGATCCCTTGGGACTATTTGGGTTTTACCTGTGTGGTGGTTTGAAGCTATATGTACCCCAGAAAAATATGTACTTAAATTTAATCCATTCTTGTGGGTGTGGGCCCATTTTAAGTAGGACTTTTGGATGAGGCTACTTCAGTTAAGGTATGACCCACCTCAGTCAGAATGGATCTTAATTCTCTTACTGGAATCCTAAATAAATAGAATGACTACAAAGAGAAAAATGCCACAGAAGCAAGAAGCTAAAATCAATGATACTCAGAAGAGAAGGGAAGACCAGCAGATGCCACCATGTGTCTTGCCATGTGGCAAAAGAGCCAAGGATCATAGGCAGCCAGTCTTCAGGAAGAAATCATCGCCTTGATGATGACTTGATTTGGACATTTTCCTGGCCTCAATTGTAAGCAAATAAATTCCCATTTTTTAAGCCCACCCATTTCATAGTATTGCTTTCAGCAGCCTAGGAAATTAAAACAACCTGGGTATAATTAAAATAGGTAAATTTATCTTTTTCTTCTTTTCCTTCATTATTTCATGAGTAGATAAGATGCGTGGTATGATGGGTTCTCAACATGGCCATTGAGGAAATTGGAAAAGGTAAGAACAAAATAAACCAAGCCTGGGGGAATTTACCGAGCTCTTGGACTTTCTTCTAAGGAGGGAGGTCAATAATCCAAATTAAACTGATTAAGGGGTTCTGGAAAACATGGAGTCAATGAAAGAGAATGTCAATCTGGGACACAACTGTTGAATTTTCCTGGAGGTTCCATGAAGGACATTTATCTGACTTGGTTTTAATCCCAGCTAACGAATTAGCAACAAAGTACAGCTCCAGTGGTCTGGCAAGAGCAGAAAAGAAGAGCCAACAAAGAAACAGTAGTTCAGGAAAAAAACTTTATCCCAGAAGAAGCAGAAGGAAGAGATGCAGGGAAATACATGTACAGGGATTAAACATGCTGGTGATTAAAGAAGCCTACCATTCAGCAAGGATATGGGCACACCAGATTATCTGGATAGAGGGAGCAAGAATAATTGCAAATTCTACATCTTCATGCAGATAAATGTACTTACATATTTCCAGACCTAGTTCAGATTGATGTAGCAATTAGATGAGGATATGTAGAAACTGAAATGTACCGTGTCTCCCTCCTCCTCTTTGCACCTTCCTACCCAAGTGTCATGTGTCCTCATTGCTGTACAGGGCCCTATTTGCAGAGCTGCTCTCCAGTTTGGCAACATCCTATGCTCTGGACCTATCCCAATCACCTTCTCTTTGTACCAATTAAACCTTCTCTTTTTAGTTCCCATTAAATTCCCTCAAGTTTCTGCCAGGGGCCTGTCTAAGCAATCTGATTTAAAAATGAATAAAAAGTGTCTAAAGCACAAAAGGACAAATACTGTCTGAATGCATTACTATGAACCAAATATATTGTGTAATACACTGTTTGATTAAAAAAAAATAAAATAAAATAAAAGTGTCTAAAGACTCATGATATCCCTGTTGGTTAGTATTCCCAGATAACACTGACATTTTAACATTTTAGCATTTTAGTGCTAAAGAGGGAATATGGTGGGAAAGTTTTTTGCCTCAGGCAAAGTCATTGGTAGAGATGTTTTTCAAAACATTCATTTATTTGATGTTTGTACTAATCAAATAGAGCCATGTAAATTTTGCTTAATTTGTTTACATGTAGTCCTTGTCAATTCATTCTGTCTCTTCCGTCCCCCTCTCTCTTCTGTGAGATACTTAGCAGTTATACAGTATGGAATCACTGCATTTTCTTCTATGTTCTCTTACAGTTTTATGATAATAATTCTTTGAAATGGGTTGACTTGTTTTATCCTATCATATGGCCAAATTTTTGTAAATATTCCATGCTCACTTATAAAGAATGGGCATTCCCCAATTATTGGGTGCAGTGCGTATTAGATCAAGATGTTAATATGTCTTCAAACCTTCTATGTCCCATTGACTCTTTGCTCTTTGGTACATAAATTACAGATGAAGGTATGGTAAAATTTCCAACCATGATGGATTTTTAAATTTCTTATAGCTCTGTCAATTTTTGCTCCAAATATCTTAAAGTTATATTAATACTTGATATCTTAATAGCACATATAAGTCTATAACTGATATTTCTTCCAGGTGAACCAAAATTTCTTATTATTGAGTTCACCCTCTTTATTTATAGTAATACTATTTAGTCTGATTATAATATAACTATATCAACTACATTTTTATAGTATTAACCTAATATATTTGTGGTTTATTTCTGCATAGCATATTACCCCAAAATGTAGTGTCTTAAAACAATAAACATTGGGAAATGGATGTGGCTCAAGTGATTCAGCTCCCGTCTACCACAAAGGAGGTCCAGGGTTCGATTCCGGGGCTTCCTGGTGAAAAGCAAGCTGGCCTGCCCGGCAAGCTGGCCTGAGCAGAGAGCTAGCCCATGCAGAGTGCTGGCCTGTGCAGGAGTGCTGGCCCATGCAAGAGTGATGGCCTGTGCAGCAAGATGACACAACAAAAAGATACACAGAGGAGAGACAATAAGAGATGCAGCAGACCAGGGAGCTGAGGTGGCACAAGAGATTGAGCGCCTCTCTCCCATTCAGGATGGTCCTAGGATCAGTTCCTGGTGCTGCCTAAAAGAGAAGACAAGCAGACACAGAAGAACACATAGGGAGCAGACAGCAAGCGCAAAACAATGGGGAGTGGGGTCAGGGAATAAATAAATAAACTTTTTAAAAAAACCAATAAACATTTATTATCCTCACAGATACTGATGGTCAGTAATTCTGGAGCTGGGCAGTTGTGGCTAGAGATTGAATTCAAAATTTTCTCTGAAAATACAGTCATCTGAAAGACTGACTGGAGCAGGAGAATCTGCTTTCAATGTGACTCACTTACATGTCTGGCAAGTTGGTGCTAATTGTTGGCAGAAGGTTTCAGATGCTACCCACAAGGGGCCTCTTCACAGGCTTCTTGAGTGTTCCAAAATATGGTGGTTAGATCCTCCCACAGTAAGTCATCCCTACGACAGAGGGTCAAGTGGAAATGGTATCATTTTTATGATCCAGTCTTAGAAGCCACAAAGTACCATTTCCACAACATTCTAATCATTAGACAAACCCAGATTCAAGGGGAGAGGAAATATATTCCAGCTTTTAAAGGTGAGAGCATTAAATATTTTGCAGATGTATTCTGCAACTACCACAACTGGCATACCTTTTATTATTCTTTCACTTTCTATCTTGGGTCTTTATGTTTTAGACATGCCTACTATAAACAGACATAACTGGGATTTTATTTCAATTTGATAATCTTTATCTTTTAAGTGGACAATTTAGTTCATTTATATTATTTGTTAATTACTAATAAATTAGGGGTTTATTTCTATCAATATATCTTTTTTGTTTTGTTTTGTTTTTAAAGATTTTATTTATTTATTCATTTATCCCCCCCTTGCTGCTCGTGCTCGCCGGGTCAGCCAACCACGCCATGCGGGCGGGCCTGCCCTCACCAGGAGGCCCCAGGAACCGAACCCGGGGCCTCCCATATGGTAAACGGGAGTCCCACTGATTGAGCCACAGCCGCTTCCCTATCAATATATCTTATACTTTCTATTTGCTTCATATTTTCTGTATTTCTTTTTTTCTCTTCTTTCTTGCCTTCTTTTGATATTATTTTTTCACTCCATTCCAAATTTCCCTCCCATCTCATGTTGAAGTTATACATTCTATTTGGTTTTTTAATGTTTTTTGTTTAATTTTTATTTAATTTGCTTTGTTTTGTTTTTATATACATTCTATTTGTATTTTCTTAATGATTACTCTAGAAATCTAAACACTCATATTTAACTCCAAAGTCTAAAGTAAATCAGTATCTTTATTGCAAATTGAAAATCCTTGGACCTTAACTGTGGTACATCTCTATGGATCAGGTTTAAACAGACCTTTTCAAGAGAAGATTTGTATGTACTTCTTCTTTAGAGCTCTATAATATGATTTAATTTTTATTTTTTATTTTTTTAGGTGGCACCAGAGATCAAAACTGGACCTCCTATATGGGAAGCAGGCACTCAATCACTGAACTATATCTGCTCCCCTAAGATCATTTTAAACTTGGGGATTTGGGGACCATGCATATCATGTGAATTGTGCACACAAATCTGAATAAGGAATGGCTATTGACTTTCTCTTTCCATTTGTGATATACATTTTGATTGTTTTATGCTTTTTTTTTTTCTATTTTGTTTAAGATAATCCTTTTACTGAAGGTATTCTTTGGGGGTGAGTGGTGAGGGAAGAAATGGGGACAGAGCAGTTTCCAATCTGACTTCTCCCTGGTATGGGCATTGGTCTTGGCTTCCCACAAAATGGCCCATTAAAACTTCTGGAATACCAGTGATTGTCATTGCTGCCTCTTCAAAGTCAAGACTTCTTACTGTTTTTCATTTCCAGGGATTTATTTACTTTCTTGCTGTGGCAGTTTGATATTGTTTATGAACTTCAAAAATAGATATTGGATTATGTTTGTAACTTGGTCTGTCCCTCTGGGCATATTAGATTAT
Organism: Tolypeutes matacus; assembly: GCA_026826555.1. Taxonomy (NCBI): domain Eukaryota; kingdom Metazoa; phylum Chordata; class Mammalia; order Cingulata; family Chlamyphoridae; genus Tolypeutes; species Tolypeutes matacus. The sequence continues at coordinate 21,452,079 of JAKSZT010053929.1, read as the reverse complement.
ATTTGATTCAGAGGTTTCACTTTTACTTGATTAAATAATGATTAAGGCTTTGACTGGGCCATGTTAGTAGGACGTTGCAGAGAAACCACACCACAGAGAAGGGAGGTAGGAGTTTTGAGCTGGAGCCCAGGAAGTAAGCACACAGAGGAGTAAAGCAGCTGAGCATGGAGAGAATCGAGCCCCAGGAAGAGAGTAACACAAGAAGCCTGGACTTTTGGCAGATGTTGGCAGCCAACTTGCTCCAACACATGGTAACAGACTTTGGTGAGGGAAGGATCTTATGCTTTATGGCCTGGAAACTATAAGCTTCTATTCCAAATAAACACCCTTTATAAAAGCCAACAGATTTCTGTTTTTTGTATCAGCACCCCTTTGGCTGATTAATACACTTGCCAACTCAGCTATGTGTTTTATTTTTTTTTTAAGATTTATTTTATTTATTTATTCCCTCCCCCTCATTGTTTGTCCTTGCTGTCTACTCTCTGTGTCCATTTGTCATGTCACTCTGTGTCTGCTCATCTTCTCTTTAGGAGGCACCAGGAACCGAAACTGGGACCTCCCATATGGGAGAGAGGTACTCAATTGCTTGAGCCACCTCAGCTCCCTGGTTTGTGGTGTCTCTTATTGTCTTTCCTCTTTGTGTCTCTTTGTTGCATAATCTCGTTGCTTCAGCTCACTGCGCCTGCCGGTCATGCCAGCTCACTGTCTTGCTCGTCTTCTCTAGGAGGCCCCGGGAAAAGAGGCTCCTGTGTGGTAGGCGGGAGCCCAATTGCTTGAGCCATATCCACTTCGCTCAGCTATGTGCTTTAAAAAATTTTTAAACATATGTTAACCAGGGTGCTTTCAGTTCAGGGTAAGAAAAGGTAAACATAAACAACCTCTCTCTCCCACTGAATGCAGATATAAAACCTGGACAGAATGTATGGAGCAGCTATTTGAGGACTCTGGAAAGTGAATCGTAGCTGGCAGATTGAGGAAGAAGGCTAGAATTCAAAGTACCACTGAACCAGCAGTGAGTTTATAATGTTACCATGTTACCTAACTATGATACCCCCGGCCTGAACACAAGGTAGCCCAAAACCCAGAAGAGGGCATTATTGCAGATAGAGAGTTCTCCATGAGAAGCCTTCTAGGTCAGACTCAAAAGTGCAAAAGGAGTTTCTTGCTAGCAACAGCAAAGTGGCTGGGACCTGAAGACACCTAAACACCTAAGGGATAACAATCTTCCTCTCTAATAAGAGCATCTTTTGTCCTAAGAGGGTGGGGGCAAACACTTCTTGTTATTCAGTCTTCTCCTCCCTCTCTCCTTCTCCTTCTAATGCTTGGCTCTGGATGTGAGCACCGAGGTTGGAAGAATGCAGCAGAGCAAGGTAAATAAAGCCCAAGATTTCTGCAGAGAAGATAAAAACTGGGAGCCACAGAGAAGTAGAAAATACTGGGAAGATAATGGAGGGAGGGAAGCATGGATAAACAATCCCCTAAAGATGTTTATGAACTTGTAGGCTACCCTTGAGCTCTAGGATCTAGGTTTTGATCCTAGAGATGGTATATAGCCCAGATCTCAGACTGGATGGCATACACAGAGGATGGATCTAAAGAGCACTGCAAATGCTTTGAAAACAGAACATTGAACCACAACCTGCAGAGGCTGGCAGAAATTTGCAGCCTGAATACAACCAGGTTGATTGATTTTTAAAAATAAAAATATCAACATTCTCCATAGGATTCAAACAAGGCCCAGAATCTAATAACACATTATTCACAATGTCCAAGATACAATTCAAAATTATGTAGTCTATGAAGAACCAGGAAAATCTCAACTCATGTGGGAAAAGATAATCAATAGATACTAATTCCAAGATGACACAAATATTGAAAATATTTGACAAACTTAAAGCAGCTATTATGAATATTATGAATAAATAAGAGAAAATACTCTTGAAACAAATGGGAAGATAGAAAGTGTCAGCAAAGATATAGAAGATGCAAAGAAGAACCAAATGGAAAATTTTAAACTGAAAAATAAAATAACAAATAAAAAAATTGTGATAAATACCCTAACTAAAATTTTAAAAACTCATGGATGGGTTCAATAGCAGAATGCAGATGATGGAGAAACAGGTCAGTGAACTTGAATGTAGGTCAATTGAAATTATCCAATTTGAAAAACAGAGAGAAAACAAGGTGGGAAAAAATGAACAGATTCTCAGGGACCTGTGAGAAAAAACTGAAGTATCTAACATTTATATCATCAGAGTCCCAGAAGAAGAGGAGAGAGTGTGGTGCACAAAAAGTATTTGAAGAAATAATGGGGGAATAGATAAAGCCTGCTTCTCATATTCCCAAATTCAATCCCCGGTAGCTCCTTAAAAACTAAAACAAAACAAACAAACAAACAAACAAAAAAAAACAACTTTCATTGGAGAGCAGATGTAGCTCAGTGGTTGAGTGCCTGCTTCCCATGTATGAGGTCCTGGGCTCAATCTTTGGTACATCCTTTAAAAAAAAAAAAAAAGGTATAATAGCACAAAACTTTACAATTTTGGCAAAAGGCATAAACATACTGATTCAATAAGCTCATAAAACCACAAACAAAATAAAACCCCCAAAAGAATGACCATATATATGACAATTAAGCTGCTGAAATTTAAAAACAAAATAAAAACCTGAAAGCAGCCACTGAAAAATAAAAACCTGAAAGCCACTGGAAAAAATATATATATGCATTCCTTATAGGAGAACAACTATTCCAACAACTGCATATTCTTCATAAGAAACCATGTAGACCATAAAGAAGTGAAACAGCTAAAAGAAATATCAGCCCCAAATTCTATAACTGACAATAATATCTCTAAGGACTGAAGGTGAAATAAAGACTTCCTCAGAAAACTAAGAATAGAAAGGAAATTCCTGAATCTGATAGAGGGCATATACAAAAAAATTTATAGCTAAAATCATATTTAATAATGAAGGAGTGAACCTATTCCCCCTAAGGTCAGGAAGAAGGCAAGTATGCACACTTTTACCATCTCTATTCAACAGCATGCTGGAAGTCCTAGCCTGGACAATAAATAAGTCAAGAAAAATAAATAAAAGTCATACAGACTAGAAAGAAAAAAATAAAATAGTCTATCTTCACTGCTGAGAAGATTGTCTATATATAAAATCCTAAGTAATTTGGTTTAAAACTTCTAGAATGAATAAATAAGTTTTAAAAGGTTGCAGGATACATGATAAACACAAAAATCATAATGTTTCTATATATTTAGCAATAAACTATTAGAAACTGAAAGTTAAATATAATAACAAATTGAAATATTTATGTATAAATCTAGCAAAGCATATACAATATCTGTATACTGAAAACTAAAGCACACTGAAGAAAGAAATCAAAAAGCACCTAAAGAAATGGAGAGACAAACCATTTTCATGGATTGGAAGACTCATCACATCATAGTAAACACAATAAACTGATATACAGAATTAATGCAATTCCAATGAAATTATGTTTTGTAGATATAAAAAAGCTGATTCCAAAATTTATAAGGAAAAACAAACAAAACTTTCAAAACGATTTTGAAAAATAATAAACAATTGGGAGGAATCCCACTATTTGTTTTTTAGACTTATTATAAATCTAAATAAAGTAATAAAGTCTGTGTGATATTGGCAAAGGGATAGACACGTAGATCAATGGACCAGAACAGAAAGTCCAGAAATAGACCCACAGAAAAAGATGAACTGATTTTTGACAGAAATATGAAAACAATTCATGGAGAGAGGATAGTTGTTTCAACAAAAGGCACTGGAACAATGAGATGTTCTTATTTTTAAAATAAGCCTTGACCTAAATTTCATATCTTAAACGAAGAAAATTAACTGATCCAAATATAACATAAAACTAAAATTTTAAAGAAAATATGGGAGTGAATCTTCAAGGACTTGAATTAGGCAGATAATTCTTAGGCATGATGCCAAAAGTACAATCTATAAAAGAAAAAAAAAAAAATAGCTGAATTGGACTTCATCAAAATGAAGAACATTTGCTCTATGAAAGACACTATTAAGAGAAGAAAAATGCTATCTGCAGAATGAGAGTAAATATTGGTGAGCACATATCTGATAAAGGATTTGTGGCAGGAAAACATAAAGAACACTCAAACTCAACAGTAAGAAAATAAACCAATTAAAAACTAGGCAAAAGACTTGAACAGACACTTCACCCAAGAAACATAGGGAAGGCAACTAAGTACATAAAAAGGTTTTCAATATCATTAGCCATTTGGAAATTCAAATTAAAACCTAAATGAGATGCCTCTACTCACTAAATAGAATGGCTAAGATAAAAAATAATGACAGTACAAAGTGCTGACAAGGATGCATGGTGTCTGGAACTCTCATATATTGTTCTGGAAAACAATGAGCAGTTTATTAAGAAGTTAAACATACTCTTGCCACATGACCCACCAATTCTACTCCTGAGTATTTACACTTCAGAAATAAAAATTTACATTTATGGGAAGCGGCTGTGGCTCAATCAGGCTCCCGTTTACCATATGGGAGGCCCCGGGTTCAGTTCCCGAGGCCTCCCGGTGAAGGCAAGCCCGCCTGCATGGTGTGGTTAGCTGACCCAGCGAGCACAAGCAGCAAGGGGGGGATAAATGAATAAATAAATAAAATCTTTAAAAAAAAAAAAAAAAATTTACATTTATACCAAAACCTCTATATAAATGTTTACAACAGTTTCATTCAGAAATGAAAAAGACAGGAAACAACCCACATGTCCTTCAGTGGATGAAGAGATAAACTGTGGTATATCCACACAATGGTTAACCACTCAACAATAAAAAGGAATGAACCACTGACTCACAGTGGTACGGATGAATTTGAAGGGTTGATGCTGAGAGAAGGCAGTCTCAACTGGTTATGTATTATATGGTTCCCTTTAAATGATATTTTCAAAAAAAACAAAACTATAGTGATAGAAAACAGATCAGTGATTCCCAAGGGTTAGGAGTGGGGAGAAGCTGTGTCCACAAAGGGATAGCACAGGGGAGCTTTGGAGGCGATAGAACTGTTGTTCTGTATCTTGATTGTGGTGGTAGTGACACAAAATTCATAGATGTGTAGCCCCCAGAGATTTAATTTTACTCTACATTAAATTTAAAAAATTAACTTTAAAAAAAGAAAAGGAAAAGTTAATTATGTTAACCAGCATTATTAGGTATTTTATACTTGGAATATTTTTTCAAAACATATAAATTGTCATATTATTGGGAATGGTAATATCCTCATCATAGCTTCTTCTAAAGGACTAAGATCCTTAATAAATATTTTCTGGATGAATGATTTAGTGCATACACATGGCTCCAACATATTTGGAGTTCTATAAAGTCATATATTTTGGAGAAGGAATCTATTTCTCACATTTGTGTCAATTCCCTCTATTATAACATGTTGATAAAAAGTGTTTCTACCTTCCAGGGTTGTTGTGAGAATTAAATGACAGAATGTATGTAAAATGTTAGAACAAGGCCTGGCACATTGTAAGCACTCATCCATTTTGAGGTAGTTACTGTTGTGGCTGGGGCGTTATATAATGCTATTACATTGTATTGAAATTGGCTCTCCAATTAAAGTCCTGGCCTTGTAGTTAGTAGACAAATAATAAGCATTCAGTACCAGCTGATTCAACTGAATTGGTGCTGATGCAAAGAAATAAATCATATATCATTTTAATGGTTAAGAAATACTTGATGCACAAGAAAAGACAAGATGTAACATCATAGTAATGGGAGTGGACTGGAATTGGAAGTCCTAAGATACTCTAATCATGGTTTCCAAAGTCTCATTTTGTTTGTTGTTTTGTGTGTTCTGATTTGGTTTTGGAGAGGAAAATCTTTTCTACAAATGAAATCCTATTCAGAAGCTTAAACAAATAAAACATATATATATATATAAATAATTATAAACTTTATTTTTAGAGAAGCTTTAGATTACGGAAAAGTTACATCAAAAGTATAGGGGATTCCCATATCACCCCCACCCACCTACATACATATCTTCCCCTATTATTCACATCTTACATTAGTGGGGTACATTTGTTATAATTGACTAACAAAATTGAAGTGTTGTACAGTTTTATTGGCTTTGACAAACATATAATGTCATGTATCCATCATTGCAGTAACTTTCAGAAAAATTCCAATCCCTTAAAAATGCCCTGTGTTCCACCTCTGGTAACCACTATCTATATATCAATGTTAGAGTGGGCATCGTCCCAAATTCCTCAAGATTGAGTAATGAACAAACATAAGGGGAGAGGAGAGGGCAACCATGGATCAATGTATATTTATTGTTATTATAGGTATTATCATGTGGCAATGGAAAATATATACTTTTTTTTTTTAAACCCACAACTTCTCTGCTTGAGGAGTCTTGCTGGGCATCATCTCTCCCACTGGAGGGCAAATGAGATGATTCTTAGGAGTTCAGTTTGAAAAGCCTGGGACAAGACACCCTCTAAGGTTGTTTCCAGCTCTAAAGTTCCATGAACTAAAAAAGCATGAAAGTAGAAGGAACAGTGTTTGACATAAAACAAAGGCATTCCTGGAGAAGGGAGACAACTCAAATCACCATTCAACTATGTCATAATTACTGTATATAAAAGTCTGTGTTCCTCAGAAGGAAGGAAAACAAAGGGCAAATATATAATTTAGAAGCTGTGTCATTTAGGATACTTTCTGCTGAAAGGAACAAAAAAAACTCTACAAGGAATGGCTAAAGAATTGGCAATTGATTATTTTGTATAACAAGACCAAAGACAGGGCAATTCCAGGGTGAAATCAGGGGTTCCCTGATGTTGTCTCTTTCTTGCTCTGCCATCCTCACTTTGAAGTGGGTAATACCTCACTTTGTTATAGCAAGAAGACTCGGTAATCTCAGAAGTCATGTACAAAAATGATCACATCTTGAGAAGAAAAAAAGTTTTCTCTTATGTGGCCTTTCTGGAAGAATGTAACTAAAGGAGAAGTTTTATGAACACAAATAGAGAACCAAAGTGCAACTAAACTTCCAGCCACCAATTCAATAGAGAAGCATCAGTATTTAGGAGACCATAACTCCAGTCTTCAAAGGTCCTCTCTTTGTGATGAGTCAGGGTCTTGGCAGCAAACAGATGACACACTCAAAGTTGGATAATCTGAGAAGAACTTAATAAAGGGGCTATTCACAAAGATAGAGCAGCATGTAGGGAAACCACAGCAAGTAGTGCAATACCCCAGGGTTAATAACACAACCCTAACCTCCCCCTCCTCCCAGACAAACACACCTGAAAAAAGGAGGGAAGAGGGAGTGGGCAGTTACAAGAACCTGGAAGAAGAGAGTCATGTAGAGCAGGGGACAGCAAACTTATGAAGAGGGCCAAATAGTAAATATTGCAGGCTTTGCTGGCTTCGTAGTTTCTCTGACACAACTCAGCTCAGCAAAAGCAGCCATGGACAATACGTGAGTGTGCTGTCTTCCACTTAAACTTTTGTGGACATTGAAATTTGAATTTTATGTAATTTTCATGTGTCACAAAATATTATTAACCATATTTTTTAACCATTTAGAAATATATGCAGCTTGCAGGCTGTAAAAAAAAAACAGATGGTGAGCTGGATTTGTCCTGTGGGCTGTGGTTTGCTGATCCCTCATGGAGAGAGGCACTGAGACTATTAGCCAACGGAAGTGTCCAACCTTAAGTGACACTGTAGGGAAGGAACCAGGGGAATAAAAACCCTGACCTCACTCCCTTGCCCCAACCCCGGACTCCTGCCACAGTTTCCCATTAAGAAATCCAACCAGCAGCCAAAGTTTAAGTGAGCCCATTAATGTGGTCCGTGCAAGTCATCCTCCTAAGGCAGAGAGGTGGGTGGAAAAGGGTGGAGTGCATCTGGAAGGGCAAACAGGAGATATCCAGCAGAGCAACTTTCCCATGTTGTCAGTTTGTTATTCTCTGTTTTCATTCCTTTGTTGGTTAGCATAACCTCGTAGATTAAAACTCATAGAACAAACAAACCACTGTGCTTTCCCTTTTGGGGCAGCAGGGAAGAGAGACAGGAATAAAACTGCATCCTATGCTAAATTCAGGCAGGAGAATTCCTAGGGACAGATTGGGTGGTGTCAGCTCTAAAGAGAAGAGGAGAACAGGTTACACCTTTGGCACCTTGAACAAAGAAGAAATCATAGAGACAGTATGCTGGATTGGGCTCATGAAATAGCCATAGTGTTTAATAGGGTAGAAAGTACATTTGGCTACCGGAGAGAAACTTTCCCCGAAAACCCTTCAAAGAAGAATCTGCCCCTCCTCTGAAGCCCTAACGAATTTTGGGCTTCTTTTATGGCAGTCTGGCCATGGTTATTTGAGTACACATCTTATATCATTATATTTGTTAGGAGTCTCTTACCAGACAGTGATAGAACCCAACTCAAACTAGCTACAACCTTAAAAGGAAACTTAAAGGAAGTACTCTGGGTTGTTATCTAAGGAAGAATTGACTTATTAAGCCATGAGAAAGGCAAGGAGCAGAGGGTTCTCAGATTCCTGGAAACCAAGGATACGTAAACTGTGGCAGTTAAAGATTATTTTATGAATCCCAAAAAGAGAAAGATTATGTTTGTAAACTAATCTATTCCTCTGGGTGTGATACCCTTTGAATGCATTAAATTCAATCAAGGGGCCTTTGATTAGATTGCTTTAGGGCAGGGGTTCTTAACCTTTTTGTTCCATGGACCCCTTTGCCAGCCAGGTGAAAACCACAGACCCCTTACTAAGTCCACACTATACTGTGTATTTTTAATAAATGTATCACACCCTCACCAACACGTCTCCACAAGAATAGGGTTTTTTTGAATTTCAATTCAAGCTCACTGAAAGCCTTGTTAAGAACCCCTGCTTTAGGGCTTTTGACTGGGAGTGAGTCCCCGCCCCCTTGCTGGGTCTGACATAAACAGACTAATACAGACAGATAGACAGAGGAAAAGGGGAGCCAGGATATTTGATCCCGCAGTGAGAGAGAGAGGACTGCTTAAGCAGGAAGACCTCAGAGGCTGGGCCCATGGAGCAGCTCAAGAGACCAGCCTTGCTATATGACTGATAGCTCACAGCTGAACTTGGGAGGAGCGAAGAACAGCCGAGACTGATATAGTGAAGCTGGTAAGAGGTGTGCCCTACGCTAGCAGAAATTCAGAAGAAAGCAGAGCAGCTGAGCCCGAGACAGGAAGCACGGAAGCGAAGGCAGAGACCAGGCAGAGATCACCTGCCATTTGCTTCAACACCTGGCAGCTGACTTTGGTGAGAAAGTACCTCTTGTTGTGCCTTGAGCTGGCACAATAAGCTTTTACCCCAAAGAAATACCCTTTATAAAAGCCAACATATTTCTGGTACTTTGAATCAGCAGCCCTTTGACACACTAAGGCATAAATCATCAGACCCTCTCTGATCTTTGCTGAGTCTGACCATTGCTGATTCTTTTTGAGCATTGGCATAATTTCTCAGTGCAGAATAGCTTTCTCCAGTGTGTGAAACCTGGACCCCAAATCTTATGTAATGTATCTTCAGCAACAAAAACCAAAATTCCCAGGGGAGAGAAGCACTGGTCCAATGTGGGCCACATAACCACTCCTGGACCAATCGATTGAGACTGGGTGGCAGTCAGGAGATTGTTAGGACATTCCTTCTCCTGCTATACCAGAAGAAGGGAAGGAAACTGGGTAATCTGTCTCAGAGGTTTCTGCTATTCACCTTTTTGAACATATGATTTTGAGGGAAGCACTTTTTCATATTTTACGCCTCACAGAACCTAGTACAGTGTCTTGCATATGTCAATAAGTATTTTTGGAATGAAAAAAACTAATTTTGCCATTAACAGTCAAAGAAGATGCCAGAGACATTTTCCTTGGATCACTTGAAATTTTTATGCTCTGGATATTTCTTAGTTAAGAATGTCTCGTAGCTATTTTCTTATTTTTTAAGCCTTTTGAATGTTTTCTCAATGCATTTCAGTATCATCAAGGCACAGTTTTTAAAATATAGCAGCGGTACCAAACTCTGGACCCAGTCAGGGCAGGCAAGGAAAATAGCATAATATATCAGATTACCTGCCATTTTTGATGATAATTTAATTATCAGGTGATTAGCAATATGTTTGATTGGGTTTATACCTTTTCAAGTCATCATTTCATTTAGCATGACAAAAGAAGTAAAATTTTAAGGTAACTCTTCAAAATCCCAACAAGAGTGTCAGTCCAAGATACACCCTCTCTAATTACAGGTTCCTTATTGTTTCTCTCTCTCTCTTTCAAAACTCCTCTTTGGCTTCTTCATGACCTTTAGCCCCTCACTCCTGATTCGACTTCTCAGACTCTTGGACTCCTTTGGCTACAGTTGCCTCCTGCAAAATAGAAGCCAGAGGTAGTCTTCTCTATGGGGATATCATATTCAGGAATCCCGCCCAGCCATGACAATAGCCCCAAATCCAGGTCTACAACGTTTTATTCCAAGCAGCCAAGCATTGTCAGTGAAAATTATAAAATTGGCATGTACAAACACATAGCAACTAGTTTGAATTTATTTTTTTTAATGTTTTGAAGTATGTTTTTGTTTTCTACCAAAACTTTTACATACTCATCTTAAATCTTGCTGCTCCCCACCCCACCAGATAATCTGATTAAGTAGATGTAAATCATCTGGCATTACCTCCCTCATTGTCCCTTATTTCAACTTCAAAATTATACTTTCTCAGAAAACGATGTCCCTTTTAGTTTTACCAAAGTCTAATATTTTACTTGTAATTCCATCCATTTCTCCTATCCCAAGACATTACAATTTCATTTATAATCATGCTCCTCTCTAAAATATAACCATATTCAAATACATACACGCACACAGAACCCTCCAAATCCCTCTTTGTTCTCCAATTCCTTCTAGGTTTACTAATGGATTTATCCTAAAGATAAACTCCCTCCCGTTCCTTTCCTCTGCTCACAATTTCTCCCTACCTTGAATGCCCTTCCTCTCCAGTAATCTATGCCTAACCCTTACTTAAGGTCTTAATGTAATCTTACCTCCTAAATCACCCTTTTCAACTGCCTTAAACATCAGCAAAGACTCCCTCCTCCAGATTCCCATAATCTTTACCTCTACTCCTTACCTGCTTTACACTTTTATATTGAACATATATATCCTGTCACCCGAAGTAGATGTGAAACCTCCCAATGGGACCATAATTTACACATATAATGGAGAAAATGAAAAATTGCTACATAAAACCACACCTTTAGAGGAGACTAGCACCCACCTTCTACCACTCCTTTGTTGTTTATGGAATAGCCATTTGGAGCATATAGGTAGGCTTTGGACAGACACTGGTGCCCAGGCACTGAGGTATGTTCATCCTTCAAGAAATATTTATGAAATGCCTAAAATGTGAGGTTGGGAGTCAAGACCAGAAGACCAAAATCTCCGTAATAGAGTAAGAAGAACTTAAGAGTTCTTGAGGGCAACCTGGGAGAGAAGGAATGAGAAAGAGAAAAGGTGATTGGCATGAGGATGTGAAAGGTCAGGCTGATGTCCAGATGGGCAGCACTAGGGACAAAATTCTTGGGGGTAAAATGGTCAAAAGCTCCTTAAGGGCAGAAACATTCAATTTTAACTTGCTTATGTTCTTGAGAGGTAAATGCATCTCTCTCTGAAAACTTTAGTTGAGACGACTCCATTTGTGAGTTCAGTGTACATGTAAATCAAGACAAGGGACTAAATGCCATGTCTTCATTGAGTCATTATTGAGGGAGGACAACCCTATGAGCATGGTGAGATGATTACCTAAATGGAGCACAGACAGCAGAAACAGGATATGGGAATCAGAGGTGAGCATGAAAGCATAAGGCACCTAAGAATTCACGAAAATCCTTGAGAAGAATTGCATGTTTTAAAAATGTTACAAAGCTTTTAAGTCATAAAAAAAAAAGGATAAAGATGAATACAAAGAATACCCATGTACACTCCAGTCAGCTTAAGAAACACATTACCAATATATTTGACGCTCCCTGTATATGTTCTCCAATATCCCTCCCACTTCAATTTAGATATAACCCCTGTCTTCAGTTTGATGTTTTTTGTTCCCAAAAGCATTGGACTTTCCACAAATAGTGAAATGGAGTTCAGATCAATTTGTTCTATATCTAAAGTAGAAAAGCAATCCCTTTTTTCATTCCCAGTGCCAAGCAGACTATTTGGTATATAATAGGTGTGAACTTAGATAATAAATACACACATGCATATATAAAAACATTTATACATAAATATAATGTACGTGTATATCTTGAGTAATCCCCAACTATTTAAGGCTTATTCAACTTGATTTTACTTTAACAAATAAATACAAATCAATGCATTCATAAATATAGTCCTCTTTGGAGCTTAAAAAACTTAAATATGTAATATACTCTATGATTTCCCTGAAAACCACTAAACCAACTTTCTTTTTGGCACTAGACACCCAATAAAAGAATTTAAAATAAAAGTTCAAATTACTTTGGGTTTTCTGCACAGTTGCAATTAATTTTGCAACTCGTGTTCACAAGGACATGTTTTTCTCGAATATCTCAGATATCACTTAAGCGTATAAGCACCATCATCCATTGTTTGAGTTCATCACATAAGACGTTGGTTTTCTTTGTGAACGCTGAATATTTTTTTTAACAGATATCACATGTATAATATTGGGCTGAAAAGTAGGAAACAACAAAATTCATTTATTTTCAAGTTTGCCCAATATGTTAGGGGAAGAATATTTAATTCTCTTTCTTTTAAGAAATGATACCAGCAACCAATAAAATCTATCTTTAAACACTGAAGCAAGAAATGAGTAATGTTCTTAACTAAGGAACTGGTGCTATATGATTGCTGATAAACACGCTGGGAAGGTGAATTTCAAAGTCGGTGCAACACACATCCATAAAGACTCAATGAATACAAAGAAATCACAAGAGCCAAGCTTCACAAACTAAAGGGAACATCACAGTGGCTGTCTCTGCTGCAGCTAGTTTCTCTCCCCTCCAATCCACCTTTTTCAGTGTAACCAGAGGTAGCATCCTCAAGCACAATACCAAGCATGTCACTAGTTTATCAAAAGCCAAAAACCAAAATGCAAAGCAACCTATGACTTCATACAGGAAAAAATACACAGATTATTTAGCAGGATAAGATTTTCCGGGATACGGCTCTAACACACCTTTCTAGCCTCACCTCTTAATATATTCTTTCCTGCTACGTGCAATCCAATTTATAACTTCCCTAATTATACTTAAAGTCTTGCCATTGTCATGAAAATTAAATAGATTTAAACATATAAATTGCTTACCACATTCCCTAGCACAAATTAAGTGTTCAATAAATGTAAGTTATTATTAATATTAATATCTCTGGGAATTTGCCTACCTAGTTCCCTAAGACCCCTTACCCCTGCCAGCTACTTAATATCTCACCTCTTCCCATTAAAAGTCTTCAATAGGCCCAGCTCCAATGTTGTCCTTGAAGTCTATGGAAACTTTCCTAATTGCCAAGTCAGAATTTGTCTCTTTACTCTACCTACCTATAGTGCCATGTCTCATGTAGCACTTAAAACATTCTACTAAACAGTGACAGGATAAATGGAGACTTCCCCCAACACACAAACTTTCTATGAGGCAAGATTTGGAGATAATGAAGTATTTATACAAAGTTGATGCCACTGGTTCAAACAGCCACAAAGACCATTTTCAGATAATGTTCTCATCTTTATAATGTAAGCAGTATTAGGAAGGAGGCATATGAGACTTAGAAAAATAATGCCAGAAATATTTCATAAAGAATAAGGTTAAAGTCATGTTAAGAGGAAAGTTAAGCTTTGCTCACTTGTTTATACAGGTTGGTTAACCTGCATTATCCTGAGAAAGAAACAAATACTCACTGTGATGAGGGGTGTTTGCACTTATATACTTTGTTAGGAAATTAGATGGATCCTAATTTTCCACCTTAATGATGGAAAAATTGAACTGTCCCCACCCCCTGCCAAGAGATGTTAACTCATCCACCAGCCCTTTGGAGTCAGCAAAACCAAGGTAGAGTCAGCTAGTATGTGACCCAAACCTAAGGCCGGAGTTTTATAAAATAAGAGAAAGGATGGCAGGGCTTAGGATTTCTTTCTGGGTAGGGAGTGGGGTGAAGCAAGGGCCATGAATACACAGGAAAGGCTAAGAAAAGAGGAGTCAGAGAGAGGAACTTTCAGGCCTTCAACCCTCCTCATGTGTGTGGTATATGCGGATGAATTAATCAGAAGAAATCACAATTCCCAGAGCTGGTCTGCATTGCTCTGTGGTATCTACTGGACCTTTAAGTAAAAGAACTTCAGGAATCTTCCTTTGAGTTCACTTTGTGTCTGGTCAGAGGAAGAGTGGCATGGAGGGATACACAGAGTGGACAGGACTTGGTCCCACACCAACTCCTAGGGCTCCTGCCATGTCGGACTGAAGAGGCACCACGACCCATTTGTGGATTTCTAAACAGATCCACCTGCTGCAAAAACCAAAGGCATTCTAGGCTTCATCCCCTGGGGAGCCAGGAACCCTTCTCTGGAAAGGGCTGGGGATGGAGGGCCCTATGGCTGACATAGCTCTTTTTTTAAGATTTATTTATTTTTTATTTCTCACCCCCCCCCCCACTTGTTTGCACTTGCTGTCTGCTCTTCTTTTTAGGAGGCACCGGGAACTGAACACGGGACCTCCCATATGGGAGGGAGGTGCCCAATGGCTTGTGCCACCTCCACTCTCTGACATATCTTTTTAATCTTTGAATTCCCCACACTCATACAGCAAATGGGTTTCAGAATTTTTCTGCAATTAATGTTCTTTGAGTTAAATAGACTTTAAGGAGGTCCATTAGGAGATAAAAGATAGGGTTGTGGTAGATCTGTCAGTGTCTTAGTTTGCCAGGACAGCTGTAACAAAGTACCACAGACCAGATGACTTAAACAACAGGAATATATTGCCACACAGTTTTGGAGGCTAAAAGCCCAATATTGAGGTATTGGCAGGATCCTGTTTTCTCTGAAGCCTGTAGCATTCTGGTAGTGGCTTGCCAGCAATCCATCACTCAATCTGTGCCTCTATCACAGAGAGAGCCATCTCTCTCCTTCTGCCTGTCTCCTTCTGTTTCCTCCTCCTTCTGTGTCCTCTGCTTATAAGGACTCTGGTCATATTGGACTACTGCCCTTCCTGCTGCAGTTTCGCCTCGTCTTGATAGGACCTTCAAAGATCCCGTCTGCAAATGGCTCACACCTACAGGACAGAGGATTAGGACTTGAACGTGTCTTTATGCGGAACATGATTCAATCCATAATCAGGGGGATTGCTGCTTGCTATGCACAGACCCTCAGGAAATGTCCATGTGCTGTGATACCACAACAAGTCAATGTTTTAAATCAGCCTTTGCTTGTAAAAGCTCAGCTTGAAGCCTTGCAGTGTGAACATTTCAGTTTTCCACTTCATCTCCTAACTCCAGAAGGAAAAGGAACTGTCTAGGGGGGTTTCCTGCTAGATGTATTACAATGCCACATTCCTTTGGAATTGCCTCACTTTCTTGACAACAAGGGAAATGTGAAATTCACCACTAGCAAAGCAGGAATTTGTGTCTTCTAAAAATACCATGAAGGAGTCCTAAGTTCCCTTCTTATTCACTTCCAGAGTTTCCCAACTCTCAAGAGTGTGCCTCAAGATAAAACCAGGCATGGAAAGTTCTCTGAAGTCCTTCTCCTTTCTGTCAAATTACACATTGCATTCCTTGAAGACAGGATCCATGTTTTTGCCTACACCCTATAAACTTGGTGTACTTGGTAAATGCTTCCCTGTGTACTTGGTAAATGCTTCATCATTTGTTTGCTGCTGCTGAGATTTTCTAAGATAGTTATCAAGAAAGGAGAATGTAGTCAGGTGTAGTCCGGTGCCTGTTGTTAGTGTGATATGATTTCAAAGGCCACAGAAGAAAAGACCATTCAATAACTCCATTGAATGAGTGGGAACCTCTTCAGCCCCCAAATTACCTTCCCCTTTGTTCAGGCCCAACCCCTGGCCCTGTGGCTGTGAACCTATTTGTAAATAGGATCTTTGAAAAGATGTTATTAGATAAGGTGTGCCCAAACCAAATGAGGGTGGACCTTAATCCAATATGGGTTGAAGTCCTTATAATCAAAGAAAATTGGACACAGAAAGGGAAGCCACAGGGAGCGGCCAGAAGAGAAAGAAGTCACTGACATGTATAGTGCCATGTGACAGAAAAGCCAAGGAACCGCAAAGATTGCAGGCCAGCCAGAAGATACTGATCCTTGGAGGAAGCGAGCTTTCTAGCCTCTGAAACCATGAGCCAATAAATTCCTTGCTGTTAAGCCAACCCTTGGTATATCATTTGTTTTAGCAGCCTGGAAACTAAAACACTCTTGATCCAGCTATAGGCTTTAAATACAAATAATATTCACTACTTTGTTATCTGCTAAATGTAAGATGTTTGCCCTGAAAAGTTCACGCTTCCATAAGTCACATAGCAAACAATTCAATTCATCTAATTTAACATACATTTATTATCTGCTTCTACATTTGGGGATGAGAGGGCTACCTAAAACTTGAGCTGATAGCCTAAAAATCCTAAGGATTTTTGTGTATCCCAACTCAGCTGCTTACTAGCTGTGTGACTTTGGGCAAGTTAGTGAACCTCTCTGATCCTGTCTCCCTCATATGTAAAATGAGGATAATAATTCCCACTCACAGGGCTGTTGTGAGGATGGATTAGATAATGTCTGGACTTTGTACAAGTCCACCCATGGTCAGTACTTGATGAGGGACAATTTTATTATCGTTTTTTTTGTGGTGCTTTTTGTATTTGTTCTTGTCATTGTAATGACTCCTGAAAAAACTTCCCTGAGATATCAGCAGTGATTAACTCCCTGGGCCAAATTACTTCAGCAGTCATCCAGCTGGATTCTGAGGGATCGGTACAGAAGAAAGACAATGTTTCATGCTATGATGTGAACTTGGGAAGGAAAGTAGAGAAAGCCAGCAGGTGACTATGCTGAAAGGTACCAGGGAAGAAACACGGCCACTGGGCATTAGGGAGATTCCAGGTGTCAGGGTAAAGTGGACTCTTCCAGAAGGGCCAGAGGTCACTGAGGACAGTCCTGCCGAGCACCTGCCCC
The DNA here is from genome assembly GCA_026826555.1 of Tolypeutes matacus. Taxonomy (NCBI): domain Eukaryota; kingdom Metazoa; phylum Chordata; class Mammalia; order Cingulata; family Chlamyphoridae; genus Tolypeutes; species Tolypeutes matacus. The sequence continues at coordinate 21,434,812 of JAKSZT010053929.1, read as the reverse complement.
GCTCAGGGCCAGGCCCACAGTAAGAATCACTCTGAGCAAGCACTATCATGCACAGGCTCTCCCTGTCCTCCTCCTGAACTCTGGAGCTTTGGGGAGAAGTGGGCAGAGTTATTTAGGTCGTTTCTGCCACCACTTCGTTCCTTTTTCTCACTTAAAGAGAATTCAGCAGAAGAGCCATGTGAGGTCAAAAGGCGTAAGCATTTTAGACATTGCTTTTCTTCAAAGCCTTGAACAAATATTAACTCATTGCTCATCTTTTTTACCCCTGAGAGTTGGGAAAGCAGAGCCCAAATGGAGATTGGAATATCCTAATCCCATCTATAAATTACAGTGCTTGAGTTATTTATTAACTGAAGGGCTTAAGCTGTTAGGAGGCTTGTCTAAATGTGATCTCTCAATTCGTATCATAGGATTTGCCCAAAATGGGTTTGCAAAAGAGGAAACATTTTTTTAAACTCCACACTGCCATGGTGCTCCGACCAGCCACCTCATAGTCAAAGGAGAAACGCAAGGAGGAGGAGGAGGAAAGGGGAGGAGAAAACCAGGAGAAGACACTCTTCTTACTTGCATTATATTAAAGACTATCTAACTTAACTAAACTTTAAATGGAAACACGTTAGCGGAAAAGATATTTGTCCACCATAAACATTCTAAAGTAAAGCTTTACCAAGATGTCCCTGTGTTTGTTCACATTGCAGAAAGTTGTGCAATTGAAAGTCTTTCCAGAACAGCAGCAGCAAAAACGATTGGTCAGTTAGGACCTGAATAGAAAGTGGAACGCTAGAAGGTTCTCCAAGCCCTGTGTGTGACTGCTGGGGTGAACCTAACTTCTTAGACAAGGTATCCTTTGCAGTTATGGGAGAGGGTTTCAGACTCTTAGGAAGGAGGCTGGCTGCTGAGGGCGCCCAACTGGGAAGCTCCCAGGCTCTTCTCTGCCCCAGGACAGCACCTCTCACTCTGTCCAGGGCACCCCCTGGACCCACCAACCTCCTGCCTCATGGACTTGCTCCATGATTTCTCCACTCTCCTAGACAGTCTCAAAATGGGCCAGGCCACTGGCTTTCCCCCTTCCTTCTGTCCCTTTCATAGCCCTCAACTATCCTCAAACCTTTTTCCTTTTTAGGATTTTACTGATAACTGTAGAGAAACAAGCTGAGAATATCAAACTTGGGGAGTTTTGTAATGTAAACTTTACCCAGTCATTGGCCTGAGTGTGTAGGGGATTCTTTCATTACTGGTTGTAAGGTGATTGATGAGTCTCTCTCCCTGGTGGGAAGCCAAGAGAGCCCTTGCCCTCACTCTGTGCCTAAGGGAAAGTCCAAGTCTGGGAGGAACAATAGAATGGAAAATGGGGAATTCAGATGTCCCCAGACTCATGAGCATAATTTACATATCAAAGGAACCTCAGAGAGATGATCCCTAAGTCAGTGTCCCTTATTGGAGAGGTCACCTCATTCTTGAAATTATGATGATAATGAAGATGATGATGATAATGTAATGGAAACAAGAAGCCCCTTTCTCTCCATCCCACACAGAGTGCTTACGCATTGCAAAAAGTCCACAAGGAAGGCATTATTATTATTATGCATGCTTTGTAGAAGATGAAACTGAACTCAGAGAGGTTAAGTCCCTTGCTCAAAATCACACAGCTCACCCATTTTGGAGACATCATTTGAAGCCAGATCTGATTATGCTGTCTTTGTTATGCTCCGCTATAGTGATGACACCTACATGGCACTAGGCCACCACTCGTCCTTTCACATCTATGATAGGCATCAAAAATTGATCATGACACTTCATTGTGGAGCTGGTTTGTGTTCACCTTTGGAATCCTTCTCAACAACTCTCCCAGCAACCACTGCAGGTTGATCAGAATTGTTATGTTTAATTACTAAGTAGTTTGCTTTCCCTGTCTCAAGACATTCCTTACCAGATCACGTTACGATCAGTACTACTTCTCAACTTCCAACAAAGACACATCATCACAGGATAACTGCCACATGCATCTGAAAGAGTGGCTTTCCTTGTTGAAAAGAAACCAGAAAATAAGCTGAAAAGAGCACCTGTCTGTGTCTTAAAGAAAGCCTTGGCTACCTTTCCCCCTGTTTTGGCAACGGGAGGCTTCTCCTGAACATAAAGAAGTTAAACTTGCAACAGCCCTCCTGTCCCTGACCATCTTTCCTCCAAACCAAACACACACACACACATACACACACACACACACTCCACTCCTCCTCTTTCTGCTCACACTTTCCACACGACATTTGGAGAAAGAAGAAAGACACACAACTCATTAAAGCCCACTCCATGCCCACATTGTCTTCACTCCTTCTAACTCCTCGGTCAGGGCAGTGAGTGTCAAGTCCCAACAGTCCTCCCTGTAAAAAGAAAAACTGAGGCCCAGACAAGCAAGAGAGTTTATCCCCACCTGAAATCACTGAAAGAGGTCATAGCAAGATGGAGTCTCCTAGCATTGGGCCCCCTTCTTCATAATAAAATGTTCTACCATGGACAATCAAAAGAAGTAACTGATTTTCTAGTTTTTCAGAAAATATTAAAACTTGACACTGTTATTGAGAATCCAGTCCTCTTCTGAATTGGAAAACAAATACCAAATGCCCAAGACTTTATACTCTTTGGTATTTTATAGTTCACAAATCATTCTGGCAAAAATAATGCCATATGATTCAGATTCATATATTTTAAATGTTTGTCATTATGTTGTTTGGGAAGCAGATGTAGCTCAAGTGGTTGAGTGCTTGCTTCCCATGTACGAGGTCCTGGGTTCAATCCCTGGTACCTCCTAAAAAAATGTTGTTTGTTTAACATTTACTCAATGCCCAAGGACACTTTAGAGTCTTTCTTAAATAATTTCTTAAAAATGGAAGCCAGGTCTGGCCTGGGCTAATTTTCTTTGGATACTTCACCAGCAGATGGTGCATAGGGTCTAAATGTGGCTGAGTGATCCAGCTGCCATACCACAGCACCTCACCTCTGCCCATCTCATCCGCCCCCAGCTCCTCAGTGGTAGCAAGGACCGGGAAGAAGACTGATCTCATGTATCCACCAGGGATTACTCATAAATGCCCTCATAATTCCCAGATGCTCTCATACTCTGTGGAATAATAAGCTATGTCTCTTTTGAGCCAACGCACTAATATTGCAAATGATACTAACTGATCCCTTGTGCAGTGGGCACAGAGGTCCCACCAAATATCCTCTAAGACCAAGAATTAGGACCCAGGGGGACAAAGCTGCACTTCCAACCAGACACTCACATCATCTCATATCCAAAGCCTTTTTTTAGCAGAGCCTGAGAAATTGTCCCCTTGGCTAACTTGGGTAGAAGACCTTTCTCTTGTTCAAAACCAAGCACACAAGCAAAAACCATTTAAAACCGTTGTTCATGCTACCTTAATCAAGACCCATATCAGATGAACAGGAAAAGAATCAGCCTAAGGTTGCCAAATCCATTCAAAAACTGGGATTAATTTCAGTTCAGGGGCAGATAGGGTTGCATTGGAAGAGAATTTGGACCATTGAAAGTAACAGTTTTATGATGCCTTCCTTTAAGTCTAGACTAGCAGATGGACAAGTTCTAAAAAAAGTCTTTGTATTTATGCCTTGAGAGATATTTATCTACTTTGTAGGGTCTTTGGAACAAAGACAGTGGTTTCCTCTTTCTCTAAAGTTTGGCCTCATTATTATTTTGAAAGATGATCATGCTCACCCATTGTCAGATGACTGCTGAGTTATACCCTCTCTATATTTTTTAAAAGAATTTGCTTTTGAAAAGAAGGTTGAAGTGCAGGGGGGAGAAGGAGAGTCCATGTCCCCTCCCCTACTCTCTTCCTGGCTGTGAGAAAACTGTGAGCCTGGGAACTTCCACAGTTTGTTTTCTATAAATCAATAGTTTGAAACCAAAAAGGATATATTTCTGGAGAGCAGACCACAACTTGGGAGGGAGAATGGCTGAGGGGGTAGGGGTATAATAAAAATCTGATAGGTCAGCACTTGGCTCCAAAGGAGCTGAAGGAGAAAGGATTCCACAGCATGTATGTTTTCTCTTTCAAGTCTTGCTTTTGTTCCCTGCCACCAGGAAACGTGGTAGACATTTGTCACCAGCAGCTCTTTGGACACTTTGGTGTTCCTTCCTCCCAGTGTCCAAAAGGGGACTTCAGACACGTAACAGTCGGATTTTGCAAACCAGCAGAATTTTTGTGCAGTGTTTATCAGACAGGCTAGAAGCTACGAAGGCAGACTTTGGAAAATAGTTTAAACAGTTCATAAATCAGATGTAATTGAAAAGGATAGGGTCTCTTTTCCGAAAGCCCAAGTAGCCTTTCTTTTTTAATCTCTTTTCTGGGGGCAAAATTGTAATGTGTACAAGGACAGGGGTCTAATGAAGTCAGGTTGCCTCAGGTAACTCCATGTAATTTGTTTTTTTCTGGTCAAATCATGAAAGAGAGCTGCATTCTGTTCCCTGTTACATTTATGTAATACCATCTCTTTTGATATTGTCAAATGTGCAATGCCAGGCTGCATAACATTACTGATAACAAAATTCTTTGGAAAAATCTTTTTTTTTCTTTTTGTTGCATATGCCAAATAACAGCAGCTGAAATCAGCTGCAGTTCTTGGCTGACCATGAGGTGAAAAATGCTTTTCCTAGAAACATGACGCAAAGCATTTGTACGCCTTTGCTTTTAAACCTGTGGCATTCACATAGCTTTTTAAAAATTATATTTAAAAACTGCACTAATCAAAATTGCAGTTTCATATAAGGACCCTAACAGATTGCCTAAGATTTTCCTTTAACTTTATCAGTTTTTGGAACATAAGGAACAGGTAAGGGAGACTGGTAGTGGCCCTAACTCCAAGAAGAATCTAAGACACCAGGAACTCAGGGGAATGGAGCACCAGGCTCAAGAGTTAAGATCAGGCAAATACCAAAAAGAAGGCTGGAGCCAAGCTCTAAACTGCAGCCATTCCCCAGATGCCAACCAAGGAGCAAACCAATTGACCATGCTCAGTTGTTACTTTTTTTTTTTTTCTTTTAAATGACAACACTCCTTTTGCATCAATGCCTCTTCCTTAAAGTACCAGTGTTAGCAGGTTGTCACCCCATTCTCCAAGGACAATGAATACTGTCCACTACCTGACATTGCCTAAGGGGGACTGGAAGTATGTGTATCACAATTGCATTTACAATAGGGGTTCTTGACCCTTGGAGATGTCACATCTTCTGGCGCATTTATATAACATAGGTTCCTTGTAGACCCATACATATGGGGGTTAGTCTAGGTTACCAAGGTGCCAGAAGGAGAGAGGAGAAAAAAGACACCATGCTTAGTTCTTTCTTGCACCGGCCTCAAGAGCCCTTGCACCTGGACAGAGACTAGCTGAAGAATAGGTTCTTTCTTATAATAACTTCCAGTGTAGTCTTCCAAACCTATTCCTCCAGAAGCCTCCTTTCATTTTGGTTATAGCTGCCTCAGAATGTACTTGTCATTGGGTGTGGTAAAGCAGAATCAGCTGCTCAGACTAGATTTCAAGTCATATTTGGTATCTTATAGCCTTACTATGTGATTTATTGGACCTTTGGGGACTCCTACTCAAAGTGCTGAAATGCCATACTGACATTTCACTTCAGACTTACAGCCACCTACACTGCACAGGATTTATCTCTGACAGGAAGGTTCCTCCTGTTAAAAATCAAGCAGTGTGCATCACCTTCACCCGCTGAGTCATCTTCTACGTCCTAATGGGAGGAACAAGGGCAGCAGAGGAATGTGTGGAGGAAGGAGAAACAAAGCTGTGCCATACCCTTAAGAAAAGAGAAATCATAGCAGACAAGTTCAGTGGGAACTTTCTAATGAATCCGTCAACCTCAGCTCATCTACCCAGTGATAGAAATAAAAAGAATCACATATGACTGGTTAGAGACAATTCCTCCGAAACAACGGCTAGGAGCATTTTGTAACAATTCTGGTACCACACCCATAGATGCTGCCCCATCTACTCTTGCTCCCAATTAGCATTATGAAATGCCATAGGAACCCCATTTCTTCAAACATTCGAGCCTCTCAGATGGAAAACCAAAGAAGCCAACAAAATTGAGGGCTACCTTTTATTTCATACACAAATTTGCTGAGAGAAAATGTTTACATTTCTGCCACACTGTGAATATGAGTTTTCCACCATGTGTGCACAGATGTTAACAAGGTGTAAACATTTGTCCACTATGAAGACTGTTTAGTACTGTGGGTGCACATCCCATCACAATACCAGGCTCAAGACATTATACGGCCAGTGCTTCTGATGATAACACTGAGTAAGTAAAGGTCTTTTTCCCTCTTCCTCTACCACCCCAAATCCTGAAGGCAAGGTCTCTGAAGAATGAGGCTGTGCCTGCACATGCCCTAGGCAACCAAGCTTCAACAAAGCCAGACGGAGAATCACCAAGGCCAGTCTACCAGTACAGCACCCATCCCACACTGCAGGGGGAAAAGGGTAGGAGCAAGGAAGATGACTTTTTCCTATTTAGGACATGTTATTCCCAAGGATGGAGGGAGAAAATGGAAAACTGATGTGATGAAATAATTTTCTATAAAAAGAAGGCCTAACTCAAGGTCTCCAATCTCTCCAGGGTTCTAGAGTGAGCCATATAGAGCCCTAGAAGATGTCCAGCTTCTGACAGAATGATCTACAAAGGGAAGACACACTGGAAGTGAGTTTGCATTGGAGATAAAAGCGATGAAATTATTATAGGACTGTAATAGTTATTTCCCTTATAATTCTTATCTATACATACATACAAATAAGAATAGAAAAATAACTCTATTATTAATATGCCATGGCCAATATTCTCCACTTAAAATTTCTATTACTAAAGAAAACAATTTAACATTTTAACAAAGCAGAATCTGTTCAGTAGATTAGCTAATAGGGCAGACTACAGCTAGTAAGATAAATGATTGTTGTGCAAGAGAAAATGTTAGCATTGTAAATAACACCTCCTGTAGGGATACTAAACACTCAATCAGAAAATGCCGTGGTCATTGGTTTAGAATCAGCTTTTTCAAATCCATAATATTTGAGTGAGTTTGGCTTTTAACTGAAACCTTCTAAGTCAATAATAAAATAGCCTGTATCAAGCTCTAAACGGGAACCCATTACAAAACTCTCTTAGAGTCCTAGTTACATGGTTTGGTGAGTCAGCGATGTTTTTCCTTCCAAAGCATTAGAGAAGAGGCTGAGGGAAACTGTCTGTAACTTCTCAAGGCAGCATCTTTAACCTTCTGCCAAATACTGGGTTGCCAGCTGGCAAACCTTAGTACTCTTTAGTTTCGAAAAGAATCACGTATGTGTTGCTGAAGATAGACATAAGTTGTTCGGTTTTAACCTGAATCATCTGCAGGAATAAACAGCAAAGTGCATGGCGCCTGTTAAAATGACTGGCAGCGTGAGCCACAAGGTAAACTATGAAGAAGGAGAAGTTTTCCTCTTTGCCCCTCCACCAAGAACATAGTGTCTCAGTGCTGCTCCCAAAGCTTCTTAGCCACTTCCAACCCTGTCCCCCCACACCTGTCCCCCAACCCCTCTAGCTCTAGGTTCAGATCTGTTCTATCTGGACAGCAGCTCATGTTCCAAATCAGTGAATCAAAAATTTCATTCATTTGATTTCAACATCATTATTTTTGCCACATCCTCCTACCACCTCTACTATCACTACCTAGTATTTTTATCTTTGTGTTTATATTTGAAGAAATCTTACCATCACTACCATAATTAAAATTGCAATATAACTTTTCATAACTAGAAGGTAATCATAAAAATAAACAACAACCAAAAAAACACCCAAAATATTTCTATTAAAATTTAACTTGTTACTCTTACTTACTAAAAATTCTGGGCCTAAGGCCCATTTTGTCTTTGTTAAAAGGAGATTAACATGTCTTAGAAAGGTGTTAAAAACATGCCAGCACCAAACTGAGACTTCCTCTTGATGTATTCAGAAGGATTGAAAGAGAATGGCAAAGGACAATCTTTCATCATGTGTGATTCTCTTTTATTTATTGTCATGTCAATTTTATTTAATGCCAAACAAGATCACCTTAGGTACCACTTAGAATCATCTTGTAAATCCTACACTTTGGGAAAAACTAGACAGCAATGTTTCCCAAAGTGTGGTTCTTGGACTGACCGCATGAGTAACCTAGCATCAGATTACAATGCAGAATTCCCTGTACAGAGTCCAGGAGAGGTCTGAGGATCTGCAACTTTAACAAGCTTCCCAGATGATATATTATATACAAATATTTGAAAAACATTAGTCCAGATTTATTTTCAAAACCGTATTAGCCAAGTGATCCTTTCTTGAAATAAAAGCCTGTGTACAAACTAGGACATAAAGTAGATAGGAGTAGGCCCCCCAGTTGGAGCAGGAAAGGGTCGCAGCTTCACCCGCTGGTACCTACGGGAGCCCCTGGTACACCACCATGGAGCCATGGAGCCCCCAGGCTTCTAAGGAGCAGAGTGTAAAAAGCTGTGTTCTTTATCTTTCCTTTCACCTCAATCAAAAATTGCCTGTGACTAATTTGATTTCAGATTTAAAAGTCTCACTCATTTCATTACAAAATAATCATGAACACCCAAATAGCTAAACAAAGACATGCAGACATTTGACAATATAAAATAGATTGTTAATTAACATTAGAAAAGTGTCCAACCTTAGAATAATCAAACAAATGCAAATAAAATAAGATTTTATTTTTTTCACTTGTCAAATTAGCAAAGACATTTTGAACGATACTCGGTTAAATGAGCATATGGTAAAACCAACATTCTTATACACTGGAAAGCTAATCAGTTCAAACTTTCTGGATGGACTTGAAAATATGTTTTCCTTTGATGCAGTGCTTTCCCTTCTATGAATCTATTAAGCAGAAACTATTTGTAATCCAGGCAAAGATTTATATGCAAATATAATGATGGAAACTTAAAACTGCTAAATGTCCAACATTAGAGGTATTGCTTTGCTGTGGTGCTTCCTAATGACCTGAAAAATGCTTGTAACATAAATGTAAATGGAAAAAAAGGATTTAAACTATATATATATATATATAATATTACCTCAGCTGTTGTTTCAAATATAGAATAATCTAGAAAGAAATATGTCAAAATATTACCAGTAGCGGATGCTAGAAGTGTGGTAGGATTATTGACACCTTGTGCTTTCTCTTTATGTTTTTTTAAACCTTTTCAAAATTTTCTAAAGTTAGCACATATTATTTTAATATACACACACCAAAAAATAAAATAAATAATTTCAAAGGAAGATAAACTAGGGCCCATATGCTAATCTGCACTAAGATGCTATAGGTTAATAAAGTAGAAAGTGTTTTGCTCTAAATATAAATTTTTAAATAAAATTATTAAATTTAGCACAAGCATACAAAATAATAACAGCTGGCATGTGTGTATGTTCATTATATGCCAGGCACTGCTCTAAGCATGCCACATGTACTAACTCACAACTCTGAGATGAGTACTATTATTATTATTACCATTTTACACCTGACTTCACAGAGGCATAGAGACGTTAAGTGCCCAGAAAAAGACAGCAGGTGAAACCAGAATTCAAATTTAGGCGTTCTGGCTTCAGAGTTTATGATCTTATGCACCACTCTTTACTACCCCTGAAAACATTTTTACAAAAAAGGCAGGCAGGAAGGTGCTCATCTGGCAGTGACAGAAGTCACTCGGTGATATTCCACCAGCAGATGAAAGGGTCTGAACGACATAAGGCAGCTGCCCTCACAGGGCAGCTAGGATCAGTGGAGGCTTTCAACCAGGGTGCTCCCATGTGGCCTCTCCAGCACAGCGGTCTGAGGACAGGCAGGCTTCTTATACGGTGGTCCAGAGCTCACCTAGCAGGGCTTCAGACCTAGCCTCAGAAGCCCAGAATGTCACTTCCACTTGATCGTATTGGCCATGCAAGTCTCTAAGTCTGGCTCAAATTCAAGTGGAGGGGAATTAGAGTCCACCACTCAGTGGGAGGTATAGCAAAGTGGTTGAACCAATCTTTAATTTCCTATGCTCTCTAAGGATAAAATTTCACCTAACAAGGAGAACATGATGAAAATCATCTGAGCTTAGAGATGTGGGGAAAAAGTAGTTCTAGCAACCCTCAGATACCCAGAGAACATTCTGATGTGTTTAGATCCATCTGGGAAATCAATTTGAAATTCCTCTGACTGTAAATATCATGAGTTTTTCTTAGGTATGTATTTTTTTTTTTTTTAAGTTTTTCATCTACAATTTCTATATCAAGGTCTATGAAAATAACCACCAAGATGAAGAATCATCAAAACTCAGTAGTATATTTTATATATAAGGCTCTGTCCTAGGTAAACTAAGTAAAATCATGCCCCTCTTCTAATTGGGGGTCAGTGGTGACTAGGTTCTTTGTCATCACCATGTCTGAAATATAACCTTCAGTTTCCTCTTTGTCTTAGTAGAAATTATAGCCCGTCTAAATTTCATTTTCCTTTCTAGCATAGCACCTGCCTTAGTACTGATGTGTGGGGTATGTTGTAGATTTGGACATATACTTTTCTTCTTTTCATTCCTAAATTAATTAAAATCTTTTGATTTATATAAGAATCAGTATTGCACTAAATGTTAGTGCCTTTATAGATATTTTCATGATTGAACTCCAAGAAGCACATACAATAGTCATGGACCACTTATTCCCATTCACATCACCTTTGGATTCTTTACTTGATAATAATAATACTAACAACAATGGATTTAGATTCAGTAGGTACATGCACTTGGATAAAATCATTGACCAAAAAGATTTATTACCTACCTTGAGGATTAGTCTGGAGGGACAGACAGATACAGCAGTGTGTCAGGGCCCATTCAAGTTGGATTGCACTGGTTCCCAAGAGCTGATTCTGCATATCTCTTCCCAGTGCCATTTCAATAACATCATATTAGCAGCTTGAAATTAGCCAAGATGAGAATATTTACAACATGGAAATTGGCAAGTACCACATTTCAGAGCTTTGTGTTAAACATTTACGAGTGCACTCCTGCAATACACAAACAGGGTTAACAATTTGAAAAGTACTAAAATATGCGTATGCACAAAGAGTGCACTAAGAAAGAGTGTCAAACATGATTAGGAAAGATCACTGAAGACTCCTTTTGGGGCTCAGGTGAACTGTAGCCTCCTCTGAAAGGCCTTCCCATACAACCTACCTAAAAAGGCCCTAATACCAGACACACTTCAACATACCACACTCTTCATTTCTTCTGGAACAGTTATCACAATCAATGATTATATTATTTATTTTTTTACTTGTCTATCTGTCTTCCCTCTCTCCCTCTTTTGTCTGGTCATACTGGCAAATAATAAGTGCTCAGAAAATATTTTTTGAAAACGAATGATAGAGAAGTAACAAAGTTTTGAAGCATGAGTAAGATTTGGCCATACAAAGAACTAGGGCTGGAATATTCCAGGCAGAGGAAGCAAGAATAGAATGTGCACAGTGGTCAGAGAAATAATAATGCGTGCAGGAAACATGAAGTCCAAATCAGGGAGTAGCTAGGGTGGCACTGAAAGATATTTGGGCCATGGGCCACGTAAGGCATGAGACTATATCATGTGAACCACAGGGACCTACTGAAGGCCACTATTCAAACTTCCATTTATCAAAAGATGAGCATGGGCATGCTTAACTCCAAATTGGAGCAGATTTGTTTTCAAGTTAGGAGGCAAAAAAAACCCCACAAAAAACGAAAACACACCTCTCTTCAAACCCAACTCTCCAATATGACTGATAAGTTCAAATTCTTTTACTCCTCAAAACAGACATCCTTGAAAAGCAAAAATGTGAGTATTCAAAATGTAAAGCATTTTGGTAACATTTAAATTGAAATAAATAAAGAATAAATTAAAGGGGATTTGTTAGTATCCACATTGTGCATTATTAATATCCTTCTACAGGTAATCGTGTTTGCTTGGTGTAGTAGTTTGAATCTTTTCTGGACCCCAGAAAATTATGGTCTTAAATTGATCCATTCCTGTGGGTGTGAACCTATTGCGAACCATTCATTAGGTTAGATTCAGTTAAGGGCCATTTGATTAGATTACTCCAGTAAGGCATAACCCAGGGTAGGTCTTAAACCTTTTACTGGAGTCCTTTATAAACTGTAAGGAGGAAAGCCACTAAAACAGAGAAACCCCAGAAGCTGAAATCAATGGAACACAGAAACTGAGAGGAGGCCCAGAGAACAGGCGAGAGGCAAGGGGACGCCGCCATGTGCCTGACCGCCCGCAGCTGCAGCTCAGGGAGAAAGCATCTCCTGATGATGCCTGGATTTGAACACTTTCACAGCCTCAGAACTGTAAGCTTATAAATTAATAAATCCCTATTGTAAAAGCCAACCCATTTCTGGTATATTGCCTTGTCGGCTTTAAGTAAACTAAAACACTTGGCAATACTGAACATATTACATATTCTGAGAAACATTATTGAAGGGACTCTGTGTACAGGAGGAAGCGGAGGATCCAGCTGCTAAGGAGATTATCTAATTTGGTTACAGGTGCTGAGCAGGCTCTCTGCTCTGAGCCGTGTGCCAGTGCCTCCCTTTTTCCTGACTTGCTCACAGTCAACTGTTTGAGGAGATGGGGTCTCTGATGGAATGGAGGCGGGATTAGGGAGGCCACATGATGGCGTGACTAATTCTGCTGGGTGGGACGAAGGAAATGCCAGGGGAAGGTGGTGTTTGGGTTGGCCTTGAGAGAGGACCAGGACTTCAACAGGCAAAGCAGCCGTGGTGGGAGAACTCCCGACAGGAAGAGCACCTGGGCCAAGCCACAGAGGCTGAAAGCAGGGTGTACACAGATATGTAAGGTTCTATGCCACACATAGAGCAACTTACACAACTTTGAACAGAACAACTGCCAATGTGCCTTTGCAAAATAACATTCTAATTTTACTTGGGTTTTCATAGTGACAAAGTGATTCATTAGTTCCTATTACACACAGCAATTTCAAAACAATAACACACTGAGAGCTCTTTCTTAATTATGAAAGTTCAAGAAAAGGGGAACTTGAACCAAATCCACTCTTTTTACTTAGCAAATATGTGACCACAGGAGCTACTTAACCACCCTGCACACAACTCCCACCCGGCCTTGGTTGAACAAGCTCTATAAGCAGATAAGGACTTTCCTGCTTTACAAATACTGTGGATGCTCATATGTTCACAATAAATTCTTATGTAGATTTAGATAGATCCCAGATCAAATTATGACTGCCCAGGCATCATCAAAAGCACAATACAGGTGAAGCCCACTTGAAGAAAACTCAAAATGTAAAATAGCAGGTTTCCAAAATGGACCTATTAAGAACCTATTAAGTTTTATATTTATTTCATCAATGGTGTCACTTAAATGGTGAGATTTAAAATAGCCTTTAATTTACCAAAAGCTATATAGGAATTTAAAAATAAAGGAAAAAAATAAAAGAAAAAATAGGAAAGCTAGAAACAGAGCTCAAAAAAACATCCCCACCACTACCACCAAAAAAAGGAAGGCAGCTCTCAAATCCACATAGCAGGAACTGATGGAAAACACCACTGTTGATCATTTTTCTGACCTTTCTCACTCATCTCAAGCTTCGAAGTCCTAAGATAAAAGATCTGACTAGACCAATTTGGGATGCTTGCCCAGAGGAAGACAGAACTCCTTAAATTACAGCCCCATGAAGGCTACACAGTTTCATGGAGGACTGATTCCTCAAACGAATCAGAGCTTCTACTGGGATGAGGGTTTTTGTCTTTGTCTTTCTTCACCCTCCCCTGACCTTCTCTGTTCTGAAGAGGTCAGTAGCTACTTTCAGAATTTGCATTACTGAGGAATCTTCTATATATGCATTGGTTGATTGGTTGATGTTTCTATGTGACACAATTTATACACTAAAAAATTCAATTACCCCTCCACACAAACAACATGAATAGTCTAACAACAAAACATGACTAAATAAAAAAAGTATTTCAACTGTGTTTTTCCTCATACAAGACAGCAGTCATACTATGCTAGTCAGGGAGTTTAAATGTGTCCATGGAATGCAAAGTGTTTTTAAAAATAAGTTTTATTAATAGATTAAAAATGGAAAAAGTTAATAAAGAAGACTTTTGGTCTTTGATGCTGAATTTTCCTTAAACACATTTTTTTTTTCATATAAGTAACCAGTATTTTTAAGCGTCATATAAAATATCTCACTATATGAAATTATGTAAGTTTTTTCTATTACAAGCCCATGGTACATAAAACTATGGTATGTTTTTTTCCACAAAAAATAAATAGTTCTATCATCATGGCCAAATGAGATTAAGTAGAACGACTCCAGCTACAAATATCTAGAAATGCTGGATGAAAATGATAAAATATAACAACTTTTTTAAAAATACCAAGCTGAACTCACAATAAATAAGAGGAATTCTAAGGGCCAAAAAACAAAGTGGGGCCAAGAACAAAGAATATACAAAATGATGCTGCAGTGACCCTGTGATGGGGGTGCATGGAGGCCTAGGTCAGACTGGGAAATATGCCATATATATAAAAGGTCAGGATATGAGGTGTTGGGTCTATGCAAGGAGGATAGCTGCAGCTGAGACTTATGCATGAAGTTAGGACTGAAGGTCTGTAATCTCAGTATGAAGGAACTGGACAACGTCTGCCTACTAGCCTACCAGTCCAGGAAAGCAGCAAGGAGGCTTGCCTCTACCTAGGAACTGGGTGAGAAACAGAAGACTCAAGCCCTTGCCACCTATAGGCTTAAAGACTGAATTTACACCTTCCACATGATATGGGTTAACACAGACATTGATCCTGAACTCATGACCTGGGCTCCTTGAAGAATCAAATGCAAAACTTCTCTAGGAAGATAGTCCATGGGGAATACGACAAGGGATTCCCACAGAGGAAAAAAAAAAAATCAGCCAAACATAACAAAATAAATGACAGAACTATTTATTTTCTGTGAAAAAAAAAATACCATAGTTTTATGTACTACGGACTTGTAATAAAACCTTACATAATTTCATATATTGAATTGAGATATTTTGTTTATTTTATTGTACACAAGGGTACAATAAAAAACTATGTAAAACCTAAAGCAAAGATCCAACATGAGTGAAGGTCCAAAGCCCACCCCCCACACATACACACCACACACAGAAAAGCAAATATCAATCCCACAAACTTTATGCTATCTGGAAGATAGTATCGAGTAAGTACTTTATTTATTTATTTTTTTTAATCAATTTTATTGATACATATTAATAAAGCATACAATTCATCCAAAGTGTACAATCAATATTATTTGGTATAATCACATAATTGTGCATTCATCACATCAATCATTATTAGAACATTTTCATTATTTCAATAATAATAATAACAAAAACAGACAAACAAACAAACAAGATTCTTCACCATTCAATCTCTCTGTGCTTCCCCAGCTGTACATAACTGCTAGTTATGGCTCCTCTTGGATATTTATTTTATTTTATTTTATTTTTTTATATATATATATACATATATTTTAAGAGGTGCTTAGATTACCTAAAATATTACACGGAACCCACTGGGATTCCCATGTTGCCCACCTCCCACACCTCCCACCACATCCAACACAAACATCTCCCATAGTGTGGCCCACCAACCTCAATGAACTTACACATCCTGGAGCCTTGCCACCAACCATAGACCACAGTTCACACTGTAGACCACACTCTCTCCCACTCAGTTCTGAGTGGTGTGTGCTGATTTAAAATGGCCTACATCCATTGCCACAGCAGTTCGAGTAAGTACTTTAAATGGTTAAAGAGGTTAAAGAAGGAATAAAATCCATGATGAAAGAACAAAAGACTGAAAAAAACAAAAACAAAAAACTATGCACACTTGTAAAAATAACCAAATAGAAATCTGGAAATGAAAGATAAAGTCTAAAAATTCAGTGGATTGGTTAAATAACAGGTTGGACCCTGATGAAGAGAAAATTATCTAACTAGAAGAAAAATCTGAGGATTACTCTGAATGTACCATGGAGATAGTTTTTTTTTATTTTTTTAAAATATAAAATACAGAAGATGGTGTGACAGTTTGATGCTGGATGGACTCTAGAAAATCATGTCTTTGGAGCTGATCCATTCCTGTGGGTGTGAACCTATTGTGGGTAGGACTTCTTGATTGGATTACTTCAGTGGGGCATAACCCAAGGTGAGTCTTGGTCCTCTTTCTGGAGTCCTTTAAAATGGGATGAATATGGAAAGAGAGACACAGAGAGAAATGCCCAGAAGCTAACAGAGAGAAAGCCTCATGCAGCTGAGAGAGTAACCCCCGGAAGCTGAAAGAGGAAACTATGGAAACCAGGAAGCTAAAAGTGACAAGACCCTGAGGAGAACACCAAGTAAGAGAAAATCTTAAAATCAATGAAAAACAAAGACATAATTCCTAAGAAGGAACAAGAATTGGACTGACAGCAGACTTCTCAAAAGCAACACTACAGATCAGAAGAAAATGAAATAATCTCTTTGAAGTCCTGAGGGACAATAACTTCTAACCTAGAATTCTTTACCAATCTAAACTGTTATTCAAGACTGAGGGTAAGTTTTTCTTAAAAACTTCTCAGAACTACAAAGAATGAAAAATACTACATGTGGGCCCTCATAGAATAAAAAAAAACAAGGAGAGAATGGGAACAAGAAGAAACCTTAAGCAGAGAAATTGACAAATATGTGTGTAAATCTAAATAAACATTGTTGGTTTAAAAAATTCATTTGAAGACTTTAAAAATAAGGTAGAGCTAAAATACAGGATGTGAAAAAACATGATTATTTATAGCCAAAATGTGTTAAGGTCTTTTTATTGTTCAGAATGAGGGTTAGAGATATTGATTAATATTGGCTTAAGTGTGCATGTCAAAAATGCACTGGTAACCACTAAAAAAAAAAGAAAAAAAGAAAGAAATAGAATGTAAAGTAATGTAGAACTTCTAAATCAGTATAAGAGAAAATAAAAATAAAGACAGTTTGATCCAATAAAATAAAAATAAAAAAGGAGAGAAAAAGAAATTTAAAATATGAAATAAATTTCAAAAACAAATGTGTAATATATCCTAAGTATTACTCAGAGTTATACCTGAGATTAAAAATCACTTCATTTTCAGAAAAACTTGAAGAGATCATAAAATATATTTTGAAAGTAATCATAAAAAATGTAGCATGATTAACTTCCTGGTAAGAAATAGAGCCTCTTTGATTGTATTAAAAATAAACAAGGAAGCAATGTGGCTCAAGTGATTGAATCCCCGCCTACCATATGGAAGGTCCCTGGTTTGGTTCCCTGTGCCTCCTAAAGAAGACAGTGAGCTAGCATGATGGGCAGGCATGGCAAGCTGACACAATAAGATGATGCAACAAGAGACACAAGAAGAAAAACATAATGAGAGACACAACAAAGCAGGGAACAGAGGTGGTTCAAATGATTAGTCTCCTCCCTCCTACATCGTTGGTCCTGGGATTGGTTCCCGGTGCCTCCTAAATAAACAAGAAAGACTAACAGACACAGCAAGTGCAAACAGCAAGGGGATGGAGAGAAATAAATAAATAAAATAAATCTTTTTTAAAAATAGATAAAAAATCCAGATGAATGCTTCTTTCAGGATATATAATTAGAATATGACACCTACAGGTAGAAAATAAAGGGTTGGAACAATATATTCTAAACAAGAGAAAGCTAGTATATTGACATGCATAGTAGACAAAAAAGACTAAGTATTTTGAGGGATAAAGAAGGCCATCACTTAATAATAAAAATAATAATTCTTCAGGAAAATAACATAAACCTGAGCATGTTTCTTCCCAACATTATAGCTTCAAAACATAAAAATCAAAAATTAAAATACAAGGAGAAACTGATGAATACACAACCAGAGTAGAATATTTTAATGCCACTTTCTCAGAAATGGCTAGATCAAAGAGACAAAAATTAGTGAGTTGTATAGATGATTTGACCAACACAATGCACATGATAGAGCTAATGGAAAGATATGGAATCCTGCCCCAACAAATAGATTGTAAAAATTATTTCCAAGCACAAAGCAAGTGTAAAAATTAGCTAGTTACTAGGCAGCAAAGCAAATCTCAAAAAATGCCAAAGAATTGCTATCACACAGACTGCATTGTCTGAGCACACTGCAACCAAAAGATAGGCCAAAATACTCAACATTTGGAAAATTTTAAATTTCCAAAGTAATTCATGGATCAAAGAAGAACTCATAATGGAAAATTTTAAATGTAAATAAATGCCAAATAATGAGCACTGGAGCTTCAGCTATATGAGTAACATATTATTGCTTTAAGAAAAAGACAGGGAGATTTGAAATGAATATAACAAAACATTGGCAGTTTTTAAAACTGGATGCTAGAATGCCTGTTGCATTGTTTTCTGCATACTAGAAATATTTCACAATTATTTTTTATTTAAAAATTAAACTATTGATTCTATTTTTGTTATTTGTATCTCAATCAATTGAGAAACTGGTGAGGATATGTTCGTTTGTTCTTTTTCTATATGGACTGGGCAGGAACTTAGCAACATCTTCTATCAGTGAACACAAGACATCACCCAATTCGGGACACCTCATTGTTTCCAGTCTCCGTGGCTCATAGTCACTCGGGGCTCAAGACCATCTGCTTCCAGTCTGGCCTTTGAAGTCACCTTCGGGTCTGTCAAAAATATTTCCTGCTGATGAGCAGAAAAGGCCCATCATTTGAAAAGGGAACGTACTGCAAAAACCACCCATATACAGAGTCAATCCTGGGGACAGGTCTCATGATTGACCACATTTATATTGACTCTTGTTAAAAAATATATATTTTACTAAAATATTTCTGATCTAAAAGAAAAATTTGCCCATGAGTTGAAGCTTTTAGCAAATGGTCATTCCTTTAAAAGAGTTTTCCTAGCCAAAACTGACACCTCTCTACTCTCTGTGACTCAAATCTTAGCCAACTCCCATGCTCTTTCTCAGTTTCCCCAATTTAATCCTGGATGATTCCTGCTATCAAATTTTATACCATTACTATCAAACTTGAATATTATATGCCTTCTTTTTGGAAGAAAAATAGTCTCACAAGCCCCTAGTGTTGACAAATTACTTTCATTCGAATGTTACTTAAATATCTATATGAATGTTAAACTAGATATGAACTCATTATGCTACACAACTATAATACCAAAACACATTTACAGATTAGAAATAAAACTACCAATACATTGCAAATTAACAACATTAATTTAATTTGACAATTTGTGTTGTTTTGATAAAATTATACTGAGACAGAACTGGCTTCCTACTAGGTCTGGACAATAGAAGACACTGGAGATATACTGGAGGGGAAGACGGAAGCAGTCAGGATATTTGTTCCCTCTCTTTCCTGGCTCTAGTCAAAATGCTCCCCCCTCCATGGTTCCAGCTCCTGTTGGTAACTCCCACCAGGATTACTGTTTCCATCAGCTTCTGATAACACTACCTCCATCCCTAGCTCTCTCCTGGTAGTAGATTTCTGCTGCTGCTAACCCATGTTGCCTCCCAACCTCCTGTTTGGTTTTTCAGCTCTTCCATCACCATTTTTTTAACTAGTTCACCATATTTTTAACTAGTTTACCATATTAGGTCCCCTTTATTCAACTGCCTGGCTTGGGCTTTCTTTTCCTTACAGAATCCCTTAGTTACAGAGGTCATACATGGGGGAGGGAAGAGTTAGAGAGTAATCAGATTTCTTTCTTTGTCCACTCCTTTTTTATGCCAATTTTTATGCTTTTCACTTCTGTTCTAGACTGGTAGGCTGCCAAAATGCAGATACTGTGAAATGGGTTGGCTTTTACAAAGGGATTTTTTAACTTGCAAGCTTACAGTACTGAGGCCATGAAAATGTCAAAATCAAGGCATCATCAGGTGATGTTTTCCCCCCAAAGACTGGCTGTCAGCAATCCTGGACTCCTCTCTTACATGGCAAGGCACATGGCAGCATCTGCTGGTCTTTCCCTTCTCTTCCAGATTTCATTGCTCTCAGCTTCTGGCTTCTGTGAAGCTTTCTTTCTCTCCTCTCTGAATTACATTCTCTTATAAAGGACTCAAGTAATAGGATTAAGACCTACCCTGGGCCACACCTTAATTGAAATAACCTAATCAAAAGGCCCTACTTACAATAGGTTTACACCCACAGGAATGGATTAACTGTAAGAACATACTTTTATGGGGTCCATTAAGCCTCAAACCACCACAACTTTCCTTTTTTTTGTACACTTAAATTTCCTAGAAATAAACCAAAAAGGAGGAATCCTCCCAATATTTATGCTACTATTTTATGAAGAAACCATTTCTGTCTCCCAATTTCCTATGACTTCATAACTCATCAGAATATTTATATCAGGAAGATATTTATGCCACAAAGGAAAAGCACCAAATGATGGATGAGTTCTGTCTACAGTCTCCAATTTGGGGAGAGTAGATGAACAATCCCAGATATCTCATCCCCACATTTCCAAAAGAAAAATCCAGAGATGCATTTCCTTTGAAAAATGGCAGATGAATTGAGGTAACCAATTCATTTTTCCTTCTTAAATTTCCTCCAACATTATACAATTCATCATTCTCCTTTACTGAGTTTCACTAACAGACAGACAAGTAAGAAGTTAATAACTGCACTCAAGTAGGAAAGAGAGAGAAGAGGGATTTTAAATCAGCAAGTACCTTTCCAGGAGATCAGGATAAGAGAAAATAATTTCTGATAGGATGACCAATATTTCTTCATTCAAATGCCAAGTTTCTTGCTTTTTCAAATGTAGCTTTTATGTTATATAAGTGCAAGCTTCTACTTTTGTGAGTTCTAGAGGCCATGGGATACTAAACTAGTTGGGAAAATGATGTTTTCTCCTAGGAATCAGAGAGAATGAGAGCTGGAATAAGTTTAATGTTTATCACAGAAGCTAAGAGACTATAGGGCGTTTCTTGCTAATCCTCATACCAGGTGGCTGAGTTTTCAAAAGCCTAGACCTGTAGACCTCTACCCTACATGCATATCAAAATCATCGAGGAAGCGGATGTAGCTCAAGCGGTTGAGTGCCTGCTTCCCATGTACAAGGTCCTGGGCTTGACCCCCAGCACCTCCTTGTAGCAATTTGGCAGTTTGATATAGTTATGAATTCCAAAAATAAATATTGGATTATGCTTGTAAACTGGTCTGTTAATCAGGGCATGATTAAGTTATGATTAGGGCATTGACTGGGCCATGTCAGTAGGGTGTTGAGCCCTACTCTTTGGCGGGTGGGGTCTCAAAGATAAAAGACATGGCAAAGGACAGAGTTTGAAGTAGTTTTGATGTTGGAGTTTTGATGCTGGAGCCTGGGGAGGTGAGCAGACAGAGGAGCACGGTCGCAAGAAAGGCAAGAAGGCCCTGAGATACAGAGAAGACATTCGCCTGATAGCTTACAGCTGGCCTTGTAGAGGCACCAGAGGAGAGAAATAGAGCCTGGGAAGAAAGGAACCCAAGAAGCCTGAACCCTGGCAAATGTTGGCAGCTGTCTTGCTCTAACACGTGGCCACAGACTTTGGTGAAGGAAGAAACTTATGCTTTATGGCCTGGTAACTATAAGCTTCTACCCCAAATAAATACCCTTTATAAAGACTAACAGATTTCTGGTATTTTGCATCAGCACCCCTTTGGCTGACTATTACACTCCTAAAAACAGACAAATGAAAAAACCATTTCTCACTGGGGAGTGGATGTAGCTGTGGTTGAGCACCTGCTTTCCATGTACAAGGTCCTGAGTTCGATCCCTGGTACCTCCTAAAAACAAACAAACAAATGGAAAAGCCAACTCTCATTTGGGAGCAGATGTAGCTCAGTGGTTGAGCACCTGCTTCCCATGTATGAGGTCCTGGGTTCAATCTCCAGTACCTCTTGAAAAAAAAAAAATTCATCAAAAGGACTTTTGAAAAATGCTGATGCAGACTCCATCCCAGACAATTTATACGGAATCTCTGGTAGTTGGTCCCAGACATTCATATTTTTTTAAATCTCCCTACATGATTCTAATGAAGAGGGAAGACTAGGAGTCACTAGCCTAGACCAGGAATTAGGAATTAGCTTGTATATTACCTTATCACTGGATTCCCTTGTTTTCCACATAAGGGCTTTTTCATTTTTTCCTCCTCACTCTTTATCCTTTTGAATGAACTGGTATAAGCAATACCAGAGTGCACTGGTTTGAGTCTTTTGTGGACCCCAGAAAGGTATGGTCCTAAAATTAATCCATTCCTGTGGGTGTGGAGGCATTGTAAATGGACTCTTTTGGCACGGAGGATCTTAAAACTTAAGATGTGACCCACCTCATTCAGGGTGAGTCTTCATCCTCTAACTGGAGTCCTTTATAAACAGAGGACGAAAAAGCCATAGACACAGAGAAAAAGCTGCAGTGACAGAGAAGCCACAGACAGAGCAGCCTGAAGCAGAGCTAGCCACAGGCTCGGAGGAGAGGGGAGAGAGGAGCCAGCTGCCATCATGCCCTGCCATGTGCCTCATCGCCCACAGCTACAACTGGGTGAGACAGCAGCTCTTGAGGATGCCTTGATTTGGACATATTCACAGCCTTGGAACTGCAGGCTTTTACCCTAATAAATTCCCATTATAAAAGCCATCCCATTTCTGGTATATTGTATTGGCAGCCTTAGAAAACTAAGACACCGAACTATAACAAAGTTGAGATTTGTTTTGCTTGCCACTTAATAAAACAAGTAACAGAAAAGGAAGAGCCCAAGTTGTTTTGGGGGAAGGGGTGTTGCTTATGGTGACACTTGCCAGAGTCTCTGGATGCCTCATTTGTGCTACTCTACCCTCAAAGAGGCTTACAAGGAACTATACATTAGATCCACTGTCCATCAGTCATCTGTTTTGTGCAATTCACTTTTGTGATTTCTTCAGGCTATTGTCACATGATATCAGACACAACCATGCCTATCTTTGTCACATAAGGAATGTCTTAGTGCATATTCTCCAGAGCCAAAGGCTCTCTCAGAGCTGAAATCTTATCAATCACTAAAGCACAGCACATTCTTTATACATATCTCCCAAGACCTCGCATAGAAGAGACAATAGCTCAGCCCTGGCTCTCTAAACATTTGTGATACCACACCTGCTCAGTAAAATATCTTTCAGCACACCCAAAAGAAATTTAAAGAGAAGTTTAATATTTTTCTCATAACCCAATGGATCATCTTGCATCACCCTGAGGTCCTCAAACCTCACTCCAGAGACCACAGATATAGTCGACTGAATAATGCTGCCTGACAAAAAGTTATTACTTTTGTGATTTGAGTTGTCCCAGATTATAAATATTATATCTAAAATTCTTACTGAGGATTTTACAGCAAAACACACAAGGTAAATAGCGAATTCTTCACAATCACCACAAGTTATTTCATGAAAGATTTTAATGAAAAGGGTTCATACCAAATATTTCCCATTGTCCTCAGGGTAGGTATCTGGGGCTTCCCAGGCTCCAGTCTGATATCCTAATTTTGCCCAAGTCACTTTCTGATCAATTTGTAGTCAGTTCCATAATTTGTTCAATGGCTACTCTAAACCAGAAAATGATATACGTTCTTTAAAAGAAAGGACTAAGAAAACTCTGTCCGTAATTTCAATGCAAAATTTCTCTCTATAATAAATAGGTATAAAATATTAAGTATTCTCAATGAGGCATGACTTCTTTTTTAAAAAACATTGCAGCAAGGCCTTTGACAAGTGTATTGATTCTTAGAAAATAGACACAGCGATTTCATCGGGGTGATTGAAAGAGGGGAAATGATAGCAACGTCAATACTGGAGCTGGAATGAGCATGGCAGGAAGAGACATTAAAGCTCCCACAGTTTGATTACACTTTTGCAGCTGAGGATCCGCCCATGGTCACACAGCTGTTGAATGGCCAAGCTGAAAACAAGACTGCAGACTCCCAACTCACTGCCCATTCTTCTATTCTGTGATATAATTACTTCCTTAAAAACTTATCTCCCATCCTCTTTTTTCTATGGGTCTTAGGCAAGGGAGGTCAAGTTATTTCTTTAACTGTCTGTCTTGTGAATCATCCTTGCTTCACAGAGGCATGCCTCTCCCCTTTCTGTGCAATTCCCAAGGGAGAAGACTCTGTATTCCCAACCAAAGGGTTCCCACATGTCTCTTCTGAGAGTCCTTTTATCACTGCAATGCATGTGCTGCCCTGTCTCTAAAAATAAAATTCTATTTCTTTGTTTGGTACAAAGAAAATCAATTATGATACAGTTCTCACTTTGGAAATATTCTCAAACAATATTCAACTGACTTCTAAGTTCTATTTCAAAAGCATCATAAACACAGAATCACAGAATATTGAAGATTTACAGGACTATAAAACTCATCCAGTGTTGTTTTTGTTTTTTTTTTTTTTACTATTTGGGGGTCAGGAAACCCCTTGAAAATATTGTGAAAGCTATGGAAACTCTCCCCAGAAAAATGTACATTATACACATAACACACACACACATATATATTTATCAGAGCAAATTCATACAAAATCTGCCTATAATATTGTGCACTGGCCAGGAGGTCAATCTGGATCTCTGGTTTAGATCTCCCTTTATTGGCTGAGAAAGAAACTGAATCCCTAAGACAAAACTGATTTACTATGAATGGAGAGCTAGTTAGTGGAAGAAATAGGACTGGAACATGGGTCTCCTCTTCCAAATCCTGGGGTACACTTTATCATAACAAGGGTGATTGATTGCCATGCAACTGATCACCTAAATTCAGGACACTCCCGAAAGTAAAAAAAATGTGCTGTTGGAAGCAGATATGGCTCAAGCAGTTGAGGTACCACCTCCCACAAGGGACATCCCAGGTTCAGTTCCTGGTGCCTCCTGGAAAAACAAAAACAAACAACAAGCAAAACAAACGAAGAAACAAAGAAACCAACTCAGGGAAGCTGATGTGGCTCGGTGCTTGAGCACCAGCTTCCCACATACGAGGTCCAGGGTTCAATCCCTGTCTCCCCGTACCTCAAAAAAAAAAAGTGTGCTATTGATAATTAGGGTAAGACAACAGGTATAAACAAACTGGAACCATTTGGAACAAATCTGGATATATTGTCGTTCCAGTCACACTGAAAGCAGAAAGGCTCTTGACCCTGACGCTTCTTTGTGCCAAAACTCCTCAAGAAAGAAGAAAATGTGCAATTGCAATATAGCCTCTGAATCTTTATTTTCCTGCACTTTGAAAAAAACAAGCTTCTACCGCCCTGACTGAATCCACTTTAAATGCATACCATGAATATGACAAGCAAAGGAAATTATTAGAACAATTAATTACAAGATTTAGGTTTTCTTGAAACCTCCTGTGATAATGAAGTTCATGTGTCAACTTGGCTAGGTGTGGGTCCAGCTGTTTGGTCAAGCAAGCACTGGTCTGAGTGTTACTATGAGGGTGTTTCATGGATTTAAATCATTAGTCAGTTGATGGCATCTATGGCTAATTGCATCTACAATCAATAAAGGAGATTGCCTTTATTGCAGTGAAAGACATCTCATCCAATTAGCTGATGGCCTTAAAAGGAGAATTGATAATTTCAGCAGTTAGAAGGAAGAATTTCTACCTCTGCTTCATCCAGTCAGCTTCTCCTGGGGAATTCACCAAAACTATCGTCAGAGTTCCCAATTTACGACCTGCCCTACACAATTTGAACTTGCCAATCCCCACAGTCACATAAGCCTATCCCTATAATAAATCTCATAGTATTTACATACATACTATATATATACATACTACATATATATATATTTTTAATTTATATACACACACACACATATAAACAGTCAGTTCTAGGTTCTATTTCTCTGGAGAACCCTAATATACCTCCCTAAGGGCATCTCAATCAATTTGAGTTTTATCAGCAACACAGTAGCAAACTAAGAAATTTCTCTTTGCTGCTGTTTGTAAAGTCAGTTTTATTCTGGAGGTTTGAACATTTCAGTCTGACTACGCAGAGAAAGGGTAAGAAAAATTGATTCCATTGGAGAGAATCTCCCTAAAGGTCTAAATAATTCATATTAGTCTCAACCTTCAGACATTATCTCAAGCTGTAAGCCAAAAGGCTCAAAGCTTCCAGCATTTCCATTCATCAAACAAACTTACACTCACTTCCCTTACTCATTTCTTCTGAAGGGTCAAGCTCCTGTGTCCATTCAATCCCTTATCCTTAGAATGTTAATATCTAGACTTTAAAGAGAGTCTGTTTCTCAAATTAGTGATACTTTAATTATTCTAGCAGAGCCCCTAGTTTTGAATTACATTACTATAGCCTACCTTGGGGCCCCAGACTAGTGATCTCACTGGCTGTGTGTTAAAACTTTCAAAGCACATCCATACTTAGACCCCACCATAGAGATTCTGATCCATTGGCTGGACCCAGGTAAAGTTAATTTTTTTTTTTTCCTTCAGATCTTTCCAGGTGATTCTAATGTGCAGCAAGCGTTAGAGAAAAACCAGAGGGCAATACCAGGGGCTTCCTCCTTTTCTCTTAGTGCATCAGGACTTGATGCTGGCTTAGATGGGAGGTGAGGTGGGAGGAGGAGGAAGATGAGTTTAAGGGCCAGCGTACAGTTCCTTTTAGCCATCTTAGGTGTATAAGCATACCTGTATGCAAACCTCCTGGTCAACCCAAGTGTGCTGGGCCATGGGATGCCACTGAACACATCTTGGGCATTAACACTGAAGATCCTCAGAAGAGTTTTCTCCTGGACATCCTTCCCCAGCCCTCCTTGCCCATATCCCCTTGGTCATACATATGCATTGAAATCCTCAAGGTTTATATAGCTCAAGAAAATTAAGGAAAGTCTCCTTTTCCTCCCCATGTGTAATCACTGCCATCAGTGATGCTCATTCAGAATGCCATGGCAAGGTCCTTTCTGTGGGCCAGGCCTTCCTGTTACCCAGCAGAGTATCAGACATAGCTGCCTTCAGGCTTATTCTTCCCTCCTGAGATTCTGAAAACTCTGGAGCACTACCTCAGCAAAGGATCCCCGTGTCTGCTTCCTACGATAGCAGCAAAACCTCCTTCTGATCTTCCTGATTCCAACAGTAAGTACTTCCCCAAAAGTCTATACCCCTTCTCTGCCCCCTTTCCCCTAAAATCTGGAATGATTCAGTTTGGTTCCTTTCACTGGACCCTCTTGAAGTTAAATGAAATAAATATATATTGGAGTTAGGTAACACTGTAGTTAATACTTCGTAAGAAAGAATGTACCAACAGAAGGGCAATGCCACTATAGAAAACCCAGATGCTGAGAGGCAATCTTAGCAGTGCATGTCTAGCTGCATCCAGAAAATAGACACTTCTAGATCAGGGGCACAGGGGTGTGCTTGTCACTGGAGTGGCATTCTTGGCTGAGAAGCAGGGATATTTCATGCAGTCTCTCCAAGGCCTGGATGGAATGTCATCACAAAAGCTCCACTACCAAGCAACTTCATGTTTACTCACTCAGTATTCCAGTTACCTTGATGTGGAGAAAGTTGGAGGTGGTGGGGTCAGAAGAGAAACACCAGGGTCTGAATATGAAAATATTCTGGTCTTTTGGAAAGGCTATCCTCTCTAAAATTTAATTTAAAGGCATGCCTATGTTGAGTGTCATAAAACTATGTGCCATTACATTCTGAGAAGGGGTCCATGGTTGTCAACTGACTGGCAAAGGGGTCTGTGTAACAAAAAAGGTTAAGAACCCCTGATCTAGACCTTGCCTGGCTCTTCACCTTTGACTTCACTTTTATAAACAACTCAAACTTCCTAACCTGAATCAGGGTGAATCATTAACTTTGGCCATCACAAACAGTGTTTTACAAGGAAAAATTGAAACTAGAACATTTTTACTTTTGTACCTAAAGATTAAGGTAGACTCACTCACCAACATCTATAGTGCTACAAAGAAGACCATTCGATTCTTGAAAGATTAAATAACATCTTTAGCTACCACTAGGTACCAGGCACTTTGCTATACACTTGCTTATAAGTTATCTTATCTAGTCCTTTTGCTGTATTATCCCATATTCACATTAACTCTATGAGGAATCATTATACCAGTTCATAGATGAAGAAACTAAGGTTTCAGAACACTCAAGTACTTCAAAAGCTACTAATTGAGAATCTCCAAATTCAAAACTGGCTGACTATGACTCTAAGCTTACACTGCTCCTTTATCCAAGAAAAATATTGTATAGTTGTGGAAACAAGGTTTCCCCCTCACCCAAAAAGCTACCTCCATTTTCACCTAGTATAGTCCAATTCTTAAAAGACAAAAACAAATGAAATATTACCTCATTCCAGTGAAGTCACTAGATATGTTGACTGATGCCCTGCCTGATTTATGCTGTCTGGAATGAACAAGCCAGGGCAGGAAGTGAAGGGAACCAGGGACCTGGGGAGTTGGTTAGTGGGGAGGGTGGTGAGGAGGGGAAACTTGCAAGATGTGCTGATATAGAATTTTCAGAAGAGAAATATTTCTGTTTCTTCTGAGCTTGCCTCGTTCTTTTGTAAGTTTTTTTCCCTAAACTATGCTGTCTAAATGCCATGGGTAGAGTTAATTTGGCTATGTGGGCTACCCTTCTGGTAAAAGACTGATGATAGGCATTTTTGAAAGCTGTCTGGGTCCTCCCTTGGGGGAAGAAAGCAGATGGAAAGACCAGAAAGTTCAGGTTTCCTCAGGCTCTATTTGTGAGAGAAAAGCTACTAGGTGGGGCATGTATTAGTTAACAACAGCTGAGAAAAACCTAGTGCCTTAAATAACATATATTATCTCATGGTAACTTTAGATGAGGAATCTGGGCATGGCTTAGCTGGATGTCTGCTTCAGCTTCTCTCACAAGCTACAATCGAGGTGTCAGCCAGAGCTACATGTATCTCAAGCCTTGCCAGGAAAGGAACCACTTCCAAGCTCACTCGCGTGGTTATTAGCAGAGTTCAGTTCCGCGCTAGCTGCTGGCTGGAGGTTCAGTTCCTTGCCATGAGGGCCTCTCCATAGTTAGCTTCATCAGAGCAAGCAAGCAAGAAGAACCAGAGAGAGAGAGAGTGTGTATAAGGAAGATTGAAATTACCAAAGACTTTTGTGACCAACTCTTGGAAGGTATATTCCATCATTTTTGCCATATTCTTTGTTAGAAGTGAGTCACTAGGTCCAGCCCACACTCAAGGAGAGAGGCTTATACACAGGCTAGGATCATTGGGAGCTATCCTAGAAATCTACCTATGGCAGTACATCACCTGTCATGTTAGGATGGGGGAATCAAGATAATGGATGTGGAAGGAGGCAGCAACAAGAGAGAAAAGGAAGGAATGGTTTATGTGTGGCCTTGGAAGTCAGCCAGGGAGATCACTTTTCAATGATTTCTCTTTGGCTGGTTAGGGATTTGCCACCCAAACCTACAGTTTCATAGTGAACTAAAAACCTGAACCATAATTGGCATCTAGATTTGGCAGGTAGACAAATTTAGTTAAACTGTTTTCCAACAGTAATTGGTAAGTTTCAGAACTGGTGATCCAGGTGTAGCAGAAGAAGAACAAGAGTTGGAGTCAGAGGAACTGAATCCAGAGCTCTGGAGAGCCACTTGCTTCCTGCATAAACTTCGGCCAAGCTACACAAGCCTTCTGAGATGGGCCTCTCTCTTCTTGTCTGTAAAATGAGAATAACACGACCTTCTCCAGAGGAATGCTGAGAGGAATAAACTAAATCCACATTTCCCTAAGACTGTTCCACTGAAAGCTAGCTCTGCAAGATGTGGATAGAAAATGGGTTCCACTACCAATTAAGTTTGGGGAATGTGGGGTTGAACAGAGTTAAATAAGTCTTCTTCCTAAATCTTAAAGTCTATAATGAGGTACTGTGCATTCTGAGGCTGCAAGAGGAAAATATATTAGACAGTGTTTACCAAACATATTTGACCACACATCTTTTTGCAAGAGAATTTCATGAGACTAGTGTTCCATCGAACACAGTTTGGGAAATAATAAATTAGATAATGCAAGAATAAACGCTTGCCCATTGAGCCCCGCAGGTCCCTCACGTGTAATCAGTATGTGTTGACTCTGAGTCAGATCATAACACAGTAGTCATGGCAGCAAACCACATTGGGACAAGCCAGGGCCTAAAACATACATGATTGCTCTGAAGAGGTCCTGGCATTTGAGTTACAGAATAAATTGCCTGCTACCATATATGACTATTCTATGGGTCAGTGTTGGACTTACTACATAGTACTCCGATAGACTATACTATTTAGCCATCAGACCAAGAGTCACTCCTGAAAAGAGAGAATAGTCCAGTATCAGTCATCTGGGGGAAAGTCAGAAAAGTGGTATTCTGAAGACAGACTTTACCAAGTAGGAAATTCTAGCCTTTCTTTAGAGTCTCCTCTAGACTTGAGACAGCTCAGCTGGCTTGGGGACACTCCTCATAAGGCTTAAAAATGGCTTCTGACTCATGACCCAGACCTGAGGAAGGCAAGGAAACATTTCTACAAGAGATCGCAAGCCGAAGATGAACTAGTCTTATATTACATGGTAGATTATCTAGTTCTATTTTCCCCTTTGTACTTTTTGCTTTAGTAAAGTCTTTCAAGGTTGTTCCAGCTGTGCTAGGGGCAATTAAGATGCATGCTGGGCTGGCAAGGTAAGGGGAGAGGCATGTCACACAGGGTCAGCATGATCAGGTCTGCTCACATCCCTGACCCTTTCCCTGGGGACCAGCCCTGATTCACAGAGGCAAGCCCCAGCCCCTATGTCTTCACGAGGTGACACGAACCAGCACTGATTTATTCAGGGGTGGATGCCTAAATGAAGC
Organism: Tolypeutes matacus; assembly: GCA_026826555.1. Classification (NCBI taxonomy): domain Eukaryota; kingdom Metazoa; phylum Chordata; class Mammalia; order Cingulata; family Chlamyphoridae; genus Tolypeutes; species Tolypeutes matacus. Next base: position 21,403,804 of record JAKSZT010053929.1, on the reverse strand, counting down.
TGGGCTAATCAGATTGTCTCTCCTGAAAATATAAAGATTTGGATTAAGAGAAACAGCCTCTGGGGGACATGGAGCTGAGCCAGAGTACCCTAAAAGGAAGGTTCAGGATCTCCAGCAGCTGAGGTCCCTAGAGCTTCCCTACTTTTCATCCTCCTGAGGCTTGGTTTTTAAACTCATATCTTCCCAATAAATTCTCCTTTTTACTTAAACTGGACAGAATCAGTCCTTCCCAGTCACCCCACCCTCCTGATTTTACAAAATGAATCTTAATATACAGTTGCAGCAGTCATTCCTTTGTGAAAGATTCCCAAGGGCAAAACAAATGGTGTGGTCTAAAAAGTAGAGCCCACCCACCCATGTACCTTTTTTCCTACAGTGAAAATTCTTGAAAATCACTTTAGTGAAATAGGGGTGTGCTTTACCAAGTGGTCAGGGCAAATCCCATAGATCAAAGTATGGGGACAGTTAGCATCAGGGAGGCAGAAGCCGTGATGGATAAGCAGATGAGCACCAAGGAGAAGGCAAAACACAAAATTGTTAAGCAAGCAGCCTAGCTAATGGTCAAATTCAGGGAGGTCTGGCAGGGATGAACAGAGTTTTAGCCAAGGAGTTCAAGTTCAGAGGAATGACCTCAGGCTTAGGCAAACTGAAACTCAGGACAAGACAGAGACCAGGGTGACAAGACAATGATCCTGTTGCTTGCAGGTCAAGGCAGAAGCCAAGTTATCAGAACTGGAGCACAAGCTCAGAGCAGGGGAACTCAAGAGTGCATGAACTCCTTAATTTCCCAATGACAGACAAGTTTGTTCCCAGTATGGAGTGGGGCTGAGGCTGCAGGCAGAGGTCAGGTATAAGAGAGTAGGGATTTGAGAACGGGGTGTCCAGCACTCACACTATGATTTCCCAGCCTTCTCCACAGTGACACAGCCTGGGGCCTCTGCTCAGCCCCTGGGCTGCCAAGTAGATAGAACAGCAGGGAAGGATGAAGTAAGTCAGGGGAAGGGGGCCACTGGCATCATCCTGGGACACTCACGTTGCACAGAACAGCATTTGGAGGTGGAAAAGAAGGAGAGCTGCATTTGTTTATTTCCTCATGGCAACTCACAAATTTAGCCAAACAAAAACAAAGTGCATGAAAACTTTCCTAACTTCCTAACTCAGAATGTTGGCCATGTTACTAAATATATAGGTCAGATGAAGGCAGAATCTCCAAGTCACACCTAACAGTACTCAGACACTTCTTTCCCTGTGCCCTTGCACGTAGAAAGATCTCTCAAAGGTCACCAGGGTATGCTTGCCCTATGGCTTAGTATTTTCTGAAATGAACTAAATGGAAACTCAGTATTTACCTTCCCTGTGTCCCCTAGCTCAAAGGAGCCTAGCATACCTAAAGATGCTTGGTGAAAAGTTATGATGGATTGATTGTTGAATTATTGTACATCTACCCTCTCTTTAATACCTTCTCCACTCCTCAGTTTCTCCTATGACAGGTCATGACTGGAGTTCTCCAGAACTGAGGATAAAGCCATAATTCCTGCGGAGTGCATGCTTCCAGGGAGCTGAGACCAAGTTTCAGGAAGGAGGGCGCTGATGGGTTGGTCCCAGGGAGGATGAGATCCGTCATACATTCTGAAATAGATTTGCAAGGGCCTTTACAAGTTATCTGGATCCAGTAGACATCATCTGATGAGACTAGTTTATTTAGTGGTTGGCAAAGGATATGGTAATTCTTAATGAATATTTTCTATGAGGGTCCCAGGATTGGGTTTATCAATGTGATCATCCCTAGGGTTGATCCCTAGCACATCCCTAGCTGTGCTTGGAGAAACTGGCTGGAGGGCAGGTAAATGGGATAGAGACAACTGTAGAACAGAGGAATTCATATTAGATGGGACAGGGAGCTGGAAAAGTCTCGAAAGAATTTGTCCCCAAGCTTCACAAAAGAAATAAAAACATCTCCCTTATTCCTATTTTAATCCACCTTTATTGAAGATGGGCTTCATAAACTCATTTTTTTTTCATCTCTATTTGGTAAAATGTGAGTTGCCAAAAGAAGAAAAAGATAAGAATAAATCTTATTCCTATTATATTTTCAAGCAGAGGGAAATGTGAGGACATAGGTACTTCAAACCACCTGAGCTGGCGTTATCTGTGGCTTTTACCTCACACCTTTTTATGTGATGCCCTTAGACCATTGTCTGGCACACAGTAAGTGTTGTATAAGCATTTGCTATTAGTAGTAGTATTTTGCATTAGTATTAGTTCATGGGATGGTTTAAAGTTTTATGTACCCCAGAAAAAAACATGTTCTTAAGTTTAATCCATTCCTGTGGGTGTGAACCCACTGTAAATGGGACATTTTGATGACTTTACTTCAACTAAGGTGTGACCCACCTCAATCAGGGTGGGTCTTAAACATTACTGGGAATCCTTTACAAACAGGAAAGAATTCAGACATGAAAGAGAGAAAGCCACAGAAACAAGAAGGTAAAATCAACAAAATCTGGAAGTGAAAAGAGAGACCAGCAGATGCCACCATGTGCCTTGCTGTGTAGCAGAGGAGCCAAGGACCTCCAGCAGCTGGTCTTGGGGAAGAAAGCATCACCCTGATGATTTGGACATTCCCAGCCTCAAAACCGTGAGCAAATAAATTCCCATTGTTTAACCTAACTCATTCCATGGTATTTGCTTTGAGCAGCTAGGAAACTAAAAGTGTCCAAGGTAGAATTCCCTGTCTATAAACCAGTCAACTCCCCTCTTCTCTTGTATCTTAGACCTCCTTGTCTCCATCCAGTACTTTATGGCCTACAGAAATTTATTCAAAATGCTTTGAGTAACATCATTATTTCCACAGTTGAGGAAATTAAAAAGGATTCTCCTCTTTATATCACTCTTAGAGAGGGAACTTTACTTCAATTATGCGACTAAGAAAAAGGAAAATGTGCAGGCAGCCCCTGCTCCTGTCCGCTCTTAAATTTCATCCATCTGCTGCTCTGTGGGTGCTGACAAACTCCTCTATTTCACTTCTCCCTTCATTGATTCATTCATTCAACAGTTTCCCAGCTGATTCATTGGTTTCAAAGTCAATTTGTCAACATTTTGCCTTCCCGATTCAGGAACACCACTGGGTGGAAAAAAGAGGGTAAATGCATGATATACTGTGGCGAGAGAAGAAAACATGATTCATTCCTTGCCATTCTGCTGGGGTTTTTTTCTTTTCTTTTTTAAAAAATTTATTGAAGTATATCACTCATATATAAATATACATAAACAATAAGTGTATAGTAATAGTTGTGAACTTACAAAACAAACATATATAACATCATACTGGGATATCATAACACATCCCACTCTGCTGCTTTTGATGACATTTGCAGAGATGCAATGTAGCCAAAAGCTGAGGCAGCCCAGGTGCGGTCAAAAACATGCTTTTATGCTTTGTTAGAGAGGCCCTAGCCCATTTAGGATCATCTCTTCTCAATAATCACACGGACTAAGCACAAACAACCATGAAAGGCAGCCTGTTAACAATGGAAGAAATACAAAGCAAAGCACAAGGGTATTCTGCAGTGGATTTTGAGCCTGAACTATCAAACTTTATTCATCCCCTGTAAGTTCCAGATTCCCCTAGCCTGTAAACATAAATAAGGCTATTTTGCCATTATTTACAAAGACTCCAAGATTCGATTTATCAGATTAGCTGGGTCTCAGCCCCCTTGCTAGGGACTCCTCAGTGGTGGTGGTATTTTATGTGCTTTCCTGCATCAGCTGGCCTCTGCTTCCACCAGCTCAGGCCATCAATCTCCCAGGTCACTTGGACTGCAGCCAGTTGCCTCTTACTCTTCTAGGACTGCTGGCCTGCCTCTGACAAATGCTGCTATTTCCCTTGGTTGGGGAAGGAAGGGAAGAGAAGAGTGCTGTGGCTCCCTTTTCCTTCCTTATCAGGTGTAGAAGAGACACTTCTTCACATAGTTGAGACCAGGCTATCACTTTTGACAAGATTTACTTTAAGGTCCAAAGATAACAGAAAGGAATTATAATCTTGCTTCTCCAAATGTGGTCTATGCACCAGCAGCCTCAGTACCACCAATATGCTTGACAGCAATTCAGAATCTCAGGTCCCAACCCAATCTTCCTAAAAAGTAATCTGTATTTTAACAAGATCGTTAGGCAATACCTATGCGTATTAAAGTTTGAGAAGCATGAATTTCTACACTGGGAAACGTTTGACTGCATGCTTGATATCTACCATTTGCCCCTCCAGATCCTCTGTCCACACCTGTCCACTGTATTCTCTGCCTGGGAGGCTGACCTCTATGGCAGCAGAGACAGGGCTTTCACACCCTCTGGCTTCTGGTTAGGTTTGGCCAATGGGAGTCCTAGCGAGAGATCAAAGGATGGGAGAAGGTGGGGTAAGGCTGGCCTCAGGCTGGCTGTGCTCCTCTCCTCTGGTAAGTGAAAATCATCCAAGATATCTGCACATTTTCCTACGTATAAAAAGGCATAGCTTATACTGAGGAACCAACATCCCCCGAGGAGAGGTCAACCAAAGCAGCAAAAGCCAGTGGGTACAAAATAGAATGTCAATTATTAGGTGCTGCCTGATCCTTATTAGGGACAAAATTCCATATGAAGACAGCTACAGAAGAGGAGAATGGGCATGCAGACTTATTTTCACTCTGCACTTTGACATAATTTTGAGGGCCATGGCCAGTTTCATCTAAAATTATTTGGCCCAGATGAATCTGATCTAAGTGAAAGGAATATTTTAGAGTTTTGCACATCAAACACTACAACTCTGACAGTGAATTGGCCCACCCATCTGGTCTGCTGGCCAAGTCCTCCTCTATTTAGCCATATAATCACACACAGGATCCCTAGAGGCTGCACTCAGATGAGTCCAGAGAAAATGGATGGGAAGAACAAGTCTGCCCTTGGCAGACACAGGATGGGTTACTTGGCTGAGACAGGCCTCTTGGGTGTTCACATCTCTGGACCATCTCCTGTGCTTTTCGAATTTCATCACTTTATCCTCATTTTCAGAGCTGCCTTGTAAAATCCATGGGAAACTTTCAGAAGCTACTGAAAATGTTAGAAAACAAGAATCACAGTTGAAATGTCCACAGTAGCTGTGAACTAGGTTAAATTTCTTAAAATTTATTATGAATTCTCTCCATCAAATGGAAAAGAAAATTGGTAAAGCTAAGCACTAAAATAGATATAAAAAAAGAATGTCCAACATGTATAAGAAGCAAAATTTGAGAGTTTAGATCCTTATCACAATGCACATAATAAAAAGTTTAAACAATTTAATCTAATCTGTCACTGACAAGTAGACCTATGGTTAAAAAGGCCAAAAGCTAATTATAACTACAAAAAAATGAACTTGCTATTGATTACTGGCAGGATACAAGTAATTTTTTAATAGACATATATATGCATGAAAGAAAAATGCAAAAAGAAGGAATTAAGATAGAATATCACTAATTTCTCTAGAATATTAGCCCTCAGGCTTAATTAAGGGAAAGAATAAAGAGAAGATAATGGGAAGATAGCCCTGTATAAGATTTTGACTCCTATCCAATTCAAGAAATGTTTACAGAGAGATACTTATGTTGAGTGATACAAAGATGAGGGAGAGGTATATGAGCCATACTACAAAGGGCAATATGAGAAATAGAGATAAACAAAGCTGGAACTGGTGGGAGAGAATTTAATTCTCTTGGTCCAGGTAGCATTTAAGCTCTCCTGGAGAATGACAATGGTTTAAACAGTTAGAGGGGGAAGCGGCTGTGGCTCAATCGGTAGGGCTCCCGTTTACCATATGGGAGGCCCCGGGTTCGGTTCCTGGGGCCTCCTGGTGAAGGCAGGGCCGCCCGCACGGCGTGGTTGGCTGACCCAGCGAGCACAAGCAGCAAGGGGGGGATAAATGAATAAATAAATAAAATAAAATCTTAAAAAAAAAAAAGAAAAGTGCATTAAATCTAAACAGTTAGAGGGAAGGAGGGAAGGAGAGCCCACAGAGAGAAAAGCATAGAAAAGGGCAAGTAAGTGACTTAAGTGAATATTGTTATAGAGTGAATCGTGTCCCCCCAAAGTCCTAAGCTCAGGTCCTGTGGGTGTGAACCCATTGGCACATAGGATCTTTGGAGATGATATTAGTTAAGGTCAGGCCAAACTGAGTCAGGATGGGCTGTAATCCAATAGGAAGAGAGTTCTTATAAGCAAAGGAAATTTGGACTCGGGAGTAGGCATGAGGAGGAGACTGACTGCCATGTGACGAAAGCAGAGATTAAGTAATGGGTTGCCGCAAGCCGCCACCCGAATGCTGGAGAAAGCATGGCTGTGCCAACACCTAGATTTTGGACTTCTAGCCTCCCAAAATGTAAAACAATGAATTCCTACCGTTTGATATAGCAACCCTGGCAAACTGAGAAATATTAATCAGTAATTATCATCGAGTGACAATGTCTCAAGTCATAAAATAAAAAAGAAGAAAACCCTGCTCACTAAGCCCACAGATGGATTTTAAATGTAAAACAATGGTGTATTCTCGTTGTTCATGTGTGTGGATTTGCATTGAACAATCCCAATTTTATCAGCAGTTGCAAACGGTAACCTGCAGACCAAATAAGGCTAGCCAGGGGTTATCATTTGTCCTGGATAGTAATTTTGTATTTGTTTATGATTTTAGCAATATTTAAATATTGGCATCATTCACATTTTTCAAAGTAACAGATTTCTAGCCTCTCTTAAAAAATCAGGTCTAGCAACATCGGGATCACTTTATTTATTTTTGTTACCCTGTCCCTCTATGCATTTGAGTCTGTGATCCCCATTATCTACACTTGTCACCATCATCAGGCATTTTTCAAGACAGTTCAGAAACAATGAGGTTTAAGAACACACAAGATGACTGAACCTAGGACTTCCTTCTTATTACCACTGTTTATATATATTTTATTACAGCACTTTTAAATTTCTGTCAAAGTTATTATTTTCCTATCTGTCTTCCCACTAGATTAAAAATCAAACCAGGGTCTTATCCCTAATTTCCTTTCCAGCATCTAGTATAATGCGTAAGTGTTTAAATGAATCTTCTAAGCCACTGACAATCCCACAGTAACAAAACACTGAACTACAGGCACAAAACACAACTTGGGCCAAAATCCATGGAAACTGTTGAATCACTGGAATATATTCTATCTGCTTTGAGGAAAGTAACTGATTCTGTTTCATCCCACCTAATATATAATATGACAACTGGAAAGGAAAATGTCAATATTATGGCAAGACACTTCTGAGCCAAAAAGGAAACCCTAGGAGAAGCATAAGAGGAGATTAAATTAAGCTATATATAGGGGAGTCAAATTTTACTGACTAAAATGCAAATGTTTTGGGGAGGGAAGATGGCTTGTGTAGAAAGGACAGCATTCTTTATTTCTATAGTTTTCTCTAGAGTTTCACTTTGCTCTCAAGCCCCCAGTCCTGCTGAATTCAGGGAAATGATCTTACTAATAAAAAATGTTTAAGGAATTTGTAAAAACTTCAGTCTCTTCCAATTTAAAACAGATAAATTTGCAATACATTCAAAATTCCAACACCCTAATGGAGTGATTTCTTTCTTCTAGCAGTTTTCCTTCCTCCTCCTCCTCCTCAATATAGCACCTGGATATGACTGTGGTAATAGTAGCTTCTGGTCGCAAGGCTTTGCTCTGAATCACCCTAGAGATGATGTTGGTGACTTCGTATAGGGTGGCTGATCTGATCCAGTCCTGGGCACTCTGTATTGCATCTACCACGTTGTAGATGATCCTACTAGTCTCTTGACCATGGGACTGCCACCCACTACTGAAGTCCAGGCTAGGGCCATAACCTCCATCTCAGTGTCTCCACCTTCTGTGACTTTCCAGTCTAGACTTCAGGCCTCTTCCTCTCCACCAGTTCTCGTAGCATTTCTGCACCAAATCCCGCACAGGGGCCTGGTGGAACTCACCAAAGCTATGTGCTGGTACTTCCTTCATCCATTGTTCCCATGCAATTTGTGGCACAGCACTATGCTAAACAGAGCTTGCCGTTTGCCCAGTCTCAGCCCTGGGAAGGGAAGAGCAAGCCAATTGACTTGGAGGTGTCCCTCAACCATACGAGTGTGTCAGTCTTCCCTTACTACACCCCCATTCCTACATACTTCCAGAAGCTGTAATCCAAAGAAAGGAGAAATGACACTGGCTTCTAAACTTTTGACTCAATACTTCATCTCTCTTTCCTTTCCACAGGAGGAAGGGCTTTCTATTTGAGCTTCTTTGTCTAGTCATGTCATAGCCTAAAGCCTCCCTACACTATAGCTTATAGTAAAATTCTAAGTTCGGATATTAAAACTAAGTTTTTATTATGTAAAGGCAGTATTTTGGAATGTAGAAATCCCTTTTCTTTAAGAGATTTGGCATTATGACTAAAAGATAAGAAATGATCATTTCAATGGGCAAGAGGTCTGCATAATTTACTGGAAATGAACAATATACCATTTTAATAATTTACAAAGTATTATCCCTAATATCTATGACAATCAAGTTCTTTTACATATTTAAAAGTAAATGGATGCTGCTTAGCCACTGTAGTGGTTAAGTGCATGAATTTTGACGACAGACATTCTGGATTCAAATTCTGCTTCTTATAATGTTTATGAGCTGTAAGACCTTAATGCAAATAAATTAAACTTTATGTGCCTCATTTTTCTCAACTGTGAAATAAGGATAATAGAGGTTTTTTCATAGGTTTGGTGAGGTTAGGTGAAGATTAGAAGAGTTAATATATATAAAGACCTGAGAGCTCAGAACCATAATTATCATCATCATCATCATCATCATCACATCAAACTTCAGAAAGCATAATTAGATGCTTCTACTTCCACTCATAATGGAATAACTAGTACTAGACTAGCCCTCCCATAAGCAGCAACTATAATACTGAAAATATATGGAAAAAAACTGCTTTCAGACATTGAAAAATGGAAAGGGAAGCACATTATGTGATACCTAAGGGAAAGGAAACAAACAAGGATAGCTCCATAATCACCCCAGTTTTCTGCTGGAAGCATTTTCCAGATGATGGCACAGGATTGGGTGACCTAAACAGAGCACAGTAGATTTGCTGACCTTAACAAATGAGGATGAAGCTGTAAATAGAATTTGGGAGTGAAATATGGGGGTGGGGTGGGGGGTAAGGCAGAAAAAATATTTGAAGAAATAATAGCTGAAGTTTTCCCAATTATATACCAATTACCGAAAAGCTTAATTAACTCCAAGTAGGACAAATGCAAAGAAAACACGAAGGCACATCATAATAAAAGTGCTGAATACAAATCATGAAAGAAAGATAGTAATAGTAGCTAGAGGGAAGTGGCTGTGGCTCAATTGGTTGGGCTCCCATTTACCATATGGGAGGCCCCGGGTTCAATTCCCAGGCCTTCCTGGTGAAGGCAAGCCGGCCCACGAGCTGACGGCCCGCATGGCATAGTGAGCTGGCGCAGCAAGATGATGCAACAAAGGGAGACAAGCAGACACAGAAAAACACAAAGCAAATGGGCACAGTGAGCACAAGCAGCAAGGGGTGGTAAATAAATAAGTAAAAATAAACCTTTAAAAAAAAATAGAGGAAAATGACACATTACATACAGGGGAAGAACTAAAAGAAAAATCACTGACTTCCCATCAGAAATATTGCAAGCCAGAAAACAATAGAATGACAAATTCAAATCACTAAAAGGACAATAAAAACCTATAACTATAATCCTAGCAAAAATATCCTTGAAGAATAAAGACAAAATATTGACTTTTTTTTTTTTTACTTATAAAAGATGAGAGAAACTGTCATCAGCAGATCTACACCACTAGAAATGTTAAAAGATATTCTTCAAACTGAAAGAAAATGATATCAAATGGAAAACTAGAGCAACAATAAAGAAGGAAGACTTCTGGAAATGGTAAATATGTGGGTAAATCTAAAATACTAACTTTTTAGTTTATTTAAATGATAAATGACTGGTTAATGCAAAAATGTATTATGGATTTGTACTATATGTAGAAGAAAAATGTATGAAAACAATAGCAAAAAGCTTGGAAGGAAAGAAATGGAAGTATACTATTATAAGGTTCTTACATAAAAGTGGCATAATCTTATTTAAAATTAGTCCTTAGTAAGTCAAAGATATATGCTGTAAACCATAGATGAACCACTAAAAACAATGAAACAAAAAGGTTTGCTAATAAGCCAATAGAGATAATAAAATGAAATACTCGGTTCAAAAGAAAGCAGAATGAGAAGAAAAAGGTAACAAAGACTAGATGAGACAATAGAAAACAAATAGCTACATGGAAGACTTAAAAGCAACATCAGTTATTACATTAAACATAAGTGAACTAAACTTATCATTCAAAGATAGACACTGACAAAAACCAGATAAAAAAGTAAGACTTAACTATATGTTCTCTACAAGAAAAGTACTTTAAATTAAAAATAAACAAACAAAAAAACCACCTACATTGGTTAAAAGTAAAAGAATGGAGGAAGAATATATACTATGTAAATACAAATCATAAGAAAGCTGGTGTGGCCACATTAATATCAAAGTAGACTTCAAGTCAAGGAATATTACCAGTGAGAAAGAGATGCATTCCATAATGATAAAAGGGATCAATGAGGACAAAACAATCCTTAATAGGTGGCTTGGTCTGCCTAAGGGCTGCCAATGCAAAGTACCAAAAATCTGTTGGCTTTTATAAAGGGTATTTATTTGGTGCAAAAGCTTACAGGAACAAGGCCAACTCAAGGCACCATAAGAGGTGCTTTCTCAGCAAAGTGAGTTGCTATGTGTTGAAGCAAGATGACCATCAGTCTCTGCCCAGGTTTCAGCCTTCTCCTCCAGGCTCACCCTTTCCTCTTAAGCTCCATGGGCCCAGCTTCTTGAGGTTTCATGCTTAAGTGGTCCTGTTAAAGGATATTCTTCAAACTGAAAGAAATTGATATCAAATGAAAAACGGGATCAATAATAAAGAAGGAAGACTTCTTAAATGATAAATGACTCTCTGGGCATAGGCTTGTCTCTTTCTGGCCTCCTATATCAGTCTCAGCTGCTCTGCTTGCTTCCCAGTTTCAGCTGTGAGCTGTCAGGCAAACGGCTCCTCTCTCCCCGAGGACACAGCTTTTTGAGACTTCTCCGTTCTTTCACATGCCAGGATAAAAAATGATGGAGCTCTCTCTTCCTGTGTCTGTCTCTGTGAGAGTCCATTTATATGAGACCCAGCAAGCAGGCATGGATTCAACCTGAGCCATGCCCACTGATGTAGTTGAATAAAAAACCCTAAATTGGTCTTAACAGGTAATCTAATCAAAGACCCCTCCGCTGAATTTTTTTAAAGTACTTAGATCACATAAATGTTACACAAAGATACAGGGATTCCCATATGCCCTACTCCCCATACCTCCCACACCCTCCCACATGACCATCCTTCATTAGTGTGGCACATTCGTTGCAATTGATAAACGCATCCTGGGGCTTTGCCATTAAGCATGGACCATAGTTCACATTGTAGTCTACACTCTCTCCCACACAGTTCTGCATGTTGTGTGATGATATAAAATGGCCTATATCTGTCAATGCAACGTCACTCAGGATCAACTGAATTTAAATCAATCAAAGGGTATCACATCCAGAAGAATAGATCAGTTTACAAATATAATCTTTCTCTTTTTAGGATTTATAAAATAATCTCAAACTGCCACAATGGGTATGTGCCCCATTACAGAACTTCACATTACATGAAGCAAAAATTGATAGAACTGATAGGAAAAATAAGATGCATACACAACTACACTTGGATATTTCAACATCCTTCTCTCCATAATTTATAGAACAAGTAGACAGAAAATCAGTAAAGACATAAAAGATTTGAGCAACACCCCAACCAACATGACCTAATAGTTATTTTAAAAAATTCTATACCCAAGAACTACAGAATACACATTCTTTTCCAATACAAGTGTAACATTCATTCATCAAAATAGATCATATGCTAATGGATCAAAACAAGTTTTAATAAATTTAAAAGGACTGAATTCAAATGAACTGTACTCTCTGACCATAAGGGTTATAAAGCAGAGGACAATAGCAAAAATATATGTGGAAAACTTCCAAATAGTTAGAAACTAAACAATACACTTATGGATATCCTATATCCATATGGAAAAAATTAACCTCACCTACTACCTCACATCACACACAAAAATTAATTTGAGATTGATCACAGACCAAAACATAAAAGATAATTATAAATTTATAATTATAAAACTTTATAATTATAGAATAACAGAATATAGAATAATATAGAGGAAAACATAGAATAACATTATAACTTGAGGGTGGGCAAATTAGACTTTATCAAATTTAAAAATTCTTCTCATCAAAAGACATTCTTAGAAAAAAGAATCAGCAAATGAAAGGCTGGGAAGTTTTTTTTTTTTCACAATCTATATAGCTGACAAAGTACTACTTTCCAAAACATATAAAGTACCTCTACAACTTAATAAAAAGACAACTTAATAAAATTGGGCAAAAGAACATATTTGAATGGCCAGTAAGCACATGAAAAAGAACTCAATAACTTTTGTCATCAGGGAAATGCAAATAAAAAAACAAAATAAAATACATTACAAACCTTCTATAATGGCTGAAATTTAAAAGCCTGACAACGATAAATGACTGAGAGATCCTGGAGCAATCAGGACTCACATATTGCTCATGGGAATTGGGTCTAACTGTCACAAATTTAAATGTGCACCAGCACTACAGCCTGACAGTTCCACTTCTAAATATTTATCCAGAAAAATGAAAACATATGTACACAAAAGAATTGTATAAGAATATCCATAGCAGTTTATTCATTATAGCCAAAATCTGGAAAAAATCCAAATGTGCTTCAACAGGAGAATTGATATATTGGGCATATTTATATAATAAAACAAGAAATGAACTACTGTTACATGTAACAACATGGATTTAACAACATGGATGAACCTAAAAAAAAATAGGATGACTAAAAGAAGCCAGACACAGAAGAGTACATACTGTATAATTCCAGGTATATGAAAATCTAGAATAGTAATATTCAGTGAAAGAAAAGAAAAGTGTTTTCTAGGGGTGACCAGGAGGTGACAGACTAGGAAGAGCCGTGATGGAACTTTTCATTGTGATGGAATGTTCTGCACTCTGATGAGGTGTTGGTTCCCCGGGTATATACATTTGTCAAAATAATGAAATTAAACACTTAAAGTCTGTGTATTCCATCATATGTAAATTATAGCTCATTTTTTTAATGAAAAAAATAGACAAAGTAGTTGAAGCATGGCTTGAAAACAGTCTTAGAATACCAATCTAAACTACAGACCAATATCCTTATGAATACAGTTGCCAAAATCCTCAACAAAATACTAGCAAAGCAAAATAAGCAGCATATGAAAAGAATTATACACTATGACTAAGTGGAATTTATCCCAGGAATGCAAAGGTGGTTGGATAAACAAAATCAATCAAGAATACATGGTGCAGGGGGACAGATGTGGCTCAAGTGGTTGGGCGTCTGTCTCCCATAAGGAGGGTCCTGGGTTCGATCCCCAGGATCTCCTAATAAAATAAAGAAAAATATAGAAGGCGCGGACGCGCCATCAGGTCCTGCGAGTGGGTGAGCCCCCAGGCCCCGGATGCAGGTGAACTGTCAGGCCCTGCGTGCCACGCAGCAAGATGATGACGTAACAGGAGAGTGACACAAGGGAGAGCCAAGACAAGACACACTGAAAAACCAGGAACTAAGGTGGCGCAGGTGGCAGAACGCTTCTCTCCCACATCAGAGGTTCCCAGGATCAAATCCCAGTGAAGACAGGAGGAGGAGGAGAAGAGAGGGCAGGAAACAGACACAGAGAATTGCCCAGCAAATGGACACAAAAACAGCAAAAATGGGGGGGGGGGGCAGTTAAAAATGGATAAAAAGTAAATAAATCTTTTTTAAAAATGTATAGGGGAGGAAGATACAGACTATAGTTAGTAGTAATACTTTGACGATGCTCTTTCATGATTTGTTAACAAATGTTTCACAACAATGCAGGGTATTTGTGTGTGTGTGGGGGGTGATGTGTGGGAGCCCTGTATGATGTTATGCATGTTTGTTTTGTAAGTTCACAATGTTTACTGAACACTTATAGTTTATGTATGTTCATGTATGAATGATATACTTCAATAAATTGTTTTTTAAAAAAGAATACATGGTATTAAAGGATGAAGTAAAAAAAAAATTACACAATCATCTCACTAGATGCAGAAAAAAATTTGACAAAATTTAACATGCTTTCATAACAAAAATAAATAAAATTTAAAAATAATAAAAACTCAACAAACTAGGAATAGAAGGGAACTTCACCAAAGGATAAAGAGCATCTATACATAATCCACAGCTAACACTATACTACATGGTGAAAAACTGGAAGCTTTTTCCCTAAGATTAGGTACAAGATAAGGATATCCATTCTCACCACTTCTATTCAACATTGTTCTGGAATTTCTAGCCAGGTCAAATAGACAAGAAAAAGAGGAAGAAAAAAAAAGATACCCATATTGAAAAATAAGAGGTAAAACTATCTCTACTTGCAGATGACATGATCTTGTATATTAAAAAATTCCAAGGAATCCACTGAAAAACTATTAGAGCTAATAAATTTAAGTTCAACAAAGTTGCAGAATACAAGATCAATATTCAAGAATCAATTGTATTTCTAAACACTGGCAATGAACAATCTGAAAATGAAATTAAGAAAACAATTGCATGTAAGATAGCATCAAAGAGAATAAAATACTTAGGAAAAAATTTTACCAAGGAAGTGTATGATTTATATGCTGAAAACTACAAAACATTGTTTAAAAAATTAAAGATCTAAATAAATGGAAATACATCTTGTGTTCATGGATTAGAAGACAATATGGTTAAAATGCCAATACTGTTCAAAGTGATGTACAGATTCAGTGCAATTCCTATCAAAATTCCAGTGACCTTTTTTGCAGAAATAGTTACGCTGATTAAAAAAAAAATCCATATAGAAATGCAAGGGACCCTGAATAGGAAAAAAAGTTGGAGAACTCACATTTGCAGATTTCAAAACTTATTAAAAAGTTACAGTAATCAAAAAGTATAGTACTGGCATAATAAGAGACATTTAAACCAATGGAATAGGATTGGGAATCCATAAATAAAGTCATATAATCTACAGTCAATTGATTTTTGACAAGGATGCCAAGACCATTTAATGGGGAGAAAATGGTCTTTGCAACAAATGATGTTAGGACAATGGATATCCACATGCAAAAGAACAGCATTGGACCTCTTATCTGACACCATAAAAAATTTTACTCAGAATGGATCAAATTATTATAAGAGACAAAACTATCAAACTGGTAGAAGGAAACATAAGTATAAATTTTTATGATATTTGATTTGGCAATGGTTTCTTAGGTATGATCCCAGAAACAGCAACAAAAGAAAAAAATAGATAAGTTGGAGTTCATCAAAAAAATTTTTTTAAACTTTTGTGCATCAAAGAAGACTATCTAGAGAGGGAAAATTCAGCCCACAGAATGGGAGAAAATATTTGCAAATTATATATTTGATAAAGGACTTATATCAAGAATATATAAAAGGCTCAGAACTCAATGACAAAGAGACAAATAACCCAATTCAAAATGGGCAAAGATATACAAATGGCCAACAAGGACATTAAGAGATGTGTTTAACATCATTAGTCATAGGAAATGCAAATCAAAACCACAAGATGCCATTTTATACCCACTAGATGGCTGTGGTAGACTGAATTATGTACCTCGATTTAGACTGGTTCTTAATCTTAATCTGCATTCCTGTGGGTATGAATCCACTGTAAATAGAACCTTCTGGAGATGTTACTTTTTAGTTAAAATGTGGCCCAGCTGAATGAGGGTTGGTTAATCCGCTTTACTGAAGTCCTTATAAAGAGAAGAAAGCAGAAGCCAGAAAGAGAGGAGGCCACACAAAAGAAGCAGGAAACCAGTGGAAACCAGAAGGGCACACACAAGGAGAGAGAAATCACCAAGATGGGAGCAGCAATACAAGCCAAGGAACCCTAAAGACTGCTGGCAGCCAGCACTAGAATAATGCAGACTCTGGGAGAAAGCAAGTCTTGCCATTATCTTGATTTGGAACTTCTTTTAGCCTCAAAACCATGAGCTAATAAATGCCTGTTGTTAAGCCAAGCCACTGAGTGGTATTTTTCATAGCAGCCTGGCAAACTAAGACAATGACTATAATCAAAAAGACAGAAAATAACATATATCTTTGTTTCCCATCTCCATAGGATGGATTTCCAGCAGTAAATATTACTTTTCTTCTCCCTTTCCAAATTGCCTTCCCAAAAGGCCATGCTAATTTGTATTTCTATCAGTATTATGAGAATCATTGTCCCACCATACCAATCTCTGTATTTAGAATTTTTTCCCTATTTGTGGCTCTTATAAAGTTTAATGGTGTCCTTTTTATTTTACATTTCTTAATTATCAGTGGTATTAAACCTTTAGTTTTTAGTAACCATTTATATTTCTTCTCTAAATTGTCTAATGATTTGAGACGTTTTTTTCTATTAGCAATTTAGTGATTTACTTATCTGACTTGAAAATGATGTTTGTGTAATACTATTTGTTGTAAACATTGTATCTCATTTTGTCATTTACCTTATATATATGTTATGAAATTTTTGATAAATAATATTTAAAGGATTTATATATTTATAGCTATAGCCTTTCCCTGTGGAATTCCTCCATGGCTCCATACACATAAAAAGTACTTCCCAATTCTAAATACATTAATATTTGCCTATTATGTCTTCAAGATCTTTTGAATGGTCTCTTCTAGGAGTTTTAGAATTCTGGTTCTTATATTTAGGTCTTTGATCCATTTTGAATTAATTTTTGTATATGGTGTGAGATAGGGGTCTTCCTTCATTTGTTTGTAAATAAATATCCAGTTCTACCAACACCACTTGTTGAAGAGACTATTCTTTCCTCATTGAGTGAACTTGGCAGCATTATCAAAAATCAATTGGCCAGGGGAAGCTGATGTGACTCAAGCGATTGAGCTCCCACCCACCATATAGGAGGTCCCGGGTTCAGTTCCCAGTGCCTCCTGGAGAAGACAAGCTGGCACGATGGGCTGGCACAGTGAGCTGATGCAACAAGATGACACAAAGAGGAAACACAATGAGAGACACAACAAAGTAGAAAGCAGAGGTGGCTCAAGCAATTGAGCGCCTCTCTCCCACATGGAAGTCCCAGGTTCAGTTCTCAGTACCTCCTAAAGAGAAAACGAGCAGACACAGAGAGCACACAGTGAATGGACACAGAAAGTAGACAGCAAGCACAAAACAACAAGAGGGGGGGGAATAAAATTTTAAAAAATCAATTGGCTATAGATGTGAGTATGTGAAGGTCTATTTCTGAACTCTCAATTTGATTCCGTTGGTCTATCTGTGTGTCTTTGCGCTAGTGCCATGATGTTTTGACCAAAGTAGCTTTGTAATAACCTTTAAAATTAGGAAGTGTGAGTCTTCCACCTTCATTCTTCTTTTTCAAGATGGTTTTGGCTATTTGGGGCCCGTTACCCTTCCAAATAGAATTGATAATTGACTTTTCCATTTCTGCAAAGTAGGTTATTGGAATTTTGGTTGGGATTGCATTGAATCTGTAAATCATTTTGGGTAGTGTTGACATCTTAACAGTATTTAGTCTTCCAATCCATGAACATGGAATGTCCTGCCATTTATTGAGATCTTCCTTGATTTCTTTAACAAACTTCTGTAGTTTGATTTTCTGTGTATAAGGCACTTACATCCTTGGTTAAATTTATTCCTAGATATTTGATTCTTTTAATTGCTATTGTAAATGGAATTTCTTTCTTGATTTCCTCCTCAGATTGCTCATTTTCCAGGGAATGTCTTACATACCTATGTTAATGACATCCCTCAAAAAGCAATGATTTTCAAAATGTGGGGGGGGGGGTATCTATATTAAACAATATGAAGAACTTTCAAACTACACTTATCCCACTTATCTTGAGATTCAATTTCCCACCCACCAACAAACACATCCACCCAAATTCAGACAATAGTAAACCACTAGATTGGAAAGAAGAAGGCCTGAAACATTATTGACACTTTCTCTCCAACATTGCCAGTTTTCATAAAACTAGGAGATATAATTAATTTCTATGTGAAAAAAATCATTTTATAAAATGCATCCTTGATTAAACCAATTAGTGGATACCTCTGGTTGGAGGAATGGGATTTGGAGGGCAGTACAACTTTACTTTTAAACTCTACATAAAACATTCTTCATATTTACTTGTATTTTTGTGTTTCAATTTTTTTTTAAAGATTTATTTATTTATTTCTCTCTACCACCAGTGTTGTTGCCCCACTCCCCCCACCACCACCCCACCACCCCCTGTTATTTTGCGCTCGCTGTCTGCTCTCTGTGTGTTCTGTGTCTGCTTGTCTTCTCTTTAAGTGGCACTGAGAACCAATCCTGGGACCTTCCGGAGTGGGGAAAGGTGCTCAATCTCTTGTGCCACCTCGGCTCCCTGGTCTGCTACATCTCTTATTGTCTCTATTCTGTGTCTCTTTTTGTTGCATCATCTTGCTGCACCAGCTCTCCACACAAGCCAGCAATCCTGCGCAGGCCAGCACTCCACGTGGGCCAGCACTCCACTCAGGCCAGCTCACCTTTCACCAGGAGGCCCCAGGAAGTGAACCTTGGACTTCCTAAATGGTAGACGGGAGCCCAATTACTTGAGCCACATCCACTTCCCTCAAATGTTTTTAAACAAATTTAAAAATAAGAATCAAAATCAATTCCTCCTCTTTCTGAAAGTTCCCTTCTTTCCAAGTAAGGATGTAATTTTAAGAGGGACATACTTAGGGTATTAAGGGAGGACAATGGCACCACCCAGCCCACCCTAGATCAGTTGCCATGAGACATGAGACCCAGGTTACCCTCATGTCCATAAGATATAATGTGGGGGATAGAGATGAGGTTTCATGCCATCAAGAGACAGATGGATTGATGGCATCTGCTAACCCTCCCCTAGACCCAGGGAGTTTTTATGTCGCTCCCCTTCTCTCTGAATAGTTTCAATTCTTACAAGTTCTACTGCACAATTTAGCAGGCAATTACGCTCAGACAATCCCAGTTTATGTTCCAACAGTTTATCCGTTGATTTGATTGTTTGGTTTCTCAGCACACATTTTCCCATAGACACTGTATTATAAATTGTGGTTAAATCCTTAAAACTGCCCACAAAGGGCTCTTTAAAGTTAATGTATTTGAAATATATACCACAAGTAGTATCATATTAACCATGCTTAACCAGCATGTATAACCCTGTTTATATGGAAGTACATTCCATTTTGCAACTGAAAATGCCAAGATTGCACTGGAGAGAGAAGAGAAGGTAAGAGGGAGGGCTTTGGAGGGCAGAAGCACCTGGGACTTCTTAACTTATGGACGTCAGAAGAAACACATGCCATGGATTTCTCTTGCTTTTTTGCCCTTTTATTAATAGTACTTTAATTTTACTTTGGGGAATTACCCCTAACCCTGTCTCAGTGAATGTAGTCTGGGTGAGTTCCTCCACATCTTGACTCCAGTAGGGGGAGCATGACCCAGGCAGTCCTGGTCACAGTCATTGATTCCAGGATGGCCATGCTGTGTCTCTCCAGTAAGATTATATGCAACAGGAGGGCAGGGAGCTTGTCCTAAATGGACTTGTACCCTCCAGATGCACAGTGTTGGACACTAAGGACACAGCCATGCTTAGATGAGGAAGGGATTAAATGAATTTTGAGCACTAACCATATGCCAGACTCTTCACAGGGTCTACATAGCTTTAGGTATCAAAATACCTTTCTCAGCATAAAACTTGTTGTCTGCTGGGACAGTTTTTTGGGGGGTTTTGTTTGTTTGTTTGTTTGTTTTTTCTGGAAATGCACTATGTTCTGGAAATAAAATCCTATCTACTTTATTAATTTAAAAATATTTGACTTAGGGTTTTTATATGGCTATGATAAGAAAAATATTTAATTTCCCCTAACTATTTTATGGTAATACACAGCTCACTTATTATAAGAAATAATATAATAACACTCTCCTACCTGGATCACAGGTCAAAAACTCTTTTTTGAGCATTTTAAAGGTCAAAAAAATCAATTTTACAAATGAACCTTGTAAAGCACCTACACAAATACAATTACTACTATTACGATCACTGTTGTTTTTATTAATATTATTGCCATCTCTCCTCTTATCCATTCTAAATAATAAGACATCTGGAAAACAGATCAGGACTCATTGAAACCGTATTCCACCCAAGCTATAGACTCCTCAATAATTTGAGATGAATGAATAATTTAAGTCATCTCTCTCTCACACACACACACATATACGCATACACACACACACACACAAACACATACCACCTGAAAAGAAATCTTAAATGTGATTATTTTTCATATAAATAAAATAATTGCTAATTTTCCCTCCAGGGAAGTCACAAATTTTCTATAACTTGGCAGCAGAGCTCTTAATAGAAATTTGCGTTCATGTTATCGGTTACTAGTTTTGCATTTACCCATAAAATTATTCACCTATATTCTAAATATTGTTTTTTGTTTGTGTGTGTGTCTTTTCCTAAATAATCATTCTTTTCTCTTAAACTGTTACTTGAGTATCATTTTTAAAAATTGGCTGTGGTTAGCCTAGCATCGAGTTTGACCAGCAGGAGCCTCAGACGCCGCCCATGAAAATCTTCATTGCCCTAGTAGGAGTCTGTTCCTCATTACCCTTAATATATCCCTCCTTAGAAACTGCCGCCACGTTCTTTCAAGCATCGTCCAGTCTATGACGCAGTGTAATGACCTTCCCCATCTGAGGACACAGTGAGAGTCAGCAACAGAAGTGGGAAGATAAATTCAGTGGCTGCTTGTCCCCGACTAGAGCCCTGGGGCACTCTGGCTTCATTATCTGGGAAAAGGGGTGGGGACTAGCCTCCTTTCTACAGAGTATACCCCAGCAGATAAAAATCGAAACTGGTGAACTGAGCCTTGCTTTGGGGTGTGGCTATGTTCCCAAAAAAACATATGTGGCACTTGGGCACCTGCAGAACAAGCCTGGACACGCTCAAACCATGAATGCTTTCAAACCAAACATCTTGCTTCCATTTTTCATTTGCCTGAAATGTAAACCAATAAAAATAAATAATAAAAAGGCCCAGGCCCAGCACTCTACAGCAAGATTTTCCTAACAGAGCTAAAGGAATCTGGATATCATCTTTTACAGTAGAAAAGCACATTGCAACACAGGATCAGGAAATGCCCAGCAAAAGGCAACAGTCTAGTGCAAAACTCCTGGAGGGAAAGTCAGCAAGAAAGAAATTCCACTCTTCAATTCAGCATCAGCTCTGGCTATAAACATTCTTCAGCTTAGTTCTCAGCTCTGGGCTAGGGACTGTCTTAAGTCTTCTGTTCATTTAGTGTGAACACACCCAGTTCTAATTCCAGATCTGCCCCTTAATGAACCCAAGTCCTTTAGCAAACCATGCCAAAATCTGAGGGCAGTACAGACACTTGATAAATATTAGCTAAATTTACATCCACCTCTCTGCTTCTGGGATTTCTCATTTGGAAAATTGTCTAATTAATGGAGCAAATGAAGTTTCCAGGTTTGCATTATTTGTCATGGTTTAAAAATCATTTTCATATATATTCCCCATGAAATCTTCACAGTAACTGTGGGGCAGAGGTTGAACAAGTATTATCACTATTTTTATTTTACAAATGAGGTACTTGTGGCTCAGAAACATTTTACTAGGCAATTGCACAGCCAGTAAGATACATAGTCATTTAAATCCTAATAGAATTGTGAGACAATTTGAGACAAGAGAATGGATTTAAAACCACCTGATACCTCTCTCTAAGCCAAACTCAGCATATAAATGCATTACCTTCCCCCCAGCATGGGACATGATTCCCGGGGATGAGCCTCCCTGGCACCAAGGGATTAGTACCAAACACCAACTAGCAATGCAACTGGAAAAAGAACTTGACCAAAAGGGGAAAGGGGAAAGACAAATGAGTTTATGTCGCTAAGAAACTTCTAAGTGAATCGGGAGATTGTTCCAGAGGTTACACTTATGCATGTCTCAGCAGGATCTCATTGACTGCCAAAGTAAATATTGCCTCAAATAGCAGGGCTCCTGAGGGCTCTGGAGACATCCAGACACTATAGGCAGGGCTGACAGCTCAGAAGTTTGGTGCCCTGCCAGTGGGCCCTACTTGGGAATTTATGCTCCCCAGTGTGACAGAGTTGGACTCAGTTGTGGTTTCCCTACACATGGCTCTTCTGCCCCCTTCTATCTGACCCTATAGTTAGTACTAGAGTTGATAGGTGTTGTCCAAGAGACTTAAATCTTTGGGCTTTCCATGTGCCAGTTGGGCCCTGAATCTCAACAGAGTTGCAACACCTACTCTCCAGTTCATTGTACTCATCCAGGACAACTAACAAGGAGATAATGATGGACAACAATCATCCCAAGGAACAGAGAGAGTCTGCAACTGCAAGTGAGATAGTCCCATCCATCTGCCCGATGGGATCTAAGTCCCCTCTCAATTAAAGGCAGAGTGGGCAACACCATCCCCAAATCCTCAGGATTGGAAATGAACAATGGACTAGAGTAGACTTACTGATATTCTACTATAGACTTGTGATTCTAGTAGTGGAAGAACTTTTATCATTGATGTGGAGGCAGTGACCACTGGAGGTTCTGAGAGGAGGGAGAGGGAAAAACAGGTGTAATATGGGGATGTTTTCAGGACTTGAGAATTGTCCTGAATGACATTGCAATGACAGATACAGGCCATATATATCTTGTAATAACTTACAAAATTGTGCAGGAGAGAGTGTAAACTACAATGTAAACTATAATCCAGGCTTAGTGGCAATGCTCCAAAATGTGTTCAATTGTAGCAAATGTACCACACTAATGAAGGATGTTAATGTGGGAAAATGTGGGATGGGTAGGGAGCAGGGCATATGGGAATCCCCTAAGTTTTTTATGTAACATTTATGTAATCTAAGTGTCTTTTTTAAAAAATTAAAAAGTATATTAAAAAATAAAACTAAAAAAAATAAAACTGCCTGGTAAAGGGAGAAGATATGGCTCGAGCAGTTAAGCACCTGCTTCCCATATGGGAGGTCCCGGGTTCAGTCCCCAGTGCCTCCTTAAAATCCAAACAAACAAAAAAAGAACAACAAGCAAACAACAACAACAAAAAAAAAAAAAGCTCAAGGGAGCTAATGTGGCTCAGTGGTTGAGCACCAGTTTTCCACATATGAGGTCCTGGGTTAAATCCCCAGGCCCAGTACCTCAAAAAAAAAAAAAAAGAAAACTTCTTGGTATGTAGTAAGCACTCCAGAAAAGTAGTTATCAGATGGGGAAAGAGCACAGTCATTACATCACAGGCTTTGAGTGTTATAACTGGACTCCATCACTTATCAGCTGTGTGAGATTGGGAACTTATTAAATCTTTCTGGGACTGAGTTTCCTTACCTGTAAAATGGGAATAAGAATACCTACCCCTTATGATTATTGTGAGGAACAATGAAAAAATACATAAAGCACATAGAATGTAATTTGAATTCCCCACTGTGCCTCTAGCTGATGAATGTGAAATTAAGACAAGACAATTTATATGATGATAGAATGAGATAATGATTGAAAATCCTTTGAAAAATAATTCCAAAGCAAAGAGAATAGATGAGGAATAGGGGCAGGACTGGTGGAGAGTGCACATCACTACTTCATCATTCTAAATTACTAATTATCTGTGTATGCTAAATCCATAGTATCATGAATATAGATCACTTGAAATAAAAGTATACAATAGGGAAACAATTGCATTGGATGTTGGGGAAGAGGGTGAAAAGAGTTGGAAGACAAAAAAAAAAACTCTGATTCTTAAAATGCCTTCATCTTAGAATTGTTTCAAAGTAATTAGGGCATTTACATTAGAAAATTTAGCAGAAGGCAAAGTTAATAACAGAGAAGTTAAAAATACAAGGCAACAAAAGAGGAAAGCAGTTTGAGAGGAGCTGGAAAAAAGTGTTAACAAGAAATTAAACCTTAAGGGAAGGAGATGTAGAGTGGCTGATACCAAAGGGTCAAAAGTACGGAATTATATCCATCACCTCCCCTAGCTCTCCTGGTCATTATCATATATTAACAATAACCTCTCGGGAAGCAGATGTGGCTCAAGTGATTGAGCTCCTGCCTATGACACGGGAAGTCCTGGGTTCGGTTCTCAGTTCCCAGTGCCTCCTAAAGAAGATGAGCAAAACAGTAAGCTAACATGATGGGCAGGCACAGCGAGCTGATGCAACAAGCTGATGCAACAAGAGACAGAAGGAGGAAAACATAATGAAAGACACAACAAAGTGGGGAATGGAGATGGCTCAAGCCATTAGGCACCTCCCTGCCACATGGGAGGTCCGGGGTTCAGTTTCCAGTGCCTCCTAAAAAGAAGACCAGCACACAAAAAACAGACACAGCAAATACAAACAACGAGGGGGTGGGGATAAATAAATAAATAAAATAAATCTTAAAAAAAAACCTCTCCCTTCAAATTAATATAAAGGAGAAAGAAAGAAAAAAAAAAAAAAACACCTCTCCTTAGCAACAATGTCTCCTCCGGCATCTTACACCATGAGATTCTCTTAAAAAAAAAAAAAAAAAAAATCCTCTTCTCTCTCTTCCTAACAAAAGCTGAGGCTCATCTAGTTTAATTTCTGTTCAAGAGACTCTCAGCAGTCTCAGCCTCCCTATCAAGCTTCAAAGTGGCATTTGATGACTTTAACGGACTCTCTTCAGGTTGGGGCAAGGTGGCTTTATGGTGTCTTGACCTTTTTTTTTAAGAACTTGCAATTCTCTTATTAGGATGATAATGCTTATTTCCTTCCAAGGCCTTTCTGGCACCTTCAGGTAATGTTTCATATTAATTTAATAATGATCCATCATTTTGGAAAGAAACTGTGGTTTCCCTCTTTTGGGCTACTTCTAGGAGATCTTTCAAGAGTGCAAGATAGGCAGTTTTCGTGTATTAGCATATCAACAAAATCAACTCTCTTTTTATAGTAAATTGAGGCAATCTATTTTTTTTTTAGGAGGTACAGGGATTGAACCCAGGACCTCGTACATGGTGGGAAGCAGGCACTCAACCACTGAGCTACATCCGGTCCCCGAGGCAATCTTGAAAAAATGGCATTGACATATATACATATATATATATATGCATATATAATTTTTTTAAAGGCCCTAAAAGACAAATATTAAAAATAAAGCAGAATTTTAGTTTTGGTCCCTGATTCAAATGTCCCAAAAGTGGATATATAGAGTAAAACTCATATCACACTTCACACCAGGTTTGATAAGTACAGGCAAGAAGCCCATAAGCACACTTGCCAAGGGAGCTTGAGGCATACCTGGGGGCCAGTGCCACAACCGCAGGGTTCCTGCCACAGCTCCCAAGGAAGAGTTGTTGATGGACAAATTGCCGCATTTGTACTCTGTGAATCTGCTCCTTTGACCACACCTGACTAGGTTAACGCGGGCCCCTAACCGAAATGAGCCACACGGTAACCTGCGAATGCGAGCTGCAGACAGGAATGGGCAGCTAGCATAGGCACTGCAAGTGTAAACACCACATGGCCAAGCTGTGTTAATGAGGAGCCCAAGAATAATCATCCATGAACTGCTGCTGCTGGCAGGACAGTAAGAAAATGATCCTTTGAGCTTCCTCATCATCATGAGACTTAGCTGCTCCATGGTTTCTGCTCTTCCCCATGAAACCTAGTTGTTCAACTTTCCCTGCACAGCAGAGGCCTCACCATATGGCTAAGATTCCTTATTCCCACACGTATCCTCTAACCATCTAGGCCTAGTCCTCACAAAGAAAAGAGCACAAAGACTCTTTCTTACAGTCTCCTTCTTTACTTATCATAAGAGTTTTTAATCAGAAAATCTCCCTTAACTATTTCAGCCCCTAAATAACCCTCCAGCAGTGAGTATCTCTGCCACTTCCATAAATGTTTACCATGGACTGCCTTGTATTGACAGCTGTTTCATATGTCTACTTCTTGTCTCCCAAATTGGTTATGAATTTTTGGAGTAGAAAGAACTCTGTCTGATATAAAGTTAGTGCTGAAAGTTGACCAACCATCTTCAAGAGGGTTTGGGCTGAGATCACACAGTCCTGTGTTCAGTGGGTGAGCAAATAATCTCCTCCTCCAGAGGTAGAATGACCCAAGCTTGGTACTGCTTCCTGTCTTATTTATTCCTCTTTCTCTCCAAGTCTACATTCGCAAACCCTTTGTACAATATATTCAGTATGTTGAAGGAGTCAAAAATGCTTCCTGGTCCACCCAGGCATGTACTGAATTAAATCAGGCCTGTTACCTCATGCTTCTTATCTAATTTATCTTATTATTTTATCTCTCAGCAAATCTACATTTATAATGTAGATCTTGAAGCTTAAAGCATCATCAGGAACCTTGGTCTACCATTTCATTGCTTTTCATCCCAGGCTCTGGACAGCCCCTAGGTTCTATGAAATCATTCAAAGTTTCTCAGGAAAGCAGGAGGAATGAAAAGAGCACAGTGGACGAAACTTTAAGCCACGTCACTCCCCTCAACACCATTTTCCATATTGGGAACAGGAAGATTTACTCTATAGTACTAAGCAGAAATGGAACCTCGCTCATATAGTGAGAATTGAGAGATCTGGTTTAGCCTCCTGGTCAAAAACAGTCTCCCCGACTTTAGATACATTTTTCCCCCTTTGGACTCAGGTTTTGCCTAGGATTTAAAAAGCCAAGTGCTCTAGGATCTATCCTGGACCCTTAATTATCAACTTGTCTATCAGAACGTGTATTGGGGTCAGGGAGCCTTGCTGCAAAGTGGGACATATTCAAAAGGAAACATTTGATGGTTGGCCTGGGAGAAGAGGTGGGTCCAGATCCCAGAAATTCTATCCTAAAAGTGTCTGACCAGCATTCCTCAATGAGGCAAGCAAGAACCAGCTAAGGACAAGGCAGCATATGGGGAATGGGAATTGGCGTGCAATCTTCCCCGCATAGACAGAGACCAGTGCAAGCAAGCCTTACCATGACGGCGGGCAGACCCAGCTGGAATCCAAGACTCCCCAGCAATTGATGTTCACATGCTTGCTGAGCATTTTCAATTCTGAAGGGAAAACTGTACCGCTGCTTAGCCGTTACATGTTAACTATCTGTTCACAACATTCACTTCCTCACTCCACAATCAGTATGTGTCAGACACTGTCTGGTAATATTCCTCCAGGAAGAATATGCAAGAGAAATACAATATTCTGAAGAGATAATGTTAGGTTTATGAAAATAATATAAATGGGAGAAAAGTGCAGAATAGAAGTAAGACTGTATCTACTTTCCCTTAGAAAATATTTTAGCCATTTAGTAAAATTTCCTGCTTAAGGTCAACACTGAAAACTGACTGAGGGAATTAAAAAACAAAAAACAAAAACAGCCCTGATTAAAGGAAAGGTAGATGTGTAGATGGATGCTTTATCAAGTGGACTTTTGTGTCAGATTATATATCAGTTATGCATTGGATTCAGAAGTGATACAATTTGTCGCATAGCCACAAAATATTTTCCTGCCTGAATAGAACCTAGTTTCTAAGTTTTGGTAAGCCAGAAGTTTGATTAGACTTCTCCAAACTTGGAGGAGTGTTGTAGGAAAATCATGAGCTCCTCAAATCATTTTCCCTTCTGCTTTAGCCACTAGCATTGTCCAAGAACACACTGACTTTTTATGGTACTAAGTGCCTGGCAATTATCCCCACTCCTCACTTACTTAAATTCCTTTATTTTCATTCCTATCTCCAAAATTCCAGTATTTCCCAAGCCCATCTCCATTTTCCTATGAAGTAAAATAATTCTGCTTGCACCTTTTTCCATGAGGATCTGTGTTTCTTTTACATTTTCATTCTCCTAATGTTTAAAGGGTCATATGTGACTGATCTTATCAAAAATTAAGCAGATGCCAAAATGACTTAACACAGAGTCAAGTCCTGACCTGCATTTAGCCTTGGCTGCATAACTTACACTCAATGCCAAATGTCACTTTTGATGTAGAAGCAACTGCTGCACTGTTTAGATGTTCCTGACACCATCTATATCCTCATTGAGATATTTTGCTCAAGGTCTTCCTTCCGTGGATGGATTTATTGTGCCCAAGCCTGGCCATCCTCACCCGAGAGCCCAGGCTAACTGTAACAACCCAGTCAACATCCCCCAGGCCTCCTCCTCTCTCCTGAAGTATAGTTGGAGACTAAGGCGATCTGCACCAGCAGGAAGATGAAGCTGCACCAAAGGGAAACAAGACTCAGGCTTCTCAGCTACATCAAAGGGAAAGAAGACTCAGGCAGAATTTGTCCTTCACATATACTAGGATGAACCTTATGAAACTGCTGCTTTGGTAGGTCAGAACTGGTCTAACATCAGCAAGAAACAGCACGCTCACAAACCCCACTGCGCACAAGAGTATGAACATGAAAGGTGCCTAAAAAGATAGGTAGATTGCTAATTATATATATATATATATATATATATATATATATATATATATATATTTTTATTATGGGTAAAAATCAAAATTCTCACAATACATACAAACATTTGCAAAATGATATATAAATATATATGCATATATGTGTATTTGCTTACAAAAATGTTATTTATATATATATATACATATATTTTAAGAGGTGCTTAGATTACCCAAAATATTACACGGAACCCACTGGGATTCCCATGTTGCCCACCTATTAAACACCACATGTATGGAAAGCTCTTTGAGAGTTTACATTCTTGAGGGTCTTCTATTTTTAAACACTGAAGGAGAGTGACAGATAGCCTGTTCCTCATCTGAGGAAATGAAACCACCACACCCAGGCAAGTGAGACTGATGGAAAAACATGTGAATGAAGGACACTTCTTATTTTGCTCCACCATCCAGAGGACTGATTCAAGAGGGGTACTTCATTGCGGTTGGTAACTCATCCAAACATGAGCCTCAGCGGAACACCACCCTCCCACAGGGCAGGAGACAAGGGGCCAGCCCAGAGAGACGTGACTAATGCGAGGTCAGCCAGGGGTCCCCAGGCTGACACCACACCAACCCCAACCCCATCAATGTCTGGCTTCTGGTTCAACAGTAGCAGCATTTCCTCTCTAAAAGAAATAACCCAAGGAATACAAAAACCCAAGACCTTTCTTGCCTCAACCCACCCATCTCAGGAACAGAGACTCCTTTCAGCAGATCCTACTTCCTTAAGAAATTCCGGTATTTGTTGAGTAATGCTATGTATGACTCTCAATTTTTGTTCTTTAAAAATCTTCTTCTCCTTTATACCCCTCAGAATTTTAAATGAAAGACTCTCCTATAAAATAATATGTATGTCAAGCATACACATATGGTATTTGGCTCTATCTCAAGAATCAGAAGGAAGGAAAAGGTAAGGCCCAAATGTCTGCAGTGAATTAAGAGTATGGTTAAAAAATCATTCCAATAAATCAAACTTTATTTAGCATATCCAGAGAAAACTCCACTATAAGGTTATAACTTTATGGCATTTTATCATTTTGGTCTCATTATTTCTAAACTTTTACCCCCTAAATACGGTTTTTAAATCAAAATAATATTCACCTTCCTTTTAAAAGAAATCCAGCTTAAATGATGTGTATGGGCTATAGAAACAGATACTGCATGCGCACATCTGAAAATGTGCATACAAGCTTCCCTCCATAACCATGATTCCAACCTCAGGAACTCCTGAAACTGAACAGCTCTTTCCAAGTCCATCTAAAAAAGGAAAACCAGTGGGAACATAAGCATATAATCTAACCAAATCTCTGCTCTAAACAAATGAAATAAAAAGATGATCTATTTAATCAAAGCCCATAGGTTCCCAAACTCCATTTCAGACCTTAGTTTTGATTGTTTTGCTTTGTTTCTGCCTTACTTTGCCATTCTTGCCTTATTTTGACTGGAACCCCTAATGATGAGAACAATGAACACTTCTCTATTGGAGGACAGGGGTGGGGAGGAGTTATGGAATAGACAGTTATTTAATGTTTGGGGTGCTGAAAATGTTTTGGCAAAGGATGGTAGTGGTAGTACAACAATGAGAATGTAATTAATACCACTGAATTATACACTTAAAATGGTAGAAATGAGAAAGTTTATGTTATATATAGGTTACGACAATAAGACTTAAAATAATTAAAAATATGAAAAGTAAATTAAAAAAAAAACTTTCCTTCTCCACACTCCAAACTTCATTTCATTCAACAAATATTTATTGAACATTTAGAAGATGCATAGTGCAAAGCTAAATGCTGATAGAAACATAAAACTATGAGTTAGTCATCAACTTCCAGGAAATAATATCTCATAGAGAGAAAAAGCATGAAACCATTGTCAGAGTTTGCCACCATGTACTCCTAGGAAAACACACTGTGCAAATGTGTACTAATGGAGCCGTAACACAAGTCAGTATTTTCCATACAACTTGATTGTGAGACCCTTTTTATGAAACCAATCACTCCTTGGGAAATAATGGGTTAAGTGATGAATAACTTCTTGTCTGTTTTATTCTTTTGCGAAGTTTAGAGGACAGAGGTAGTGGAATAGTTCAAGAAGGACTTCCAGGGGAGACTGAATTTAAAATGAATCCTGAGCTGGACCCTGAGACAAGAATAGAATTTGGATAAACCCAGCAAAGAAAG
Source organism: Tolypeutes matacus (assembly GCA_026826555.1). Taxonomy (NCBI): domain Eukaryota; kingdom Metazoa; phylum Chordata; class Mammalia; order Cingulata; family Chlamyphoridae; genus Tolypeutes; species Tolypeutes matacus. Next base: position 21,372,805 of record JAKSZT010053929.1, on the reverse strand, counting down.
AAAAAAGAGATTTCCTATGAGAGAAGACATGAATGCACCACAAAATTAAAATCAGAAATGAATACGGTACATTTAGGAGTCACTTAAGAGAAGAGTCTTATTAGAAAAGGTTCTTGTTAGGAAAATGCAGCATAAAACCATAAAGGCTGAAAGTACTGATCAGGTGTGAGAGTCTGTTTTTTTTTTTCTAATTTTCTTAACAGCCCTGAAAGATAGGCATGGCTCTGACCATTCTAAAACTAAGTAAACGGAGACTGGAAGAGATCAAGAAACTTGCCCAAGGTCTCCTAACCACTAACTAGCCAAGCTGGGATTTGAACCCAAGACTGTCTGATTCCAAAGCCTATGCAATGCCAAGGCATTTCTCACGAGATCAAATGAAAAAAAAAAAAAAAAATGCTCACACAAATACAACCGCACACCAGAGAAGAGTAAATAGCATGATTACTAAGATGAGTAGAAATCGATTGTGTTAGACTTTAAAAGCTAAATTAGGGGTGGGGGTACCTTTATATTAGAGACAACAGAGGTTTCTGAGTACCAGAGATTTCTCAGAAGGAGACTGACACAAAACTGGTGTTTTAGGAAGATAAACTTAACAATGGTGCTCAGGGCAGATTAGAGGAAGGAAACAGAATCTGGGAGGCCATTTGGAGGGTGTTTCGATGATTCTGATGTGAAGGAATAAAAACAGGGACTAGCATGGTGGCGGTGGCAGTGAAATGGGAGGGACTGATTGCAAGCTGTTTCAAAGCGAGCATTATCAACACTTGGTGACTGACTGAATGTAGGTGTTAAAGGAGAGGAAAGAGTCAAGTTTTTCAGCTTCCTTTCTTCCCTCTATACATCTCCCAGTAGAAAAGCAAACAATGAGGTGCTGAAATGCCCACTGAGCAGAAAAGGAAAGACCAGGCTAATCCTGGCGTTTAACAGAGTCCCATGATGTACTGTGGGGCTGGGTCATTGCAAAGGACCCACATATACATGTGCACATGTGTGTGTCCACCAGGGACGACTATTAAAAAGCACAACCACTATCCTTCCAAGGTTCAAAACTTCTCTTTTATTTAAAACGGGGCCCTTATTCTCAAACACACTTGAGAAACGCTTGTACAAAGGTCAAGGAGACACGGGGCCCAGGTTCTGATCCTACCCCTTGCCACTTTCCGGCTGAAGGAACTTCAGCAAGTTCCTTCAGCTTTTTAAGCTTCCGTCTCTCATCTTCAAAATGGAAAAGATGACTTAAGAAGTTCATTCCAGGCATTAAGTTCTATAATTCCCATAATCAGCACCAAATGACAGATCTTTGGCCAGAGTGAAATATCTCTGGAAGAAACTATTTCTGGCCCCACTATTCTCTCTTTTTGAGCAGATTTATGCATTTGTGAAAATGCTCACGGTCCTGAGGCACAGACCCAATCTCCACTCCACGTTCCAGGGCTCGAGGGCAGGTCTCAATAGCCAGGCCACAAGGAGTGACTGGTGACAATTAGAGTGAGAACACCAGCTACATTTCCTTCTAATAGAAGGGCAGCATTGTGAGGTGCAACAGACATTTACTAGATTAACTGACGATGATCGTGAAGTCATAGCATTCTGCTTTTATATAGATATGTGAGTGAATTGAAACACAACACATAGTAAATGCCTAAATCTCAATTATAATGTCTCCATTCCTTTTGTTTATTAGTAAAAATCTGCCCATGAATGTGCAATTATTGCACTAAGAGGATATAAGTTTTCCGCCAAAAATCTCTGGTTGAGTCACTGTGACTTGTTTGTTTTGCTGGGTTCACCCTTTCTCCCTAGTGAACTCACAGAGCCATGCTCCTTGGTTGGCTACAGACAGAGCCCTCGATATGAAGTTAATTTTCCTTTTTTTTTTTTTTTTTTTTTTCCCTTTTTTTCGGGGGGGGGGGTTAGGCAAGGGAGTGAAGAGTTTATTAAGAAACAAGAAAAGAGATAGGTACACAACCCGAGACATGGGTTGTGGGCGTGCTACATGTGAGATGCCATGGAATTAGTTTCTATATGCAAAATCCCACCAGCATTTCCAAACTTCATCAAAATTTATCTAAATTATTTAAGATAAAAAATATCTAAAATCAAGAAAGCTATAAAATGACTAGAGAAGGGCAGAGACCTTGGCTGGAAATCTACAGGATACTCATGGAGTGAGTGCTGCCAGAACCTTGCACTGAACATTCCATGCTTGCTGTTTCCTCACATGAGCCCAGCAAGGTGCTGCTTTATGTCAACTGCATGAGTCAACTCCCACGGGTGTCTGCTCAAATGGTTAACGACTAGTGCACAGTCCACATGGTTCTCTTGCTGGAAATGAGAATGGGACCATGGCCAGGTAGGGGGTTGCAGATGAAAGAGAGCCAGTGGATTTAGAAACAGTCAGTAAGTCTGGGGGCCATCTGTCAAAATGGAGTGCTCCACTGGCACTAAATGATGACTGTCTTCATTTCCTAGGGCTGCTGTAACAAAGCACCACAAACTAGAAGAGTTAAAACAACAGAAATTCATTGTCTCCCGGTTCTGGAGGCTAGAGGTCTGAAATTAAGGTATCAGCTGGGCCATGCTCCATCTGCAACCTGTAGGGAAGAATCCTTCCTTGCCTCTTCGGGTTTCTGGTGTTTGCTGGCAATCCTTGGCCTTCCTTGGCTATAGATGCATCACTGCCATCTCTGCCTCTTCTATTTCGTAGTAATGAATTCGACCTCCAAAAAGAAGTCTGGCCTTTGTCCCAGCTTCTGGGGAAGTAATCATAACACCCTAGGAATTTCCCATGTTATTCATGGTGGGCCGAGGACCACATCTGATAGTTCCCATGATAAAGAGATGTCACAGTGGGGCCAGCCACACCAGAAAGACCGACAATGTATGATTAGGGAGTTGGCCCTTTGAGCCACATCATATCAGCTAGACCTCTCCAACCTTTGAGAGGGTCAGGGAACTGGAGATTGAGTCCAACCAGGTGAACATTGATTCTAATGAAATCCCATGTAAACTCTGGATGCTCCCAGCTCCTGTGAGCACCCATGATTGATAAGCTACATTGTTGTGCCAGGAGGGTGACACATTCTAACTCCACCTGGAGGGGACGCAGAAGCTTGCATATGAAACCCTCCTAGACCTTACCCCATGTTTCTCTTCTTTTGGCTTCTTATTTATTCCCTTTTACTATGATAAAACCAAAATCTCCCCCAGGTAACCACTATTCTGCCCTCCATGTCTATGAATTTGCTTATTCTAAGCCTTTTATTTTTTAACCATTTTTATTTTATTTATTTATTCATTTCTCCCCCACACCCCCTTGTTGTTTGTGCCTGCTGTGCCTGCTTGTTGCATGCTCATCCTCCTTTTTATTAGGAGGCACCAGAACCAAACCCTGGACCTCCCATGTGGGAAGGAGGCACCTAATCGCTTGAGCCACCTCCGCTTTGTTGTGTCTCTCATTATGTTTTCTTCCCTGTGTCTCCCGCTATGTCATCTTGCTGCACCAGCCCACCATGCCAGCCCATCATGTCAGCTCACTTCTATTCAGTTTATCTTCTCTAGGAGGCACCAGCAACTAAACCTAGGACCTCCCATGTGGCAGCAAGAGCCTAATCACTTGAGCCACATCCACTTCCCTAAGACTTTTATGTAAGAGAAATCATACAATATTCATCCTTTTGTGTTTGGCTGATTTCACAAATTACGTCTTCAAGGTTCATCCAGGTTGTAGTGTGTATCAGCACTTCATTCCTTTTCGTGACTGAATAATATTCCTTCATATGGATATGCCACATTTTGTTTATCCACTCATTTGTTGATGGACATGTGGGTTGCTTCCAAACCTTTGGTTTTTAATTATGCCACCACTTCTTCAGAAGACATCACCTCCCAGTTCCTGTGCTGGCCATCCCTGCCTGTTTGGAGTCTTTTTTCTCACTCTTTCCTTATTCAAAAAGGTAACTATATTGTATTTCAGGTACTATGAGATCTTACTGCATTAAAAGTCAGGCTCTTGAATAAAAGGGGGAAAAGGTAAAGACAAATGAGTTCAAGTGGCTAAGAGACTTCAAAGAGAGTCGGGAGGTCATCCCAGAGGTAACGCTTACGCACACCTCAGTAGGAGCTCATAGAACATCTAAGTGCCTATCACCCCACTCAGTGGGGTTCCTGAGAGCTCCGGAGACACCCTGGTCCTATATAAGGGGGGATAGCCCCAGAGACTGATGCCTTATCAGTGAGTTCTATTTTGGAATCTGTGCTCCTGAGAGTGACAGAATTGAACTCAAATAAGTCCTCCCTGCACATGGTTCATCAGTCCCTTCTATTCAAACCTATATGTGATGCTGAAGTTTTTAGTTATACTGCCAGAGACTGGAGCCTCTGGCCTACCTATGTGCCAGGTGTGCATGGAATCTCGGTGGAGCTGCAACTCCTACCCTACAGTTCAATGGACTCATCCAAGTCACCTGTCAAGGAGATAACGATGGGCAATGGCCATCCCAGGGAATGGAGAGGGCCTTCATCTGCAGGCAGGATCATCCCACCTACCATATCCATGGGATATAAGCCCTCTCTCACTTGGAGGTGGAGTGGACATCACCATCCCAGTCCCCTCAGGATTGGGGGAAGAACTATGGACTAGGGTGAACTTGATGGTATTCTGTTGTACACATATGGTGATTCTAGCAATGGAAGAAATTATAACAGTGAGGTGGAGCCAGTGGCCACTGGACACTTTCAGGGTAGGGAGGGGATGTGCAGTTGAAATACAGGGGCTTTTTCGGGATTTGGAGGTTGTCCTGAGTGCCGTTGTGGCAACAGATGTAGGCCATTTTAAATCAGCACACACCACTCAGAACTGTGTGGGAGAGAGTGTGGTCTACCATGTGAACTGTGATCTATGGTTGGTGGCAAGGCCCCAGGATGTGTAAGTTCATTGAGGGTGGTGGGTCACACTTGTGGAAGATATTTGTGTGGGATGTGGTGGGAGGTGTGGGAGGTAGGGAACATGGGGAATCCCGGTAGGTTCCGTGTAATATTTTAGGTAATCTAAGCACCTCTTAAAAAAAAATATATATATATAACATTTTTGTAAGCAAATGCACATATATGCATATATATTTATATATCATTTTACAAATATTGGTATGTATTGTGAAAATTTTGATTTTTACCCACAATAAAAAATAATTAAAAAAAAAAAAAAAAAGAAGTCATGCTCTTGGGATTCCCAACCCCTTTGCCTTTTGTTTTTTTTGTGTGTGTTTGTTTTTTTTTTTAAGATTTATTTTATTTATTTATTTCTCCCCCCACCCCTCATTGTCTGTGCTCCCTGTCTGCTCTCTGTGTCCATTCATCTTCTTTTTAGGAGGCACTGGGAGCTGAACCCAGGACATCCCATGTGGGAGGGAGGTGCCCAATCACTTGAGCCACACCCATTCCCTGCTTGTTGTGTCTCTTGTGTCTCCTCATTGCATCATCTTGTTGCATCAGCTCGCCATGTCAGTCCATCACACCAGCTCACTGTGTTGCTCGTCTTCTTTAGGAGGCACCAGGAACTGAACCTGAGACCTCCCATACAGGGGCAGGTGCCCAATTGCTTGAGCCACATCCACTTCCCTGCCTTTTGTTTTCAGTATTAGTGAAATTACTTGCTTCTTTATACAAGCAAAAACCGAGGTCAAAGTTCATTCATGAAGCTATATCATTATTTTCTTTCTTTAGTTAGAAAGTGCCATTGTTTTACCAGCTGTTTTTACAGGCTAGAAATCCAACAAACTTGAGAGGGCTTTTAAGCCACAAATCAAAATGCATTGCCATAAAGCTTAATGCTATCCAAACACATCTACTTTTGTTTTGTTTTGTTTTGTTTTGTTTTTCTCTTTGCTTTTAACATTTTCATTTTATCCAAATGAAGTAGTTGGTTGCTCTAAAGCTGTTTTGTGCTCAGTATAAAATTTGCTTCTATCCAAGTCCTGATTTTTCTGGTCTTGGTACTGAGCTCACAGTTCCCTGAGAAAGAAAGCCATCCAACTATTTTTAGAGGAGTAATGCATTTTGTTAATTTACCAGGATGATTCCATGTTAAAGTTATTGCAGCTTATCAGATACCCAACTCCTAGAACATGCTAAATTAGTGCTGAAAATCACATAGAAACATCCCCAGCATGCCAAAGGCACCCAGTACAGGGTCACTGTTGTAGAAATAAAATGCCCATTGTTGCTTGATCAAACATGTAGTGCCAGCCAATTCAGTAATATCAAAGTTTCTTTTTAGTTTTCAGTCATTTTCTATAATTCTAAAGCAATATCTATTGTCTTCAAAAATCGAAGCTACAGGCATGTTAGGTTAAAATACATGAATTTTAGAATCTGAACAAGACAGTTTTCTAGGGCAAAATAAAAAAATATAAAAGCACTTCTTAGAAATTTACTTCTTTAATCCATCAGTGACATTCTGTATAATGTCTCTTTCTTTGCTCTGTAAATTGAATAACTGGAAATCTGGGGCATTTTCCCAAGTAATAAAAATAAAAGAACTGTGTTCTAGGGAAGGAGGAAGGAGTGAGAGTGTAACTGTACATGAGAGCAGAACATTTTGCCCAGAGTACACCATCGATCATGTTTATTGAATCTAGCACAATGACCAAAAAAAGATCGAAAAGAACAATATAAGAAATTGAGTTCAAAATTATGACATAATCACTTTGAATGAGGACCTAACTGAGCATGAGAGATTACTCTCTTCCTCTTATCCTGAAAATCTTCAGGCAGAACCTAATCCTATCCTCTCAGTGCCTGAACCTCATGTCCTCAGACTAGCTTGCCATCCCGTCTGGCCAGAATTGGAAGCTGGAGCCAAGGAAGAGAGAAACAGAATGGCCAATGAGAGGCAATAATATAGTTGTGGGAGACCGGGCCAGAATAGGGCATGGAAAAACTTAAGAGAGACAAAAAACCTTTTGTTTCCATTTAAAAACATACTCTAGAAGTCAGATTGGACAGAGATATTTAGTTCTCATATTAAAAAAAGAAAAAAAGTGAAAATTCTGCCTTTTCCATCATTCCTTGATACCAGTCGGCATTAAACTGATGTGTACAATATGAGAGGAAAATCCCACCTGCCAAAGTCTGTGTACATCTCTGTCTCCCATAGCCCACCTGGTTGTCTCCATCAAAGCGCTTATTGCATGTCCCTCTCTCCCCATCAGACTCTGAGTGCCTCAAGGCTGAGGCTGGGTCTATCCTATCTTTATTGCCAGGGACTGGCACAAAATAGACAGTAAATGTTGTAGAGTGAATGAATGAATGAATAAATGAATTTTCAAATTCAAAACATATCACAATGGAAGAGCAGCAAAATCTCACTTAAATTTCTTACCCATTGCATGGAGTTGTTCATTTAATTGCATGCTGCACTTTAATCTGAAGCCGTGCCTTCCATATGAATATTTAATTATCCATGCATTCATTCCAAAAAGTATTTCTCCAGTGTTCTCTAGCGCCCACCATTTACAAAGCACAATGCTAGGCACTAGGGAAATAAAGGTAAAGAAAAATATGGCATGCTGAGGACACAATAGCAAACTTTCCCTCAATATTTTTCACAAAGGTAAAAGAGAAAAGGAGAAAAAAAAAAAAAAGAGAGAGAAGTTAAATAATGAATAATAGCTGCCAGAGAGAGGAGTGAAGATATGCTCAAGGGAGAAAGAGATGTCTTTCAAAGGTGATTAGAGAAGAAGGGCATTGCCAAAGCAAAACAGTCCAAAGAAAAGCATTCTAGAAGGCAAGGAGTTATAAAGTAGATCCGGAGCAGTAAGAAAAACCAAGTCTGCCAACTCATTTTTATATTGCTCAGGGCAAAGAAAAAGACTGCCTCACTTGTCTGGAAAGGCTCTGAAAAAGTCCAGCTGTTCTCTGGAAAGCTAAACGCCTTCCTCAGGAGCTGAGCTGAGTCTTGCAGACTGATTAATAAAACATATACAGTTCGAGAGTAAACACAAAACTCAAGAATGTCTTGCTGTGTACTTTGTGGTCAGCAGCGTACTGCTTCTAACATAAAGCTATTGTCCATAGTTGCTGACTCACGTTCCTAAACTTCACAAACAGCTTCCATTTTGTAACACTTTTAACAGGCTAGTTGGCTTTATTGTGAATATTTGATCTGAATCTACTTCCAGAATGTCCAGTGATATTCAGAGATTCTTCATAGAGCATCAGAAAGGGGCTCATATTTGTTGGTGATTTCTATTTCTTTACCTAGGTGGTAGGTACACAAGTACTTTATTAGTCTTTAAATTATACATATGTACTATATATACTCACTTAGAAATATGATATGTTTCAAATTATTTTAAAAATATGCTACTGTGGCAGATCCTGTTATTTGCTTATCCAATATCCATTCTCCCCATTCCTCCTTGCTAATAGCACCTTGGTTTTCTTTGGCATACCAACCCAGTTACAGATCATCTCTAATCAAAAGTCTTTTTGGGGGGCGGATATGGCTCAAATGGTTGGGCATCCGTTTCCCATATGGAGGGTCCTGGGTTCGATTCCCGGGACCTCCCAGTAAAATAAAAGAAAAATATAGAAGGTGCGCAGGCCCCCAGGTCCCATGCGTGGGCGAGCCCCCAGGCCCTGTGAGCAGGTGTGCCGCCAGGCCCCACGTGCAGGCATGCCAGGCCCCACCGAGCCACACAGCAAGAAATGATGATGTAATAGAAGAGTGACACAAAGGGAGAGCCAAGACCAGATACACTGAAAAACCAGGAACTAAGGTGGCACAGGTGGCAGAACGCCTCTCTCCCACATCGGAGGTTCCCAGGATCAAATCCCAGTGAAGACAGGAGGAGAAGGATGAGAAGAGAGGGCAGGAAACAGACACAGAGAATTGCCCAGCGAATGGACACAAAAACAAAAAAACGGGGGTGGGTGGGTAAAAATGGATAAAAGTAAAATAAATAAATAAATCTCTAAAAAAAAAAAAAGTGTTTCTTACTTTTCCAGCTGCTCTTACTGATGAGGGTGTCCATGTCCTGACCAGAAAGTTACACAGGGAAGTCTACTGGTTTTCCAGGAACGTTTTCACTTTGTCAGGGCAGATGTGCTTGGCACTGCCCTTACTCCCTGTTCTAGACATCCATGCCTACACAGCAAACCACCTCAAACTTAGTGTTGGAAAACAACAACCACTTTATTTTGCTCACAGATTAATTCTGTGGGCCAGGAATTTGGACAGGGCAAACGGCTTGTCTTTATTCCGTGAAGTCTAGGATGACTCAAAGGGCTAGGGATTGGAATCATCTGGAGGCTTTTTCACTGCCAGGTCTGCTGGCTGGGCTGAGGTGATTCACAGGCTGGCTGGGCCCAGCTAGGATTGTCTACCAGAGCCCCTACATTGGACTTTGCATATGGTGTGGACTTCTCACAGCACGTTGTCTGGGTTTTGAAAGGAAGTATTTGGAGAGGAAGTGTCCCCAGGGGAGAAGCCAGAGAACATTGTTCCAAAAGAACCAGGCAGAAGCTGCATGGACTTTTATGATCTCATCTCAGAAGACACATGATGTCACTTAACCATGCTCACTTGACATATGTTGGTTGAAGTAGTCACAAGCATAACCCAGATTCAAGGGAAGGAGGCATAGACTCCACTTTTCAGTGGGAAGTGTCAAAGAATCAGGGGACATATTTTTAAAGTATCATACTCCTCAACTCTCTCGTTTGAAAAGGAGGCCTGTTGCCTGGAGCTGCAGCAGCCATCTTGCAACCACGAGGCGAAAGCCAGGAAAATCACAGACATCAGTCCTGACAATATTGAGCTAACAAACTGTCTTGGTCAGCCAAAGGGGTGCTGATGCAAAGTACTGGAAATCGGTTGGCTTTTATAAAGGATATTTATTTGGGGTAAAAGCTTACAGTTACAAGGCCCTAAGGAGTCTAACTCAAGGCTTCTTTCTCACCAAAGTCAGTTGCCACGTGTTGAAGCAATATGGTTGCTGATCTCCGCAAAGGTTCAGCCTTCCCCTCTGGGCTTCATTTTTCTCATCTGTAGGCTGGCATAGGGCTTGTCCCTCAGGGCTTCCTCTATTTTCTGACATAGGTCTCATTTCTTTCCGAGCTTTCTATATCAGTCTCAGCTCTCTTCCCAAAGTCAGCTGTGAGCTATCAGGCAAATGGTCCATCTATCCCCGGTGCTTTAGTTGTTTGAGGCTTCTCCCTTCTGTCACATGGCAGGATCAAACTGACAAAGTTCTCTCCTCTTCCAGTGCATCTTCTTGACACACCAAGGAGGTGGGGACTCAACCTGAGTTACACCCAATCAGAAGCCATAAACTGATTTTATTAATCAGAGGCCCCTCACTGACTTTAATACAATCAAAGGATATCACACCCAAAGGAATAGATTAGTTTACAAACACAATCTTTCTCTTTTGGGGATACATAAAAAATCTCAAACTGTCACACAAACCAATCAGAAAACTGCTACCTTCAGATTTTTGATAATGTAAGAAAAATACATTCTTATTTGTTTAAACCAATTTTAGATTCTTTTGTTACTTATAGGCAAAAGCATTTCTAAGAAGTATACTACTCCTCCCAGAGACAGACTCAGAATGGCATTGATAGACCTGGACTGGGAAGAAGCAGAGCAACATAGGATTAAGAAAGCTGTATGGAGGTGTTCTAATTTTCCATTATTATTTTTAAGTTTTTAATCAGCTCAGGTTAAATCTCACAGAATTTCATAAGGAAGCATGTTTGTAATTAATTGGCATAAAATTTGTATATAAAACTGACATAAAAAACGCATTAGCCTTAAATATTTGTGGAGCACTAAATGACTACAAAGCCACATTATGGTCTTCAGCCTTAAAACTGGATTAGGTGATTTACACACTTATTCCCATTCAGAGTCAACCTCCAGCAAAGAAGGAAATGAAGACATTTGTCTCTTCCAAGGAATTAGGCTCTTAGAAAACAAAGCCTGGAAGAGGTGCCAGGTTCTCCAGAAGAATGAAGAAAAGCCAAGTACTCCTCCAAATAGAAACTCGAGGAAAACCTCAAAGGCAATGGGTGCCTTCCTACTCCCTCTTACAGCTGGGCCCATCCCTGCCCCACTACCTAGTTGAGGACACTGAGGAACAGAGACCCACCACCCATACCCAGCCCGCTCTAGGAACTGTTTCCTGAGCTCACCAGTGTGAGTTTGCTGTAATGTCTATTTAATTCATTGGGCTGAGCACACTGCCTCTTAAAACACATGCTCATTTTATGTGCAAATGAAATTCAGCAATGTAAATTAGCTCTTATTTTAGAGAATAGTTATCCCAGGGTTCCACAGCTCTAGATTTCTGAGCCTAAGAGGACTCACTTTAGAAGCTGCTCTAGAATTTAATAAAGCTCCAATAAATGGCATTTCCCTCTGAGATACATGGAATGCTTTGAGTTCAGTGATCACATCAATTGAAAATGCAGGAATTGTTCTCTGAGAAGCTTCTGCTTCCCATCAGATAATACAATTCGTTATTCTCATGGACATTTCAGCGAGTGCTCAGACCTCTCACCACAGAATCCTCCTATGGGGAGTTTTCCCATATTGACTTAGTGAAGGCCAGCTTTCAGGCCATGCCAGGTCCATGAAGAAATGCAGCCCCGAGCATCTGGACTCTGTTCCATAGCCTCCTGGCATGCACTGTGACAGTCACCCTGCTCCTGAGAGACCTCTGGCATTGATCCGCTGGGGAAGCCCTTCTCCCTGGATCTCCAATGGAAGGTTCCCCATGTGAGCATCGCTTGTCAGCCCCAAGGGTCTCAGCTAGGACCTTGCACTCCTTGCAGTCATTGCAGACCTTGAAAGGCTCAGGTTCCTAAACCCCATCCTCTATCCAATAAGCTCTAAAAAACACTCGACTCTAAATCCTAGGGATGGTGCCCAGAGCATTCTGACAACACAGAATGTTAATATAAGACAGAGTCTTGTTTTTAAAGGTAAATAGAGAAACACGATTGCCATTTTTTTAAAGCTTCCAGTTTTCTCAAATTTTCCATTTGGATGGTATGCATGAAGCCCAACCTCAGTGACCCCAGCTAGTCATTATCATTACTAATGGCATAATATAACAGATGTTTATTTGGATAATGATGCTGACTCAATAGTCTAGAGGGAACACTCTTACAGAGGAAAGAGCTTTAGTCAATACTGTGCACTTGATAAACTGCTGGCCCTGAACTGGGCAGAACGGGGTTCACTGGAGAAACTGTAGAGCTCCATTGTTAGGTGGTGAGGTGTTTGCGTGTGCGTGTGTGTGTGTGTGTGTGTGTGTTTATGTGCAGGTGCATACTTGTAACAAGTCCTTTTAGAAGAAGGGAATCTTGTATTTTGTGAGGTATTCTGTTTTGTTGCTTTTCTAGCAATACTTAACCCTGTTGTACTCTGGGAAGGTCAAAGCATCTAATAGACATTACCTCAGCAGGCCATGCAAAAGACCTGCAGTCTGCATGGTCAGGTATTATTGTTTCCAGAATTGGCATCTGACTGCAATCCCTAAAAGAGCTCTTGAATGCTACCCAAAGCAGTCCTACCACTTCAAAGCTCGCAGATGCTTAAATTAGATTAAAGGTGAAGGTTCAAGGAAGGAGGTTTCTTTGTTTCTAATTCCTACCATCTGGTCTAAATCCGACTCCAGGAAGAAGCAGGCTGGCAGGTGACAGCTTAGAGCATGGTGGGTCTTTACAAATGTCACCCAATCTTCTTTTGCTTAATTGGTACTTTCATTTGCATAGATTTGCATAAAGTATGCATCTATCAGGATCCTTTTGGCACTTGTTTAGGATTAAAATAATTTTGCTATTTTTAAAGTGTCAATTCTTGGCAGCTCTTTTTTTTTTTTTTTTTTTTTGTTACCTACCTACTCTCTCAGACCTTATCAGTAGTCCCTCTAGTAGGAAATCCCTATGGTAGCTTCTCTGTCAATGGCAACCTCATTCATTCAATAAATATGCATTGAATAAATGAGTGATGCCAAGATCTTGACCTGTCATTCCCAGGTATGGATTCTTAGACAACATCAGCCTCTTTGGCTGGAGGTCAAGTGAAAGCTAGGCTAGATGTGAGGTGCAAAATGAAGGTAGAGCCTGCCCACCAGCTGGCCACAGAGAAGACAGTGACTCCTGAGACCCCAAAGCAGGTCAGTGGAAGGGGCCCTGGCTTGAGGCTGCTGGAGCATCCTCTACTAATGTGTGGCCTATACTTTCAATATTGAAGAGAATGGGAGAGATAAGTGGGACAGAGGCAAGTTGGAATTTGCCTATGTGGAGACAAACCCTTCCTCCAATTCTTTGAGTTTCTTGCTCTAAGCATTTTATGTTGAAACCCTCTGCTCTGATTTCTAGGAACATTGCTTTCTTCTCAGCCATCTGAAGGCTTCTGGAGAGAAGCAGAGTAAGTTTCCCAAATCCAAACCACCCATCAAAATGAGGCTTTTTTGTGCTGTAAAGCAGGTTTTCCTTCTCTCATTTCAATGTAGGGATCTCTAAAGAATCCACGCAGCTGGGTGGCTCTCTAGCCAAATGTACAGCAGCATGGCCTGGAGAGAGTGTTAAACATCCTCCCTGGCCTTACCCGCAGAGAATCAGATGAAATAGCCATGGAACAACTTTGGGGATACAAATGTAGATGCCGAAAAAGCACTTCCAGGTGATGCTGAGCAGCAGCTAGAACTGAGAACTCCAAAGAACTCACTCGGTTTACCAATGAAGGAAAATTAATTCAGAAGCACAGGACTCAGCCAAAGCCCCAAATACTTGTTAGTGGAAAACCAGGACCGGAAATCACTTTGTTCAGTGCTCCTTTTTCCAACGCTCACATGCTGCATGCTCTTCCCCGAGAAAGTTATTATCAAAAATTTCAAGGAAAAGAAAGAATGAAACAAGGTGGGGTTTGCAGCCCAGGGCTGGGATTAGGAGAAAAGTGTGTCTGCTTTAAAGGTGGTGGTGTCTCTGGTGAGGTAAAGAATGGAATCTCTTTTAGGGCAGGATTATGGTCTCAGCTTTGCTTCTACAGAATCTGAAACTAGTTGCTCTCAGAGGCCTCTTCAATAAATGAGTCCATCTGGTGACATAAGACTCTTCTCAAGAGCCATTCTCCACTGCTTTAATTGGCCTCCACTTCGCAGTCAGTTTTCTGATATGGCCCAGAGGTGATAACTGGGAATGAAAAATGGAAGTTCCTTATAATCTTCCCAGGAATCCAAACAGCCCTTTAGACATTATTTGTCAGAAGTAATGGACCCTAAATCTGAACACCACCAAGGACTGATATTCACCTGAACAACTCCTTGGCCCTCCTTGAGGCACTTTCTGGAATCTCTGGGCTGTATTTTACTTTGCCACAAAAAAGCATTAGAGCCTTAATCTAAAGCCCCTTGGAAACTTCAAAGCTTAAGAAGTTACTGGAATACAAGACCACAGCGGTCAAGAAGACCCTCATGGTTGCCCTTAACTCTCTGTATTTGCAAGGATGAACTCTAACAAAATGCAGGTCTGAAGTCTATGCTACACTGCAAAGGAACATTCTTTCTAAAAGTAACCTGGAGTCAGACTGTATCATGCTTGGTACTCTTATCCCAAGATAACTGATAAGTGGAATACAGCACCGCTGTTTGACTTCCATTACATTCTGTCACACATGAGCTTTTGTGTGTTTCCCAACCCACCTCCCAAATAGTATGCATTCAGCACCTATTTTTTGTATGATGCTTTGCATTTGTTGCTTCAGCTCATCTTTACAGCAATCTCATGAGCTAGGTATCATCATCTTTTACAAATGAAGAAACTCCCCCCAGTCACTCACCTAGAAAATAACAGTGCCAAGATTGGAACTCGTTTGTTCAGCTCCAAAGGATATGCTCTTACTACTAAGTACGCAACCTCCCAAAAAAAGCAAGAGGAGAAGGGAATGGCTCAAGGACTATGTTCAATCTTCCCTGCTTTAGAATGACTCTGCCCTAACCTGGTGTTTAAAAGTATAATTTGAGCACCATACCTATAAGAACACCTCCTTATCCCTTATTAGAGATTGAATCATGCTCCCCACAAAAGAAATGTTCAGGTCCCAACCCCTGGTCCTGTGGGTGGGAATCCATTTGTAAATAGGACCTTTGAATAGGTTGAAAATGTGAAGATCTTTTCAGTCTACACCTTTACGTCTATTGTTCTGCCCTTCCTTCAATGCATCCCTTCTCTGTCTCTTTCTGTCCAGGCTGGCAGTGGTTCTGCTTACACAAAATTTTGCAAAAACCTTGTTGGATATGCATGCATTTCAAGAGGATCCAAACCATCAGACAGATACTTCCTGGATAACTGCATTTTGAATCTTAACTCCCGCTGAAATGCCTGAATGGATCCATGCTCTGCCACACCCTCTTTAGCAAAGGGTTGTACAGTTAAATCCTCACATGGATCCCTGTTCTCTGGGAATTAACTTCCCAAAAGCTCAGGGAGGTCCCTGACAGTTACTTCTGGCCCTCAGAGGATGCTATGCACATTTCAGAACCAACAATGACTGGTTCCTTTGTGTTTTAAGAGTTTAATTCTCAGCTTATCCCCTTCCTCTCACATTTTACTAAAAGCTGCAAGGAGAAACCAGGTAACACCTTCCAGCTGAATATCCAAGTTCATTGCTTTAAAGTTCCATTTTCAACTGGAACACAATTTTGTCAAGTTTTCTGCCACTTTATAATAAGGATCAACTTTCCTCCGGCTTCCAATAACATATTCATTCATTTCCTTCTAAGTCCTCATGGGAAGTGACTTTAGCATCCATATTTGACCAACAGTCTCTTCAAGGCAATCTAGGCTTGTTCTATAAAGCACTTCACAATTCTTCTGGCCCCTACCCATTACACAATTCCATAATTTGTTTGGAATATGTTTCCATATTTTTAGATAATCATCATAGCAGCACCCCACTTTCTGATACCAAAAACTGTTTTCAGTTTCCTAGTTACTAAAACAAATAACACACAATGGATTGGTTTAAACAATGGGAATTTATTGGCTCACAGTTTTGAGGCTAGGAGAATTCCAAAATTAAGGCATCAGCAAAGTAATGCTTTGTCCTTAAAGACTGTTGCATTCTAGAGCTTGCTACCTGTTATCCTTGGTCCTTGACTTTTCTGTCACATGGCAGCCTCCCCCCGTATTCTCTGATAGTCTGTTCCACCCACTTCCAGCTCTGGCTGCTTCCTGTGCCTTTCTCTCTCTCTGTGGCCTTCACTATAAGGCCTTCAGTAATGGGATTAAGACCTATCCTGATTCATCTGGGCCACACCTGAACTGAATACTCTCATCAAAAGGTCATATTGATACTGGGTTCACACCCACAAGAATGGATTAAGAATATGTTTTTGGGGAGTGCATAACTCCTAACCATCACACTGGGAAAGGGAGGGGCCAAAACTCCAGTTTTGGGGAAAAGCATAGCCTCTACACAAAGTCTTGGAAAGGGTGGAGCTGCCACTCCAGAAGGCCCAGGCGACAAAACTTTGATCCACAGATGACTCTCAGACCTTGAAATCTAATGGAATTTACTCTGCTGGTTTCTGGACTTGTTTGGAACCTGTGACCTCTGTTTTCCAGTTCTGGGAAGGGAATGTTGATCCTATGCCTGTCCCTCTACTATATATTGGAAACAGATAACTTGTTTTCTAGGTTTCACGGGTCCATAACATGGAGGGACTTTGCCTTAGGACAGACCATGCCCATAAGTGATTCTGATGAGGCTTTGTATTTGGCATTTTTACTGAAATGACTTAAGGCTTTGGGGATGTTGTGATGGAAAAGACCATATTTTACATATGGAAAAGACCAGATTTTGGGGGTCCAGAGGATGGACTGTTGGGTTTGATGGATGTTATTAGTTAGTTTGTGCCAAATTGAGTGAGGGTGGGCCTTAATACTGTATGGCTGAAGTCCTTATAAGCAAATGATATTGGGCACAGAAGAAGCCATGTGAAGCGGCCAGAAGCTGGAAGTGGATGGAATACAGAAGAGAAAAGAGAAACTTTTACCATGTGCACTGTCATGTAACAGAAAAGCCAAAGAACCCAAAAGATTGCTGGCCAGCCAGAAGGTACAGACCCAGGGAGGAAGCTTCTCAAAGTGTGAGCCAATAAAACCCTGTTGTTAAGCCAACCCATTGTATGGTTTTTGTTTTTTCAGCTAGGAAACCAAAACATCCCTTATCCCTACCCCCAGTCTTCCCACCCCTCCCCAGTCCCCATGCATGGGGGAGGCTGGTAGGGGAGGCAAAGTGTATTTTCATAACCCCACAGAGCTTTCTTGGGCTGTCCTGGGGCTAAAGGCAGCTTGCCTAAATATGCACGTTTCCAGGGAGAATGTGCCTTGGTTAAAGGCTGCTGTTTTGAATTTCCATACTATGGCTTTGCCTAACTTCCTCAGCAGATTGATTTAAAGAATTTTCTTGCAGAACCTGGAGCTGGGAGCTGAGCTGACTCCACAAGATAGCTGCACCTGGTTTTCTTGTTTTATTTTTAGTTTTTGTTTTGCTCTTACTTTTTCTGATTCTGAGGGGTATAAAATGACAGTAAGACATTTAGTTGTCTTGCAAATAAGGTTTATGTCACAGACTGTAAACATTTGCCCTATAGCCATTTCACTTTTGATGGAGATGTTTCTACATCTAGTACCAGACACGTGCCAACAATAGCCAGGAATGAACTTGCTTTACACTGATTTTCTTCTAAACAATTTAAAAATATTATATAACAGTGGAGACTGTTGGATGAGAAAGATGCTCCTTGGGTGTATTAAATGAAAAAGCGAACACAAGTCCTCACTTTAGATGACGGCTGGTGGTCTAGCCATTCAAAAGCAGAGGACTCTGAGACCTTTTCTGGGGAGGGTGTTTGGTTATCCAAGCCCTGTGTTTCTGGGAAACAATGAAGGTTAAGAAATGCCTCCATCCTGTGTGTGCAGAAGACAACTGCAAAAAATCACCCTTCCCTGTATCAAGTAGATAAGACTCCTGTATGCCCTGAGTTTACCTATGACAAGCTAGACAAAGACGCTCCAAATTCCCATTCTTTGCCTCATAAATGATTAGTTGGACTGCTTGCGCTCACTGATCAGCTGGAACAAAATGTGTCAACCAAACTTTCTTAAATTTCTCTCCTCCCCCACCCCCCTGAACTTTAAGGATGCCTCCCAGAAAATAGGCTGCTTCATCTGGTCTTCTATATGACCTGCCAACCTTTCATCCCACTTCCCTACACTCGTTTCTTCCCTCTCTTTTTATAAAGAATAACCCTTGTGGTCAGAGCCTTCTCCCTATTGCAGTTGCCCCTTCCCCTTATAATAATCCTTTCAAATAAAGTCCTTCCCAAGTCCGGATTTGTTTTTTGGTTTTTTTGACACTAGATTATCAACATTGGCCTGTCCAAGTTCCTTGGCACTGCTGTACTAACCACTTTACATGTACAATCCTAGGTAATCTTTACAATAAGATAGTAGTAGTTTTAATATAAATGAGGAAACTGATGCTGGATAAGGTTAAACAATATGTGCGTTCTCTTAGCCGGCAAGAAGAGGCATCAGACTAGGCAGTTTGGCTGCAGTTATTGCTATGCTGTCAGTCACTTGTTTCACCCCTGGGTAGTGAGTAACTGAATGCATCATGAATGGAATTTTGCTTTTTGGCTGATGGTCAGAGTAATTGCACAGCAGGCCCTGCAAGAGGTTCTCAAAGAAAAGTGAGATAATCCGGAGCGGTCCTGGGTCTGGGCAGACTTGTATCTTTTCTGAGAACAAACTTCCAAGATACACCAACAAAGGCCCTAGCTAGCACCCTGCCCCAGCAACGCCAAGCGACAGGACCAGGAGGTGATTCCTGTGAAGCTGAGAGGCTTTTATTTACCCCAAACTCTCCTGAAAGACAAATATGTGCTAATCGGCTCCCAACCTCTCAGGACTTCCTGTTTTCTTTGGTGCGTTATCTCGGTCGGCTGCTCCCTGCCTTGTTTTAAGTTTATATTCACTGCAGAACAAAGCAGAAGAATTAGGAATGAGACCACAACAGTTTTCTTTTTTCTCACAAATTAAAGCAATTCATAGATAAGTCTATTGCACAGCCTGTTTACAGGGATCTATGCTAAATAGAATCTTCCTTTGTTCTATACAGTTTAGGGCTTGTGTTCACCCTTGGAATAGGAAGTCCCAAGAGAACATCTCAAATCATTCTTTAAAATAAAAAATCATGACTGAAAAATGCCACATTTCCACAAGCAATTACCAACTTCTGTAATTTTTACAATACCCCATATTCCTTTCATCTCCAAAAAGAAATGACTCACTTATTAATATGCTCTGAGGCCTGGTCAAAGGTGAAATGAACTGGACTAGTAGCTCCTTTTTTATGCTTATAAAGAGCTATTTTTATAATTAAATCCAAAAGTTCAAAGATGTGAGAAGGTTTTTGGTGACATTCCTTGAGGGCACACTAATCTCAAAACTCCTGGGATGTATGATTTGCTCTACCACTTTTCTGGTCTTTTTGCCCCACAGGCAGGCATTTCCTAAGACTAGAACTCATCTCACTTATGTTGGTAGGAATCACTGCAGTAAAACACAAAGATATATTTGAACATCAGTATTGGCAACAGAATGCACAGAGCATGAAAAAAAACACCTGCATGGCTGTTACTTCTTATCTAGAGCTCTTTTAGAATCTTTTTCTTGACTTTCAAATTGTTCGTGTGAAAATGAGGGAGGCGGACTAGATGATATTTAAGGTTCCTTTTAATGCTAGTGACATAAAAACTATGTACAGCCCTTCCTCCTAAGGCTTTCAGTAGTCCCTTAGAATTTTTTAATGATTTAGGATAAATATTTTCATTGTACCAATACAAATCAAAGGTTTTTTTTTCCTTTTTGCTAAAACATTAAGCGTAGTTTATTGAAATAAATGTGTAACTCATTTCCTCTCCCTCCCCCCTCCCTCCTTCTCTTCCCCCCACCTCTCTCTTTCATTTCCTCCAAATAATATCTACTGGCCTAAAAAGTCAACTTCTTAAATGAAAATTGTTTTTTCAGTACAAGGCTTGTCATTACTTTTCTCTACATGCACCATGGCTTCAGAAAGGTAATGGAGGGAAAACTGGCTTGTATAAGTACATGAATATTCTTGCCTCTTCTTTCTGAAACAAAGACATCTCTGATTAGTGGAGATGGTACTTAGGTATTGAATTTGAACAGTAAATTAATTCAGAATGGGAGCTCTCCCTCTTCATGTCAAAAGTGGCTTGGCTTAGCTTCAAACCATACAGGGAAAGCCTCACACTGTACCAGTGAGCTGTTGTTTGCAAGGAAATTTCCTGTCTGCTTTCCATGCTACCTACCATGCATCTTCAAGATTCAACTACATCCATTAGAACCCTATATCAAATATTATTCTGACATCATGCAGTACATTCAATTAGAACCCCATAGCTTATAACACAATAGTGTACTTTCATCAAGTAAAACAAGAAGGAAAGGAGGTAGATAAACCTTGTGGAAACTAGAAGTTCCTACAATTTAGTTTGCTCAGTCAATAAGAGGTGTGTGTTTTTTTGTTTATTTTTTATTTTTTTCTTTTCAATGTTTGCTTCCTTTTAATGAAGACTGTGTGTACTTGTATATTGGGTCAGATTAGTCATTGACATAATTTCAGAGCTGCAAAGACCAAGTTAAGCTTGGCAAGTGAACACATAGGGGACAGTCAGACTGTGTTATTTGTGCCTTGTTAAACAAAACATTTATAACCTTCTTCAGGTTTTACAGTTCGGTTTCAGCTGTGGGTATTAAAATATGATCTGTTGCCTGGAGCCTAAAGACTCCAAAACCTTATTGCGGTTGGACTTAACCTCTACTTCTGGAGAAAGGAAAGCTATGCCTCACTTAAAACTGCTGTCAGTGTGGAAACATTCCAGAGGAGTGGGGCTGGAGGCATAGGGGGTGGGGAGAAGCAGCAGCTCCATGTGGGGCCATAAATAGATAAGTGGGGGTTTCTTTTGCCAAGGAGCAGTATCACCAGGTTTTATGGGCCACTGGGAAGAAGAAAGGGACTACAAACACCCTTTTTGAGGCTTTGGGGACAGAAAGTAGAAGAGGGCCGGAAGGAGAATAAAAGAGTGAAAAAAAAAGTTACGAGAGGAAAGTTGGGAAGAGAAGTAGGAGCCCTGAGCCTCAAGGTAATTTCTGGCATAACTTCAGCAAATGCCTGAAAAGTCTTGCTAATGTGATGATGTTGTCATTGGCTCATGCTTTCCTGAAAACAAAGGGCTGCTCCCCAATATTACGAAACAAGGAACTTGAAGACAGCCACCTGCCTATTTGCCAGCTTATAAGCATCCAATACCAGCACAAGTTAGTTATTCTTATTTTATGGACTGTTACTTGGTTATTTAAGGATCACCAGTGGTGAGGTATTGGGTGATTTACTGCAGAATATTATTTCACTGTCATTAAATATAATGAGATCACTGGCAAATTTTCTTTCTTCTTCATGTTCTAAAGTAAATGGTTAAACTATGCATTTGACAGTTAATATGATCCACAAAACAAAGGCAGCTTTCTTCCATTCACCTTATATCTTGAACAGAAAATATCTTCCATCCCAGTTTTCCAGAGCTCTGCAAACCCTGCTGACTTCTTTGCATACAATTACTCAGTTAAAATGCTACTGAGAGTTGCTTTTGACTTTCTTAATGCACTGAACATGATTCTTAAAGAAAATAAGGGTGAGCATTATGGATTCTGGTAAAGATGTGAGAAGGAAGCAGATCAATGTCATTCAGTTAGTCCCTTCTTTCCACTGGTCTCTGAAAGGATCATCACAGCACTGATAGTCGTAGCATTGCCATTCCCATGCAAGAAGCACACTAGGCTAGGTGTCCTCTTGTCCCTGTAGATCTGCTCTCCACCTTCTCTGATCCATTACAAGTGCAGGAGGCTCCCTACCATAGTCCTCATCACCCCAGCTTATGTGCCTTTGGCTTGTGTTGACAGACACTGTCAGATCAGAGAGTACAAGGAATGAGCAGTACTGGAGAGGAATTTCCTCCCCCACTGACCCTCTTTCTCTCTCTCTCCCAGGCTCAAGTGGGCAGTAACTGAAATCCTTAATGTAAAGCCACAGCTCCTGTCTGGTGGCACCTCTTTCACCAGAGAACTCCATCTTGACCAGTTTCTGATAACCACTCCCTGCCTTCCTTCAGACCTGTGAGTGGTACCACTTCTTGCTGGACCTGGTTCCTATCACTGCCACCAATTAGGGATTGCCTTACCTTGCCCACAGAAAAAGAGATATGCATATAGATAGAGATAGAGATAGAGATAGATACAGATATCTAGATAGATATAGATAAACTTTATTTTTAAAGAGGTTTTAGATTACAGAAAAGTTACATTGAAAGTATAAGGGATTCCCATATACCTCACCCCCTCCCCCCTCTGACATCTTTCCTTATTAATAACATCTTACAATTGTGTGGTACATTTGTTACAATCGATGAATAAATATAGAAGCATTGCTACAAACCAAGGTGGTTTACACTTAATTCCAATGCCCTAAAAATGCCCTATGTTCCACCTATTATTCCCTTCCCCTCCCCTCAGAACCTCTAGTAGCCATTATCTTTATAACAATGTTACATGTTCTTCCATTACTACAATATTAATAAATTTATTTTGCTCATGGTTGCATTCTCTTCTTATATTTGGTCATTCCTTAGTCTTGATAATTTGAGGATGGTGATGCCCACTCAGCCTCAGATTGAGATGGGGCTTAAATCTTATGGGGCACATGGAAGGAACTGTTTTGCTTGCAGTTGTAGATACTCACCGTTTTTTGAGATGGGAGTTGTCCACCATCATCATTTTGTTAGTTGTCCTGGGTGAGTCCAGTGATCTTGAGAATAGGTGTGGCCGCAACTTTTCTGAGATTCAGGGATCAACCGGCATATGAACAAAACAAAGATCTAAGTCTTTATGACACATATTTAACGGGTATAGTGCTAATTGTGGGTTCAAATAAAAGGGGTGGAAGAACATGTGCAGGGAAATTATAAACAAGTCTAACTCTGTTGCATTGGGGAAATAGATTACCATATATTCCAAGGTAAGGCCCACCGATGGGGTGCTGATTTCATGGGGTTATGTGCCTTGCCTATAGTGTCTGGATGGCTCTAGAGCCCTCAGAAGCACCCTTATTTGAGGCTTTGTTCACAGTGACAGTGAGATCTACCTGAGACATGCATAAGTGTAACGTCTGAAATGACCTCCCGACACATTTTGACATCTCTTAGCTGTAAAAACTCTTCTGTACTTGATGTTTCCCCCTTTTGGTCAAGGTCTTTTTCCAAATGCATCACTGGTTGGTGCTTGGTATTAATCCCTCAGTGCAAGGGAGGCTCATCCCCAAGAGCAATGCTCCACACCGGGCTGGGAAGGTGGAGGTAGGTAGTGCGTTTATTTGATGAGTTTGGCTTAGAGAGGGGTCACATTTGAGTAACAAGGAGGTTTTCAGGAGGTAACTCTTACGCAATGGTTATTATTAAGTGATGTTTCAATTTTACAAGAATAAGGTTCATAGTTACATGCATTAATATTGAGAACTTGGCATATTGTTCTGTTATCGTTTATTAGATATTGTCTATGTACTCGAAAAATTCTTGCCCCTCTATATGAGAATGTACCAGGGCTCCCCAGTATGGAAGTTTAATATTTTGTTGTTTATTGTGTGGGTTTCCACCCACTGAGATAATACCCTAAGACAAGATAAACACATTCATATTCCATAGAAGCATGCTCCAGGTGTACCCTTTCTCAAACATCGCCCTACCACTGGCACCCTGCACCAGTGACCCTCCCCTGCCATTATTGCCAAAAGAATACTCCCACAATTGTATTCTCAACCACAGTCCACATCCTCCCCAGAGCTCACCTGTTCCTTCCTCCAGCCCTCCCCCCCAGTTCCATGCATTGTCCAACAAATTCCCCCAACACTGCTTACCCTCACACTCCAGCACCATCTACCCCACTCACATACCTACACCACCATCACCTCATCCACTACCAAACCACCCCCTTCCACCTTATCATAGGTTCTATGCAGATTGAGCATTGGCTCATCACTCTCTACTCCCTTTCTGTCTCCTGGTAACCTATCTTCCAGACTATCTCTGGAAGGTCATAACAATGAGGTAATACAATATTTGTCCTTTAGTGACTGACTTATTTCACTCAACATAAGGTCTTCGAGATTCATGCATGTTGTCGCTTGTGTCAAAACTTCATTCCCATGGGAAGCGGCTGTGGCTCAATCAGTAGGGCTCCCGTTTACCATATGGGAGGCCCCGGGAACCGAACCCGGGGCCTCCTGGTGAAGGCAAGCCTGCCCGCACGGCGTGGTTAGCTGACCCAGCGAGCGCAAGCAGCAAGGGGGGGATAAATGAATAAATAAATAAAATCTTTAAAAAAAAAAAAAAAAAAAAAACTTCATTCCTTCTTATCGCTGAGGAATATTCCATTGGACATATATACCACATTTTGTTTACCCATCCGTCTGTTGATGGACACTTGGGTTGCTTCCAACTTTTGGCAATAGTGAATAATGCCGCTATGAACATTGGTGTGCATATATCTGTTTGTGTCCCTGCTTTCAATTCTTCCAGGTATATACCTAGTAACAGGATTGCTGGATCATATGGCAATTCTATAATTAGCTTCCTGGGGAACCACCAAACTGTCCTCCACAATGTCTGTACATTCCCACCAGCATGGGATGAGTGCTCCCATTCCTCTACATCCTCTCCAACATTTGTTATTTTCTGTTTTTTTTAACAGCAGCCAGAATAATAGGGGTAAGATGGTATTTCATTGTAGTTTTGATTGACATTTCCTTTATAGCTAGTGAGGATGAGTATCTTTTCATGTGCCTTTTAGCCATTTGTATTTCCTCTTTGGAAAAACGTCTATTCAAATCTCTTGCACATTTTTTAAATGAATTATCTTTTTATTTTCAAGATATTGAATTTCTTCATATATGCTTGATATTAGACCCTTATCAGATAAGTGGTTCCCAAATATTTTCTTCCACTGAGTAAGCTGCCTTTTTACTTTCTTGACAAAGTTCTTTGAAATACAGAAGTTTTTAATTCTGAGGAGGTTGTATTTATCTATTTTTTCTCTCATTGCTCACTCTTTGGGTGCAAAGTTTATGAAATCATTTCCTACTACAATATCATGTAGCTGCTTCCCTACATTATCTTTAAGGAGTTTTATGGTCTTGGCTCTTATATTTAGTTCTTTGACCCATCTTGAGTTAATTTCTGTATAGGGCATGAGATGGAGATCCTTTCTCATGCTTTTGGATATGGATATCCAGTTATCCCAGCACCATTTGTTGAAGAGGCTATTCTGTCCCAGTTGAAGGGGCTTGGTGGCCTTGTTGAATATCAGCTGACTGTATATGTGCAGGTCTATATCAGAACTCTCATTCCAGTTCCATTGATCAATATGTCTATCCTTGTGCGTATACCATTCAGTTTTGACCACTGTAGCTTTGTAGTATGCTTTAATGTCAGATAGTGTGTTTCTTCCAATTTTGTTTTTCTTTTTCAATATGTTTTTGGCTTTTCAGGGCCCCTTACCCTTCCAAATAAATTTAATTATTGGCTTTTCCAGTTCAGTAAAAAATGCTGTTGTAATTTTTATGGGGATTGCATTAAATCTGTAAATCAATATAGTAGGATAGACTCCTTAATGACATTTAGTATTCCAATCCATGAACATGGAATAGTCTTCCATTTATTTAGGTCTTCTTTGATTTCCTTTAACAATGTTGTGTAGTTTACTGTGTACAAGTCCTTTACATCTTTAAAGTTTATTCCTACATATTTGAGTCCTTTAGTTGCTATTTTAAATGGAATTTTTTTCTTGATTTCCTCCTCAGATTGCTCATTATTAGTGTACAGAAATGCTACTGATTTTTTCATGTTGATCTTATATCCTGCCACTTTACTGAATTCATTTATCAGCTCTAGAAGCTTTGTTGTAGATTTTTCTGGGCTTTCTATGTATAGGATCATGTGATCTGCAAATAATGAAAGTTTTACTTCTTCCTTTCTTCCTTTGGATTCCTTTTATTTCTTTTTCTTGCCTAAGTGTTCAAGCAAGTACTTTTAATGCAATGATAAATAAGAGTGGTGACAGTGGGCATCCTTGTCTTGTTCCAGATCTTAGAGGGAAAGCCTTTAGCATTTCACCATTGAGTGTGATGTTAACTGTGGGTTTTTCATATATTCCCTTTATGATGTTGAGGAAGATTCCTTCTATTCCTATTTTTCAAAATGTTTTTATCAAGAAAGGATGCTGTATCTCATCAAATGCATTTTCTACATCAATAGAGATGATCATGTGATTTTTTTATCTTGCTCTGTTAATGTGATGCATTACATTAATTGATTTTCTTATGTTGATCAATCCTAGCAGAAACAACGGAGGCCAGAAGGCAGTGGGATGACATATTCAAATGCTAGGACAAAGAGACTGTCAACCAAAAATCTTATATCCAGCAAAATTGTTTTTGGGGATTGAATTTTGGACCCCAGGTTGGACATGTCTTGGTCTTGATTCACATTCTGGTGGGAGTAGACCCATTGTAAATAAAATCTCTTCAAGATGATACTTCAGTTAAGGAATAGCACAGCTGAATCTGGTTGGGCTTTAATCCAGATTATTGGAGAGGGTAGAGAGGAGAAGACATGGCCATGTGACAGAAAAGGCAAGAAACTCCAAGGATTGCAGGCCAACCAGGAGATTCCAACCCAGGAGGAAGCAAGCCTCTAACTTCTGAAACTGTAATTCTTAAGCCAACCCATTGTGAGGTATTTGATTTTGCAGCTAGGAAACTAAAACAGTTTTGGTACCAGAAAGCAGAATGCTGCTATGACAAATACCTAAAAATGTGGGAATTACATTAGAATTCTATATTGGGTAGAGGCTGGAAGACTTGTAAGATGCTTGACAGGAAAAGTCTAGATTGCCTTGAAGACGACTGTTAGTAAAAATCATGTTTGATGAGGCCTTTGAAGGAAATGATGAATGTGTTATTAGAAACTGGAGGAAAGGCAATTCTTATTCTAAAGTAGGAGAGATGTATAGCTGAAAAGATTTAGGTGAGCAGATTTCCAAGATAAATGTGGAAGGTGAAGCCTGGTTTCTCCTTGCAGCTTATAGTAAAATGCAAGAAGAAATAAAGGAGCTGAGAATTAAACTCTTAGATACAAATAAACCAGACAATAACAGTTTTGAAAATTCTCAACCCTTCCAGTTAGTGTGCTTTAAGACTAAGGCCAGAAGCTGCTTTATAAGAGACCTCCTTGACCTTTTGGGAAGTGAGTCTCCAGAGAACAGGGAGCCATGTGAAGGCTTTGCTTAACAGAAGAGACCTTTGCTAAAGTGAGTATGGTTGAACATCGATCTTGTCAGCATTTCAGTGGAGGTCAGGATTAGAAATGCATTTATCCAGGAGGTATCTGTGGAAAGTCCTTCTGTCTGATGGTTTAGACCCCGTGAACTACACACAAAGCCAACAAGGTTTTTGTTACATTTGTATGAACAGAGGCATCTTGGACTGAAAGGGACAGAGAAAAAGGCAAATTGAAGGAAGAATAACTTTAAGGGCAGCACCTTAGAAGCAGAGATCTGGACCCAAACCATCTCCTCAAGCCAAGAGAGCGGGCCCACTTATGTATGTGGAAAGGGCAGGTCCACTGCTGCACTTAGAAGGGGCAGGCCATCTGATGGGGCTTTTGCAAAGAGTCCCCCCACTATTCCAATGCTCAGAGAGGCAGGGCCTGTAAGCCATGCTCAGGGAGAGCGTGGCTACTGGCGCAAACACTTGGAAGAGGTGGGGCTGTCCTAAAAACCAGGCCCAGAGGCCAAAAAATCAAGCCACACATATCTCTCAAACCTTGAGATTTAAGGGAGTTTGCCCTGCTGGGTTTTGGAACTGTTTGGTACCCATAAACCCTGTTTTTTTTCCAATTTCTTCCTTCTGGAAACGGAATGTTTATTCTATGCCTATACAACTATTATATATTAGAAGCAAGTAACTTATTTTCTAGGTTTTACAGGTCCACAGATGAAGAGTAATTTTGCCCCAGTACAGACCACACCAATAACTCATTTTGGTGAGTCTTTATACTTAGCATTGTTACTGAAATGACTTAAGGATTTTGGGATGTTGTGATGGAATGAATGTAATTTGCATGTGGGAATAACATGTCTTTTGGGATTCCAGACTGCAGGTTATTGGGGACTGAATTTTGTACCCCAGTTTGGACATGCTCTTGGTCTTGGTTCACTTTGTGGTGGGTGTGGACATATTGTAAATAAGATCTCTTCAAGCTGTTACTTCAATTAAGGTGGGGCCCAGCTGAATCAGGTTGGGCTTTAATCCAGATTACTAGAGTCTTTATAAACAGAAAGAAAGTCAGATGGAAACTCAGAAACTGAAATTCGAATGAAACTGAAGGAGAAAGAAGACACTGTCATTGGGAAGCCGCTGTGGCTCAATCAGTAGGGCTCCCGTTTACCATATGGGAGGCCCCGGGTTCGGTTCCCAGGGCCTCCTGGTGAAGGCAAGCCCGCCCGCACGGCGTGGTTAGCTGACCCAGCGAGCACAAGCAGCAAGGGGGGGATAAATGAATAAATAAATAAAATCTTTTAAAAAAAAAAAAAAAGACACTGTCATGTGCATCGCCATGTGATGGAAAAACCAAGAAACCCAAAATGCAGGCCAGCCAGAAGATACTGACCCAGGGAGGAAGCAAGCCTTCTAGCCTCTAAAACTGAGTCAATAAATTCCTTTTGTTAAACCAACCCATTGTATGGTATTTGTTTTAGCAGCTAGAAACTATAACAACTATCTATCTATTTATCTATCTATCTATAAATAAATAAATAAATAAAGGCAAAATAAAGACATTCCCAGTTAAACAAAATTTTAGAGAATTCATTACTACTAACAGACCTGCCTTACAAGAAATACTAAAGGAAGTTCTTCAGGCTGAAAGTAAGTGACCCCAAATGGCAATTCAAATCCACATGAAAAAAAAGTCCACAGATAAGGGTAATTATGTAATTATAAAACATTATAAAGGCATATTTTTTCTCCTTTCTTCTCTTAACTAATTTAAATAGCAATTGTATGCACAATATATTTATAATTGTATTGTTGGACCTATAATATACAGAAATATATTTGATAATAATATCACAGAGGAGGAGGATGGCAGCAAAACTACATTGGAGTAATGAAATGACACCATGTGGTTACTAAAACTCACAGGAACTAATGAAGAGAAGCAGAAATGGTAAATAAGAAGGTTAATATAATAAACCCTATAAATATATATTTGATCCCTTTTTTCTCAATTTCATTAATTGATACAAAATTATATAAAGTAATAATTATAACAAGATAGTGTTGAGTTTGTAACATATATAGATATAATATGGATAATAATAATATAAAAGGGGGGAAAGGGATTAGAGTTATATAGGAGTAACACATATATATTTCATTGGAATTTATATAGAATAAATCTGAAGTAGATTCTTTATAAGTTAAGATGAGTATGATAAGCTCTAGAGGAACCACTAAGAAAATAACTTAAAAAAAATAGTGAAAAATAATTAAGGATTTAAAATTTTATGCTAAGAAATATATAGTTAATGAAAAAAACATATGAGATATTGACAATATGAAGCAAAATGCCAGATGTAAATCCAATATATCAATAATGACATTATATGTGAATGGATTAAACAATTCAAGCAAAAGGCAGAGACTGTCAGAATTGATAAAAAGAAAAACAAGATCCAACTATGTGCTGTCCAAAGGAGACATACTTCAGACTCAAAGATTACAAATAAGTTAAAAATAAAAGGAAGGAAAAAGACATACTGTGATGGTTAGGCTAATGTGTCAACTCGGCCAAGTAGTTGTGTCCAGGTGTTTGTTCCAGCAAGCACTGGGCTAATTGTAATACAAGAGCATTTATGGACTTCAATCACCAGTGAGTTTACTGCATGGATGGCTGATTACATCTGCATCAATCAGGGAGATTACATTATCAATGGGTGGTGCTTTTACCCAATCAGTTGAATGACTTAAAAGTGGATGTGATTTCAACATTCAGGGAGAATTTCCCAGCTCGTCGTTGGACAGGCAACTTCTCCCAGAGACTCATCAACGACCTTTCATCGGGCTTTCATCGGAGTCCCTGGTTTGCAGCTTGCCTGAGGAACCTGGACTTGTGAGTCCCCACGGTCGCATGAGAGACCCTTTTAGAGTTCCATATTATTCACAGATATCTCCTGCTGATTCTGTTTCCCGAGAGAACCCTGACTAATACACATACCATGCAAATAGCAACCATAAAGCTATTATCAGACAAAATAGACTTAAAAAAAAAATAAACAAGTTACTAGAGATGATGAAGGACATTTTACAATGATGAAAGGATCCATTTATAAATTTATAAAGAAGATATAACCGTTAAAAACATATATACATCTAAACATATATACACTTAACAAAAGAGCCCCCAATAAAGCAAAACCTGACAGAATTAAAGGAAGAAATAGGCAATTCAATAATAATAGTTGGAGATTTCAATATCCAAATTTACTTAACAAATAGAACTAGTCAGAAGATCAATAAGGAATGACTGACTTGAAAAACACTATAAACCAACAAGACCTAACATTCCACCAACAACAGAATATACAATCTTCTCAAATGCAAGAGACATTTTTCCAGGAAAGACTATATGCTAGTCTATATAACAAGTGTCAATCAATTTTAAAAGATTGAAATCAAACAAAGTATGTTTTCTGACTACAATAGAGTGAAATGAGAAATCAATAACTGAAGGAAATCTGGAAAATTCATAAATATCTGGAAATTAAACAACACTCTCCAATAAGTAATGGGTTAAAGAAGAAATCACAAGGTAAATCAGAAAATACTTTTAGATGAATGAAAATGAAGACATAATGTACCAAAACTTAAGGGATGCAGCTAACATAGCTCTTAAAGGAAAAATTATAGCTTTTAATGTTTACATTTAAAAAGAACAAATATACTAAAGCAATAATTTAACCTTCCTCCTCATGAATTAGACAAAAAAAAAGGGTACACTAAACCTAAAGCAAGCAGAAGAAAAGAAAAAATAAAGATTAGAGCAAATAGACCCAAGACCTGAAAATTTCAAGGCACCAAGATGAGTAAAGATCTCTTCTAGTCGAAACCTGAAACTCAAGGTAAAATTCCTAGTGTAGAAAATGACCTACCAGAAAATCCTCCCGTTGGAAAAGAAAGTACTAGAGTCTTGCAAAGCTATTACAGCATATTAAATGTGCAAAAGAGTACTAAAAAAAGATTTTCTATTTTTTCTACCTGCTTTGTGGGCCTTTATTTGACCCCACTGCTGTGCTTCCCATCTTAGGTTCAGGGCATAAAGTTTTATCCACTCCATAACCATTTCATTCCCCTATGATCTGCCAAGGTATTTTTCATAGATATGAGAAATAATTTGCAAAGACATTTGACGATGTTTTCCATTTTCAAGAGCTGGGATCACAGTTCCAACTGCAGGAAGAAAAGGAACAAGCTTAGATGATGATACTCTGTACAAATTCGCTTAACCTTTAGGGGATGAAAAGGATGGGGAAAATACACTTTTCAGAATATTTTTGGGATAAGTTCAGTCATATTAACAGTGTCCCAGAGGCAAAGTGACCAAATCTGAAAGGTTTTCCATATGTTCTAAAATGAAGCTTAATTCAAATAACTTTCATGCCCCTAGGGTGGGTAGCCATTGTACTGAATCTAAAGGCTGGTTCAAGTAAAAGAAACGAAAGAGATGGAAATTGTCCAATAAATGGGCTAAATATACTTAGTAAGGGTGGTAAAATCATATGAATGCTAATTGGACCAATTCAAACCTTGGCCTCTCATTAAAAAATATGCATTTTCTAGCTTTAGGAGAAAATTAAGTAGGCTGCTCTTCCCAAGCTATTTTTCACTTTACTGCTCTCTGCATTTCTTGCTGCTGGTTGTCAGGATTGCAAGATTATAAAGAGAAACTACACTTTATTTCTTAATTAAACATCCCAGAGCATGAAAAACCAGTGACCTAATGCAAAGCTATGCTATATGAAGAGTCATTTTCCATTACAAGTGCTTAGTTAGAACTGGCTTTGCCATTTCCTTCCACTCAGTTTAGCCATGGCTGGAAAGAGAATTTTGAGCCCTGAGACTTGAGCCAGATGGAGAAGTCTTTTCACAGCCTTGTCAGATTTGCTTCTCACTTACTGCTTCTCCATCCTTTCCTGTTCCCTAATTTCCCTTTGTACCTTCAGCAACAAAACTATTAACTAACTTCCTTTGCAATGTTATATTTTGGTCTACAAAAGAAAGACATGGGTGTGGGGAGGGGGGGTCTGGTGTTGAATTACATGTGAAAATCTTTCAAGGAGCTAGGATGACACCTTCAGAGTTCTTGCTCTTACTTCTAAACTACATTGAAAACACTAATTAGTCTTTATGTTGAAGACCTTCTGGACAATGATGTCTGTGGAATCATCTTCCTGGTATAACAAAACCCTAGATTAATTCTTTTCATTTCATTACTTTTATTCTCTAAAGGAGAAATGGTCACAGTTTTTTTAATACTCTGTTTTAAAAATATATTCTGGGTACCTCACTATAAAAAAAACAACAACAACAAACTTACACATCAAAATCTGAACCAAGAAAGCATCTAAACAAAAGTACAATTATTCACAATCCAAAAGGATTATCTCTTCCAAAAGGACCCATCATTCTTTTAAATATAGTAGTGAAACTTTTCAATATAGTTAAAATTATCTGATTTTTTAAAAAGATTTACACACAAGCTCTCAGAGTTTCTGATATTAAAATATATAATGGGGAACGGATGTGGCTCAAGAGGTTGAGCACCTGCTTCCCACGTGGGAGATCCCAGGTTTGGTTCCCGGTGCCTCCTTAAAAAAAAAAAAAAAAAACAACTCAGGGGAGCCAACATGTCTCAATGGTTGAGTGCTGGCTTCCCACATGCGAGGTCCTAGGTTCAATCCCCAGCCCCCAATTCCTCAAATAAATAAAATGTGTAGCAAATGAATTCTTTTTCTAAATAGATAATGAATCCCACTATTAGTTTTCTCTCCATTATACTGTCCACTACTGCATTGTTACTCATTGATACTTCATAGAAACCTTGCCCTGATAAAACATATATCTCAAATGTGTTCCTTCAGCCATTTAGTAAATTTTTTATTGAGTGATTCATACAAATAAATATTCATTAAGCACTCACAATGTTTTGAATCTTTTATCCTGCACAGTCAAGGGTTAATACCACTTTATATCTCCCCTGTTGTAGCTCCAGGCAACATAGGACCTGCTTACTCATTTAACTAGAATTCAAACATTAGTCAAACCCTTAGTAGTATCTTCAATAGAGCCGAAAATCCTGAAATGAACACACTTGCATATGGAAACATAATATATGAAAAAGAAAGCATATCAGATTAGTTGGGGAAAAGATGGACTTTTAAGTAAGTGGTATTGGGATAAATGGATAGCTATATAAAATAAGGAAAAATGGATCCATTTTTCATACTACACAACAGGATAAATTCCAAAAGGTTCAGAAAGTTAATAAAATGAAACCATATAATTACTAGAAGAAAACATGAGCTAAGAGTCACTTTATTACATGAGACTAGAAAAAACGTCCCTAACCATGACTCAAAATCTGGAATCAAAAAGGAAAAAGAGTGATAAAATTAATTTTAAAAGTGAAAAAAAAAAAAAAACTTTGCATATAAAAGTATCATAAGTAATGTTAAAAAGAAAACAAATGTTATATACCAACAATGAACAATCCAAAAGGGAAGTTAAGAAAACAATTCCATTTACAATAGTAACTAAAAGAATAAAATATTAAAATATCTAGAAATAAATTTAGCCAAAGATATAAAGGACTTGTACATGGAATATTACAAATCATTACTGAAAGAAATTAAATATGACCTAAAATAATGGAAAGATATCCTGTGCTCACAGAATAGAAGACTTAATATTATCAAGATGCCGATACTACACAAAGTGATTTACAGAGTCAATGCAATCTCAGTCTAAATTCTAACAGCCTTCTTTGCAGAAATGGGAAAGCTAATCATCAAATTCATATAAAAGGGCAAAGGGTCCCAAACAGGCAGAAACATCTTGAAATAGCACAAAGTTTGAGGATTCACACTTCCTGAATTCAAAAGTTACAAATATACCACACTAATGAAAGGCGCTGTTAATGTGGGAAAGTGTGTTGGGGGAGCGGAGTGGGGCATATGGGAATCTCCTACACTTTTTATGTAACTTTATATAATCTAAGTATCTTTTAAAAAATTAAAAATTAAAAAATTAAAATTTACTACAAAGCTACTAATCAAAACTGTGATTCTAACACAAAAGCAGACATATAGACCAATGGAATAGAATTGAAAGTTCAGAAGTAAACCCACACATCTATGACCAACTGATTTTTAACAAGGGTACCAACTCTACTCAATGGGGAAAGAAGAGTCTCTTCAACAAACGGTGTTTGGAAAAACTGGATATATTCATGCAAAAGAATGAAATAAGTTAATGAAAGAATGAACTCAAAATGGAACAATGGCCTAAATATAAGAGATAAAACAATAAAAGAGTTAGAAGAAAATATAGGGAAATATCTCCAGGACATTATATTAGGTAATGGATTTGTAGATTTTATACCAAACGCATGAACAACAAAAGAAAATATAGATACATTCGGCTTCTTCAAAATTAAAAATTTTTGTGTGCTAAAGAATATTATCAAGAAAGCAAAAGACAATCTATAGAATGGGAGAAAATATTCAGAAACCATATATCTCTTAAGGGTTTAATATCCAGAATACATAAAGAACACCTACAACTAAACAACAAGAAGACAAACAACCCAATATAAAAATGGGCAAAGGCCTCGAATAGACATTTCTCCAAAGAAGATATCCATATAGCCAATAAGCACAAGAAAAGATGTTCAACATCATTAGTTGTCAATAAGGATAATAAGTATGACTATTAAAACACATCAAATATGCTCATTTCATAATACTAATTTTAAAAACTGATGAGTTGGATGCTGGACCCATCTTCCCTCAGCCTCAACAAAATAGACAGAGAGGTTTATATTCTGTCAGGCAGAGACTACTGCCCTAACTAGCAGGAAGTAACTACCAAAGAATGACTATCGCCTCTCAGTACCCCCTTAAAAATAAGAGTGTGAACTCTCTGAGGGGGTTAGTATAGTGAAAGGGGAAAGGCAGCCGGCCAGGCAGATAACATGGCCGGCAGACAACATGGCCAACAAACAACATGGCCATGAGATCCTGCCGAGACCTTGACCCTGACCTTGAGGTCCTAGTTAACTCTTTCTGAGTCCTCCTCTTGGCCCCAGATATTCCAAACAGCCCTTACCATTGGCACCTACCATTGATGGGGTAGCCAATAACAGCTGGGACCTTTCCCCTTAGCATTAGCAAGGGGGAGGGATAATTAATAGTTTAAAAGGTAACCACACAAGACAGAGCTTGCTTTCTCTGCCTAGAGGAGCCCACACCAAATCTCAGTGTGTATTTCCGTCCTCTCCCATTTCCCAACAATCTCTGTTCTTTTCCCTCATTTCCCAATACATTGTTTTTACTGGCCTAAGTAAAAAACAAACAAACAAAAAACTGATGAGTCACCTTTGAATGATGCTAAGCAGCCAACTAATGTTTTTGAAAACTAATTAATAAAGAGGAAGAATTAAGCCTTTAACAGGCCTTTCCTATTCAAACTGTACCAAATTAACCAAAAAGCTGATGAGGCTAATAAATGAAGATGGAATGATAGAATCTGAATATCATCATTTTGCAACTGTAAATGAATTAATGGATCTTGGCAATGATAATCAGTGGCTGCCAATTTTTTAAAAAGAAGACAATTTGACATTATATATCTCTCAGTGGAGGTCACACCACTACCTAAGCTGTATTCTTATTTTTAAAAAATTTAAACCGGGAAGCGGCTGTGGCTCAATCAGTAGAGCTCCCATTTACCATATGGGAGGCCCCGGGTTCGGTTCCCGGGGCCTCCTGGTGAAGGCAAGCCCACCTGCATGGCGTGGTTAGCTGACCCAGCGAGCACAAGCAGCAAGGGGGGGATAAATGAATAAATAAATAAAATCTTAAAAAAAAAAATTCTAAAAAAAAAATAATAATAAAAAATAAAAAATAAAAAATTTAAACCTGTATCTGATTAAGCCTTTATATCTGCCTACCAATTTATTTTAAAAATATGAGAATAAAAGAACATGTTAAACAGCCCCCCATGATAGAATCAGCAAAATCCAGATTATGGAGAATTCTATGGGATAAATTACCCAGTTTCTTCAACAAATAAATAAAGAAAAAATAAAATGAAGATGAAAGGGGAACTTTTGGCTTGAAAGAACCTAGAGATATAGCAACAACTACAATGTATGGGTCTTAATTAGACCTTGATTTGAAAAAATTAGAAAAAGTTTAGACAATTGGGGAAATTTGAAAATAGACCAGATGTTTGATTATTTAAGAAAATATTGTTGATATCTTGGTGTGGTAGGTTTGAGAAAGGAGTCCATAGCTTTAGATATTTACCTATAATAATGATAGATCTATTTCATTCTTGAAAATTGTTGGGGCTGGGGAAGTAGTGCCTGGGGTATAGATAAAACAAGCTCAGTCATTTGCTGATAACTGTTGAAGGTGGATGATGAATGCACAGCATTTCTATACTGTTTTCTTGAGTTTGCATAGGTTTAAAACTTTTCATAATGAAAAGCTAGTTTCCTCAACAAGAGTATACAGAGGTTTAGAATGCACAAAATAGGCTACTGTATCACAGTTAATAGATAATTTTTTCTTTCATTTCTATAGAATTATTTCAAATATTTTAAGTATACATTAAATTTTCCAGCAGGAAAAAAAAAAACAGTTTAAAGAAATTGGCTTAGGCCGATTATCAGAGAAGAAAAGGAGTTAATAAGAGTGTGACTCAGGAGGTGTACTGAAAGGGAGGGACTGCTTGAAAGGAAGCTGTGGGATAGTTTTGATTCTGTACAATGTGAAATAAATCTGCATAAGGATCAATGGACTCAAGATTGGCCAGCTCTAAATGGCCCCTTGTAAGGAGACAGGAGCAGGTCTGACCTGTGTGCTCTTCAGGCAGCCCAGAGCCAGGATTTGGGCCTGGGGGCTAGAGCATGAGTGAGGTGGCTTGTCTGAGGCCTGACTTACAGAAGAAGCTCAAGAGTGGGTGTTAGCCAAGTCATCACAGAGCACCTAGAGTCAAGCCAGGGAGGCCAACTTCAGTCATT
This sequence comes from Tolypeutes matacus, assembly GCA_026826555.1. Taxonomy (NCBI): domain Eukaryota; kingdom Metazoa; phylum Chordata; class Mammalia; order Cingulata; family Chlamyphoridae; genus Tolypeutes; species Tolypeutes matacus. The sequence continues at coordinate 21,335,219 of JAKSZT010053929.1, read as the reverse complement.
AGGTCCATGGGAGAGAATCAGGAGAGAATCAGGACTGAAAATGGAAGCTGAAGCCCAGGAGCTTCCACCAAAATTGGAGAGATCCCTAGAGATGGCTTCAAATAGGGATTAAATGTCCAATTTGCCTTTTCGGCACCACTCCCATGATGCGTGGAGGGAGGTAGCCTGAGTGGACTGACATGTCATCCTTGACGCATGTTGTTTTGACCTAAGTCATGGTGGCTGGTGGATTCAAGATCAGGGTTTAAAGTAGACACATGGTCATCCATCCTAAAGGTCTGATGCGATGCTAATCCATTCATTCATTCAGCAAGTATTTACTAAGCATTTTCATGGTCCATTCAGCATAATAGGTAGTGGGAAATTCAGTGGGAAGGAAAGGGCTACACCACCATTAGGAATCCCACCCAACCTCTCACCCTGCCAATGCCTTATCCATCAAAATTGTTTCCCTTTAAAACAAAACACAGAAATTATCAACAGACCATGTCATTTCCAGTGCTTAAAAATCTCCATTTGGAACACTGTTACCCATAGAACCAGATCCAAATGACTTAACATAGAACACCAGACCGTTGACAACATGCAACTCAAGCTCCTCACCTTCTCCTCCCACCCTGAAGTCTGAACTAGAACCAACCAACTTCTCACCCTTTCATGCCTCAGGGCCTTTGTGTGTGCCTAGGATGTTCTTCCCCCTTCTCTACTATGCAGCCTTCCAAACCCTCCAAAGCCAATGTAACAACCTCTTTTCCAAATTGACTTCTCCACCAAACTCTCAGTGTCTTGTAGGCAGAAACCAAGAGTTACTCATCTCTGTTCCCCAGTCCCCCATTGCTTGGCAAGTGGTAGGTCATTCATTTAGGTGTGCTGGGGTGGGGTGGGGCAGGGGGGAGTGAGGAGGAGAAGGGAGAAGGAAATGAAAACCAGCAGTTAGATTTGGTGATTTGATTTGCAATTCTAATTTGAAAACTCTAATAACCGTAAACATACTTAAACTCAAAAATAATAATAATCTGAATTCACTTTCACCTAAAAACACAGGGTGGGTGGGAAGAGGATGAGGTGAAGGGAAGTAGAGAGCAGAGCCACAAAGAACAAAGGAACAGCTGTTGCCTTTGGGGCTTTGTCTTCTCCTGGCCACCCACAGTTCCTCACCATACATACACCACACCCACCCCACTCCCTAGCCAGGTACACAGTTGAGCAAACACTATGATTATATCAATATTAAAAATGTGTATGAAACTGTCAAAGATAGGAAGGAAAACACAAAGCTTATTATGTTATGTTAAAGTGCTACAGTCATAACTTATTGTTTGTTATTTCCATTTCTTTAATGTTACGATAATATTGTTCTCTTGACTTGACAATAGATATTCTTAACAATAGCTTTTAGCTGTCAGTGGCAAAGCTGCTGATAAACCAATTAGCACTAAGGTTTAAGTGATAAATGACATTAAATGTTGTCCTTCCCAGAATGTCCTTTAAATTGGAATAATAAATCTCTCTTAATAAATTTCATGAAATAATATGAAAATAGGAAAATTACTTTGGGGTAAGGCTTTTCCCAAACACCTCTCTAATCTCTAGGGAAATGTTTACTCTCCAGTTTTTCAGGAAGATAAAATATACCCTCCCCACCCCCACCCCCCCCATCTCTGGCAAAAGATGTTAAGCATATTTCAATCAATAGCTGCAGTAAGTTAATTGTTTAAAATAATATAAAAATGGAAATTTTTCTTCAAAGGAAATGACTTTGTAATGTTTTGACTTGACTATTAATTTGAGCCCTTTTGTAAAGAAAGCACATGAGCTATGAAGTCCCATCTGGGCACAATGGGCATTAAAGCAACAAAGTAGGAATAATTGGAAGTATTGTCCACGTCTACAGTAATTCCTCTCTAGGGAATCCTCTGCCTAAAAAAAAGGCAAAAAAAAAAAATCCCTTTAATTTTACAGTTCTTCGCTGTAGTTTCTCTTTAAAGAATACAAATTCCTATAGACTAAAAGAAAGATGCATTTTTAAAAGTTTAAACCTGTTAAATATCCCTGGAGCTTCATTCTTGTGTTTGACCTTGATTTGTCTATAGTAAGTAAATAATTCAACATTTTTTAAGAAATCCTTCTTAAAGAAGCACTTTAAGAGTCTTATTTTATTCCAAAATGCAAACTAAATGCTGTCACTCAAACCTCTAGCTCACCAACAAAGACACTTGGGCAAAAGCAAAATAAACCCAAGCACAACTTTGTCAAGAGATTCAAAATGTCTTCCTACCCACATGACTGGCCCATGAAATACATCCCATATCTGGGCAAGTGATCAGAGAACTGCTGAACAGGCACACACACACACACAAAAAAAACACTTCCCCAAGGACCTCCTAAAATGCCTAGAATTCTAGCTGGTGGAAACTGCTTTGGCTTTAGTCACTGCTTCTCAAAGCTTTTTATGCAAGAATCCCTGATGGGAGAAGGAAGTGAAAACAAATCCCAGGGTATCTAAAGACCAGTGAAAACAAATCCCAGGGTATCTAAAGACCAAATCCTAGGCAGTTTACCAAAACTATAAATTTCTTGTGGTCTCATGATTTATTTTTAAGATATGGGGAATTTTAATTTCTACTGTAATATATACCTGATTTTGCTTTAATATGAAAATAATGTGGGAGGTTTTCCCTAAAATCTTCAAATAAATTTGAATTTCCAGGTAAATGTTTTGTCCTTATCCTGAGAATTTTTTCCCTAGCAAGGGCCAGATTGGGAAGCCTGGAGTTAGGGCATTAAAGACTGCAGTCAGATAACATGGAAATGGAATCTTTGCATATTTTTTATCGTTATTTATCAGCTAGCAATAGCTTGGCACGGGCTGATTTATAAGAACTGGCCAATTTTCTAACAAGGTCCTGAGGCAATGAAACCCAAACTAGACAAGTTTCTACAGGTAGAAGTGAAGGAAAGTCAAGAATGAAATCTGGACAACTACCCAGGTGGGTAGGTCTAGCTCAGGGGTTCTTAACCTTTTCTGTTCCACAGACCCCTTTGCCAGTCAGGTTAAAACCACGGACCCCTTCTCAGAATGTAGTGCCAGATAATTTTATGACACTCAACTTTGGCATGTCTTTAAATTAAATTTTAGGATTATTCAAAATTACATTGTACAACTTTCCTATAATTTCAATACCTGATAACCTAAATTGGTTCAACATCTGTCCAAACAGGCATTTTCAGCAAACATTTAGAAATTTGGCGTCATAAAACCATCTTCGCCATCCTTACCAGCCTTTTTGCAGGCAGTTATCTACTGCACTCAGATATATATATAAATATATCACCAACAGGTCCCCACAAGAATAATGTTTTTTTGAATTTTCAGTTCAAGCTCATGGACGCCCTGAAGAACCCCTCGTCTAGATGAAAGGGCTAAGGAGAAAGTTGAGGCTTTAAGAAGATAGCAAGCCTGGAGTTTGAAGGGGTGGACCCGAAGAAGAGAAAGGTTTATGCAAGAGGGATGGAAGGCCCAGAGATAAACTCTTCCCACATCTTATGTTTATCAGGAGCGCCCAACCATATCACAGGAAAGAAAATGTAAACATCTGCATAAAGCATAAGCAGTAGAGTAAATTGGAGAGTGTCTGGTGATCCTCTGGAGCCCATGAAGAATGGAACAACAGTTAAAGAGAAACAGACTCCTTCTGGACCTCAGACATGTTTTCTCTTCACCATTTCCACCAAATACTGATTTGCAGAAAAGTGCATTTCCAAGGCAGCAAATATGCTACTTGTCAAATAATAAGAGCTAAGGCAAAGTTAAAGAAAACAAAATGCACAAATGGCTTGCTTTCTTTATTTATTTTTTCACAATTAGAACAAAGAAATAAAAAGTAGAGTCACCTACATCAAGAAATTATTTCCTAAACAAAGATAAATCTGTATCCCAGAAAAGCCCACCAGTCAATTACACATCGAGTAGCCCAAAAGATAAGTAAGGATAATGTCTGGAATATAGGTTACAGAACACTTCTCAAAGCTCTGAGATATACACATTCCTAAACACCACAAGGACTAAGGAAACAGGAAAGCAATACTTAAAAACCTGAAATTTCTGGGGATTTGTGAAAAATAGCATGCTAACTCACAGTGGAAGGCTTAGGTCGTTTATCCTTCTAGATATAGAAGGAAAGATGTGTCTGTTCAAAGGCCTCTCTCTATCTCTCCCTGCATGTTCTCCACAATTAAGAAAAGGTTTCTAAAAGATAAAATACTCCTTGACAGGGAAGCGGATGTGGCTTTGTCATAGGGCTCCCATTTACCATGTGGGAGGCCCCGGGTTCGATTCCCGGGACCTCCTGGTGAAGGCAAGCTGGCCCGTGTGGCGCGGTGAGCTGACGCAGCGGGATGACCCACCAAAGGGAGACAAGCAGACATGGAAAAGCGCACGGCAGATGGACACAGCAAGCACAAACAGCAAGGGGGGATAAATAAATAAATAAATAAAATCTTAAAAAAAAAAAAAAAAAACTTCTTGACATTAGGAATAACAACATACTTTGCAATCTGTCTTTCCAAATTGAATCATAATCTCCTTGAAAGCAAAGACTGTTCTATTTACTTCTTTTATGCCCTTTATAAAAGAATCCAAAAACTTCTAAACCATTTTACAACACACAATATGTCCAGTTGCCTCAAACGGTATCACAAATACTTAAAATACCGTTAATTTTAAAATTAACAAATACAATTAATTTCAATTTAGTAACAAAAATAATTGTCTACTGTATAACACTATTTTGTAGAAAGATGCCAAACCTCACAAAACAAAAAATCTGGTCTGTATTGCCCAGTCCAAAAAATGTCAGGCACCCCCACAGTGACCTCAGCCTGCTTACTTGTGCAAGAAGCCTCAAGACAGAGGATATGACTTCATCCATAGCCCCCTACATTCAGCATCAGGGCACAGGCTGCCATCCCTTTTACCCCCAATCCAGCAGATTCTCATCAGTGACTAAGCTATTCTGGCAAAAGCACAGCCTGCAGCCTGATTAGCATCTTCTCTGGTCCTTCCCTTGCCCTCCTTGTGAGAGGTGCACCCTGGTTGTCTTCTACAGCTCACAGCTGAGTTAATCCCCTGTCCCCCACCTCACGCCCCGCCCAGATCATCTTACCCTCCCCTACATACAGACATCTACACAGACACACTTTTTCCTCTTTTATTTAAATCTTGCCTAGTTATCTCAGAGAAAAGAAACCTGGCTCTAGAGAGGATTCTGTGATTTCGGGACTGAGAACCAATCCCCCCACTCCTCAGACCCCCTGGGGAGTGCTGGTGGTGACTCTCACCTGAGTCCCTGTCCAGGAATCGCTGGCAGATGGAGAGTCAGCTTGCTCAAAATCATACCCCCTCCCTGGTGGTGGCCTATATTGCAGGGGCTGGTCAATGAGGAGATATAAATCTTAGTCCCTTGCTCAAGATGGGACAGCTCTTAGGGCCATGCCTGCTCCAGAGGCCAAGAGCATCAGTTCAGCCCTTTGTTGTGGCTGCATCTGAATTGAAGCATGCCCACCCCCCAAAGACATGTTGATGTCCCAACCCCGGCCCTGTGGGTGTGGACTCCTTTGTGAATTGGAATAGAAGTTCCTATTTAGAGGAGGCCGAATTGACAGGGTGAGTCTTAATCCATATGACTACAGTCCTTATAAGCAGAGGAACTTTAGACACAGTCTGTTAGGACAGACAGACCACCATGTGACAGAGGCTGAGATACAAGCCAAGGAATGCAGAGAATTACCTGCAAGTCAGCACTGAGCACCACAGACTCCAGGAGAAAGCATGGCCCAGAGAGACCTTGATGTTGGCCTCCTACCCTCCAAACCTCAGGGCAATAAATTCCTGTTGTTTAAGCCAACCCTTTGTGTAGTACTTGTCATAGAAGCCCCAGCAAGCTAAGATACCTTCTCAGTCCATTCGCCCCCTTTCTAAGTCCTGGTTCCTTCACTTGCCCATGGGGGTTAATTCTTGTACATGAATCTCTGTCTCAGAGTCTGAATTCTAGGAAACCCAACCTAAGATACTCTCCCTCTTTTTTCTCTTCATTCCTTCTTTGTTAGTATCAAAGTATTTGTGTCAAAATAATGTTCTGAAATGAAATTATTCCTTAACTTCAAAAGCCTCTAAAAATCCTGAGAACTCTGCCTTGATAATCTCCACAAACCTCCAACTTTCTTCTTATCCTCATCTAATTAAAAGTACCATTGTCAAAGCCAAGTAATATAAATAAAAAACTATTTTTATTAATTTGACTATTTCCAGTTATAATTATGGATTTGTAAACACAGTTTCATTTCTAAGCTACACTACTTCATTTTCCTACCCCTTTTCATCACAAATGAACATTATCTCGTCTAGGTTTGAATTTAAATAGATTTCTACGGGCTGGCCTTTTGTTCCTTTTATTATTTTTGATAGCAAAGTTATTTTCAAGTGCAAAACAACTGACCATGAAATAAACTGTTGGAACCCAACCCATCTGTAAGTGGGAGCTAGCAATATCTTTTTTAAAAATTGGCTTTGGAAACAGAGAAAAGCCTCACACTATCTCAGGGACTTGAAAGAAGCCTTTGCGCTTTCCAGCGTGATGCAGCTGCCCAGTCACATAACTGCAGAAAGGCAGAAGGGTCCCAGCTGGGCGGCAGTTTGATTTGCCCCAGCCCTAGATCCCAGGTCTTGGACCACACCCACATCTGGCCACTCACAGAACAATCCCAACAGTGCAACCACACGGGCAAAGGGCAGATGTTCTTTTCTGGTTACTGGAGCACATGAGGATACCTCAAGCATCATTTCAAAAGCGCCTCCTCCCGCCCCTTGTTTGGAGGTGAAATCGGGCTTAACATTTCATTAGGTCTTTTCATGATTTTTAAAACTTTTAACAGCAGTACTTTCTGAGAGGCTAGAATTATAAATGAACAAGTCCAGAATTTACTATCTACATGAAAGCAAAGACTAAAATTAGTAACTGCAGACAGAGAACAGCAGTCAAACTGAAGGGGATGAAGAAACCTGCAAAGGAAAGTGATGTTTCAGTTATTAATTGATAAAGGAACTAAATTCAGTAAAGCTGTTTTGTTCAAATACTTACATGTATTGAACAGCAGAACCAAAGCACCCTATAGAATCAGTAAATGTATGAGGACCTACTTGGCTGCTAAAGAAGCTTCAGGGCATCTGGGTGGAAAGTGAAGTCACCCCAGGCAAAAGAAGGGACAATACAGAGTGGAAAGAGGAGAGACCTGTGACATGCCCAATTCTGGCATGAGTGGCACTGGAAGGAAGAACTCTGTGCAAAGGGCCCAGCAAGAGGGAGGCAGGTGCATCTCTGAATCCTCTGCTAAAGCCTGCAGCCCCAGTCTGCTCACTTTGTGTGTGGACAACAAATTCTTTCTTGTTGTCTGATTGTTCTATTTACACGGCATTTCATTCTTTTTTTTTTTTTTTTTTTTTTACCGGGAGGTCCTGGGGATCGAACCCAGGTCCTTCCATATGGGAGACGGATGCCCAACCATTTGAGCCACATCCATCCCCCTCATTCTTTTTTAATGTAATATCTTCTGAGGATATTGATTATAGCAAGGGTTTTTTTTTTCTTTTTTAAGATGTCTCCTGCACTATTTCTTCTAGATTTTTGTGTGTGTGTATGTGCTTTGTTCTATCCTTTCATAGTGGAGGCTTTCCTCAAATGTCTGGTGATTCTTTATATTTTCATTCATATTAAAAAGCGAAGCAGTGAAAATACGACTGGAAGTACTATGTGTGCATGGGCAACATTTGTTGGCAGGTGGGCCTTGCTGTAGAGTCATGAAATGAGGACCAGCTGTTTCATTGGAGGCTCTCTAAATGTCAGAGATATTTTCTCTGGAACTGTATACTTACTACAGCCTCCTGGCTTGGGCCTTGATTCCAGGGCAGGAGAAGCTGGTTGAGAAAAGGGGACCTAGAGTGACAATTAGCTTCTAGCCATTCAATTCACCCTATTTTCTGTTTTGCCTGGTGTCTTCATTTGCCAGATTTCCTATCACAAATACCACACAATGGGTTGGCTTAAACAATGGGAATTTATTGGCTCATTGTTTTAAAGCCAGAAGTCCCAAGTCAAGATATCAGCAAGGCTTGCTTTCTGCCCAAAGACTAGCATTCTGGTGCTTCCGGAAGACAATCCTCCCGTTCCTTGGCTTGCATTTCCACCTCCTACCATATGGCTTTAGCCTCTCCTTTCTGGTTCTGTGACTTCTGGATTATCTTTATAAAGCCTGCAGTAATCCAGATTTTGGCCCACTCTGCTTCAGTTGGTCACAACCTAACTGAAAACATTTTCAGAAGATCCTATTTATAATGGATTCACATCCACAGGGATGTTAGTTAAGACTAAGAATGTGTTTGTTGGGGTAAACAATTCAACCTACCATACCCAGTCTACAAATCCAAAGCCTTTCTAGTTCAGTGTCTCCTGAGAATGGTAAATGGCGTTCCCTGACAGTATAGGATTGGAAGAGGGAGCTGGAGATTCAGTATCTCTATAATCAAAACCACAACCATTCTCCTTATTTTAGTTCCAACTAATCATCCCTACTATCCATGGTAAATGATGCCTCCGAACACTGGCAATATATTGATTCTTGTGGGATGACTTGGTTGGCCTTTCTTCTCAATCACCCTCTCTCAATTAATTTCGTATTTCCCCTTCTCAGTATTCTAGCATTTAATCCAAGCACATGTCACAGTTCCATGGTATAAAGATGTCAATTACACTTATTTTCCTGAATATCTCCAGCCTAATAGAAATGATGCAATGGTCTAATGTGATTATTTACTTGGTTCTCAGAATTCTAGCTAAAACATGTTGAATGGAATTAGAATCAAAAGATTGGAAGAGGCTTAGAGGAGACATCCATTGTACTTCTCAAACTTCAGTGAGGGCAACCCATAAACAATCTGAAAAGTGAGAATCTATCCAATTTTTAATACTTCAAGAGATGATATAATGGAGTATTATTCAGCTGTAAGGAATGAAGTACTGATGCATGCAAAAGTATGGACCTCAAAGACCTTACGTTGAGTGACGCCAAAGAACAAATACTGGGAGACAGATGTGGCTCAGGTGACTGGGCTCCTGCCTACCACATGGGAGGTCACTGGTTTGGATCCTGGTGCCTCCTGGAGAAGACAGCAAACTGGCTTAATGGGCAGGCACAGCAAGCTGACACAACAAAAGACACAAGAAGGAAAGAACGTAATGGGAGACACAACAAAGCAGAGAGCAGAGGTTCCTGGTGCCTCCTAAAAAAAAGAAGACAGTGAGCTGATGCGATGGGTGGGTGCGGCAAGTTGATGCAGCAAAATGACGCAACAAGAGATGTGGGGAGGAAAAACAGAATGAGACACAACAAGGTAGGGAGCAGAGGTGGCTCAAGCATTTAGGCACCTCCCTCCCACATCGGAGATCCCAGGTTTGGCTCCTGGTGCCTCCTAAAGACACAAGGAAGAAAAACAGACTAGGCAAGTGTAAAACAACAAGGGAGTGGGGAGAAATAAATAAATAAAACAAATCTTTAAAAAAAAAAAAAAAGAACAAATACTGTGAAATGCCACTGATATGAACTAAGGATATTGAGCAGACTCACAGAGGTAAAGTGTGGAAGATAAACTCCCAGGAGATAGAAAGGGAGTAGAGAGTGATGAGATGATGCTCAATCTGGGCAGAATCTATGATAACGGGGAGAGTAGAGGTTTGGCAGTGAACAGGGGAGATGGGGGTGCAGCAGTGTGAGTGGGGTTAATGGTGCCAGAGGATGAGTGTGAGCAGGATTGGGGGAATGGGTTGGTCAATCCATGGAGCTGGGGGGAGGACTAGAGGAAGGAACAGGTTATCTCTAGGAAGGATGTGGACTATGGTGGCCTGCTACATTCTCAAATAAAATGGCAAGACTCTCTAGAGTACATAGGAAAGGCTTAATAAAAAGAATCAGACCAATATGTCAAGCCTACAATATTAATGTTTGTACTCATGAACCTTTTTCTGGTAAAATTGAAACTTAGCCAAATAATTATTGTTTCAGAGTTACCTCTTGAAAATCTTCTGCCACATTTATCATCCAATGTAACAACAGTATCACAATGATTAAGATGTTATTAATAGTGAAAACTATGGGAGGGGGACAGGTGAAGTATAAGGGAATCCTCTATAGTTTTGTTGTTTTTTTTTTTAAACCGGGAGGTCCCAGAGATCGAACCCAGTTCCCTCCTTATGGGAGACGGACGCCCAACCATTTGAGCCACATCTGTCCACCCTCTATACTTTTTTAAAAAATTTAAAGCAGTCTTATTGAGATATATTCACATACCATACATTCCATCCAAAGTGTGCAATCAACGGCTACTAGTATGATCAGAGTGTTGTGCATTCATCACCACAAAAACTTTTAGAATAATTTCAGTACTCCACAAAGAAAACCCCACACTCCTTAGCAGCCACCCCTTGTAGCAGTATGATATTATTTATGAATTCCAAAAAAGATATTGATTATGTTTGTTAACTTGTCTGTTCCTCTGGGCATGATACCCTTTGATTGTATTAGCTTCAGCTGAGATGCCTTTGATTAAATTATATTAAGATTAGGGCTTTGATTCAACCACGTCATTACGGTGACACAGTTTGATTCCCCACCCCCTTTGTGGGCTATATAAATGGATTCTCAATCAAGGAAACACCAAAAGAGATACAGGAGAAGAACACAGAGGAAGAGAGAGAGCTACATAGACACAGCAGAGGCCCAGGGAAGAGAGATGAGCCATTCACCTGAGAGTTTACCGCTGACCCTGTGAAGAGGACAGAGCAACTCAGCCCAGAAAGAAACGAGCCCCAGGAAGAGAGACCAACCATATGCCAGCCTACAGCTGAAATCAGAAGAAGCTGGACCCACGGAGCCTTAAGAAGGAAGAGGAAGGCTGAACCTTGGCAGACGTCACCCACCATCTTGCATCAACAAGTGGCAACAGATTTTGGTAAGGAACTTACCTTGAGTTGGACTCTTTAGGGCCTTGTAACTATAAGCTTTTACCCCGAATAAATAACCTTTATAAAAGCCAACAGATTTCTGGTACTTTGCATCAGTACCCCTTTGGCTGACTAATAAGCCTCTTAATCCCTCTATCTTTCCCCAGCACTACATAACCACTAATCTAATTCCATCTTTATAAATTGACTTATATTTACACTTTATATAAATGGAAGCAAACAATATGTAGTACTTTGTGTCTGGTTTCTTTCACTTAGCATAATGTGGGGTTTTTTGCCTAATATTAAAAACTTGTTACATTAACATACAATTGTTCCATTTCAAATATAAAGAGTCTTATATATGCAATATTATCCATATTCATATTTCACATGAAGTTTCACTATGCTACACAGTCCCATGTTATATTTTTTAGCTTTCCTTTTGTAATATACATGACCTTAGACTTTCCCTCTCAACCAATGCCATCCCCATATAATAGCACTGCTAGTTAAAAACACTATGATGTGCTTTCAACTTTCTTTTTATTTCCAAAGATTAACAAACAACCTTTTTACCAGTTCTGCTCAGCCTTCCATTCTCTAACCTCATTCTATTTTCTGGTGACCTATATTCTAGTCATTAACTTTATGAGTTTACACAATATATTTAGTTCATAATAGTGCAATCATACAGTATTTATCCTTTTGTGTCTGGCTTGCTCCATTCAACATAATGTCTTCCAGGTTCATCCATGTTGTCATATGCTTCATGACTTCATTTCTTCTTACAGCTGCATAATATTCATTGTGTATATATTCCACATCTTGCTTACCCATTCATCAGTTGATGGACACCTGGGTTGTTTCCATCTTTTGGCAATTCTGAAGAATGCTGCTATGAACATCAGTGTGCAGATGTCAGTTCATGTCACTGTTCTCAGTTCTGGGTATATACCTAGCAGTGGTATTGCCAGGTCACATGGCAAATCTATATTCAGTTTCCTTAGGAACTGCCAAACTGTCCTCCACAGTGGCTATACCATTCTTCATTCCCACAAACAGTGAATAAGAATTTCTATTACTTCACAACCTCTCCAACACTTGTAGTCTTCTGTCATTTTAATAGTAGCCATTCTATTAGATGTGAAATGATATCTCATTGTAGCTTTGATTGGCATTTCCCTAATTGCTGATGATGTTGAACATTTTTTCATGTGCTTTTTCTGTCATTTGTATTTCTTCTTTGGACAAATATCTATTCAGGTCTTTTGCCCATTTTTTTAATCAGCTCATTTGTCTTTTTATTGTTGAGTTGTAGCATCTTTTTACATATCATGGATATTAAACCTTTATTGAATATGTGATTTCCAAGTGTTTTCTCCTATTGAGTTTGGCTGCCTTTTCACACTTTTGACAAAGTTCTTTGATGTGCAAAAGTATTTAATTTTGAGAAGGTCCCATGTATATATTTTTTCTTTTTCTTTTTCTTTTTTCTTTTTTTTTTTTTTTTTTTTTTTTTTTTTGGTGCATATTTTGTGTGTAAGATCCAAGAAACCACCACCTACCACAAAATCTTGAATATGTTTCCCTACATTTTCTTCTAGTAGTTTTATGGTCCTGGCTTTTATATTTAGGTCTCTGATCCATTTTTAGTTGATTCCTGTAGAGGGATTGAGAAAGGAGTCCTCTTACATTCTTTTGGTTATAGATATCCAGTTCTCCCAGCACCATTTGTTGAAGAGACTGTTTGGTCCTGGTAACATAAACTTGGTAGGTTTGTCAAAAACCATTGGCTAATGGGTTTATTTCTGGACTCTCAATTCTATTCCACTGATCAATGTGTCTATCTTTATGCTGTTTTGAACACTGTAGCTTTGTAATATGTTTCAAGGTCAGGCAGTGAAAGTCCTCCCACAATGCTCTTTTTTCTTAGGATGCTTTTGGCTATTCTAGTGCACTTTCCCTTCCAAATAAATTTGATAATTGCCTTTTCTATTTCTCTAAAGTAGGCTGTTTGAATTTTGATTGGTATTGCATTGAATCTATAAATAAGTTTGGGTAGGATTGACATCTTCATGATATTTAGCCTCCAATCCATGAACATGGAAAGTCTCTCCATTTGTTTAGATTTTCTTTGATTTCTTTTAGCCTTGTTTTACGGTTTTCTGAATATAGGTCCTGTACTTTGATTAAATTGATTCCTAGGAAATTGAGTCTTTTTATTGCTATTGTAAATGGAATTTTTTCCTGATTTCCTCCTCAGATTGTTCAATAATAGTGTACAGAAACATTACTGATTTTTACATGCTGATCTTATATCCTGCTACTTTGTTGAACTCATTTATCTCAAGTAGCTTTGTCATAGACATTTCAGAATTTTCTAATTATAGGATCATGTCATCTGTGAATAGAGAGGGTTTTACTTCCTCTTTTTCTATCTGGATGCCTTTTTTTTTTTTTTTTTTTTTTTTTTTTTTCCTTGTCTAATTGCTCTAGCTAGAACTTCTAGCACAATATTGAATAACAGTGATGACAGTGGGGATCCTTGTCTTATTCCCGAACTTAGAGGGAAAGGTTTCAAATTTCCCCGTTGAGTATAATGTTGGCTGTGGGTTTTACATATATGCCCTTTATCATATTGAGGAACTTTCCTTCTATTTCTATTTTTTGAAGTATTTTTATCAAGAAAGGGTGCTGGATTTTGTTGCATGCTTTTTCTGCAACAATCTAGATGATCATGTGTTTTTTTCCCTTCATTTTGTTTAACATGGTGTATTATATTAGTTGATTTTTTTAATGTCGAACCACCCCTGCATGCCAGGACTAAATCCCACTTGGCCATGGTGTATTGTTCTTTTGATCTGCTGTTGGATTCTATCTGCAAGAATTTTGTTGAGAATTTTTGCATCTATGTTCATTAGACAGATTGATCCATGATTTCTTTTCTTGTAGTATCTTTTCCTGACTTTGGTATTAGAGTGATGTTGGCTTCATAAAATGTGTTGGGTAATTTTCCCTCCTCTTCAATTTTTTGGAAGAGTTTAAACAGGATTGGTATTAATTCTTCTCAAAATACTTGATAAAATTCACTTGTGAAGCCATATGATCCTGGACTTTTCTTTGTTGGGAGATTTTTGATAACTGTTTCAGTCTTTTTAAATGTGATTGTTTTGTTGAGTTTTTGTATTTCTGTAGAGTCAATGTAGGCTGTTTGTGCATTTCTAGGAATTTGACTATTTCATTTATGTTGTCTAGTTTGTTGGCATACAGTGTCTCAGAATATCCTCTTATGATCCATTTATTTCTGTGGGGTCAGTCATAACTTCCCTTCTTTCATTTCTAATTTTATTTAATTGTATCTTCTCTTTTATCTTTGTTCTTCTAGCTAAGGGTTTGTTGATTTTATTGATCTTCTGAAAGAATCAGATTTGGTTTTGTTGATTTTCTCTACTGTTTTCTTTTTTCTCTCAATTTCATTTATTTCTGCTTTAATCTTTATAATTTCTTCTGTTCTGCTTGCTTTGGGATTGGTTTGCTGTTCTTTTCTGGTTTCTCCAGTTGTTCAGTTAGATCTTTGATTTTAGCCCTTTCTTCTTTTTTTACTATAGGGATTTAGGGCTATAAATTTCCCTTTCAGCACTGCCTTTGCCATATCACATAAGTTCTGAGAAGCTGTGTTCTCATTTTCATTTGTCTCAATATATTTACTAATTTCGCTTACAATTTCTTCTTTAACCCACTGATTATTTAGGGTTAAATAGGGTATTATTTAGGGTATGTTTAGCCTGCACACATTTGCAAAATTTCCCCTTTCCCATCTATTATTATTATTTTTTACTTTATTTTGTACATTTAATAATTGAAAATATAAACAATTAAAAACTAAAAGGTAAACACAGATGAATAAATATATACATTTCTCAATTAAATGTAATAGATACATATATGAACCTGGAGGACATTATGTTGAGCGAAGCAAGCCAGACAAAAAAGGACAAATACTGTGTCAATGCGTTACTATGAACCAAATATATTGTGTAAGATATTGTTTGATTCAAAAAAAATTTTATATGTATCCATCTATTATTGATTTCCAGTTTCTTTCCATTATGATCTGAGAAGGTGCTTTGTATAATTTTGATGTTTTTATATTTACTGAGACCTGCTTTATGACTAAACATGTGGTCTATCCTGGAGAAAGAGCCATGAGCACTTCAGAAGAATGTATAATCCACTGATTTGGGATGCAATGTTCTGTATATGTCTGTTGGGTCTAGTTTGTTTATCATATTGTTTAAGTTCTCTGTTTCCTTGTTGTTCTTCTGTCTAGTTGTTCTATCTAATGATATAAGTGGTGTGTTGAAGTCTCCAACTATTATTGTAGAGATGTCTATTTCTCCCTTCAGTTTTATTTTTTTTAAGATTTATTTATTTACTTTATTTATTTATTTATTTTATCTCTTCTCCCCCAGATGGTTCTATTGTCTGTCTGCTCATTGTTTGCTCACTTTCTCCAGGGGGCACCAGGAACCAAACCCAGGACCTCCCACATGAGAGGCAAGTGCCCAACGGCCTGAGCCACATCCACTCCCCATGGGCTGAGGCATCTGCTGGCTTGTGGCATCTGCTCATTTAGGCATCTGCTCACTGCAGTGGTTATCTAGCTCATTGCGGCAGTGTGGTGTCTAGCTCATTGCAGCAGGTACGGCATCTAGCTCATTGCAGTGGGTGCGGCATCTGCTCATCTTTAGGAGGCACTGGAACCCGAACCCGTGACCTCCCATGTGGTAGGTGGGTGCCCAACTGGTTGAGCCACATCTGCTTCCCTCTCCCTTCAGTTTTGTCAGAGTTTGCCTCCTGTATTCTGTATAATGTCTGTTTGGTTTGATATTAGTATAGCTACCCATGCCCTTTTTTGGTTACTGTTTCCATGGAGTACCTTATTCAAACCTTTCATTTTCAGCTGGTTTGTAGCCCTGAGTCAAAGGTGAGACTTTTGTAGGCAGCATATGGATGGTTCATATTTTATCCATTCTGTCAGCCTATATCTTTTAATTGAGGAGTTTAATCCATTCGTATTCAATGATATTACTGTAAATGCATTATTTACTTTCACCATTTTATTATTTGGCTTTCATATGTCATATCTTATTTTCATCTTCTTTTTACTCTTCTGGTCATCCTTTCTATTAGTCTTGCCTTCTACACTCTCCTCCAAGCCTCTCTCTCCTGTCTTTTTCTTTCGGGCTATAAGGTTCCCCTTTAATACTTCCTGCAAGGTGGATTCTTTTTTGTGAACTTTCTCAGTTACTGTTTATTTGTGAATATTTTAGACTCACCTTCATTTTTGAAGGACAATTTTGCAAGATAAAGATTCTGAGCTGGCAATTTTTCTCTTTCAGTATTCCAATTATATCATACAACTGTCTTTTCACCTCCATGGTTTCTGATGAGAAAACCACACTAAGATTTACTGGGCATACCTTGTATGTGATGGTTTGCTTCTACCTTGCTGCTCTCAGAATTTTCTCTTTATCTTTGATGTTTGACATTTTGAGTAGTATGTGTCTTGGAGTATGTCTATTTGGATTTATTCTGATTGTGCTTTTTGGGCCTGTAAATTCATTTCTTTCATGAAAGTTGAGAAATTTTCAGCCATTATTTCCTCAAATACTCTTTCTGCCCCTTTTCCCTTCTCTTCTCCTTCTGGAACTCCCATGACACATATGTTGTTGCACTTTGTGTTATCATTCAACTCCCTACTCCCCTGCTCAATTTTTTCCTTTCTTTTCTCTCTCTGTTCTTCTCTCTTTTCAATTTCTTTTTTTTTTTTTAAAGATTTTATTTATTTATTCATTTATCCCCCCCTTGCTGTTTGTGCTCGCTGGGTCAGCTAACCACGCCGTGCGGGCAGGCTTGACTTCACCAGGAGGCCCCGGGAACCGAACCCGGGGCCACCCATATGGTAAACGGGAGCCCTACTGATTGAGCCACAGCCGCTTCCCTCTCTTTTCAATTTCAGTTCTGTCTTCTGCATCACTATTCTTTATTCTATCATTTTGAGTCTGCTGTTGTATGCCTCTAATGTTTGTTTTATTGTGTGTTTGTTGGTTTTTAGGATGTACCAGGGATTGAAGCCAGGACCTCATACATGGGAAGCAGGCACTCAACCATTGAGCTATATCTGCTCCTCTCTAATGTGTTTTTTTATCTCACCTATTGTGTCTTTCATTCCCATGGCTCTGTTATTTTTCTATTCAGGTTTTAAAATTCTTATATGTGCTCAACCAATGTCTTTTTTTTTTTTTTGAAAGAAGCTTTAGAGTATATAAATGTTACATCGAATATATAGGGGATTCCCATATAATCCACCCCCTCCCCGTCCCATACTTTTCCCCATTAACAACATCTTTCATTAGTGTGGTACATTGGTTACAATTGACAAACACATATTGAAGCATTGCTACTAACCATGGTCTATAGTTTACATTATAGTTTACACTTTGCAACACACAATTTTACAGGTTTTGACAAAATGTATAATGGCCTGCATCCATCATTGCAATGTCATGCAGGACAATTCTAATGTCCCAAAAATGCCCCATGTTACACCTATTCTTCCCTTTCCCTCCCCTCAGAACCTCTGGTGGCCACAGCCTTTATATCAATGTTACAAGTTCTTCCATTGCTTGAATAATAATAAGTCTATTTTAGTCCCTATTTGCATTCCCTCTTATGTTTGTTCATTCCTCAATCTTGAGGATTTGGGTGTGGTGATGCCCACTCTGTTTCTGATTGAGAGGGGGCTTAGTTCCCATGGGGCAGATGGATGGAACTGACTTGCTTGGAGTTGTAGATACTTTCTGTTTTGGAGGATGGGCATTGTCCATCATCATCCTTTTGTTAGTTGTCCTGGATGAGTCCAATGAATTGGGCAGTAAGTGTTGCAACTCTTGCTGAGATTCAGGGCTCAACTGGCATATGAACACACCAAACATTTAAGTTTCTGGGACATACATTTAATGAGTATAGTGCTAATTGCATGTTCAAATAAAAGGGGCAGAAGAGTCATGTGTAGGGAAATTGTAAATGAGTTTAACTCTGTTACATTGGGGTGCATATATTCCATAGTAAAGCCCACTGGCAGGGTGTCAAATTCCTGAGGTTGTCTGCCCTGCCTATAGTGTCTAGATGTCTCTAGAGGCCTCAGGAGCCCCTGTTTGAGGCACTGTTTACTGTGGCAGTCAATGAGATCTTCCTGAGACATGCATAAGTATAACCTTTGATATGACCTCCTGACTCACTTTGAAATCTCTCAGCCATAAAAACTCATTTGTATTTAATATTTCCCCCTTTTGGTCAAGGTCTTTTTCTGGATGCATTACTAGTTGGTGCTTGATAATAATCTCTCAGTGCCATGGAGGCTCATCCCTGGGAGTCATGTCCCATGCTGGCGGGGGAGGTAGTGCATTTATATGTTTAGTTTGGCTTAGAGAGAGGCCACATTTGAGCAAAAAGGAGGCTTTCAGGAGGTAACTCTTAGGCAATATGTACTACTAGGCTAAGTTTCAATTTCACAAGAACAAGGTTCATAAGTACAACCATCAATATCAAGGGCCTTGCATATTGGTCTGTCCTTCTTTACTAGGCATTGCCCATGTACATGGGGGATTTTTGCCACTCTATTAGAGAATGTAGCAGGGCTTTCCAGGATGGGAATTCAATAGTCTTTCAATTATTGTGTGGGTCTCCACCCACTGAGACAACACCCCATGACCCAAGTGTCTTCTTGATGTCCTTTATCTCTAGCCATGTTTTTCAATTTGTTGATTTGATTTTTGAGATTTGTCTCAAGTCCTGTGTTTCATCTGGGACTTTGATATATTCCTTTTCTTAGGCCAGTTCTTCCATTTTCTTGGTATGGCTTGTAACTTTTTGCTGATGTCTAGGCATCTGATTATGATGGTGAGTTTACTCTGATGCCCAATTTCTCTTTTTCATAGGGATTTAGTGGTGGGAGGCTGTGTTCATGCTTGAACACAGTAATGGGTTGCAGACCCACTTCCAAGGACCTTAGAATGGGAAGGTATAAAGGTTGGAAAAAGCCTCTCTTACTTACCTTTAAATAGCTCACATGCACTACCAGGTCAGCCAGCAGATGGTGCTCTTTAACAGCCCTCTCAGTTCAAAGCCTGGACAGCAACAATGTGGCAGGGGATCCTGCCTTAAGGCTATTCAGAACCTCACTATTTCAACTTTCTCAGAAGCAGTTCTCCAACCTTTGCCAGCAGCCCCCTCTCTTTCCCCAGGTAGAAAATAATTCCACTCCCCTTTATATCCTTAACTAGTCCTGGTCAGTAGGGAGGGGAACTGAGAGGGTCAGAGGATCTCTTTAGTTCTATGCCAGCTCCCAAGGCAAACAATGGTGCAGCCTTACCCAGCCTGAAAGTGCTCATGGGACACAGCAGACCAAATTTGTCGACCAAAAGCTGAATCAGCCTTTGGCTGTATCCCTCTATCTCCCATTTCCTAGGGAGGTGGATCCTTGCATCCCCCTCTGTCTGTAGCCTGAAGAATTCAAAGCTGTCTCTTCAGAGCTGGGGGGAAAGGGGCTAATGGCTGCAACTGCAGCTTCCACTCACAGTCTTTCCATTAAGATTCTTTTCCTGGGTGGTGTCCAGCCTTCCTCCGGTGTCCAAAACCCTAGAACATTATTTTCCCAGGCCGCTTCTGCCTGTCCCCTAGCTATTTTTCTGGGAAAGAAGTGAGTCCTGTGTCTCTCTAATTCACCATCTTCCCCCTCCTCTATATTTCAATGTAACTTTTATGCAGTCTAAAACTTCTCTATAAATAAAGTCCTACTGATGTGGCCAAATTAAAGCCCTAATTTTAATTTAATCAAGTAAAAGTGAAACCTCTGAATTTAATACAATCAAAGGGTATCATGTCCAGAGGAACAAACCAGTTTATAAACATAATATTTCTTTTTGGAATTCATCAATAATATCAAACTGCCACACTGTCCAATGACAATGCTGTGCATGCTTCAAACAAAATATCCCATTATTTTATGCCAGTATCCCAGAATTCTTTTTAAAAGAATAATATTGTCTTTCCTTAATACAGAGGAAAGTCATATATTATATTCAGAGATACCAGTATGCAGAGCTTATGGGAGCAATTTGAGGTGATGGAGATATTGAGTTTGAATATATCCTTTCTTATCTCCACTTTAAAGACGTGCTTCCACTGTCTCCTGGATTGCATTACTTCTGAAGAGAAGCCTATGATATTTATCTCCCTTCCTCTGTACATTATGTGTCTTTTTCCTTTGGCTGCTTTCAAATATATCTTTGTCACTTGTTTTCAGAGATTTAATTATAATATGTTTGATTTATCCTGCTTAAGGTTCATTGAATTTTTTGCATCTGTGAGTTTATAGCTTTCATCCAATTTGGAACATTTTCAGTCATATTTCTTCAATTCAATTATATGTTTGTTAGACTGATATTGCCTCACAGGTCTTTGAAACTCTGTTTATTTTTCAGTTATTATTATTATTATTATTATTATTTGCTCTATGCTTTGGTTCAGGTACATCTATTCCTAATCTTCAAGTTTTCTAATGTTTTCTTATACAGTGTATAGCAGTTTGATATTGTTTATGAATTACAAAAATTGATATTGGATTATGTTTGTAAACTGGTCTACAGTTTTAGATTGTACTAGGTTCAGAGGTTTCACTTTTACTTGATTAAAATAAGATTGGAGTTTTGATTCGGCCCTTGTTTGGTGGGGACTCACAGAAAAAAACAATGCAGCAGAGGAGACTGTTGGAGTTTTGATGCTGGAGACCTGGGAAGTAAATACACAGAGAAGCAGGCTCCTTAGGCATGGCAGAGATCCCAGGAAGAAAACGAGTCAGTCTACAGCTGACCTTGTGAAGACAGCGGAGCAGCTGAGCCCAGGAAGTAATGAGCCCCGGGGAGAGAGAGAGACAAGCCTTATGCTAACCTACAGCTGAGAATGGAAGGAGCTGGGACCATGGAGCCTTAGGAAGAAGAGGAAGGTTGACCCCTCGCAGAGACTGGCAGCCATCTTGCTTCAACATGTGGCAATAGACATTGGTGAGGGAAGTAACTTACTCTTTATGGCCTTGTGACTGTAAGCATCTACCCAAATAAATACCCTTTATAAAAGCCAACAGATTTCTGGTACTTTGCATCAGCACCCCTTTAGCTGACTAATACACAGTGTCTACTCTGCTTTTAAATCAATTCAGTAAATTTTTCATTTCTGATATTTTATTTTTCACCTCTAAGAGTTCCAGTTAGATCTATCTACCTATTTCTACCTATCTATCTCTTCCATTTCTTTCCTCATTGTATTCATGTTTTCCTTTAAGTCCTTGAACACATTCATAATTGCTGGTTTAAAGTCCCTGTCTACTAATTCCATGATTTCTGCCATTTTTCTTTGGTTTATATTGACTTATTTTTCTTCTTTTGGGGGGAAACATTTTGCTGCTTTTTCATCTGTCTAGTAATTTTTCATTGGGTATTGGACATTATGGATATTACATAATTGAATGTTTATATTTTGTTGTTTTCCTTTAAACAGCGTTGAAATTTGTTTTCAAGGGTAGTTAAGCTACTTTTAAATCACTTGGATCCTTTAAAGTCTTGCTTTTAAGCTATTTAGAGGCAGATCAAGTGTTGCTTTTACTGTAGGACCAGTTTAGTCCTAAAATTAAGGTATGAAATTCCTGGCATCTCTAATAAATTCCCTGGGTATTCAAAAAGATCTCTTCACTCTGAGTGGTCAGAAAATGATAACTCTCCTACCCTGTATGAGCTCTGAGAATGTTTTTTGTTTACAGTTCCCCACTCGTTTCTCTTTGCATGAATTTGTGAAGTTTCCCCCCATGTATGTGCACATTAGAATCAAACCAAAGACCCAAGGGTACCTCTATGCAGATTTCTGCACTCTCTCTGCATACCTTTCTCCTCTCTGGTACTCTGCTTTGCAAATTCCAATCACGTCAATCTCCCTGAACTCTGATTCCTGTTTCCTCAGTAAGACCACCATGCTCTCCTTGGGATCTCCCTCCCTACACTACAGTCTGGAAATTGTCTCAAAGCAGAAAGTCCAGACAATGATAGGATTCACTTCTTTTTTTCTGCTTCTCTCAGGAAACACTGTCCTGAGCTGCCTGTTATCAAATGTCTGAAAACAGTTGTTTCACATGTTTTTGACAGTGTTCTTGTTGTTAGAGTGAGAGAGCTGTTCCTTACTAGTTATTCTCTCGTGACTGGAAGTGGAAGTCTTGTTATATGAATTTGAAAAGTCATATGATCTCCCTATACTTCAGTCTTCATCTGCAAATGGAGATAATAATACCTGCTTTGCTGAAGTCACAGGGCTATTGTAAAGTAAAAAGAAATAGTTCTCATGAAACAACAAATATAAATTATTATTATTTTATATGTTGGTGTTGAAGTTCAAAATTTTACTTATGTTTCTTTATTATCTATTTCCTTTTAGTTCATATTTATGCCCAAGAAAATAGAAATGAACAAAAGAGAAGTTGAGCCTTCCTTAAAAACTCTTCTCTTATTCTTTCTTCCTCTATTTACCCAAAGAATAACAATAGAAAGAAGTTATGAAGGGGAAAATAAAAAGCATACTAATTTTTCCTTTTGACCCTTGGCTCAAAAGATGAAGAGCCCACAGACAATGAAAGAAGGGAGAATTCTTGGGAGCAGATGTGGCCAAGCAGTTGAGCACCTGCTTCTCACATGGGAGGTCCCAGATTCAGTTCCTAAAAATAAAAAGGCAAAAAAGAAGGAAAAAAAAAAAAAAAAACCAACTCAGGGGAGCCAATGTGGCTTAGTGGTTGAGTGCTGGCTTCCCGCTTATGAGGTCTCCCAGGTTCAATCCCTGGCCCCAGTACCTCAAAAAAATTAAATAAAAGAAGAAGAAGGGAGAATTCCCTCTTCCCCTTTTTCATGGCTCTCAAAGCAATGATGCTTCCTGCTCCCAATGACCCCTCTCCTAAGGACTCAAGCACAAGTCCATGGGACCAGGGCCAGTGGACAATCTAGAAAGCAAAAACCATGAGTTGCTCAGCATCTTTCCTGTGCTCCGACAGTGAGGAATTGTCTTGGCTCAAGCTTTTAGGCCAGAATGTCTTGTGCTTTAAAATGGATTCTTTCCCATCCAAGGGTCCAGGCATGCCTGGGGACACTGTGAAGGCTATGAAACCTTCTCTCTGGATCTTACCCCATCCCACAGATCTGACTAACACAATTTAGAATATAAGATGCTGACAATTATCAGTTTAGTCCACCCAACTCAATTGCCTGTTTACACTTGAAGGTACATTTTATAAGGATATTAGAAGGATTTATTAATAATGACTAACCCTATATTATGGAATTATATATTCATAGCCTACTGAATATATAATATATTCATAAATATATATACAAAATTACAAATAATATAGAGCTATATACAGAGTATGAGTCTATTATATATCAATTCCTTTTACATATAGGTAAAATCCATACGTAGGTAAGGAATTGTCTCTTTAGGTCCTTTCTAAATTCTCTTCCATTTTTCTCCTGTTGCTACTTTGCTCATTTGCCTTCATTATGAATTCACACTCAATTCTGTCTCATACCAGTTGGTATTAGACCATCACTTCCTCTCATAGGACTGATGTTCATTTGTTCATTTATTCAACAAATACTGCTGAGGGCCTACTATGTGCTGAAGTTCTGTTTTGGCGGAAGTACAAAGATGAAGCCTCCAAGGAGGCTAGCAGAGGAAGACAAATGTAAATAAATTGCTCCCAGTTCTATGATAGAAACTGGCTCAAAGTACAGCAGTGGTCATTCCTTCTAAGGCAAGGCAGCCGGAAGGACTGGAAAAGAAGGTGGCCCTTGTACTGTATTTTCAAAATTCTATTTCATTGTGTTTGTGTTTGTGTTCAATATCAATTCACCATCAAGGAGTATTTTAGGCTAATGAGAAAAAAATAGAAACAGACTTATTAAATAAAAGATTCATTCATACAAAAGCAAATGAGGACAGGGTATAAAGCTTCTCAGTAGCTCAAAGGGAGACATGGTGGAAGAACTGGGAACCCATCACCGCATGCAGTAGGATAGGCATACCAAGTCCAAAGACCTGAGCAGTGGCAACCAGTTAATATATTCACATTGTGAGCAGCAACACAATTTCAACAAAACTTCACTCGTCACATTAAATTAATGTTGCTAATTTGTTTTAAAGATTTTAGGATTTTATTCTTATTCAGTTTGTAAATTTGTTTCTGTTTTATCACTAGAGGAGCTATAAGCATTGAGTTTATACCTAGTTTTATATTGGCAAACATGTAAGTAACATTGTCATTAAATTAATTTAAGTCCACGGTGACAGTCTGAGCAAAACTGTTTCTCGGGTTCTACAAGTTCTGAGAACTGATTTATTATATTAACTGTGGCTGCTCCTAGCAATGGCATTATTATCCCAACTCCTACTCATGGAGCTACCCCTTTTTCAATTGTTTAGTTGATCCCAGAGTTGAAATAAAAAGTCCCTGTCTGTTATCTAGAGGCTTGAGGGGACACTTCTGGCCTTCTGTGTGCATGGACTATAATTTCCTCCAAATTTATCAGTGAAAGAAAATGGTCTGTTGAGAGTTGGCAAACATCTGAAAACAATGAAAAGGAAAGGAAAACCCAATTCACTCCATTGCCTTAGGGAATAGCGGAAAGGCTGTGTTTTCTGATAACACAGGGAAACTTCTGGAAAATACTAGGAGACTACTGTAGTCCTGATAGGCATGGGGAAGAGACTTTTTTTTTTTTTTTTAACATTATAAACCTAGAAGAGGATATTTGAAATCTATACCTGCGGATCCTTCTGTCTCTCTATCTTGAAAACATGAGTGAGGAAAGCAACCTGGTTCCCAAATGCTTGTCTTAACACCTGATTGGTCAATGGCAAAGTATTTACCAGTCTTTGACAAAATGAGAAAGATGTGTTCTAGACAGTGTTTATATAAGTATGTTGGTGTAAGGTTACGAAATCGCCTTTCCCAGAAAGAGCTGCTCTTTGTTCTGGGATATGACCTTCTTGCTTTATGTGGCTGAAATGTCCCAGGCTACACTAGATAGCCCCATGCTAAGAGTAGCTTGCCCTCCAGGTAAGGGATCACACATAGGCACGAAATCTGGCCTCCCAAACACACAAAGGAGAATGAAATAATGGTACATGCTACCATTTTTAAATGTATAATATAACACCCTTTCTTTTACAAAATGATGCTAAGAGTAGATTATGATTGTTTCTTTTGATTTTTTCCCCTTCATTTGGCCATATAAACAATTATGAAACTTTTTTTAGTCCTGTGAATTTTTTGTTTTTGCTTCTTGAAGTTTTATTGGTACATGAAATTCAAAAGTTCAAAAAACACTAAGTAGTGAGAAGAGCTTTGACTTAGAGGTAGGGAGAACAAGATTTTAATCTTAGGTCCACCACTTACTGGCTACAACACTTTGAGAAGAATTTAACCTTTCAAAGCCACGGTACCCTCACATAAAAAATAGAGATGAAAGCACTTTCTGCCCAGAGCCACTTGTGAGGGTTAATGAAAATGTGTATAAAGCATCTGAGGACTCAATAAATAAAAGTTATCATTATTAGGGCTGTCAGCCCTTGGCTTTTATACAATCAATATGAATTCTGTGGTTGTAGCAGTTTGAGATTTTATGAATCCCAAAAAGAGAAAGATTATAGTTGTAAACTAATCTATTCCTCTGGGTGTGATACCCTTTGATTGTATTAAATTCAATTAGGGGGAAGCGGCTGTGGCTCAATCAGTGGGGCTCCCGTTGACCATATGGGAGGCCCCGGGTTCGGTTCCCGGGGCCTCCTGGTGAAGGCAGGCCCGCCCGCATGGCATGGTTGGCTGACCCAGCGAGCACAAGCAGCAAGGGGGGGATAAATGAATAAATAAATAAAAATCTTTAAAAAATAAATAAATAAATAAATAAATAAATAAATAAATAAATAAATAAATTCAATTAGGGTGCCTTTGATTAGATTACCTGTTAAGACTGCTTTTAGGGCTTTTTAATTTGACTATGTTAGCAAGGTGTGACTTAGGCTGAGTCCCTGCCCCCTTGCTGGGTCTGATATAAACGGTCACTCACACAGACACACAGGAAGAGAGAGCGCTGTCATTTTTGATCCTGCCATGTAACAGAAAGGAGAGGGCTCAAACAGCTGATGCACCAGGGAGAGATGAGCCATTTTGCCTGATAGCTTACAGCTGAAATTGGGAAGAGAGCAGAACAGCTGAAATTGATATAGAAGACCCGGAAAGAAACAGGCCCTATGCCAGGAAAGAGAGGACTACAGGATCACTTAGGCAGGAAGCCTCAAGAAGCTGGGCCCATGGAGCGCAAGAGGAAGAGGAAGCCTGGAGGGAAGGAGAGACCAGGCAGACATAGCCCACCGTCTTGCGTCAGCATGTGGCAGCTGACTTTGGTGAGAAAGCACCTCTTACATGCTGTGGCAGTTTGATATTATTTATGAATTCCAAAAAGAAATATTAATTATGTTGTAAACTGGTCTGTTCCTCTGGGCATGATACCCTTTGATTTAAATTCAAAGGCTTGATTAAATCAAGTTTAGGGCTTTGATTCGACCACGTCACCAGGGCATGCAGGGTTGAGTCCTCGCACCCCTTGGTGGGCTATATAAACGGACCCTCAATCAAGGAGACAGAAGCAGATATGCGAGAAAAGAGAGAGAGCTCCGATGACACGGAAGAGGACTTTGATCCTGGGGTCCCAGCCAGAGAAGAGCTATTCAACTGATAGTTTGCAGCTGAAGAGACCAGAACCGTCAGCAGCTGAGCAGTCCCAGAAAGAAACGAGCCCTCCAGCCTATAGCTGAGATCAGAAGACGCTGGGCCCATGGAGCCTTAAGAGGAAAGAGGAAGGCTGAACCCTCACAGATGTCGCCCACCATCTTGCTTCAATACTGGCAACAGACTTTGGGTGAGAAAGTACCTCTTATGGTACCTTAAGTTGGACTCTTTAGGGCCTTTTAACTGTAAGCTTTTACCCTAAATAAATACCCTTTATAAAAGCCAACAGATTTCTGGTACTTTGCATCGGCACCTAATAAAGTGGTCAAGATGTTTAATCAATAAGGGAAGACTTGCCACCCTTTAAAATCAGAGACAAACTACAAGACCACAGTTCCTAGTCTGGCTGGTCACTATTTTTTTCTGGACTGGAACAAACTATCTACACACACACACATACACACAATGAACAAACACACAAATAAGTGAATGAATAAAATAAAATAAGTAAATCTACTGGTATTTTTGTTTTGTTTTGTTTTGTTTTTGTCTACAAGATACCAAACAACCAATTAAGCAGATGCTTCTGAACTTAATTTGACATCACTTCAGACAACAGCTCCCAAAATTCTTTGGTGAGGGTCTATCTTACCAGGCATATACATGCTGAGACAAAACAATACACAAAAATAAATTTTCAACAACAACAACAAAAATATGTTAAAGGACCAAAGGAAACAGGAATTAAGATATCTACCCAGAACAACAAGAAATACTTACTTAAAATCAGATATATTTATGTCATTAAAATATAATGCATTTTGGGAATCCCCTATATTTTTTATGTAACATTTTATGTAATCTAAGTATCTTATAGAAAAAAATTTAAAAAATTTTATACACACACACACACACACACAGTTCCTACTGGGAATAATGGCAATGTTTTGGTAATGGATGGTGGTGATGGCAGCACATCATTGTGAACACAATTAACAGCACTGAAATATACATCTGAATATGATTAAAAGGGCTAATGTTAGGTTGTATATATGGTAATAGAATTAAAAAAATTTTTAAATCCATGGAACTACACTACACAGTGAACCTTAAGTTAAACTATTGACTTTAATTAATAGTACCATTCTAAAAATGTGTTTTCATCAATTATAACAAATATTTCACACCAGTGCAAGATGGTGGTGGTGGGGTAGTGTATGGGAATCCTGTATTTTATGCATGATTGCTCTGTAAACCAAGAACTTCTATATTAAAGAAAAAATGAATAATGGATAGAAATATGTATAAGATCAATAAAAAATATTGTGACATTTGGACTAAATATGTTCTGTTTTTATAAATAAAATAGAAAAAGTCTAGATAAAAAATATATAATGCATGACATTCACTCATTTATGTGAACCATCTGAAAACATTATAAAGACATAGTTATTAATAGGTTAAAATATAAGCCAACTTCTTAAGAAAATATAGGTGTTAATAGATTTAAGTTGAAGAGTCTACACATTCTTCCTTGTTTGAATAACACTCAATGACTGTTTTTTAGCCATTGGGGAAATAGCTCAATTTTATTATAAACAGTCTCAAACTGAGAAAATAACATAAGACAATCTTTTGTTTACCAGAGGATTTGAGAGCTCTGGAAGTTCATGTAGGTTTCATGAGTGAAAGAATCAACACTCTTTCTTTTGATTGGCTGCTTCCGAAATCAAAACATGGCATGGTACAAACTGGGGTTTTGGTGTAGCACAGTTCTGGCATATTCTTCATGACTATATGTTTTTAATTCAGCAAGTTATTCATCTAGGCTTAGCAAATAAGCCCCTTACCTGTTCCCTAACTATTTAATGAGCAGTGTTTTTCTTTCTCCTTGCAATTTGTGGCAGCTGAACAACTGATAAATAAACCCTTGCTGGAATATCATTTGTCCATTAAATAATGCTAGGGAACTATATTTGGCAAAAACCATGAACTCTGTACAGAGAAACCCAGAGCAGGGATTAAATCCCCTAGACAACTTAAAAACAGGGGCCACTGAAGGCAGAACTCTCTACCCTTCCCGGCATTGCCTACCCAACTTGGTTCTTCTTACCCCTAACCTGAACCTATAGTGACAGCCCATGACTCCCGTAAGTCAGCTCCAGAGAGCTGAACTTTGATCCTGCACATTCCTTCAACCTATACCCTGCAAACATGTTAATCTAGAAAAATAGATCCTTGTCCTATGATCCAATAAAAAAATTTTCCCCTTTCAAGGTATTCAGGCTAATTTCAGACATGATTTCTGAACTGAAGAGTTGTGATTTGAATACCTTTTTCTTTTTCAATTTGTTGAACAACTTTTAGGAACCTGATTTAGTTCTTGAAAAATCTGGTAGGGGTCTGAGAAATCACTTCACCCAAACCTCTCAATTTGCAGAGGCAGGATTTCTTTGTGTACAAGTTCTCCATCATATAAGCACAATATATTCACTTGTCATTTGCACCCTAAGGAATGAGTCCAATGTACATCCAGAAGATTCCATCCATACAGATAACTATTCTCACAATCCAAATGGACTTAAAAATTGAATATTTCAAAAGTAAATTTGAAAAGGTGGAATAATCAAAACCCAAAGCAATTCCTGTCTTCATCCCCTTGAGATTGAAAGATGGTAACTGTATCTTTTTCCACCTTGTAAAATTTCATCAATCAGTCCCTTTATATGCAAAGAGTAATAAATCACAGATATTTAAAATTTCCACTTATTAAATTATTTTCCTTTTCTTCATTTTGCTCCTTAATGATAATGCTACCAATTAAAATGCTACCTAGTTTACAAATTGATAAACTTTTAAGTGGTCTCTATTTTGAAAAAAAAGTCAACACATTAGAGTAACAAAGCTCATTAGTAACAAAAACAGTCAAGACAGATACTATTGACATTACCCAAATCCTACTCATCCCCTCAAGAATAAAGTTAAATTCTGGCTTCTTCATAAAAATTCTTCCCAGCTCCCTAGTCTGAAAGGATTCCCCATTCTTCTCAAGTCCCATGAAACTTAATATTTTGTACTTCACGTTTTGGCAATTAGTCACTGCTGGAGATTGAGCTATCTATCCGCCCCCCCCCCCAAAAGTTCTTGATCTTAATCCATTCCTAGGAATGTGAACCTATTGTAAATAGGATCTTTTGAAGAAGTCATTTTTAGTTTAGGGGTGGCTAACGGAATCCGGTTGGGTCTTAATCCTTTTACCGAAGGCCTTATAGAGAAGTCCACAGGGAGAAAGCCAAGGGAGGACAGAAGCAGGAAGTCAAAGGAAGCCAGAGGAGAAAGGAGAAGACACGGCCATGTGCACTGCCATGTGATAGAAAAGCCAAGGACCAAATATTGCCAGCACCCAGCCCCAGAACAGCCTACTCTTTGGGAAGAAAGCATCACCTTGCTGATGACTGGATTTTAGACTTCGAGCATCAAAACTGCAAGCCAATAAATTTCCATTGTTTAAGCACCCCATTGTATGGTATTTATTTTAGCAAACAGGAAAATATGACAGTCACAAACATTACTATATTGTTGTCTTTAGTCTTTAAATCTTGAACGTTATTTTATATCTCATTTGCTTTTACTTTTTCCCCTCACCTAGTTTATAAGTAAACTCAGAGGCAAGGAGTTACAATACTTTGTACCTCCCCCTAATACAATCTTTTCATTCAGAAAAAATACTTTTAGTACTATATGCTAGGCAGTGTGCTGGGTAAAGGGGACATGAAAACACTTTAATTCAGCTTTCTTTTCAGGAGGCTTACATTTTGATAGATAAGAAAACCACTGAAATATACAAATACTTAAGCAAAAATAACATATCAAAGAGCAAGAGTGGCACAGAGGCAGAAAGAGCCAGCACTGTAGTAGGTTGCCTGTAAATATTTTTTAATCTAAGTTAATTTACTTTAAGATAATATTAAATTATCTCAAATTAATATTAAGTTATTAAGATAATGTATTTTTGAATTATTTTTACTTCTTACCATATAAGAGAGAGATTCACAGCAATATTAGTTCTCATTCCACAAATATCTATTGAGAACCTAATATATTACCCACTGTGCTTAATGTTGGGGATACAAGGAGGAACAAGACACATATGGTCTCTCCCCTCATGAAGCATACTTTTATGGGAGTTTGGACAAAATACAAGCAAGCAAGCCAAAACAATTACAAATTGTGGTAAGTGCTTTGAAAGATACACAGAGGGAGTTGAAAATGAGGATAGGCAAACTCCTTTAGTCATAGTGGTCAAGGAGTGTCTCTCTGAGAAGAAACCAGAATACAAAGAATGGAGGTAAAAGTATTCTGAGATTGAGAGAAGCATGTGCAAATGTGCTGGGCAAGAAAGAACCAAAGGAAGATCTGTATAGCTGGAGTATATGTATGAGGAGGCAAGTGGTTCAAATTAAGGTTGGAGAGCTAGTCAGGAACCACGTCTTACAGGGCTTTGTAGACCACAATAAAGGTACTTATATTTTATTCTAAGATTTTAATTTTCAATTGCTCATCTGTAAAATGAGAATAATAACATGTGCTTCCAAGGATTATTATGAGCATTAAATAAGCTAATAAATATAAAAACTTTAAACAATGCTGGAACATGATAATTGTTATATGAATGTTAGTAAATAGTTTTTTCAATTATGTGGAAAAAGGATAAATTATATAATAGATGGAATTGGGACAATTGAGTAGCCATCAGTAAAATAAAATATAAAATAAAACAGTTGTGTCTATGCTTCACACCTTACAACAAAATAAATTTCAGGTGACTTGAAACTATAACCACAAAACATACCACAAAGAAATAATATAAGAATTTTTAAAAATAATTTTAGAGCCATTATTTATGAATAACTCAGATGTCATAAAATATACTGATAAAAAAATACAGAGAGAAAATATTAAATTCAACATTTTCATTGAAAAAAATTAGCAGAGACTAAGTTAGAGGGAAGAAAAACTAAAAAAAAACATCTGCCAGTCATATCATAACAAAGGTTAACTCTCTAATATAAAAGAACCCCTAGACATCAATAAGGAAAAGAAATCAACTACTCAATAGAAAAATTGGCAGAGGACTGTTCACAGAAAACTAAATGTAAATGCTTTTTTTCAAAATACGAAAATATTCTGACCCTGCTCATAGTAAGAGAAACATATGTGAAAATCAAAAGATAACATTTTTTCACTTACCAGAATGGTAAAGAATGTAGTTGAGTGGCATTTGTGGTGGCAGGAGCATGGAAAAGGGACACTCAGGCATTGCAGGTGAGAATACAGATTAGTACAATCTCTATGAGGTAATTTTTGTCAATGTCTATGAAAATTACACAGGTATATACCATTTGATGCAGAATTTCTCTCCTGGGTAAGTGTCCTAGAGATGACTGAAGTGGCCAATGTCAAGGTTAGTTATTGCATCATTGTTAAATTAGTTAGAGATTAGAATACCATATGTGCCCCTCAATAAGAGACTGGTCATGCATGGATCCATGATCCATGCATGCAATGAGACAATATACAGCAGTAAAAAAGGACAAGACTCTTTTTCATAATATATGGATATGGAGCAATCACCAAAATATATTTGTAAGTGAATAAAACAAAGCGCAGAACAGTGCATAGTGTGACACCATTGGTGGAAAAAGAGAAAGAAAAACAATATAGAATCATTTGTCAATGGATAGACTATGTCTAGAAGGAGCCATAAGAAACAGGCAACATTGGTTGCTTCTGAGGAGGGAAATTGAGTCACTGAGGTTCAGGGGTAGGAGGTAGGCTTTTCACTACATAACTTTTTTTTTCACTTTTTAAATTTTTACATTGTGTGCAAGACTTCCATATTAAAAATAAATTATATAAGAGTAGTAAAGAAAAATGAAAAAAATTCATTATAACTGAATGAAGTTATAACAAATTTGCAGTATTTAAAAGCTTGCAATAAAAGTGAACCCATAAAAAAAAAGATCTTTCATTAGTTGCCCTAGGATTTATAATATACATCTTTATTTGAATTATACCTTCAAATAATATCATATCATTTCATGTGTAGTATAAGAACTTATAATAGTACATTTTCAATTTTTCCCTTCCATCTTTTATGTTATTGATGTCACACATTTTAATTTTTCATATATTATAAAGCCATAATAAACTGTTACTATTTAAAATAAATTATATCCAAATTTTTAATATAAAATTATGAAAACATCCATATATATATGAACGTATGTATACAAGTGTGTATACACACCCAAGGATCATTCACTGCATGGGGAGAATGAATTGGATGGGGATAAGAAGAGGGAGAGAGTTCAGAGGTTACAGCTATCCAAGTGAGACCTGACAGTGCTCTGGAAAAAGATGGTGGCAATAGAGATGGGAAAACATGGACAGAGGCTATATGGGGGCCTAAAACAAGCTTCCTCCTAGGACTCTCCCTGAATCAACAGGTTGTCTGATGCTCTCCATGTAGAGGTGGGAAGGGGCCCGTATACTCTACACCAGCGCCTGTTCTTTGAATGCCTAGTCAAGGCCAGCTCCAATGCTTGTGCTTGTATTTCCGCCTTTTTTATTCTGATCTGCATTGATGATTCATTACCATTATTTTTTTTTTTTTTTTTTTTTTTACTGGGAGGTCCCAGGGATCGAACCCGGGTCCCTCCATATGGGAGACGGACGCCCAACCAGTTGAGCCACATCCGACCCCTCATTACCATTATTATTGGCAAGCAAGTTTTCTTGTTTTTCTAAAGTGTTAAAACAAACTCTAGCCATTGCCTGTTATATCCTCCTTTGGTTATTTTTCCATACTGAGTCCAGGGGGTCCCACCTTTGATGATGGGAAGAAAAGAGAGGGGAAGAAACCAAAGGGATTTGGATAATTCATAGTTACGCTTATTCTTTCTATGATATGCTGGCTGATGCAGAATACCACACCTTCTTTGTACTACAGGCTTCAAACCTGCATTCTCTTTTGGGATCAAAACATTTAACTCTGGTTTCTCTAAAGGAAAGGGAGAGTTCTTTCCTCTCTTCACTCTCACTTGCTCTAGTCTTAGAAGTCAGGGACATGGCTGGATAAGGCCTCATTAACTGCAGGGGGTGAGGCCAGAGTGCAAGGGGCAGGACCTGCCAAGGTTCAGAGACAGGTAGAGGAACTGGCAGGGAGCTGGCTGGGAGCTGGCCAGAAGTCAGGTCAGGGAAGCCTGTAGCAGTTTGGGTGCCAGTTGCTACATGTGGCCAGGTGTTTGGCTCCAATATCAACAATTGGAATGGGAAAAAACGAGGCACACTCCATTCCCAGGAGAAGTGAAATATGGGCAAATTATCAGGCAAGGACTTGGGCACAAAAACTGAGGTTTCAGAGACTAGGGACAGAATAGTGACAAGGGTGATTTATTTCCAAACACCATGGTGCTAGGTTGAAGTTCTTTAAATCTGGGACTGATACTCAGCTGGAATGCTTTCCTTAAAATGTTTAAGAAAAAAAAAAAAAAATAGTCGCATCCTGGTTGGTAATTAGCCACTAGCTGGGACCCCTCCCCTTCCTTCTCCAGGCCTCTCCCTACCACCTAGACCCTCGCACACACAGCCCACTGGCCCAAAGTGAACAAGCCTCTTCTCTAGGCTGCATCCTATCCACATGCAACCATTTCCTTGGCCCAAGTGGACTAGTCCCTGGTGATAGACACAGAGCCCCTGTTAGTGGCAGTGGCCTCCCAGTGGGCAAATACTGGGTTGCCTATTCATCCCCCTTCCTCCCAAGTTGCGGCTGCCCACCTGTTTTCCCTTGTAGAAACCCTGCGTGGCCACTTGTCGGAACTGTAGCCTCCACTGCAGTCTACACCATCTGCCAGTTGTTAAATATTTTTAATATCACCCCAACCTAAATCTCTTCTTTTCAGGCTAGCATTTGTCCTAGATGTGCACACACGAGCACATACACTCAGTAAAGCTGAGCTTAAAGTGATGGACAAGGTAGGAGCAATAATATCAGCTGTGGTCATAGAAGAAATTGAACAGAATCCAAGCAAAGTTTGATTAAAAAAGAAAAAGTTTAGCTTTGTAGTTCTCAAACATGGATACGTGTAATGATTACATGGGGAGATTGTTACAACACAGGTGCCCAGGCCCAGACCCCAGACTGTCTGAATCAGAGCTGCTGGGGGGGGTGCCCACTAACCATGGTTTTAATAAGTTCCTCACGGGATCCCTGCACACATCAGAGTTTGGGAAGTCTGCTCTAGACTATTTCTAAATCAATGGTGTGAATTTCTTGAGACCTGTCGCCCACCAATTCTAGCTTCACCAAGTTTTGTTGCTGATTGCTACAGCTGCCAAAGGTTAAAGGGAAACTAGGGAGAAGGCAGGTAAAAATAACTACAAAGACAAAAATGAAAATAGATGACAAATGAAAGACTATCATATTGAGAAAAGTGTAAAGCAATCTGTCTACTTGGGTCATTTTAAGTATTACATTTAAATTATTTTTAATATGGAACAAGGTTGCAGGTTTGGGATTTTTTTTTTTTTTTTTTTTTTTTTACAAAGCTGAGAAAAAATGAAATTTTATCTTCAAAATGTACTTTCCTTTAGTCCATGTGGCTATTCATTATTCAAGATAACATCACACAGAACAAATGAAAAAGAGCTGATTGTGAAAAATTATCTGTGAGAATCCTACCGGGAAGGAAGAAAAGGTCTGTGTGAAGAAAATTGTAAAGAGTTTAGAGTTCACGAAGAATCAGAATAAAATGTTCAGTGAAAATTTTGTCATGAGGCAATAAAAGTTTATGACCATGTGTAATACTCAAACGGAAAAATATCAATGTAAGCATACCTGCTTTCCTTCCTTTTATAAGTGAGTCTATATTTTGATCTCACCATCGGGACTGCCCCCTGCAGGACCTCATGACCTCTGCAGGGGTCCTCTCCCTTCCTCCATTCTTTCCCTCCTATCCATCCTACACATGCTACTTTCTGGATGCCCTTGCAGACAAGTGGTGGCCTGCTGTTAGCCAGACCAAAGCATTGATTCTATATGGCTAGAACTTGGGTACTAGAGGAAAAAACATAGCCAATAAGGGAAGCCACGATTCAAACTCAGAGGAACAAAAGGGTTACAGAGCCATAAGTTTTTAGTCAGATTCTTGCTTGTTAAGACTTAATAGAAAAGTCGAGACTAAGAAGAAGGTCCTGGTAGAGCAGCTCTTCAAGGACTAGGTAGGGCCAGTTTCCTGAATGGGCTGAAGGCAAGAAGGATGCCTACTATGTCAGTCTTCCTAAGTCATAGCCCTAACATGTCACCTCCTTGCTGGAAAGCCTTCAATGGCCCCTTATTTTCCAACACATAAGAGCCCTCCATGCTCTTGCCTCAACTTTCCTTTCCAGTTTTATTTCCCACTATTCATTCATTCATGGACTGAACAAATTTAAGTTCCTACAATATGTCAGATTTTCCCAAGTCCTAGAGTCAGAGACAACAAAAAGTGCTGACTGTTTCTATATTCCCAAAGTGCACAACTGGAAGAGAGACAGGCCAGAAAGCAATCTGTGTATGTTTAATGGGCATCTCAAAATTACATGTTCAAAATTGATTTGATCTCCCCTCTAAAATCTACTCTCTTGCTAGTCTTTTCCACCTCAGTAAATGGCAATGGTCTTCCTTCCGTTTCCTTGGGTCAAAAGTCTTGGAGCCATCCTTAAATTCTCTCTCACTCTCTTACATCCCACATCCAAACTATCAGCAAGCCCAGCTGGCTAAGCCTTCAAAATACATCCAGGATCCAAACACTTTGCTACCACCACCATGGCCCAAGCCACCATCCTTTCTTACCTGGAGCCAAACAAGTTGCTAGAGTGTCCCTGCTCCTCTTCAGTAAATTCAATACAGCCAACAAAGAGAGCTAGCATATTTTAATATGTCATGCCATGCCTATGGTTCACCTGCTTGAAATCTTCCACTGACTTCCCATCTCATTCAAAATGAAAGCCAAAGATGTTATGGCAGTCTCTAGGGCCTCATATCCTCCAAATCATCCACTTATCTCCTATCATTCTTCCTTTGGCTCCCTCTGCT
Organism: Tolypeutes matacus; assembly: GCA_026826555.1. NCBI lineage: Eukaryota > Metazoa > Chordata > Mammalia > Cingulata > Chlamyphoridae > Tolypeutes > Tolypeutes matacus. The sequence goes on along the minus strand of JAKSZT010053929.1, from coordinate 21,298,141 downwards.
CCTGCAGGTATATTTCTCAGAAACACCATCATGCACCTACCTCAGAACCTTAGCACTGACTGTTCCCTCTACCTGGAGCCTCTTCCCCATGACAGCCTCATGGTTCACTCTTTCACCTCTTTCAGGTCTCTGCTCAAACATCACCTTTTCAGACAGAACTTCTCCAAATACCATTCTCCCCAAGCAATCTCTACCCTCCTTACTGCTTTATTTTTCAACATTGTACTTATCACCCTCTGATATATATTTGTATTACCTGTATTTGTTTACTGTCTATCTGATCCACTTGACTATAGACCCCAGGAGTTCATGGGCTTTGTCTATTTTGTTTACTGCTGTATCCCCCTCACCTAGAACAGTGCCTAGCATATAGTAGGCTCAATAAATAGTAATAGAATTAATTACTTTGAGTAGAGAACTGTTTTCCCTTCCCCTTCTTCCAATCCCTGTATTTTGTAAAGTTCTACTTACCCTTAGTCTCAGCTTAAATGTAACTTCTTCAAAAAGCTTCACCTGACTCACCCTATAGAATTAGGCTCCTTTGGTATATACTCACTGTACTTCATTTGCTGAATGAATAAATGAGTGAATGAAATTGTGGTATGGCATTAGTCCTCCATTCTTCGGCGTTTCATATTTATACCTATATTTCTAATTGTGGTTCTTCTAGCAGCCAATTGGCTTCTAGAATATGAAGTTCCACTTCAGTTCTAGGCTGCTGTTATATATTCCCTCAATCCATCCCAACCTGTACACCCAGCACTCCTCCCAGCCCCATACAGGTCCTTTACAATTCAAAGTACTTTACACTTTTCTCTTACAGCCCCACAATTCCTTCCTCCACCTCCCATAGCTCCTTCTCAGGGGTATCTTAAATAAAACTTAGTTATATTATCAATTTGCTATATTGGCTTACTTGTATACATTTTAGAAAACTTCATATTGCACATAACTAGGATTATCACTTGGATAGGTGCAAATATGTTTTTTAAATCAATTTTATTGATTCATGTTAATAAAGCATACAATCATCCAAGGTGTACAATCAATAATAACAAATATATTTTTTATAGCCTTGCTACAAAATATTTGGCATCAAGCTGTTGGTCCCCAACATGATCTATTGTGAAATCAAATGTGACTCAGCACTTTTGACCTCTAGGACCTTTTCCAGAAGCATAATATAAGTTCGAGTAGCAAATTAACATTAAAAACTCATCTCCCTGAACATTTATCAATCAATCAACCAACATCTAATATGTGCCTAATAATTGCCTTGTGTGTTATGAAGAGACAAAATCAACCCATGTGAAACACTGGACAGTATCACGTACATCAGATGCTTTGTTCTGTCTAGGATCTGTTTCCCTTCTTCTGATTTTCCTTTGAGAAAACATACTTCTCATTAACTCTCAGCCCATTTTATTTTGGGTGGAATTGAACCTACCTCCAGTCCAAGAGTAGACAGTAATCCAAGCCTGCCCAATCAGAGCATTCCAGCCCCTGGCCACAGTAATTGCTTCAGGGATGGGTACATGATCCAAGCCAAGCCAACACAGTTCACTTCCAATATGGTTTAGTGGTTACACTAGCAGGTTATAGAATCACACTGCCTGGATTCAAGTCCCAGCTCTATTACACCAGGTATAAAAACTTAAGCTGGTTAACTGCTCTCTGGCAGCCCTAGTTCCTTGTGTAGAAAAGGAAATAACTTCTAGCCACAGGATAATAAGGCAGTTTAAATAAAATGATAAGGATAAAGGGCTTAAAACCATACCTAGTAATCAAATCTATTTTTGGAGCTCTTTGGAAAGAGAATCTCTCCTGGGACCATCTTGCTAACACACAGGAAGAGCCTGCCTGAATGAAATCAAGCAAGTAGAAAGCAGGGCTGAGATATGATGAGAGAAGGAACCTGAACACCACACAGGTGAACCCACAGATCTAGCTGTGCCCAACATCAGAAGACCCCTGGACTTTTCTGTTATGCGAGCCAAAAGATTTCCTTTTACAAAAGTAGGGTAAGTTGGGTTTCTACCTCTTGTCTGAAAGAGTTCTGCCTAATACAGGAAGCAGTTCCAGTCAATGTATTATAAAGTGCTAAATGGATAAGTGCAGAACAAAGTGAGTTCCATGTGGGCTTCAGTAAGTAACAAGGAGGGAAGTTCACCCACATCAAATTCTTCCAGCTCCAGCAGTTCTGACAGAAAACGTCTGGGGAGTAATTTGGGATATCGTTTCTCCAGAAGCAGTATATTTGTTAACTGAAGAAAACTCACCTTCGAGAAGAATAATGCCATTTCAAAGCTTTTTAGCAAAAATCTCTCCCGTCCCATAGTCAGGATCCAGAAAGTTATCTTTGTCTGAAATTGCAATTCCCAAACCAGCAAAAAGGATTCTATCAGATAGAGAGAAGAAAGGCCTTTCATCTTGTATTGATAATGTTAACTGGATCTAGCTGGCATTTTCAGAAGGTACAACTTCCAAGTGACTCCTTTCAGGAAATTAGAAGGACAGAAACCATGGCCTGTGGCTTACCCTTATCCACGGTTCCCATTCCGTGGGACCCTAGATCCCCGAGTCCAGGGACAGTCCCTGATCTGGAAATGCACATGCTCACTGTAATCCAAATTCCAGAGCTTCCCTAGAGGAAAACCATTTAACACCTCCCCCTTGACCATTTTTTTTTCCAGCAATTCAGCTTTTCTACCTCTTACTCTTTCCAACTATCTTTTTTTTTTTTTCTAAGTTGAAGATAAAAGAGAATCTGTCTTTTCACAATGCAGTGAGCAGGTTATATACAGCATGACAAAAGCGTCATTTCAGAGGCCTAGGATGTGAAGTTGATAAGAGGTTCTCAGAAACAAAGGGATATTATTGGGAGGCCAATTATTAGAGAGTGAGGGAGAAATAACGAGCAGCAGCCATTCTCAATTCTCACAAATAACTTCCATTGTTTCTCATAGAGCAGTCAGCAAAGGCATCCGCATTTAGAAAGTTCATTACAGTTTTATTACCTTAAAATTGCTCAACACATACCAACAGCCATAAAGGAAATATTGAAATGGAAATGTCCACTCTGATACTCCTAAGGTTAGGATCTGCTGCCAAAATCACTCTTGTTTTATTGTTTGTAATGTTTAGCTCTTGGCTTTGCAAAAAAACAAAGAAGAAGAAGATGATAAAAGAAAGAAAGCATCAAGAACTCTAAAAATATTTTGAAAAGTGCCTTCAAAAAAGAGAGCATAAAGACAGCAGATTAGCATGTCAGCTGTAAATGAGAAATTCATCATCGTTTTTATCCATATTTTTTTCAAAAGCAGGCCACAAATTACACTGACACAAACAAAGAGGTTGGAACTCTATCTTTTGCCTGAAAGAGTTCTGCTTAATACTCCTCAAAAAAGACTCAGAAGTGGTTATTCATTCATAAATTTCAACCAGTTATCAATTGCTCTTTTCTCCCATTAGTGCCAAGAATAAAGGCCCTGATCGATGACTCAGCTCTCCATTCCAATCTCCCCTATCTCGTGGTTATTGCTGTAATGGCTAGAGTTCTGAATGCAGACGAAAAGATTTTTCCATTTTCTCACTGAATATAGGATAAATTGGAAGGGAGATCGGTTGAATGGGAGTCTGGTGAGAGGCCTGTGATGTGCCCAGGCCATGGTAGCCTGGGACTGTTGTGAAGCTGTGACAGCTGTGGCTGTCATGAAGTCCCCTTGGAAGACTGCACTGCCCAACATTAAGCTGCTCCTGCCTGGGAATGTGGTGCTTTGGACTCAAACAGCATAAGGCAAACTGCCTGGCTTTCCTAGGCCTGTGGCTGAGAGCGTGTACAGTGTTGAGTAAATCCATCCAACATTAGAGACTAGAAATGCTACGAATATAGAGGCATGATTAGGTAAGAGTTAAAGGAAAAGAGACGGACCCTTTCTCTTCAGATGTAACTAGTTTGTTGCTGCTAAATTAAACCAAAAATAAAAAACCCTGTGCTTTCTTCCCAGATCCTGGACAGACACTTTAAATATCTTCCTCGTTGCCGTTTCGAGGCCATTTGGGATTCCCAGCTTCCTTCGACTGATGCTGCTCCAGTGAATCTCGACCCCATCAAATCCAATGGCCCCCATTTAACAGATATTTTGCAATGTCCCTTTTATTTTGTGAAGTAAAACTCACAGGTCTGCTACCTATCTACCAAGAAAATTTACAACATTAAGGAAATACGATGACAAAACTGAAATATCAAGAGAAATACAGGGAATGTCGTTTAGAATGCATGAGCTTGGCTGCACTGAAGGCCCGCTGCAGTGGTCAGCTGCTGCCTCCGTCCGCAGAATCGCCGTGAATGCTCTGCAGCCTCAGATCCCTTGAACATCTGGAGTGCATCTGAAATGGTGCACTTCTCTGAGCCAAGGTCCAAACCCAAACAGAGCTAAGTGCAGTCTTCCTCATTCACATGGTTACTGCATTCATGGACAGTTCAGTGTATAGGAAAACTATCAGGCACCTTACCTTCTAATGTAAGATAGAGTTAGGTTTTAGACTCAGATAATTACAAACTGGTTTCTCACTTACATTAAAGTTTGTCAGAAAGTTCAAAGTCACGCAGGACAGAAGACAATTCTTTGTTCCACAGGACAAGCCCCAGCGTAGCAGCACACCTTGCATCCCAGCCATCTACCGCTGTAACACCAAATTCCTTTCCCTCCTTCCCCCACACTTCCAAAATGCCATCCAGAACTCAGAACTCTTCACTCCCCATTGAAGACACGGTGCTGGCTTCTTCTCAGTTCTCTCACAAACTCATCTCTGCTTAAGAAAAATAGAAATCTTCATTTCTACAGTAGAAAGGAAATTTAAAACTCTCTATTCTAATTCTTTCACTTAAAGATAAGTCACAAACAGGGAACCCTAAGTTAAACCATGGATTATAGTAAAAAATTAAAAATTTAAAAAATAAAATAAAATTTTGAAAAAGCAAGAAAAGTGATTCTCAGAATTAAGTGGCTTACATCTACACCTATGGGCTCAGGTCACCTAAGTCTTATCTAAGTCCTGTGATCATTCCTGAGGTCAATATTAAATCTAGAGTCATCATTCCTTCAAAGGATCATTCTCGACAAGTGTGCTTTATTGCACAAGAATATTACCTGTTATATTACCTGTACAAATTCTCTATGTAGAGAATTGATGGCCCCATGTCTACAGAATACACAGTAGTTATAGAAAGCCAAGTGTGACATTCAATAACAGGGGGCAATTTCCTTTTGAATTCCTCAGGCAGGGATGCAGAGTGGTACTGTAGCTTTGGACCCATTAGAAGTTGTTTGGGATCTTTCCTAGACTTTCCACCCACTGTGTTACTTTGGGAATTTTTCAAAACAGGCCCATGAGATTAGTTTAATTGTTCCTTTTATAAATAAGGAAACAAGGTACCCAGAGGTAAGAGTTTGCCCAAGATCACACAGATAGAAAGTGAAAGGTCAGATTTTTAACCCAAGTTCCTTTGTCTCTAAGCACATTCCACTGTTCTATGCTTTCTAGTCTCAATAAATACTAGTTCCCTTCCCTCCATTTCCTTTTCCCACCTGAGTTGGTACTCTCTTTCTTTTTCATTTTTTGGTCAAAAAGGAAAATAAAGAAAAATATCAGCCTTCTGCATGTCTTCAAGATAAAGATATTTTCAAATCAGTAAGTGTCCCTTGTTTGAGGATTTTTGTTTCTGTTATTGAATAATTTAGCTACTGAACTGCTTAAGAAGCCAACTCTAATTTAAATAAACAAACAAGCAAAATCACTGGAAGCATACTGGGATGTCTCATGGAATTTAAGGAAAAGTTGGCAAACCAATCTTCAGAGATAGAGAATCAGAAATGGCCCATGGGCCATCTCTTGCAGACTAGGGGTTGCTGTTAGCACGGCTCGTTAAAAGCCATGCCTGGTGTCTATGTCTCCCATTTCAAGTTTAGATCCTCACAAGCATCAACGTGAATGATCCGGCTGAGGACCAATGATTTAGGACCAGTAGGTGAGATCAAATAGAAAAATATAACAGCTAAAAGCCCACTTCTAGGGGAGAATCAGACATTCCTCAGGACTTCAAAGTAACAAGTGTCCATTACAAAAAAGGGGGAAAGGAGGGAACATTTTAATAAGGGGAAATCACCAACACTTGATGAAAGATCAGTTATAAGGACAAACATATAAAAGTGTAAAACAATTAGGTCTCAATCAGATGCTGATATATGAGATAAAATAAAACACTCTTTATATTTCCCTCTATCTTGAAGATCTTTTAAAATTAAATGTACGTGTGAGTTAAGCAAAACCAGATCCGAGGCCACAAATAATTCTGTGCTCTCAACCAATCAACTAGTATTTTCAAGTACCTTATATGCAGGGGTCTGAGCTGGCTTTTACCATCTCCATCCCCTCCTCCACTCCATCTAATGGAAGACTCAATCTAAAAGGAGAGAGACAAAAAGCAGGATGTGAGGCAATGGTGCAGAAATTTTAGGCCTCAGAACAAAGCCAGGGCAAGACCCTGACAAGGTGACCCCTGGGTAGCTAATGGTGCCCCGCCATTTTCCCATGTATTCATAGTAGGCCCCCAATAAATACCAACTGGTTGACTGATTAAGAGCTCAGAGTCCACTTAGGTAGGAAACAATATTCAAAGTTATTTTTTTGATGTTGTTTTATTTTTTGTTTATTTCGTTTTTAGGAGGTAGCAGGGATTGAACCCAGGACCTCGTACATGGGAAACAGGTGCTCAAACCAGTGAGCGACACCTGCTCTTCAAAGCGATTTTTTGGGCATTGGATAGACTAGTCAACGTGTTGATCAACTACGTTTTTCACTAATGATCTAATTGTTTTGCCGTTACATAATTACAGCCATAGACCATTTCAACTTTGCAAATGTGTTCATTAAATTTGTTGATTTTGAGGGGCAGAATGTGAGTATGCCTACAAGCTCATAAATATTAATGCATTGGATCACACTTTCTCCCCTAAATCCCTCTCCCCAAATAGCTACAAGTAATGGGAACAAGCCATAGTTTATAATTACTTTTTGTTTTTAAAAGAAGATACCATTTCAGGCGCTAGAAGCAACTATCTATTTCATAGTCGTGGGACTATATTGCATAGCACCCCACATTTACACAAAGAACAAGCTCAAGCTTGCAGCTAATAATTCTAAATGAGTTGTCCGACACCTTGAAATAGGAAACTGGCATGAAAAGGACTCCAAGGCGGGGAAAGAGGGAGGAATTGCCCATAGACTTTTTTTTTTTTTCCTTTCTGCTGTCCTTCTCAGAATAAATTATGGCCATTTTTTTTTTGACTCACTAACCTATTAGTGCTACTGTTGTAACAATAAGTTTGTAATTTGTCCTCAAAGTGTATGTCCAACACAGTGACAGTTTTAAGATAATGAGGAAGAGTCAGATAAAGACATTAGATGATTCTCACTTGCAGTTCTGATATCAACTTCCAAAGCTTCAAAGGGCCTGGGATGCTGGTTTTAGAAATATGCATCCCCTTATAATATTCCTGGGAATATCATTTGTATCGGATGGGAGCCCCACTGATCTTTCAAAAAGACAGAATATAATTTGTAGAAAGAGATTTAATTGATAACGAAAACAAAATAAACACCAATTTGCAAATTACTTAGAAAAGGCAAAAGGCCAACAAAAGTCCCAGTGTCTGCCAATAAGGGTCCATCCATAATTGCCAAGGAAGAGGAAAATACAGACAGCAGAGCCCTCCTCTCCCAGCAACTTGAACCTGTATGCTTTCCTTGGCTGGGCCATTATCCAAATTAGATCACTCATAAAAGGCCACTCATTCTCCAAAGGAAATGCCCTCACCTCATGAGAAGATCTCTTCTCTTATTTTCCCTTCCCCACACTCTTCACCCTTTTGTATACTCCCTCCCTTCAGCCCTCTTTCCCCACACCCTTGGTGGCTCTACTTTTTTTTTTTAAGAGGTACCGGGGAGTGAACCCAGGACCTTCTACGTGGGAAGCCGGTGCTCAACCACTTGAGCTACAGCTGCTCCCAAGTGGGTCTACTTTGATTTAAGTGCTTTAGCATCACCCCTGACCAGCTTGCCCAGTATCTATCCAATAGTGCCCTCCCAAGTAAGGACCTCAGCTCTGGTGTATTAGGAGAACTACAGAGTTAAGAGTGTAAAGAACGTCATACCCATCTCTGAAAAGTTTATCAGCTAATGGTTCTCAGCCATTTTTTTTCTGCCAGGATATGCCTGACAGAAAATGTCCGCACACCTGTCACATCCTCATCAGTAACAACAGACAATTCCTGCTGCTTAGATCATTTAGGACACCGGCCATGAGTTCGATGCAACTATCTGCTAGTTAGTTCTACCATCACCACTTTCTTCCCCATTGATCCAGGAGACACGGTCGTGACCGTCACCAGTTTAATAGGAAAACACAAATAAACAGCATTAAAGTACAATGAGCCAAAACCAAGGAACATACACGATTATGGATAATGACAAATTAAAATAAATATTGGCAATTATGGCCACCCAAGAAGGATCACAGCCCTAGAGAAAGGGAAGGGGTCAGTTATAGAAATGTACTTAAGAAAACCCCAATTGAAAAGGAGTAAAGAATCTTGTGGATATAACCACCCTTTTCCACGTAAAGAGTTTGGAAAGGTTTGTGCTTGGTCTTACTATAAAGCAGAAGGTATTTTTTGTTTTGAAATAAAGAATTAGAACAAACAAAAATGTTATGCCAAAGTTCAGTCATACAAGGAAGCATTTCTATCATCTATGAATGCATTTTAGATTGTGAAAGGAGCTCTAAATTGACCACCAGGTCCTGAAAACCTGAAAGTGGTTTTCAGCAAAGGAGGGCACAAGATGGATGCCCTGCACTGACTTCGGGCACGTGCATCTTGGAGATCAAGACCTAAAGCTTACAAGAACTAGGATGAGAAAAAGAAACCCAAGCTCTGACCAATCAGCTTCGGACAACTTGCCTTCTGCCCCAATGTTCCAATAAGCTGCTAGAACAGAACACACCTGACAACTGCAATTTCTCTTATTATTTCGACTGTAAAATCAGAATGCCCCACGAATGCTTTGGAATACTGCTTTTACTTGGTGTTGCCCAATTCATGCATTGTTATATGGTTAATGCTCTCTTCTCTCTATTTGCAGTAGCCGTTTGGATAATTTTGTCATCAGAGATAGGATCTAAAGATACTCTCCTTCAGCCTCCGAGGTGTCTGCCAGACACAGGTACTGGTACCCACCACGCCTGTTAGGCTCTCCATCTCCTTGGCCTCTTTGAATTCCGAAGATAAGTTCTCTTGGATCCGAGCTCTGCTTCCTTGTGTTGAAGCCTGTTAAGTTTTATTTTCTGCTTGCTACTCGAGGTTAAATTACCTTTGTTTACTGTCCTGGTCATGGATGTCAGCAGTTAAAAAAAGGCTTCTGAATTCCCTTCAGGGGTCGGGCCAACTACATGTTCAAACACTACAGTGCACGTTCATGTTTGTTTCTGGACCAATGGCAAAATTTCACCTGGGATAGTCTATCTCTAATCAATGCCCAATTTGGGGATCCTTTTCATTAGATAAGTGGGTTTTTATGATCACAATTGCAAAATCATGGTTCTAAAAGAAGACAAGTACAATGGGGTGTTTATTTAGATTGGTATTTAGAGGCCTCAAAATGGGTTCAAGATTCTAAAATTACATCCCTAAAAGACACTATCTCTAAATTATTTCAAGCTAATCAGGAACTAAAATCCCAAATGTATACCACAAATTCCCAAGTCCAGGCCTTCGGCTTCACCACCCCTATATTCTCCTTTGCCAACTTACCCCTCTGAGCCCACTACCTCCTCCTCTTTTTCACTATCCAAACTTCCTTTCCACTCTAAGCCCATCTCCAAATGCCTTTCAAGATAAAACCTTCAGAAAATACCAAGTCTGATAGCACTCGGAAGCCTGACCAAATTACCTTGACCCCTTGATCTAAGGTCGAACTCCAGGCCACAGTTAAAGAATTCCCTATGTCAAAGGAAGACTCAAATCTTTACTGAAAAATTTTGCATCTTAATTCAGTCCTTTCAACCTGGACTGCCTGACCTTTATCAATTCATTCATATGTTAGTCAGGTCCAGGGAAACCCAAAATTGGATTAGAATGGCAAATTGGAAAGAATTAGAAAAAGATATGACCACTAAAGTAGCTCCCTTCTCTCTAGATCAAGCTAAAATCATATTTCAACAATTGTTAGATGCCATTCCTAAGGGCTTTCCCTGCAAGACTGATTGGGCCAAGGTCCAAAGGTACAATCAGAGTGAAAACAAACCTGTCTTTGATTTTCAAGAAAGACTAGTAAGAACATTTGCCAAATGCTGTGGACTATTCCTGGATGAACCCAGAGCCAGAATTGCTTTTAATGCTGATTGTAATTGGGCTAAATCCTGACCTTGCTGCCTTAGTAAAAAGGCACAGACTTGACTAGGAAACAGTCCTATTATAGAGCTGACAAACTTAACTGAACAGTTAGCTTGCACTCTAAACAAGTCAAACTACTTGCTTTACAATTACAACAATTGCAGACCTCTCCTAAATTTATCCCATACCCCAAGATCTTCTAGGGTCTGTCATTATGGTAAAAACCCATGTCACTGGAAGAAGGGCTGCTTTAAATTAAAAAGCAAACGTCATAACAATGATGCAATCCACATCCTCCACCATGTAAAGCCCTCCAAAGTACTTATGGGTTGCTTCCAGCCCTTTCACTTAGCCAACAATGTGAAACACAGCTCGGAATTCATGAAGAAACTTGTACCTCTTAATTGATACCAGTGCTACTCTCTCCACTATTAATCTCTCACTGAAGCAAACCATACCTTGGAATAATATACTGTAGATATTGTGGGGGTCGCTAATCAAGTTCAAGCTACTTCCAAATCAGCCCCAATTTCAGTTACTCTAGGACCATTTTCTCCTACTTTGTGATACCACCCCAGTTAACCTATTAATATATCTCCTAAGTAAATGGAAATATGGTCTCAAGTTAATGAAAAGGGGGAAATAATTTTATTCCTGCTTGACTCAGAATCCCCTTTGGACCAAGAAGAACTTCTAGGTAATCTGCATACATTGAGCCTAGAAACTGATTCCACCCTGGAACAATCAGTAGGTACTAATGCCTGCCCTCCATCCCTGAAGAGTTATGGTCCCAATCTTCTACAGATGTAGGAAAAATTAAAAGTGCAGAACCAATTTTAATCCAAATAGACCCCTCCAAACCCCCTCTCAAACTCCCCAATATCCTCTCAAGCCAGAAGCCATTAGAGGTTTAACTCCCATTATTCAAGTCTTCATACAGAAAGTCTTAATAATCCCATGTACTGGCCCCTGCTATCCTCCCATCCTCCCCATAAAGAGAACCTAATGGCATGGAGATTTGTCCAAGACCTAAGAGCAGTATGTTCCCCTAATGAACAAATAGGTCAGGTTGATTCTTTACATTTGCTATAACAGCTAGCCTTAAAGGGTCATAAAGCTTCTAGGAACAAACCCCAATTCATGCAGCAAGAAATCAAGTATCTAGGGCACATCCTTTCCAACCTGGGGACTTGATTAAATCACCAAAGAATCTCTTCTATATAAGACTTTCCCAAACCCCAGACACAAAAAGCAACTGAGACGATTCCTAGGTCTTTGTGGATTTTGTCTGAACTGGATACAGAACTTTTCCCTTCTAGCTCAACCTCTCCATAAACTTCTAAAGCATACCTTGCCTGAGCCTTTGAGCTGGAATGAAGACCAGATTGATGCCTCTCATAATCTGCAGGAAGCCCTGCCCTTGATCTACCTAACAGTGACCTCCCGTTTCAGCAGCATGTACATGAAAGAAAGGGAAATGCCTTATGGGTATTAACCCAAGAGCAAGTCAAGAAGCGCATTGGATATTAGCGCATGCAGTTAGATCCTGTAGCCCAAGTATACCCACCTTGTCTAGGATCAGTGACTGTAGCAGCCAAACTAGTTGAAGTGTCTGCAGATAGTTATGCAGAACCAACTTGATCTTTTTGTTCCTCATGCTATAGAATCCTTGCTTAATTCTGTTTTAACTCAATATCTCTCTGCTGCACAACCCACATCTTTTAAACTTATGTTTCTCTCTCCCTCTCATATGCACTGTATTAGTCAGGGTTCTCTAGGGAAACAGAATTGACAGGCGATATATCTATAAGTAGTATGAAATTTTATAAAATTCTCTCATGTGGCCATGGGGATGCACAAGTCCAAATTCCACAGGCAGGCTGCAAACCAGGGGCTCCGATGAAGGTCCTTGATGAGTTCCCAGGAGACGCTGGCTGCCCGAAGTTGAGCTGGAAATTCTCTCTGAATGCTGAAATCACTTCCCCTATTAAGGTATTCAACTGATTGGATAAAACATCACCAAATCACTAATCTCCTTGGTTGATTGTAGATGTAATCATTCATCTATGCAATGAACTCATTGATGACTATAGTCCATAAATGTCCATGTATTAGCCCACTGCTTGCTTGACCAAACAACTGGGCACAATTACCTGGTCAAGTTGACACATTAGCCTAACCATCACAGTCTACCCCTTGTCAACTTGGCAGCCATACACATCACCTTAAACCATACTTTGTCTCTAAATCTGACAAATTTAAATATGTGCTACTAAGGATCTGTAAGTTCTCTCACTGGGTAGAAGCTTTCCCTTGTAGACAAGCTATGCCCCTTTTGTAGCCAAAAAACTACTTAAAAACATCTTACCAACTTGGAGCACTTCCACCAAACTTCATAGTGATCAAGGCACTCATTTCATAGGACAAATAAATATGTACAGTCTTCCCCGTGTATCAAAGTTTGCATTGCCCATACCACCCCCAATTTTCCAGCCTGGTGGAAAGGATCATCGGGATAATTTAACAACAATTAGCCAAGCTTAGTGACTCTCTAGAACTACCCTAGCCTAAAATACTCACGCTAGTCCTGCTCAACCTCCTTCAGAAAGCAAAACTTACATCACATGAAATTATTACCAGAAGACCTTTACTACTTCCTTGCATGTAATTTAGAAACCCTAATGTTGCCCAACAAAACCTACTTAAAATTTTGTGAGGCACTAATGAACTCAAGCTTATGCTTCACAGATTGAAGTAGGCTTTGAAGGAGGAGAACATTGCTTGACTCCAATTGACCCCAAAAATCTTCAGTCTAGAGTTTGTGTACTGGAAAAGAAATCAAATAAAGAAAAAGACCTTATCAGAACAACTAATGTGCTGCTAAACTTGCTAATGTAGTTCCTTGGATAAACTGATCTAAACTTAAACTAGTACCACCTAACCACTGGAAAAATACAGCCACTGGTAACCTCAAACTCACCCTAAAAGAGTTTCAAGTCACCCAGAAAGAGAGGACAATTGATGTGGATAGCTCTCCCCAAGAGCTATGGATCAAGAAACATACATTCTTTCCTTGTCTTTCTCCTTTTCTTTCCTTCCTGGTCCCTTGCCATTTGCTATCCTTTTTTCCCCAGCCCCACAAAAGGCTGCAGAGCTCCCGGTTTTTGGCCATACCCATAGTTATTCAGACCTGGAAAGACATAAAAGGCATAGACTAAGTATGGGATGGACATTCAGTAGATAAATATCAGAAATGGCTGTCCCATTGGATTTATCTTACCCTTGAAGAAAGGGGGGATCCCATAAAACAAACTGCCCAGATTGCAATGAAATGTCTCTTTTTGCATAAACAGCACTAGACTTTATCTAGGTACTATCCCAGTCAATCTCTGCAATCAGACCCTTTGGTATGACCAAGAGGAAGGCAAATGGTATTGTCTATTCAATGACACAAAAATCAAGTACATCTGATGATGTACTTGACACTTATGATTTTGAGCTAAATGAAACAGCCTCTTCTACCACTGGAAACTTTTCAGGGTATTCGAACACCAGTGTTATCCTTATTTATAACTCTGACAATCATATTATGTCTCTGGACCAATTCTCAGGCCTTGCTTGGACACAAGCAAGTAATTCATTCATTTATAACCATTCCCACAGCCTATTACATCAACTACATGACAATATCCATTGTTCATCATCAACTAGACTCTATAATTTCACAGACTTTATCTGTAAAGATGCAAACTCCTCCACATCTGGACATTGAGAGAGGTACAAACAAACCCATGGAATTGGAGGTAGTACTTTAACTCTCAGTCTGGCCAGCACAGGCTATTTCTTCCTACGTGGAAAATAAAAAACCCTATATAGCCTTACCACCAGCCTGGAGTTGAGCTTGCATAGTAACAGGCTTACTCCCTGCCCTAGAGAAGAGGAATCAATTAGAAACAAAAAATGTAGCCAACCTTGGATCTTTCATTTATCAACTCAAAACCCATTTTAGACCTAAGCAGGACACTATAGAATACAAACCATTAATTGAAAGGCCTGGTATAGGCCGGAAATTTCTGAGAAGCATATTTTGGTTTAATGGAATTCCTTAGCTTGAAAAAGTCATCCAAAACATGTCAAGTACTGCTGAGGGCACCTTTAATGACACCATCAAGGCATTAGAGAACTTACAGCTCGAGGTAGACAGCCCAGCACGGGTTATCTCTCAAAATCACAGGTCACGCAATACCCTCACAGCTCAGCAAGGAGGGACAGGTGCCCATTTAGGGGAGCAATGTTGCTTTTATGTAAATAAATAGGGCAAAACTGAACAAAACATTAAGGACATTTAAAAAATAAAAAAGATTCAGATACTGCAAGAACCAAGTACTCCCAAGGTTTGAGATTTATTTAGCTGGTTGAATATTGGATCTTGAAGATACTAGATTAGGGTCACATTTCAAAGAGCTTCAAGTTTTTTCCTCCTTAATTATCATAGTATCTTTAATTCTCTGTTTTATTTCCAGAAAAACAGCTAAGGTCCAACAATCTCTCACTTCCAAAATCATGCTGGTAAATCAGGCTTTCGATCTCAAAGTCTTCACTTAATGTCTGTGCCAGTTTGATATTTCTTATGAATTCCAAAAATAGATACTGGGTTATGTTTGTAAACTTGTCTGTCCCTCCGGGCATATTAGATTATATTGGATTCAGAGGTTTCACTTTTACTTGATTAAATAATGATTAAGGCTTTGACTGGGCCATGTCAGCAAGACGTTGCATCCTCACCCTCTTGGTGGGTGGGGACTCACAGAGAAAAGACATGGCAAAGGACAGAGTTAGAAGTTTTGAGTTCGAGTCCGGGAAGTGAACACACAGAGGAGCAGAGCAGCTGAGCCTGGAGATAAACAAGCCCTGGAAAGAGAAGAACCCAGGAAGCCTGAACACTTGGCAGATGTTGGTAGCCATCCTGCTCCAACACATGGCAACAGACTTTGGTGAGGGAAGAAACTTATGCTTTATTGCCTGGTAAGCTTCTACCCCAAATAAATATCCTTTATAAAAGTCAACAGATTTCTGCTATTTTGCATCAGCACCCCTTTGGCTGACTAATTCAATGTCTTATAGGCCAAAAGATTCATGTACCCCCAAATACTGTTGTCCTCGAATAATATTTCCCTCATATCTTTCAGAAATCTTGCCATTGACGTTTGATGGAAACTATTGCCCCAGTATTGCCTCAATTAGTTCCGTAACATAGTCCATCCTATGTGGCACATGATACTGGACCTTTCCAGCTATGTGGACGCCTAGAATATACCCATACCACTGTGGGACAATACAAAATCAGTCTTCATCAGTGATCCTATGGAAGATCTTGATGAAAAGTGGGAAATGTAAAAGGAACTCTAATTTGACCACTAAGGCCTTGGGTTACAAAGCAGTTCCTGACAAAGGACATGCAAAAGATGGACACTGGCACTGATACAATCAGACTTCAAGCATGCGCAGCTTGGAGAAGGAGACCTAAAGCTCAAAAGAAATAAGAGAAAAAGAAACGTAAACTCCGAATCTGCTTTGCACAAATTTCCTTCTGCTTTCATGTTCCACTAGAACAGAACTTGCCTGAGCACTGGCAATTTCCTTTTTTTTTTTAGACTATAAATTCCCAATGTCCCCTGAACACTTAACACCCGCTTTTACTTGGTGTTGCCCAATTCACGAATTGTTATACCGTTAATACAGCTCTCTTCTATTTGCAGTAGCAGTTCTTTTGACAAGGTGGACACACACATACACATTTTTTCCTGCAGCGTGGCCATGAATAGATGACAGCAGGAACTCAGTGCAGGCAGTCAAAAGGGTGAAATTACCATCCAAGGTCCGCCCTCGAAATAGCATACTCCATCAGTCAACTATTTTTCCTGCTTCTACCACATGAACTGATGGTATGACACATATGTTTCAACTTATTCCCCACAGTGCCAGTTATTGAAAATGCACAAATTCATCACAATAAAGGGAGCTTGTATGAAAAGCTTTGAAACGATTTAAAGTAACGACAAGCATATGCATACTTGGTTTATTAGATTTTCTCCCGTTGTTACAGAGGGCCAAAGCTGTCTTTTCTCTCTTCATTGTTTCCCCCAGTGTGATTATACATTAGAGATTAATATTTCTGGATTTTGTTCTCTCCCTCACCTCAAAACTATCAGAGGACTATGTCACTGACAAAATTATATTGCAGTGCTTCTCAAAGTGTGGTCTGTGGCATGGTCTTTGGACAGCTTTGCATTTTTTGCAGATTGCTATTTTAATGAATACCTTTAAAAACGATTTAGAATCAAAAGGCTGTTTTTCTGGCCCCATGTTAGCACAAACTAACATAGTTCTGCTCATGTGGATACTATAAATTCTGTCTTAGTGTTAAATATATATTAAATAGATTCATTTACAAGGCATATCTATTTAGATATTACTTTTGAAAAACAAAAAGTTGTTTTTTAATACACAATCTGTGCATTTCTATATATATCAAATGTGATAAAGAGTTTGAAGCCTTTTTTTTAAAAAAAAAAGGTGTTTGGAGTTGCATTTATCTATATGCTCTGTTGGTTGTTTAAAAGATTTTTCCTTTTTACTCTCTTGATATCTTTATCACCAATATTTTTTCATGTCTTAGAAATAGAAACTATTTTTCCCTTTCACACTTTTCCTGTATCTCATCCTGTCTCACTCAGAGAATGATGTTACCATTGCTTGTTTAGGTAGTGAAGTTTTCTAACTTTGTCATCTTGAATCTAAACCCAAGTTTTTTTGTCCCATAGGTCCTGGGAAATACAATGTACCACCTGGGTTCTCAGGGAATTAGACAATGAGATGAAATTAGGGAAGTAAATGGTATATTGGGGAATAACATCCATGAAAGAAATAGGAAGGAGGCAGGATTGAGCAGGGGAAACTGGCAGGCTTGAGAAAGTTTCCATCTGTCCAACTGCAAGCAACAATTGCCTTTTAGAGCAGTTCCACATTGCATGGGAAAGGCTAAGCCCTTGTACCACCATCTTGCTCAGTCATTGGTGGCAGCCTACCCCAAGAAGAGTGTACCTTCAGCTCAAATGCTGTGGCAGAACTTAAAGTTGCTAACAGATGGAAGCTGTCCACAAACCTCACTCTTCACAGCTGGGAAGCGACTCCTTTCCTGGGATCTGATTGCTGTCTCCACGTCTGCCACAGATGGAATTCTATTTTATTTTAAACAAATGATCAAATAGCATTTGCAAAGCAAAGGGAAATGTTAAGACTAAGAGAGTTAAATATTATATCAGAATGCATAAATACATACATTGTAGTGACTCTAGTTTTTTAAACACCAGGCACAAATTATACGTACATATCTCTGATTAGTTAATATTTGTAATCAGATTTTCTTCATATAAACATATTTAAAAATATACAGGGAGGTTGTGGGAGGTGGGGCATATGGGAATCCCTATAATTTTTGTGTAACATTTATGTAATCTAAGTGTCTTTTTAAAAATAAAAAAAAATTATTATTAAAAAATAAAAATAAAATAAAAATATACAATTCTAGAAATCCAACGGACAAGGCCTGGGTTGATCCAAAATGAGTGGGGAAGAAAAACACAAGTTCTCTATATGCATAAACCTCTGTTTTATTTGCAAATGAAAGTTTAATTCTATGTAGCTATAAAGTATTAAAATGACACTTTGGTATTGGAAAGACATGCAAATATCCAGCATTTATTAATTCACAGATACAGGATGTTTGAGAAGTGATTTCTTTTTTTGGAGCCCAGTTTATCTTGAATAGTTTTTCAGAAAATCTATCTTTATTTTTAGAGATTCACCTATTCGACAAAGCTTTGGATATATACATTTTAGTAATGCTTTTCAAAATTACTGGGAATTATGCAAATTTCCTTAATCATTTGCACTGGTGTCTTTGTTTTCTTGTAAGTACTGTGACAGGGAAATGGTGAGCATTAATTATCCATGGACACCAGCTATTAGAGAATACTTATCATAGTTAATGTTTAACATCTGTATTAATACTACATGCACTTATTAATTAACCCCCTTAGTGTGGAATGTTTATGGTGCATGACATTTTCTAATATTTTCCTCAAGATAATCCAAAAGTTAATGAGAACTGCACATGTGCATCAAGAAGAGAATAGAGCCTTTGTCCTAATCTTATTAAATTGCTCCAGATGTGATCATATTGTTCTGTTTCCAAATGGCTTTTTTTATTATCACTTTAAACTAATAAGATTTAAAATTAGAAAACAAAGTAACACAAGCAAAGGACTTCCCGAACTTGCATTTATATTTCATTTCCCTTAATAATATTAAATTTCCTGCAGGTAAAAGAATACCATTGCAGAGTCAATACCCAGCTGATTATAGATCTAGAGGCATTTTTCTTGTACATAAACCTGAGTTATAAAGCTCAGAGTATTTTCAAGTCCAGAAGAGAGCTAAGGAGAACTAAATACAGATTCTATGGAGCATTACCTAATCCATTATAAAACACCATCTGCTGAGTGTCAGCTATGTGCTTGTAATGTGTTAAACGCTTCCATGTATACTGTCTCACTTAATCATTTATTCATTCAACGTTTATTTATTGAGCATCTTCTATACTAAGAAATAGGATTACAACAGTGAGCAAAATACTCTCATTGTAGATTTTTAATCTGGTGGGGAAGACTGATACAACTCTAACAATCAGGCATTGCTGTATAACAAACCACCCCAAAATTCAGTGGCATAAAACATAAGCATTTGTTACCATGTTCATTGGTCTGCAGGTCAGCTGGGGCAGCTCAGCTCCATATGTCTTTATCTCTTCTGGGATCAGCAAATAATCTAGGGTCTGTTCTGCTCAAGGCAAAGACAGATGTGCACACCAAGACTTTGCTCATACCACATTTTCTAACATCCCATTGTCCAAAGCAAATTGCATGGCCAAACCCAAGGGTAATGGGCTTTTTTCCTCATGTGGCAGTTCCCTTTTTTCCTCTTCTGTCTATCAGTGTGAGTCCATTTATATTAGACCCAGCAAGGGGGTGGGGACTCAACCTGAGTCACACCTCACTGATGTAGTCCAATAAAAAGCCCTACAGCAATCTTAACAGGTAATCTAATCAAAGGTCCCTCAGCTGAATTTAATGCTATCAAAGGGTATCACACCCAGAGGAATAGATTAGTTTACAAACATAATCTTTCTTTCTTTGGGATTCTTAAAATAATTTCAAACTGTCACACTCTACCCTCTGAATCCCAAAAAGACATTACAATATTCCAAAAAAAACCTTAAATCATTTCAATAGTAATACTAAGTACAAAATCACATTAAAATCAATTACAGGAACACAGTTTGTCTTGGGGCAAAGTTCCCTCTGGCTGTAGGCCTGTGAAACTTACAAAACAGGTTACCTGCTTCCAATATACAAATGAGACACAGACATAGGATAAACATTTGTTTTACCATAAGGAGAATTTGGGAGGGAAACATGTGTCATGGGCTCCCAACAGTTCCAAAAACCTACAGAACATACTCCATTAGATTTCAAACTCTGAGAATCATCCCTAAAATGATGATTTCTTCTTCTCCTGGAGCCTCATAGGAGCCTACCCTCTCCATAGACCTGCCCAATGGCCATAGCTTTGGTTCCACCCTCTTCAAGCATGTGGTGGTGACTGAGCTCCAGAACTCACCCTCCAAGAATACTGGGGTGACAGTCACATTTTTCCCAATCTCTGGGAGAGTCTCAACCCCCCTAGTACAGTGAGATGGTGGCAACATTCTCCATAATTTCTGGCATACAGGCCTAACTTCCTCAGAGCAGTGGGGTGGTAACCTGACTCTCCCTAATTTATGGGGAGTAGACCCAACCCCCTCAGAGCAGTGGGGTGATGACCCAACTCTTCCAAACCACTAGGGAATGTATTCCACCCTCTTTGTATCCTAGGGTGGCCAAACTCTCCCTGAACATCACATTCTTCAAATGCCGGGGCAAACTCAGCCTCTTCATACACATGGGAGGGGTCCATCTCTTGGTCCGAGGAGATGTCTTAATTCCAGACCTCAGCTTCCATGGTTTTCCTCTTGGAGTTGTTCTCCCTTCAATCTCTCCCTTCCCTGTACCTTTTAGCCCAGGCTGACAGTGGTTTCATTCATACAGCTCTTGCCAAAAGCTTTTTGGTTTAGCATTCAGGAAACAGGGGTCCAAGCCATCAGACAGTAAGACTTTCCACAAACCCTTCTTGGATAACTGCATTTTCAATTCTGACTTACAAGTTCCAAGTTTAGTAAAGTCTTCACATGGGCCACTATCTTCTGGGGGCTTGTTTTCCAGAAGCTTGGAATTTCCAAAATCAGTCTCTGGTTTCTTTGTCCCCAACAATTCAGTTCTCAGTTTATCTCTTTCCTCTCACATTTTGCTATAAGCTGCAAGGAGAAGCGAAGCCTCATTCTCCACATTTACTTTGGAAATCTCCTCAGCTAAATGTCCATGCTCATCATTTTCAAATTCTGCCTTCCATCTAACATCAGGAGTCAATCTTGCCAAGTTCTCTGCAATATCAAAACAAGGATCACCTTTCCTCCAGTTTCCAAGAATAAATTCATCATTTCCTTCTAAGGCCTCAACAGAAATAACTTTAGGATCCATATTCCTACCAGCAATCTCTTCAAAACAATCTGGGCCTTTTCCATCAAGCATCTCTCAATTCCTCCAAAAAATACCCCATTACCCATTTATAAAACCATTCCAGCATTCTTGGTAATTTTTGGTAATTGCAATCAGCACAACCTCACTCTTCTGGTACCAATTTCTGTGTTAGTTTGCCAAAGGGGTGCCAAGCAAAGTACCAGATATCTGTTGGCTTTCATAAAGGGGATTTACTTGGGGTAAAAGCTTACAGCTCCAAGGCCATAAAAAGTCCAAACTGAGACTGCATCAAAGATGCTTTCTCACCAAAGTCAGCTATTGTTGATCCTGGTTGTTGCCATGTGTTGAAGCAAGATGGCTGTTGATCTATGCAAGGTTTCTATCTTCCCCTTCAAGCTCATAATCTCCTCCTTAGCTATTCCATGGACCCAGCCTCTTAGGGATTCATGTTTAAGTAATACTGTGGTCCTCTCTCTTCTGGCATAGGGCTTGAGCCATAGGGCTTCTGTCCTTGCAGCACAGCTGTGGGCAAGCCTGGACTCTTTTCTATCACATGGCAGTTTCCTTTTCTCCTTTTCTGTCTGTCTAGGTGAGCCTGTTTATATCATATCCAGCAAGGGGGTGGGGACTCAACCTGAGTCACACCTTACTGATATAGTCCAATAAAAAGTTCTATAACAATCTTAACAGGTAATCTAATCAAAGATGCCTCAGCTGAATTTAATGCCATCAAAAGGTATCACACCCAGAGGAATAGATTAGTTTACAAACATACAAGCATAATCTTTCTCTTTTGGTGATCCATAAAACAATTTCAAACTGCCACAGAGAGGTAGGGAAATAAAAATTAATTGAATAACCCAAACTCTTAGAAATAAATGTATAATTTAAAACTTTTGTAGTACAAGAACAGAAATGTCAAGATCTTACAAATGTCTAGATCCAATTTGGGAGTTAGGAAGACTTCCCCTAAGATAAAAGAGATAAGCCAGGATCTGAAGGATAAGTAGAAAATAACTAGGTAAAGAGAAGTGAGGAATTGTCCAGCAGGGAAACATTGGGTAGCATAACAAGTTCAAGGAACTGGAAAGGGGTTTCTGAGAGTATATTCAGAGTAAGAAGGTTGACAAACATAAAGCCAAGAGTGACAGTTTAAGATTATTTATGAATTCTGAAAAAAGGAAGATTATGTTTGTAAACTAATCTATTCTTCTGGGTGTGATTCCCTTTGAATATATTGGATTCAGATGAGGGGCCCTTGATGAAATTAGCTGTTAAGATTAGGGCTTTGATTCGACCACATCAGTAAGGTGTGACTCAGATTGAGTTTCCACCCCCTTGTGGGCGGATATAAATAAACACTCACTCAAGAAGACATGCAGAGAAGAGAACTTTGTCGTTTTTGATCCTGCCATATGACAGAAAGGAAAAGGCTCAAACAGCTAGAGTCATGGGAAGAGATGGACCATTTGCCTGATAGCTTACAGCTGACCTTGGGAAAAGAGCTGAGACTGGTATAGGAAGCCCTGAGAGATGAGTCCTAACCAGGAAAGAGGGAAGACTGGAAGCCCAGAGGGAATGAAGAGACCAGGCAGAGATCAGCAACCATCTTGCTTCAATACATGGTGTAGCCATTGAGCAGTTTGATGTAATTATGAATTCAAAAAAAATAGATATTGGATTACACTTGTAAACTGGTCTGTTAATCTGGGCATGATTAAGTTACAATTAGGGTGTTGACTGGGCCACGTCAGTAGGGCATTCAGCCCCAACCCTTGGTGGGTAGGGGAATCAAATATAAAAGGCAAGGCAAAGGATGGAGGAAGAACTTCTGATGTTGGAGTTTTGATGCTGGAGCCAGGGAGGTGAGCAGACAGAGGAGCCTGGTCATGAGGAAGGAAAGAAGGCCCCAGGACAGAGACAAGCTGTTCGCATGAGAGTTCACAGCTGGCCTTGTGGAGAGAAGCAAAGCCTAGAGAGCCTCATAGTCTACAGCTGACCTTGTGGAGGAAACAGAGGCACTGAGCCCAGAGAGAAACGCACCCCAGGAAGAGAGGAACCCAAGAAGCCTGAACCCTGGCAAACGTCAGCAGCTGTCTTGCTCCAACACGTGGCAATGGACTTGGTAAGGGAAGAAACTTAAGCTTTATGGCCTGGTAACTGTGGACTTCTACCCCAAAATAAATACCCTTTATAAAGACCAATCCATTTCTGGTATTTTGCATCAGCACCCCTTTGGCTGACTAATACACTGGGAAAGTGGGTAAAGTGAGATCTTACAGGCTTTGAAGACCATCTTCAAGATTTTATCTTTACCCTGAGACCACTGGGAAGCTATTAGAGAGTTTTAAGTAAGTGAGGTGTATGAGCAAATTCAGTTTTGGAAATCACTCTGGTTTTAATGAAGGGAACAGCTAGGAGTGGACTTGACAAAATAAAAATCATCAACAAATAGATGAAAATCAACAACGTTGACATAGTCCACTACCTGTTTTGTAAGTAGAATCTTATTGGAACACAACCAAGCACATTCATTTATGTATTGTTTATGGCTGCTTTTGTGCTACAATGCAGGATTGAGTAGTTATATGAGAGACCATATGGCCCACAAAGCAGAGATATTTACTATCTGGCTTTTCACAGAAAAGTTTGCAATTATTGCATAAATGAGATAGTCCTACGAAGAAATTATAGAGGGAGACAAGAAAGGGCCTAAGACATAGACTGGTAGAGAAGAGAATAATGGAGAAGAGAAGAATAAGTCATTAGAATAAACTAAGAATCCTGATCTATTTGATAGGAGATGTTAACCCAACTTCACAAATTTAGAAATATATATTTAGGGTATGGTAGTTTACAATACAAAGTCACAAATTCCTCCCTCTTCTTCCTATATTATGTCCCTTGGCATTGTTGTGTTGCCGCTTCTCCTATCAAAATGTGGAGTCTATTTTGCCTTGACTCTGGGTTGTCCTGGAGACTGGCTTTGACTAATAGGATGTGGCAGAAGTGACATTATAAAAGTTCCAAGTCTGAGTTTCATGAGGCTTTGGAGTTAGTTTCCACTGTCACTCTCTTACTGTCCTGAGACCATCATGTGAGGAGGCCCTGGCTAGCCTCCTTGAAGATAAGGGAGATAAACCCAGCCAACAGCCAGCACTAACCACCAGACATGTGAGTGAGGCCATCTAGGTCTGTACAGCCCCCAGCAAGCTGCCACATGAGTGAGTCCAGACAATACCAGCACAAGAGCCACACCACTGAGCTCAGCCCAAAATGCTGACCCACAAAATCATGAGCTAATAAGTAACTGTTGTTTGAAGCCGCTTAGTTTGGAGTGGTTTGTAATACAGCAAGAGATAAATGAAACAGAGATATTAAGTGACTTTGCTGAGGTCCCATGACCATAAAGCTACTAAGTGGCAAAGCTAGGATTCAGACTGGGTCTTAGAACTCCAAGTACCTAATGACCTCTACATCCATGCTTAAACGTGGCAAATAAGAGCAAATTTATGATATCCTGTTAGTCTGTCTTCCTGATGGTAGGCAGAATTTAGGCAGACAGTAGACTGCTTTTAGAATTTGGTAGTTTGTTCTTATTTGAAGGGGTCTGGGAGTTTCATCTTCTATAAAATACATATTCTACCAGCTTACCGAATATCTGAAAATTCAAATATGTGTGGTTTTTATCAGTTTGGTTTTTTATTTTTTTCCCTTTCTTTCTTTTTTGGCCTCCATTTTATTCCAAACTATTTCACTCAGTCCTTCACCATTGTACATTCACAGTTTTGGTTTAGGGTATTGTTTGGGTGGCAGTGTAAATAGTATTTCTGAGAAAAGAATTACCAGTCATTAACTCTGCAGCATATAAGTTTATTTATGAGTGGTTTTCTGCAAAATGAGGCACAAAGTAACTAAGTCTTAAATCAAATGAAGGGGGAAGCGGCTGTGGCTCAATCAGTAGGGCTCCCGTTTACCATATGGGAGGCCCCGGGTTCGGTTCCCAGGGCTTCCTGGTGAAGGCAAGCCCGCCCGCACGGCGTGGTTAGCTGACCCAGCGAGCACAAGCAGCAAGGGGGGGATAAATGAATAAATAAATAAAATCTTTAAAAAATAAATAAATAAATAAATAAATAAATAAATAAATAAATAAATAAAAATAAAAAAATAAATAAATCAAATGAAGGTGGCCAGGGACAATCATGGCCTGGACGTTGCTTAGGAAAGAGAGAGAGAAAGACAATGAGACAAAAAGATGCCTCTGGGTAGTGGCAGCCAGAGATTAATATGGAGTCACTGGGCAACTGAAGGTTAAGAATTATGAAAGTTGGGAAGCGGCTGTGGCTCAATCAGTAGGGCTCCCGTTTACCATATGGGAGGCCCCGGGTTCGGTTCCCGGGGCCTCCTGGTGAAGGCAAGCCCGCCCGCGCGGCGTGGTTAGCTGACCCAGTGAGCACAAGCAGCAAGGGGAGGATAAATGAATAAATAAATAAAATCTTTTAAAAAAAAGAAAAAAAAAAGAATTACGAAAGTGAGTAGAAGGGAAGAGGGGAGACATGGAAAGGCTGAAATCTTCCTTCACAATAGAATCAAAAGGGCAGTTAGTTAATCCTGGGCAGGAAAAAAAAGTGGAAAAAAAGAGTTAGCGAAGAATGAGGAAGGACTCATCCATATTTCTAGACTCTAGGGCCATGAAAAGAGTCAATTTTGGTCCAAATGTTTAAGAGGGTGAATTTGGCCCTCACTGCACTGCACTCCATCTTCCAACCTCCTCCCTCTCTTCCTTCCCCCTTTTATTGCAGTTCCAACTACAAACACCACCTTCTGTTCCTCTAACTCTCCCTCCCTCTTTTCAGCCTGTTGCATACCAAAATCCTCTCAGGAACCAACTCCTGGTTATTTGCCTACTAATGAGTTTACATGCACATGCCTATTTTCTCCAGAGAAAATGCTTTTGAAGTCTTCTAATTACAGGAAAAAATGCTGTTTTAAAGGAATTTCAAGGAGCAGTAATCATGTGGGAGAAGATCTTTCTGGCACTAAAAAAGGTTATGATCTATGTCCATACCAGGTTTGGCTTGGATATAAATTCACTGTATTTAGGAATAAAGGTGTCAGTGAAAAAAGAAACCAGTAAATGAGAGTGGTATGGCAGGCTGGTAATTTGGTGGTATTTTCCTGATTCTGTATTCAGCTGAGGATAGGTTTGGAGAAAACTCACTTGAGCGAGGGAGACTTAACAAATTAATAAAAAGAGACCAATGGTTAGCGACAGCCTGGGAGCTACTGAGATTAAACAGTAGTAGGTCTACAGATACAGGTGTAAACTGAGCACAGAGGAAAAGAGATGGAGCTAAAAATGATGTAAGAAATGGCAGATGGAAGTGTGATCATGAAGGACAGAGAACATGATTCAAATAGATATTGAGTTACACACACCAGAATTGCTAAAATCAAGACTACACCAAATGTTGGCAAGAATATGGAGCAAATGTAACTCACCTACATTGCCGAGGAAAGGGTCAAATGGCACCACCACTCTGAAGAGCTGTTTGGCAGTTTCTTTAAAGTCAAGCATTTACCTACTCTATGACTCAGCAACTCTCCGTCTAGGTATTTATCCAAGATAAACGAAAAAAATATATATTCTCAGAAAGATTTGTATAAGAATGCTTATTGCAGCCTTATTCATAACAGCCAAAAACTGGAAACAACCCAAATGTCCCTCAACAGAAAAATGTATAAACCAATTGTGGTACATTCACACCATAAAATAATCCTCAGCAATAAAAATAATGAACCACTAATACAAGCAACAACATTGATAAAGCTCAAAGTTAAGCCAAAGGTTGGCAAACTATGGCTCTCAGATGAAATCTAGTTTGCCACGTTTTTGTAAATAAAGTTTTTTTATGCTACAACAGCATAGTTGATTGTTCACAACACAGACACCAAATGGACCACAAAGCTTAAAATAGTTATTATGTGGTTCTTTACAGAAAAAAATTTGGCCAATCCCCATGTTAAGCAAAAGACAGCAAGCACCAAAGGGTACATATTGTGCTATTCCATTTCTATGAAATACAAAAACAAACTAATCAAGGGTGATACACAAGAAAGGGAGAAATGACTGGAAAGAGGAAACTTTCTGGAGTGATGAAATATTCTATACCTTGGTTTTATTGGTGAATATACTTATCAAAGCCCATCAAATCAAACATTTAAGATATGAGCATTTTATAAATAAATATTTCTTTGGGAAAAGTTAAAATAAAACACTTAGTAAACCTTATCTTAAGAAAAAAGAATTAAAGAATAATCTAAGAAATTAAATTTGAAAATGAGAAAAAAGAAGATGAAGTTACAAAAATAACCCCAAATGAAACATAGATGGTAATAAGCATACCTGTTAGGATATTAGGGAATCTAAAAAGTCCTGGTTTCAAAAACCAGAACTCCCATCCATTTGATGTATGACATTTGTTGAGGGACTGACCTTCTCCAGGCTTCATTTTGTTCATCTACAAGCTTCAGATAATGGATTAGATAGTCATTGTGATCCCTCCAACTCCATCATTCCATGTTTTTCAGTTAATACCACTGAAAATCAGATACTTCTCTCCTTCTTGTATTGGTACCAACCTCATCCCCCATGCAAAGTCTTTGCCTTAATCATCTAGCTACTTGTGGAAGCTGGATGATTTCCTACATTCTTCCCTATCTGTCACCAAGTGCTGTTAATCAGACTGATTAACAGCACTTGGTGACAAACAGCACTTGGTGACAGGTAGGGAAGAATGTAGGAAAGGGTCTTGTGACAATTGAAGTTTTTTGAATCCCCAAAAAGATCACGTTGTTAAAACTAATCCATTCCTATGGGCATGGGACCCCTTGATTAAATTAGATTAAGTTAAGGGACCTTGATTAGATCATTTTTATCATCTTGCTTTGGGCCTTTGACTATGTCAGTGAGGCATGACCCAGGTTAGGTCTCCACCCTCTTCTGTAGTCTTATATAAACTGAGAACTGAAAACAGAAACACTCAGAGAAAGACAGCTGCCACTTTGACCCTGCCATGTGAGAGAGAAGACTGTAGGAAGACAGAGAAACCCTGAGAGACTGAGAAGGAGAGGCCAACAGAAACCCCGGGAGGCTGAGAGAGAGGGGCTGGAGGCTAAAATCAGCAGAGCAGGCCCAAAGCGAGAAGCCACCATTTTGCTTTGCCACGTGACAGGAGCCCAGGACCTGCCAGCAGCCAACCTGTGGTGAGAAAGTATCTCTGATGATGCGTTGATTAGGACATTTTTGCAGCCTCAGGACTATAAATCCCCATTATAAAAGCCAACACATTTCTGGTACTTTTGCATTGGCAGCCTTAGCAAACTAAAATAGGTCTCAAACAGGACTGTTTCAGGCAAAGTAAACTTTTGATCAATTGGAATTGATGGTAAAGGCAAACTGCCTTTTTCATAACGTTACCACAAGTGGTTTCAAATACAATATTTGCACCTTCTTTTCTTGACATAAAACCATAAAAAGGACATATGTTCTCTAGTTTGCTTGCTTACTAATCACAACTCTGATGTGTGAAAAGGCAAGCGTGAGTGGGTTATATGGGGTAGTTTGGGACAAAGGTGGTAAAGAAGAACCATGCTAGCAAATTATCATTGTTTTCAGCTCCTCTGAAACCCCCTCTCACAAAAAAACAAACAAAGGCAAACAAACAAAAAACACACAAACCATAGGTCCACACTTGGGGGAGTTGGGATCAATGCATAAAACCCTGGCTGGTTAATTGATTTTTTAATCAATTGAAATCATGTTTCATCTGTTTTTTTAGGTATGGGCTATAATACAAACCCCTGAGAATTCAGAATCTATTTATTAAAACTGGATTTATTTTTATCCCAATAGATAGATAATCTTCAGATCAAGAAGTCCACTCTTTATTTCACCATCATGTAGTGGCAGAAATCTACCATCATTCACTCTCTTCCTTCACTTACCCTAATAAACATGACTAAAGTGCCTCAATAAGCCATGCATTGGGTTAGACATTGTCCCTGCCATCAAGGAATTCACAGTTTGGTGAAATGATTTATTGATAACTTCATATACCATGGTGACCCACTGAGAAAGTAGCCTGTGTTTTGTCTTCACTGCTAGACCCTCCATGGAAAAGAATCCATCCTACCCTCTTCTCATTGCCTATTCCTCACCAGGCTTGCTTACAAGAGCTAAGCTTGTAAATGCAGAGGCATTTTTGTATTTCTGAGTTTAAAAAATAAACAAGTTATCTGCAAAGATTAGACCAGAGTTTACAAACTTTGGGAACTGCAGGGGCCAGACACAGGTAATATAGCAAGTAAAGTGAACCTGGTATAAGATGATAAATAATAAATAATAACTGACCTTTGGCCTCAGTAAAGAGGAGGCATTAGAGACTGGTGGGGAGTGTGGAGACATAGAAAGCCAATGCCCACCATTACTTAGTACACACTGACAGTTGCCATGAAGGAATAAAGATCTCACTTGCCAGACTTTCTGAATCTTTAATAGAACATGGACATTTTAAAATTAAATCCCCATTTTTAAGTGATTGCAATTAATTCAGATTTAAACCCTGCCCAGAATAACACATGCACACCAAGGAAAAACAATCACAACAAAGAGGCTGTGAGGTCAAATATGGCCCACTGGAGCCAGTTTTCCTGGTCTAGATACACAGAGGGAATTAAGTGACCATCGCAGAGAGGGAGGGTGGGTGGAGATGGAAGTTGCCAAGTGCCCTGAGCAGGGTTGGATCTCCTGACCCAGGGAAGGAGAACGAAAAGATACAATTCAGTGAAGTAGTAAGACCAAAGTCTGTTCAGGGCAATGCACCAGAGGGTTCCTGGCTCTTGGGTAGGGCTAAGTGCATCAGCCACTGAAAAAAGCAGTACTCTGTGCTGTGTCTTGGGAGTCTTAGCAAAGTTTTCTGTGGCTGATCAAGCTGATCAAGGCACTGAAAAATGAAAACATTGGCACAGCCACCTGTCTTTGAATAGACCTCTGGTTCTGGTCAAGGAGCCACTAATGCACATGACCAAGGCTATTCCCCATTTTCCTGGACTACATAAGTCCCCAGTTTCTCACATAATCCAAGAAGCAGAGAAGGATTTCCCTTCTCTCCTATCCCCTGGGCCCCAAAATACATTTCTTGACCTCCCTGAAACCTCCCAAGAGTAGAGAACCAAGAAGGATTTAATTTGATATAGAAAAGTTTAAAAATATAGTATTTCTTGTACCCAAATAATTATGGTCAATGCATACCAGTACAAGTAAACAAATGGCTAAAATAC
This sequence comes from Tolypeutes matacus, assembly GCA_026826555.1. Taxonomy (NCBI): domain Eukaryota; kingdom Metazoa; phylum Chordata; class Mammalia; order Cingulata; family Chlamyphoridae; genus Tolypeutes; species Tolypeutes matacus. The sequence continues at coordinate 21,267,648 of JAKSZT010053929.1, read as the reverse complement.
AATGGGTTAAAGGAGTGATTCCTTCTGCCTGGGTGGTTCAAAGAAGACTTCTCATCCCAGAAGGATGAAATGGGAAAGCAGTTGTGTCCCAAACTCCATCCTCTGAAGGGTTCCAAATTGGGAAGGAACCCTCAGAGGAACACCAAAAAAGTGGAGCAGGGCAGTGAAGCTTAAGACCCCTGTTGGGATATTTGTGAATTTTATTGGGCACCGTATTAATTTCCTATTGCTATTGTGACAAGTTTTCACAAACTGAGTGGTTTAACTCAACACAAATTTATTGTCTTACAGTGCAGGAGATCCAAAGTCTGAAATGGGTCTCACTGGGCTGAAATCAAGGTGTTGGCAAGGCTGAGTTCTTTTCTGAAGGCTCTAAGAGAGAGTCTATTTTCTTGACTTTTCCAGCTTCTAGAGACTCTCCACATTCCTTGGCTTATGGCCCCTTGTCATCTTCAAAGAGAGCAATTGCATCACTCCCACCTCTGGGTCCATCTTCACATCTCCTTCTCTAACCTCTCCTGCCTCACTTTTCCACTTATCAGGACCCTTGTGATTACATTGGGACCCCACAGATAATCCAGGATAATCTTATTTTAGAGGCAGATGATTAGCAGCCTTAACTCCCTCTGTAATCTTAATTTCTCCTTGCTATGTGACATGAAATATTGCTATGTGACATGACATGACAGTTTCCAGGAATTAGGAGGTGGACATCTTGGGAGGAGGGGTGCATTATCCTGCCTTCCACAGGAACCCTCTCTGCAAAGCTAATTTTCCTCTTCTAACTACCACCTTGCTTAAAAATCTGATCATTCTTTATGACTGTACTCACTCTACCAAGCCCCACCCAGCGTGCAAGATGACACCAGGAAGGAAACAGTAGAAGCCCAGTGCCAATGCCTTCCATGACACTAAGAAGAGATCCCTCTTTCAAATCCAAGGCTGTGGGGAATGGGTGTAGCTCAGTGGTTGAGAGCCTGCTTTCCATGTACGAGTTTCCAGGTTCAATCCATTAAATTAAATTAAATCCATGGCTGAGGGGATAATCTAGGTGGGCTGAGGGATCCTGGAAAACTCCCTTGTGACAGGCAGCAGGCATTGGTCAGATGGCCAGAGAGGTTAGCGGGAAAACCTGTGGCCATGAACAGAATGAAACCTCTGAAATGGTTAGCAGCTCTGTTCAAACCAACTGAGCCAGCCAACCCCAAATTCCCATTAGCCATAACACAGTGAAGGAAAAGGCAGGGCAACTATTGTACCAAAAATCTAGAAGTATGAAACTTCTACAGAAACTTAGAGGTTTTATAATATTTGCACCCAAATCAATAACCTAATGGAACATACAAATATTCTGATAAAGCCACGCATGCATATGTCTATGCTTTCTGCTGAAAATACATCAACCTAATGTGGTAATGTCGGCCCTCTTCTACTTATCAGTCATTCTCATGGGCTTTTGATGACCTCAAAAGAATGTTGCTTTCATATGAGGCAGATACAATATTGTTACTAAATGCATATATCAAGTAGTCACAGTACAGAAAGGATCTATATGTGTGACCTTGGACCTTGGATCTGGCTCCCCTTTTGTATCCTACCCACCCAAAACCATTTCCTCTTTCCTCTTTTTTTTTTTTTTTTTTTTTTAAGTTACCTGTGTGCTGAGTGTCTGTATAGAAGCTGAAACTGAGCCTTCGGACACAAGAGACACAAAATAAAACAAACAGCAGTAGATACTGCCCTGAGTTGTTTACATCACCTATTAGCATCTCAACCTTGGCTTTGATATGAGATTTCATCATGTTTTTATAAGGCATTGATAATCATCCATTGCTGCTTAAAACATAGATAACTTTGAAATGGAAACAGATAAAAATGAAACAAATGAATTACTGCAATATAAAATCCATAGTCTGGAGAAAATCTCTCAAGACATGAGATCTATAGAGGAAAAATAATAAAATTGGTTTTCAGTGATGAAAAAGCTGGTAACCATTGTTCTAACTCGATCCCCTCCTTTTATAGACACAGACTCTGAGGTCCAGTGAGATAAAGGCCCAGTTGATGGGTAGTAAAGCCAGGAAATGAGTCCAATTTATGATACCTGTGACACCAGCTGCATCTATTTATTTTCTGAAACAATTTTTCTTTCTTGCCTAAAGAGAGCATGAGCATTCTGAGTAGCTGCTTCCTCGTGCTATGAGACAAGCTAAGATAACTACTCATGGAAGTGTCCCAGAACTCAGGACTACTGGGCTGCAGTCCCTAAAGTAATGAACTGTTGCAAGAGTGGTGAAGATAAAGGGCCGCTTCAATTTAAAAAAAAACAAAAACTGGCCTTGCCAGATTTTCTGGTTCCAGTACACCTAGCAGATACCTTTCCCGGTATGAAAGATTAGCACCTGGAATTACCTGGCCAGGATCTCCCATAGTTTTGTAGTATTACTAGTGAGAGAAGAATTACAGATTTATTGCTGGACAGAAGTGAAATGAAATCACTGTTTGGTCATCATTTCAAACCAACATAGTTTTGCTTTTCTTCCCCCCTCATAAATGTCCCTTGACACATTTTCCTTCTTCTTCAAGTAGCCATTATCTGCACAATTAAAAATGAGATCAAGTAATAAACTTTTATGCAGTAAAGGTAGTCTCTCTGCCTGTTCACCATTTAATAATAACATTTGCGTTTTAATTCTTTTCAGTTGGAAAAGTGCCTTTATTTATAAATAGCTGCTTAGCAACATTCTTTGTAAATGCTCATATCTCATTTGGAACACCTATCACTGGTTCTGGAAGTCCTTAATTTCCTTGGGGCTTATGCAGCATTCTCAAAACATGGACAAAAGCAGAAGAAAATGTGCAAGAAAGTTAAATCATTCCAATTTTTTAACCAAAAGAGGAATTTAATAAATACAAAGATCTGCCTTCATTTTTGGATAGATGTTTACCAAATATCTGATGTGGTGCTGAGGAAAAAAAAATATGTGATAACTCTTGAAATCAAGATCTGAGGAAATAAAGAATAGATTGCCCACCCATGACAAGAGCTGATCAAGCCAGGAGTGGGAGATTGGGAATGTATAAGAAGGAACAAAGATATGTTCTATCTAGAACTTTAAGACTGTATTGTCTGTTTATCACTGAGAACCCCTAATGACTTGGAGTCAAATATGGCCCTAATTTTTCACAGATGATCTCAATTATGTTTCTTTTCATAAGAAGTTCATGTCCTCACTCACAACCTCAGTGTGTGCATGAGATTGTGTGTGTGTGTGTGTTGGATAGGGAAGGAAATAAAGAACACCAGGGACTTTCTGATAATCTGTACCTGTCCATGCCATGTGGTAGGAGAAGTGTTGGTGCGGGGATTTCTCCTAGAGTTGGCAGACTCAGGCCAACAGGAAAAATCTAACTTCCCTTGTTTAAAAATAAAATTGTATTGAAGTATATCATTCATATATGAACATACATAAACAATAAATGTATAGTAAAATTTGTGAATTTACCAAACATGCATATTGTCATACAAGCCTCCCATACATCTCCCCACCACCAACACCTTGCATTATTGTGAAATATTTGTTACAAACTATGAAAGGGCATCATCAAAATATTACTACTAACTATATTCCATATCGCACATTTGGTGTATTTTTCCCCCAACCTACCCAATTATTTACCACTTATATTAGTATTAAATACATTGTCCATGAGAAAAAATTCTCATATTTGTCCTATTAACCACAGCCCATGATCCACCACTGTACATGCTTTGTACAGTCCATTCAAACTATACACTCAGTGGTTCTCATTTTCGTCACAGAGTTGTGCTGTCATCTCCTCAGTCAATTTTAGAAAGCTTTCATTACTCCAAAAGGAAAATGGATCCTTCCCACTCAGTGCCATTTCCTCTCTTTTCTTAGTTGAAACTCATCGGCATTGCCTGTTAGCATAAATTACATGGCAGATCTCACTCTGCTGTCCCCACAAAATAACACATGAAAATATGACATTCAGTGAAAGTATTGCAGAATAAGTGTGGTAACCAGCCTCCAAGATGGGCCTCTGTGGTCCCTGTCTTCTGGTATTCACACCTGTCTCAGGTTCCTAGGGCTGCAATAACAAAGTACCACAAACTCAGTGGCTTAAAACAACAGAAATGTATTGTCTCACAGTTCTAGGGCTAGAAGTCTGAAATCAAGTTGTCAGCAAGGCCATACTTCCTCTGGAATTGACACTGGAGAATCCTTCCTCTATCAGGTTCCAATGGTTTGCCACCAACCCTAGGCATTCCTTGGCTTGCAGCTATAGCATTCCAATCTCTGCCTCCATTGTCACTTGGTGTCTTCTTTCTTATCTGCCTCTTCTCTGTTTATAAGGACACAAGTCATATTGGATTACAGGCTCACCCTATTCCAGCATGACTTCATCTTAATTTAACTAATTCCATCTGCAATCGCCTTATTTCCAAATAAGGCCACATTCTGAAGTCACTTCTGAGATTTGATTATAAATAATATTGCAGCTTCCATCTTGGTTGAACTCTCACCATCTGTCTCCCTCAGATGACTCACTGGGAGAAACCAGCTGCCATGTCTGGAGGATATTCAGACAGCCCCATGGAGAAGCCATGTGGCAAATAACTGAGATTTCCAACTCTTGGAATGTCAGTGAACCTTCTTGGAATTGGATCCTCCACCTTGATTCAAGGTGTCAAATGACACAAGCCAGATTCTTTGCCAGAACTACCCAGCTAAGCCAATTCCCAGATTCCTGACCTCCAGAAACTGTGAGATAATAAATGTTTCTTGTTTTTAAGCCACTGAATTCCAGGATAGTTTGTTAAATAATTGATGTAGATAACTAATTCAATAAGTTAGAATATAATATTTGAGAAATTTGGACCATAAACTCTTTGATGATAATATTATATTTGTTGTTTGGTGGGGGGAAACATCCTGAAGAGAAACTGTTTCAATTCTTTGAGGAGTTGCAAAATGCATTTTCGGGCCATGTTGAATTCACTTTTCAAATCACTGTTACTCACCCCATTATCAGGCATCTTCTATATACATTCTACTAAGAAAAAATGGCAGAATTATAAAGACATGCCAATGTCTTCAAAGTGGTTAAACCAAAGCCCCAAACTGGCACCCTGTAACATGCTTTGTGCCTCTTCAGTATTCATTTGCATTTTATTTAATCCGAATTAATAGCCTTCTGTGCTGGACAATTTCCATTTGACCTTGAGATCCACTCTTCCTTTGTTTCACCCTGATGTGTGCCCTAGGAAGCTGACCTTTGGGGACTGAATCAATGGGCCCCCCTGCCCTCTGGCTCTCTCTTGGGTACAGCTAATGGAGGCAGATGCAGGAGGTCAGAGAGTAAGATGAGAAGGAGACAAAGATACAGATACACTTGTCTCCTTCCCTATGCGAGATTGATTATTCTCTCCCCCCAAGATCCCAATCCTGTGAGGCAGCCCTCCTAGCCCTCTCCTATAACCATAACTGGGCTGTTCAGGCCAAGAAGCTGTAATGCTTTCTGCTGTTGCTATGCCCTGGGTGCTTAACTTTTCCTTGATGGATATGAGAAATCCTGACCATTCCTTTTAAATAATTCCTGTATTTGCTAGCTAACTCATTCAAATGTGCCATCTATTTCTTATCAGGTCTGACCAATACCCCAACCTTTAAAACAAAGGTAGGATTTCCACACTCATGTTAAAATCAGAAGATCTGGCAATACCTGTTGTGGTGAATTGAATTGTGTACTGCAGGTTTGGGCTTGGTCCACATTCTGGTGGATGAGGACCCATTGTAAATAAGATCTCTTCAAGATGTTACTCAGTTAAGGTATCACCCCATTGAATCAGGTTGGGCTTTAATCTTGTTTACTGGAGTCCTTTATAGGCAGAGTAAAAGTAACATGGAGAGAGAAGCCAGGAGAGGCCACCATGACCATTGTCGTGTGACAGAAAAGCCAAGGACTGAGGATTGTTGGCAGTCCGCCCCAGAATGCCACAGTCTTCAGGAAAAAATCATCACCTTGCTGATGCCTTGATTTTTAGACTTTTTTCTGGTCCCAAAACCATGGGCCATTAAATCCCCACTGTATAAGCCAACACATTGTATGGTATTTGTTTTAGCAGCAGGGAAACTAAAATACTTGTGCCCATATTCTCAAGTACCTGCAATCTGCTGGTACTCACTAGCTATTGTCCTCCTTTAGACAGGCCATGAGCTCTCCAGTTACCCACAAGTTCCCACCACTGCCTATTGTGTGATCTACTTGGTCAACTTCCAAACATTTATGTTATCTGCTTGCCTCTTTAATATTTATTTGAGTTTATGAACTTAGGCTAAATGTGTGGCAGGAGAGAGAGTCTTGAACACAAATCACTATTACGTAGTGTAGTGTTTTGGTGCCAAGAAGTGATTCAGAAAATAAAGACAATGGCAATTAAGTAGAAGGAATCGTCATTTTTGTGCATGAGAGAATTCATAGCGGGGGGAGGGTGCTAGACTTTGAAGCCTGAAGAATACTGTCACACTTGAAACATTATGGGGTAAGGGCTAGCTATTAAAACTAGTTATTACTTACGCCATTATTTGTGGGAGAAAATAAATTCTGTGATCCAAATGATTCATTTAACAAAAATACTTTGAGAATATAATCCATTAATTAAACCAGTGACTCCCTTATAAGTAACTTTAAGTGTAAAAATAAATACCTTTTAAAGAAAGTATGACCAAATAGAAAAAGTCTAGGAAGATTTTAATAGTGAACAATTGAAATATGGAAAAAATATTCATTACCAACATTATTTAACATGAATATGGAAAAACTAACCAATGCAATTAGACAATAAAAATAAATGAGGACAGGAATCAAAATTATCATTATTTCCAGAGTATATGAGTTTATGAACTAGAAAACCCAGAAGAATTGACATAATAACTATTATAAACAATAATAGAATTAAGCAGTGTAATGAGTTATGAAATTATTTTAAAAATCAATAGCTTTTCAGGAGGAGGGGTAAGATGGTGCCAGAGTAACTAGCTCCAAGAGTCAGCTCATCCTACAGGGCAGTTAGTAGCCATCCAGCGCTATCTAAAGCACCTCTTTGAGGGCTCCAGGAGAACAGAAGAACATCCTGCAACATCCTTGAAACAATGGAAGGAGGAGACTGTCCATCTGCAGAGAAGATTCGTGAGTAGAGCACTCCAAGCCATGGAGGCCAGTGCCCATCCTCCATTGGTGGTGCAAACTGCCTTGGGAGCTATTCCATGGCTGGAGTTGGAAGCTCCATTTCCCAAAAATGGGGGAGGAAGAGATGGTTGGCCACCGACTTCAGCTACTGGCTAGTAAATTTGGCTGGTCAAATATAACACTAAGAATAGCTAAAGTTTGAAACTGTCCAAGTCAGAAAGAAACCAGTAGCTGTCATTTTAACTCCACTTCCTTTCCCTCCCCAATCTCCCCCCCACTGGCATGAGGGGAAGGGGGAGCTGACTGAAAATCACAGTGCTGATAGGGACTGGCATCTTTCCACCCAGATCAGATTGCAGCTCTATCCTAAGCCCCAGACCCACCTCCAGCAGGGAGGAAGCTGGCAGGACCTGAATCAGCCTCTCCTGGTAACTGCAGGCACTTTTAGTTGGCACAGACTGGATTGTCGGACACCTGTAGCTCCATCCCTGCCCCACCCCCCCCAATAGGATAAGAGAGGAGCTGTGTTTCCTCAGCCTCTCTGGGTAACTGCAGGTGCTTTTGGCCCACATAGACTGAATAGTCAGACACCTATAGCTCTATCCCCATTCCCAAGTAAGATAGAAGGGGAGCTATGTTTCCTCAGCCTTTCCAGGCAATAACAGACATTTTCAGCCTGCATGGACTGGACTGATGGGTACCTGTGGATCCACACCACTTCCTAATAAGATAGGAGGAGGTCAGTGTTTCCTCAGCCACTTGAGACAATGGCAGGTACTCTTAGCCTGTAGGGACTGAACTGTTGGGTGCCTGTGGATCCACCCTGACTACCCAGTAGGATAGGAGGGGGCTGGTGTTTCCTCAGCCTTTCTGGGCAACGGCAGGCACTTTCGACCTGCACGACTGGACTGTTGGGCATCAGGTTTCTGTTCCCACTCCCTAAAGGGCAGAAGGGAGAGTACTCCCTCAGCCTCTCAGGGCAAGTACAGCCATATTTGGCTCACACAAATCAGATTGTTGGGCACTCCTGAGGGTCCATCCCCACTCCTGGCAGGGACAGGGGGCCAGTGCCACGTCAGTCTACCTGGGCAACTGTGGTCATTTTGGACCTGCATGGCATAGACTGATGCCCACACCTGCAGCTCCATCCTGGCCCCAGGAAGGAAGGGGCATGAAGCTTCATCAGTCTCTCCAAGCAACTACAGATGTTCTAGGCCTGCATGACTTGGATTATCACACACAGCTGTGGCTCTGTTCCTACTCCTGGCAAAGGAGAAAGTTGGGAGACGCTTCTTTGGTCCCTGGGACAATGCAAACAGCTTCAGCCTCCACAGCTTACAACAACACCAACTACATCCTTGGCTCCTACTACACAACCAGCAAGGGAGAAAGGGCAAGAAAGCCCTAAACTAAGGAGAGAAACTGAACCCAGAATAAATACATCTAGTGGGCCAGAAGCCAAGACACAAACAAAAAATTACAATCCATACCAAGAAACAAGAAGATATGGCCCAGTTAAAGGAATAAGAAAAGCCTCCAAATGACGTAAAGGAGTTGAGACAACTAATCATAGATATTCAAACAAATTTCTTTAATAAATTCAATGAGATGGCTAAATAGATTAAGGATATTAAGAAGACATTGGGGGAGTGGATGTGGCTCAAGCAGTTGAGTGCCCACCTCCCACATGGGAGGTCCTGGGTTCGGTTCCCAGTGCCTCCTGGAAAAAACAAAAAGAAGCAACAAGCAAAACAAACAATAAAACCAACTCAGAGAAGCCAATGTGGCTCAGTGGTTGAGTGCTGGCTTCCCACATACGAGGTCCCAAGTTCAACCCCCAGCCCCCAGTACAAAAAAAAGAAGAAGAAGAAGAAGCCATTGGGTAAGCACAAAGAAGAATTTGGAAGCATACATAGAAAAATAGCAGATCTTATGGGAATAAAATGTGCAATAAATGAATTAAAAATACACTGGAGGGGGCGGATGTGGCTCAAATAGTTGGGAGTCTGTTTCCCATATGGAGGGACCTGGATTCGATCCCCAGGACCTCCTGATAAAATTAAGAAAAATATAGAAGGTAAGCAGGTGCGCCGTCAGGCCAGGCCCCGCGAGTGGGTGAGCCCCCAGGCGCCATAGAACCATGCAGCAAGATGATGACATAACAGGAGAGAGAAGCAGGGGAGAGCTAAGATAAGACTAGCCAAAAAACCAGGAACTGGGGTGGTACAGAACAACTCTCTCCCACATCGGAGATTCCCAGGATCGAATCCCAGTGAAGACAAGAGGAGAAGGATGAGAGGAGAGGGCAGGAAACAGACACAGAGAATTGCTCAATGAATGGACACAAAAACAACAAAAACGGGGGAGGGTGGGTTTAAATGGATAAAAAGTAAGTAAATAAATAAATCTTTAAAAAAAATACATTGGAGGCATATAAAAGCAGATTTGAGGAGGAAGAGAGAAGGATTGGTGAGCTTGAAGACATGGCCTCCAAAAGCAAACATACAAAAGAACAGATGAAGAAAATAATGGAAAAAATTGAACAGGGACTCAGGGAACTAAATGACAACAAGAGACGTGCAAAAGTATATGTCATGGGAGTTCCAGAAGGAGTTGAGAAGGGAAAAGGGGCAGAAGGAATATTTAAAGAAATAATGGTAGAAAATTTCCCAACCCTACTGAAGGACACAGATATCCATGTCCAAGAAGCACAATGTACTCCCATCCGAACAAATCCAAATAGACCAACTATGAGACACATACTAATCAAAATGTCAAATACCAAAGACAAGGAGAGACTTCTGAGAGCAGTAAGAGAAAAGTAATGTATGATATATAAGGGATAACCAATAAGATTAAGTGCTGCTTTCTCATCAGAAACATGGAGGCAAGAAGGCAGTGGTGTGATATATTTAAGATACTGCAAGAGAAAAACTGCCACCAAGAATCTTATCTATGGCAAGATTGTCTTTCAAAAATGAGGGCAAGTTTAGAATACTCACAGATAAGCAAAAATTAGGAATATAACAGAGACCAGCTTTGCAGAAAATACTAAAGGGATTGCAACAGCCTAAAAAGAAAAGACAGGAGAGAAGGGCTTAGGAGAAAGTCTAGAAATGAAGATTATATCAGTAAAAGTAACTAAAAGTGTCAAAAGAACAGTAAAAATAAAATATGATAGATAAACCCAAAGGTCAAAATGGGTGAAATAAAAACTGCCTTTACAGTAATAGCATTGAATGTTAATGGATTTAACTTCCCAATCAAAAGCACAGACTGGCAGAATGGATAAGAAAATAGGAGCCATCTATAGCTGTCTACAAGAGACTCACCTTAGACCCAAGGATACCAATAGAGTGAAAGTGAAAGACTAGATAAAGATATTCCATGTGTGTAAGTCACCAAAAATAAAGCCGAGTAGCTATACTTATATCAGATGAAATAGACTTTAAAAGCAAAACTGTTATTAGAGACAAGGAAAGACATTATATATTAATAAAAGAGGCAATTCACCAGGAAGAAATAACAATCATAAATGTTTATGTATCTAACCAGGATGCCTCAAGATACATGGGGCAAACACTGGCAAAAGTGAAGGAAGAAATAGATATCTCTACAGTAATAGTTGAACACTTCAATACACTCTCAGCATTGGATAGAACATCTGGGCAGAGGATCAACAGAGAAACAGAGAGCTTGAATAATATGATGAATGGACTAAACCTAATAGACATACATAGGACATTACACCCCCAAACAGCAGGATATACATTCTTTTCAAGTGGTCATGGATCTTTCTCTAGGATAGACCACATTTTGAGTCATAAAGCAGATCTCAATAAATTCAACAAGATGGAAATTATACAAAGCATTTTCTCTGATCATAACAAATTAAGTTGGAAATCAACAAAAGGAAGAAAAAGGATAAATTCACAAATATATGGAGATTAAACAAGCACTCTTGAATAATCAGTGAGCCAAAGAAGAAATTTTGAGAGAAATCAATAAATATCTGGAGATGAATGACAGTGAGAACACAACATATCAAAACCTATGGGAAGCGGCTGTGGCTCAATCAGTAGGGCTCCCGTTTACCATATGGGAGGCCCCGGGTTCGGTTCCCGGAGCCTCCTGGTGAAGGCAAGCCCGCCCGCACGGCGTGGTTAGCTGACCCAGCGAGCACAAGCAGCAAGGGGGGGATAAATGAATAAATAAATAAAATCTTAAAAAAAAAAAAAAAAACCTATGGGATGCAGCAAAGCAGTACTGAGAAAGAAATTTATAGCCCTCAATGCTTACATTTAAAAAAAAGAAGAGAGGATTGTGGGAAGATCGCAATGGACTAACAGGCAGAGCAGAATGTTCTCACAAAAACAATGGAGAAAGAGCCAAAAGCTGTCTGAAGGACCTGCTTTGGGGGTCAGCTGACAAGGACAGTGTTACACAACTCCCAGGAGGGTGTGAGATAGAGAGACAAAGAAGGTGAGATGACAAACATGAGTTGCCAAGCCCCCATGGTAGCCGGGAAGGGCTCCCCTCCCTTACCCCCAAGATATAAGGCTGGGGTAAGACCCCTGGCTCACTTTGGCCAACTAAGAGGGGAACAGACATCATCCTCCCTGTCAGTTGTTTCAAGGGAAAAGGGAGGGGAGGTTGGGGAGTTTTTTTTTTTTTTTCAGTGAATTCAGCCAGCAGAGCCCACTTTGAATCTCCATTCTGGAGATTCAACACAGGAACACAGGAAAGCAGAGACTGAAATACCTCTGTGGAAAGATGCACTGATAAGCACCATTTGCTGGCCAGTCTGGAAACTTCATGGACAAAAACTTCTCCATGCTCTCTGTTTCCAACCCCTGGGAGAAAATCTGTGCCACACTAGTGAGTCCCTGGCAAAATTTTGAAAACTTAAGCCAGGCAATTTTAAAGACTTAGAACAAGTTGAACCAAATATCAAAGAAGAGCTATGAAAAAAATGGGTAAGAGAGAGAAATTGGCCATCAGAGTAAATTCACCAACATATTCAGATGCTTAGACATCAGCAAAAAATTACAAGCCATATTCAAAAACAGGAAGAGATGGCCCAGCCAAAAGAACAGACCAAATATCCTGAAGAGATACAGGATTTAAGACAATTAATCAGTGATAATCACACAACTCTCCTAAATCACTTCAAAGGTTTAAAGAAAATATGACTAAAGAAATAAAGGATATTAAGAAGACACTGGGAAAGCATAAAGAACAATTTGAAAGCCTGCAAAGAAAAGTAACAGACCTTATGGGAATGAAAGACATGGTGAATGAGATTAAAAATACTTTAGAGGCACATAAGAGAAGATTTGAATTGCTTGAGGACAGAATTAGTGATTTCGAAGACAGAACATCTGACCTGGAAAAGACAGGAGAACAGAAAGAGAAGAGAATAGAAAAAGTAGAAGAGTCTCAGAGAATTGAATGTCAATGTGAAATGCACAAACATTCACATTATTGGTGTCCCAGAAGGAGAAGAGAATGGAAAAGGGACAGAAAGAATATCTGAGAAAATAATGAATGAAAACTTCCTAACCCTTGTGAAGGACATAAGTATCAATATCCAAAAAGGATAACGCACTCCAAACAGAATAAATCTGAATAGACCTACCGTAAGACACCTACTATTCATAATGGCAAATATCAGAGATAAAGAGAGGGTTCTGAAAGGAGAAGGAGAAAAACAAAGCATCACATACAAGGGAAACTCAATAAGATTAATTGCTGACCTCTCGTCAGAAACCATGGAGGAGAGAAGAAATTGGTATGATGTATTTAAGGTACAAGAATTCTGTATCCAGCAAAATTATCCTTCAAAAATGAGGGTGAGTTCAAAGTCTTCACAGACAAACAAAAACTGATGGAATATGTTACCAAAAGACCAGATTTACAAGAGATATTAAAGGGGGTTCTGAAGCCTGAAAGGAAAAAAACAAGGGTGAGAGAGTTGGAGATGAGTTTAGAAATGAAGATTATTACAGCTAGCATTGTATTCAATGGTGAAAGATTGAAAGCTTTCCCACTGAGATCAGGAATAAGACAAGGATGCCCACTGTCACAATTATTATTCAATATTGTCCTAGAAGTTCTAGCTAGAGCCATTAGGCTAGACAAAGGAATAAAAGGCACCCAAATAGGAAAGGAAGAATTAAAACATTCACCGTTCACTGATGACATGATTTTATATCTAGAAAATCCTGAAAAATCGACAACAAAGCTATTAGAATTAATAGACAATTTAGCAAAGTGGCAGGATACAAAATTAATGTGTAAAAAATCAATAGTGTTTCTATACACTACAGATGTGCAATCTGAGGAAGAAATTTTTTAAATTCCATTTATAATAGCGACTAAAACAATCAAATATTTAGGAATACACTTAACCAAAGACATAAAAAACCTGTATACAGAAAACTACAAAACATTGCCAAAAGAGCCCAAAGAAGACCTGAATAAATGGAAGGATATTCCATGTTCATGGATTGGAAGATTAAATATTGTTAAGATGTCAATTCTACCCAAACTGATTTGCAGATTCAACACAACCCAATAAAAATCCCAACAGCCTTTGGTGTTAAGCCCACCCAGCTGGGCCAGAACAGTCTATTCAACAAAAAAACAAAAAACATTATACTAAGTGAAGGAGACCAGACAAATAGTACTACATATTGTATGATTCCATTTATATAAAATGAAAATATAAATCAATTTAAAATGATGAAATTAGATCAGTGGTTATGTAGGGCTGTGGAAGGAATGCTAAGAGGTGTAGAGTCTTTCTTTTTGGAGTAATAAAATTGCTCTAAAATTTTTGATATGATGAATTTACAACATTGTGATTATATTAAATGCCATTAATTATACACTTCGGATACATCATATGGTATGTGAATGTTATCTCAGTAAAACTGCTTTAAAAATAAATAAATAAATGTGCAAGAATAGCCAGAAATAGCAGTTATTTATAGCAAGGAAAAATAGATTGAGAGGTAAGGAATTTTCTTGTTTTTTGTTTATGATTGTTATTGAAATAATGAAAATGCTCTAATAATGATTGAAGTGATAAATGTACAACTATGTGATTATACCAAATACCATTGATTGTACACTTTGGATTAATTGTATGTTTTATTAATATGTATCAATAAAATTGATTTGTTTTTAAAAAAGAAGAAGAGCTAAAATCAATGACCTAACTACATGCTGAAGGAACTAGAAAAAGAACAGCAAACTAATCCCAAAGCAAGTAGAAGAAATGAAATAACAAAGATCAGAGCAGAAATAAATGAAATTGAGAACAAAAAAAAAAATAGAGAGAATTAACAAAACCAAAAGTTGATTCTTCAAGAAGATTAATAAAATCAACAAACCCTTAACTAGACTGACAAAGTAAAAAATGAGAGAAGATGCAAATAAATGAAATAAAAAATGAAAACAGGGACATTACTACAGACCCTAGAGAAATAAGAGAGATCATAAGAGGGTACTATAAACAAGTGTACGCTAAAAAACTAGGCAACATAGACCAAATAGAAAAACTCCCAGGAACATATGAACAACCTACACTGACCCTAGAAGAAATAGAAGACCTCAACAAACCAATCACAAGTGAAGAGACTGAAAAAGTCATCAAACAACTCCCAAAATGAAAAGCCCAATACCAGATGGTTTTACAGGTAAGTTCTACCAAGTGTTCAAAGAAGATTTAATACTAATCTTACTCAAGTCTTCCAAAAAGTTAAACAAGAAAGGAAGCTACCAAATTCATTCTATGAAGCCAATATCACCCTAATACCAAAGCCAGATAAAGATATTACAAAAAAAGAAAATTACAGACCCATTTCCCTAATGGATATGGATACAAAAATCCTCAACAAAATATTTACTAATCAAATCCAACGGTGCATTAAAAGAATTGTTCATCATGATCAAGTGGGTTTTATACAAGGCATGCAAAGGTGGTTCAACACAAGAAAATCAATCAGCATAATACACCACATTAATAAATCAAAGAAGAAAAGTGACATGATCCTATCAATTGATACAGAAAAGGCATTTGACAAAATACAGCACCCTTTTTTGATAGACATACTACAAAAGATAGGAATTGAAGGAAACTTTCTCAACATGATAAAGGGTATATATGAAAAACCCACAGCTAACATTGTATTCAATGGTGAAGGACTGAAAGCTTTCCCGTTGAGATCAAGAACAAGACAAGGATGTCCACTGTCACCACTGTTGTTCAATATAGTGTTAGAGGTTCTAGCTATAGCAATCAGGCAAGAAAAATAAATAAAAGGTATCCAAAGTGGAAAGGAAGAAGTAAAACCTTCACTATTCACGGATGATATGATCCTATACCTCGAAAGTCCTGAAAACTCTACTATAAAGCTGCTAGAGTTAATAAACAATTTTAGTAGAGTGTCAGAATACAAGACCAATTCACAAAAATCAGTAGTGTTTCTATATACTAGTAATGGGAAAACTGAGGAGGAAGTCAGAAAAAAAATTCCATTTACAATAGCAACTAAAAGAATCAAATATTTAGGAATAAACTTAACCAAGGATGTAAAGCAATTGTACTCAGAAAACAGCAATGCATTGTTAAATAAAAATATTAAAAAGACCTAAATAATTAGAAAAATATTCTATGCTCATGGATTGGAAGACTAAATATCATCAAGATGTTAATTCTACCCAAATTGATATACAGTCTCAATGCAATACTGATAAAAATTCCACCAGCATTTTTTAAACAAATGGAAAACACAATTTTCAAATTTATTCGGAAGGGTAAGGGGTCCCAAATAGCCAGAAACTTCTTAAAAAGGAAAAGTGAACTTGGAGGACTCTCAATTCCAGACTTTCAATCATATTACCTAGCTACAGTGGTAAAAACACCATGGTACTGGCATAAAGATAGACACATAGACCAATGGAACCAAATTGATGGTTCAGAAACAGACTTTCACTTAACTCAAAATGGATCAAAGACCTAAGTATGAAAGCAAGAACCATAAAGCTCCTAGAAGAAAATGGAGGAAAACATCTTCAAGACCTAGAGGTAGGTGGTAGATTCTTAAACCTTACACCAAAATCATAAGCCATGAAAAAAAACATGGATAAATAGGACTTCCTCAAAGTTAAACACTTTTGTGATTCAAAGGACTTTGTCAAGAAGGTGAAAAGACAGCCCACTCATTGAGAGAAAATATTTGGAAACCACATATCCAATAAGGGTGTGATTTCAATTCTATATAAAGCAATCATACAACTCAACAATAAAAGAGCAAGCAATCCAATTTTAAAAATGGTCAAAAGACTTAAATAGACATTTCTCCAAAGAGGAAATGCATGTGGCCAAAAAGCACAAGAAAAAAATGTTCCGTATAACTAGCTACTGAGGAAATGCAAATCAAAAGGACAATGAGAAATCATCTCACACTACATAGAATGTTCATTATTAAAAAATAAATAAAAAATAAAAAATAAGTGCTGGAGAGGATGTGGAGGAATAGAAACACTCCTTCACTGTTGGTGGGATTGTAAAATGTCTTCCAGCCTCTGTGGAAGCTAAATATAGAACTGCCATATGATCCAACAATTCCTCTACTAAGAATATATACAGAAGAACTGAAAACTGTGACATGAACAGAACAGACATCTGCACACCAATGTTTGTAGCAGCATTATTCACAATTGTCAAAAAATGGAAACAATCCAAGTGTCCATCAACCAATGAATGGATAAACAAAATGTGGTGTATAGGGAAGCGGCTGTGGCTCAATCAGTAGGGCTCCCGTTTACCATATGGGAGGCCCTGGGTTCAGTTCCCGGGGCCTCCTGGTGAAGGCAAGCCCGCCCGCACGGCGTGGTTGGCTGACCCAGCGAGCGCAAGCAGCAAGGGGGGGATAAATGAAGAAATAAATAAAATCTTAAAAAAAAAAAAAATGTGGTGTATATATATACGATGGAATACTACACTGCAGTAAGAAGAAATGAAATTGGGACACATATGATAACATGGATGAATCTTGAAGACATTATCCTAAGTAAAGTAAGCCCAACACAAAAGGACAAATACTGCATGGTCTCATTAATATGAACAAAATACAAAGAATAAGCACATGGAGTCAAAACCTAGAGTATACGTTATTAGGAGATAAGAGGAGGGCTGAGAAGGACTACTAATGCTTAATGTATGTAGAAGTTTTAATTAACTTGACTGTAAAAGTGTGGAAATGGATAGAGTTGATGGTAATACATTATAGTGAGTAATAGCTGGTTTATAAATGGGAATGTGGCTGGAAAGGGTAGTCTAGGGATGTAAATATCAATTGAAAGAAAACTAGAGAATAATCTAGGACTGAATAACACAGTAAACCAAGAGGTAGATGAGAATTGTGGTTGATTTTACAGATGTAAGAATGTCCTGTGAGCTAGAGCGGATGTACGTCACTATTGCAGGGAGGTGGGAATGTGGAGAAGCATGGGAAAAATACTTGTGTGACCTATGGACTGTGGTTAACAGCAATACTGTAATATTCTTGCATCTATACCAAAGATATAGTGGGTTGATAATGGCAAAATATGGGAAAAGTTTGTCAAATATACACTATGGACCATGGTTAGTGGTAATAGTCTGATATCTCATAATCTGTAACAAATGTTTCCCCATGGTGTGGTGTGTTGGTGAAGGGGTGTTGTATGGGAATTCTACACACGTACATGATTGTTTTGTAAGTTCACAACTTCTATAATAAAAATATATTAAAAAATAATAATAGGGTAGGTTGTGGGGGGAAATACACCAAATGTAAGATATGGAATATAGTTAGTAGTAATATTTGGATGATATTCTTTCAAAATTTGTAACAAATGTTCACAACAATGCAAGGTGTTGGTGGTGGGGTGATGTATAGGACCCTGTAGGATATTATACATGTTTGTTTTTTAAGTTCACAAGTTTTACTACATGCTTACTGTTTATATATGTTTATGTATGAATGATATACTTCAATAAAAAAATTTTTAAATCAAAGAAAAAACTCAATAGCTTTTCTATATATGCATTCATTAAGAAAATATTTATCAAGAACCTATTATGAGCCATGTACCATTCTAGAAATTAGAGATATAGCAGTAAACAAACAAGATAAAAGAAATCCTTGCTCTCAGAGTTTATATTCTAATGAGGAAAAGAGACTATATAAGATAAATAAGTAAAATGTATCGTATATGAAATGATGATTACTGTTAAGGCTAAAAATAAAGCATGGTAGGAGGGTAGATAGCATATGAAGAATTGCAATTTTATATAAGGTAGCTAGGGAAGACCTCAATGAAAAGATGCCACTTGTGTAAAACCCTCAAGGGAGTGATGGAGAGAGCCACAGGTACATCTGGTGGATGAGGGTGCCAGGCAGAGGGAATGGCACGTATAACAGCCCTGAGGTGGGATCCACTTGGAAAATATTATGGAAGAAAAATTCCATTCACAATAAGCAAGCAAAAAGATAAAATACCTAAGAATAAATAGAAAAGTAGTGTGCTGGAGCTGTATGAGTAAAACTTATTTTAAAGAGAAATAAAAGAAGAGCTATGTAAATGGAACATGTGTCAGGCTTCAGTAGAGAAGGAGAGGCTACGATGAGTGCTATGAAATAAGGAATTAGACCTTAATTGCAGAAGAACCCAGGGAAGAAAAGGTCTAAAATGCAGAATTTTAGGATCAGAGAGAAAAGTCACTCTCCAGTCCTCCTGAAGCACTGACAAAATTGGACAAGGGGAAAAGTGAAGCCAGGCACATGCAGCTGCCAAAAGTGACATAGCAAAGTGAGACAAGTATAGAAACCCATGGAAGTCTACTGCTTCTGTATAGCTACCACCTCTGTAAGTTCACAGCCAAATAAATATCTGTTGGTGAGACTGGGGCTGTTCTTGGTTAGCAGGGCTAGAGCCAGAAAGAAAGGCAGGATGTGGAGTGGGGAAGAGCAAGAACAAACCAGAACCCGCTAGCACCTCTGCATCTGTCTCTCATCACCTCTAACCATGATGACCTTTAGAGATAATGGCATCTGCCTTCCTAATCTCACACACATTTCTCCTTTGGCCAACTCCAACCTGGAACTACACAGGGAAGAGGATTCTGGGAAACATAGGCAAGTCGACATGTAAAACCTCTACAGAAAGACACATTGTGCTCATGAATAAAAAGGTTCCATGTTGTAAAGATGTCAGTTTCATCTATGCTAATTTATAAATAAAATGCAATCCCAAATACCAACAAGATTTTGAAGTGGGAAGGGGAGGTTGGTGTGGCAGTTTGATATAGCTATGAATTCCAAAAACAGATACCGATTATGTTTGTAAACTGGTCTGTTCCTCTGGACGTGATTAAATTATGATTAGGGCTTTGACTGGACCACATCAGTAGGGCATTGAGTCCCCACCCCTTGGTGGGTGGGGACTCAGAGATAAAAGGCACGGTAAAGGACAGAGCTGGAGTTCTGATGCTGAGTTTTAATGCTGGAGCCCAGGGAAGCAAGCACACAGAGGAGTTTGGTCATGAGGAAGGAGAGAAGGGCCCCAGAAAAGAGACAAGCCATTCGCCTGATAGTCTACAGCTGGCCTTGTGGACAGATGCAATCCTGAGCCCGGAGAGAGGCAAGCCCTGGGAAGAGAGGAACCCAGGAAGCCTGAACCCTTACAGACGTCGATAGCCATCTTGCTCCATCATGTGGCAATAAACTTTGGTGAGGGAGGTAATTTGTTCTTTATGGCCTGGTAACTGTAAGCTTCTACCCCAAATAAATACCCTTTATAAAAACCAACCAATTTCTGGTATTTTGCATCAGCACCCCTTTGGCTGACTAATACAGTTGTCAATAAATTTCTTCTATAAAAATTAAAATATAAGAAAAGCCAGGGAAAAGTCCCCTAAAGAAGAGGAGCATCTGCCTAACAGGATACTAAAACATTTACTAAAGCTACAATAATTAAATCTGTTTGGTACCAGAGAACAACTGAATTGATGGAAGAAAATAGTTGAAAAACAGGCCTAATTATGGAATTTAAAATAAAAGTACATTTTATTTCAGTAAGGAAAAGGGGGGATTATTTTATTAAATGGTGTTGGAACATGTTTGAGAAAAGCCTCAAAACACAGGACAGAAAATCTAGAAAGCAAAAAAGAGAACAGTGGTAAAAATGACTGCATTAAAATTTTCATCTTTTTAAACAGAAAAAAATATATAATAAAGTAGAAAGACCAACAAGAAATATTGGAAAACATGTGCACTACATTTGATGCACAAGGACTGATTTATTTTGTTTAAAAAGAGCTCATACAAATTTTAAAAGGGAAAATATAAAAAACATGATAGAAAAATCGATATAGATCTAAAAGGTTAACAGAAATATAATCAGCTACTAAGTAATTTGAAAAGATGTTCAACCTCATTAAAAAATAAATACATGTCAAAACAATAATGAAATATTATTTTGCACAAGTTCAGTGAGCAAAAATTAGAAAGCTTGATAATGCCCAGGGAAAGCTGACACTCAAAAGGATATGGAGAAAGAAGCACTTTCATACTTTTTTTTTTTTTTTAATTTATTTTTATTGTGGGTAAAAATCAAAATTCTCACAATACATACAAACATTTGCAAAATGATATATAAATATATATGCATATATGTGTATTTGCTTACAAAAATGTTATTTATATATATATATATACATATATTTTAAGAGGTGCTTAGATTACCCAAAATATTACACGGAACCCACTCATACTTTGATCTCATCATTTTGATCTTTCCTACAAGTGGCTCCACTGGGTTGGTTTCAATGCCCCTTTACCTTCTCACTCCAAACATGGACTCAGTTCCTTCCCTTTACAATCCAAAGAGCCAAGTCCAGAATATGGCGTTAAGCAAAACTTTATGAGTCAAAACAAAAGTTTGGAGAGTGATTTTCACAGCTACAAAAAGTGGTTACCCTCAATTTGACCCCATTCCTAAATACCCTATCTTAGGCTTAATTGTCTTGCATGAGGCTGAAACCAGCTGTCCGCTCCCAACCCAAATAGTCTAGGTCTTTCCAATCCTAAGCCCTGTAAAAGCTTCAGTATCAATCACAGGAGGAGATTGTCACCTACCCCAGTCTAAGGTACACTCATTTCATGCCCCGAGATGATTGATAGTGAGATTATTTTTTTCAGTAGACACAATCACAATAGCCACTCATATATTTCTCAAAATCTGGTTATTCAGTGTTGAATGACATCATGTGAGAGTCGACATCAGTCCATCTAAATCCATATTTAGGGGGAAAAAATTTCTTTAACTCTCCAAGCACATAGATTCTCATCTTAAATCCACTCATCCTATAGTACTATATTGAACTTGGTATCTCCAGTTACAGCATCTACAGTCAGATTCATAGTGAAGTTCAAGTTTTTGCTTGAAACTCTATGTGAGTACTTACCTTACACTCATTCTGATTAAAGTGAATCAAAGTTGCTCTAAGTGTGAAATAGTAACTCTACCACCTCCAGTGACCAAAAATGGAGGAATTTCCAGAGATGTTATTTCTATAAGAGAATTTAAAGTCCCATCTTCATCAAGCACTCAGCTTCATTTATATTCAATTTTTCTTTACTGTGCAAATATTACTTCTATAAGTAGAACCAATTAATGCATGTCCTTTAAAATAATCCTTAAGTTATTTGGGTTCAGAGGACAAAACATATCTCTACGAGTATAATCATTTTTGGGAAGAAGTAGCCATTCTCTATCACGATCAAGCTTAGACAAACTCAGGACATGATTAAGGTTTATCTTGGGGTTACTTGATTCCCCTTTGAGTGTTCTCTCTTTTCTACCACCCAGTCATTCTTTCAGAGACATATCTTCTTTCTGGTTCTTTAACGGCCCACTAAGTCATTAAGCTGACTCAGGCATAACCTAGAGCCTTCCCTATTGTACTACCACCAGGCTGCTTCTCCTCCCTAGCTGTGATTTAAATCAGAAGATCAAAGATGACACTAAACTCTTCACGCCCAAAGGCATCTTTCTTGTAATACTGGAAACTTCAAATTTTGTGAAGTTTGTAACAGGTCATAAGAGAGGCATTTGTGATACTTCAAATCACCCCACTTACAACTACTTGTAAGTGCTTTCCTTCCCCTCATCTTCCATTTTCTTCTTCTTTTGCTATAGATATATAAAGAGAAGAGTGCTCTGATTTTATTAAGAATACAAGCTTTTGAAAATTGCATTCATATTGCAACTAGAAAATTGCAAAAATCTCATGACATAGAGGTTATGACCCATCCCAAATTAATCAGTCCCACAGCTGGCAATTAGGAAGCTTCAGGTGAGCTTTGTGACATATTTTTATAAATCCTCACAAAAATACTGTCTCTTAACTCAACTCACACCATCTTCTCTTTTACCTTTCTTTTCCCCATATGAGAGGCTTTTTTTTTTCCCTATCTCCCTATGTTTTCAAAATAAGGAACTCTTTTCTTTGGTCGTCAACAGTTACATCCTGCTGAGAACTGCAGATGGAATACAGTCTGTTTAGCTTAACTGAAGGCTGGACCTTGTTCACAAGATTCCCAATATGCTGCTTTATTTACCTTCATAAACACTAACACTTGCCCACAAATCAAAGAACAGTGTACAAACTCTCTGAGTAGAGCTTTCTCTTTAATGATCTAGAAGTGAAATTTCATACCGGGGGATAAAAGAGAGAAATGTATTTGGCAAAAGTTTGAAAGCATGTGATAATGGCTTCAAAGATTCAGAAGATTAGATTAGGAAGTTTGATACTTGAAGAATAAAGCAATGCATTAATTAAGGAAATTTGGTTTGATTTAGGAAAGACTTCTCCATTGAATGTGCCTGTGTAATTGTAGTTCCCAAAGCAACTGTCCTATTAAATGGAATCTTAATAGTAATCTTTTTTCATCTTCAGAATGTCTTTGAATATACTTTGCTTTGTTATAAGACTGTTCTCTCTCTCTCTCTCTCTCTCTCTCTCTCTCTCTCTCTCTCTCTCT
>JAKSZT010053929.1:21229123-21244323 GCA_026826555.1 Tolypeutes matacus | reverse complement strand
TCTCTCTCTCTCTCTCTCTCTCTCTCTCTCTCTCTCTCTCTCTCTCTTTCTCTTTCTCTCCCTCTTTCTCTTATATATATATAGTACTCTGGCAAGCCGCCTCTAAAATGGCTCCAATAGGGGAGCCGATGTGGCTCAGCGGTTGAGCGCCGGCTTCCCACTTACAAGGTCCCGGGTTCAATCCCTGGCCCTAGTACCTCAAAAAAATAATAATAATAAAAATAATAATGTTAGTAAAATGGCTCCAATGATTCCTGCCTCCTAGTATACACAATCTTGTGTAATCCCCTCTCCTTCAGGAAATTTTCTACTAACCAACAGAATGTGGCAACATTGAGGGGAATCACTTCTGTGATTAGATTATTGAAGATTGTGACTTCCATTGTTCCAGCTGACCATTTTGCTGGCTTGATGAAGCATGCTTCCATGCTGGAGAGACCCATGTGGTAAGGAATGGAGGGTAGCCTCTGCTAAGAATCAGCTAGAAACTGAGGTGCTCAGTCTAGCAGCCTCTGAGGAACTGCCAACAACCATACAAGTGAGCTTGGAAGTGAATCCTTCCCCAGTTGAATCTTCAGATGAGACCCCTGCACTGGGTGACAGTTTGATTGCAGTCTGTGAAAGACAATGAAGCACAGGAACCAGCTAAGCCATGCCTATATTCCTGACCCACAGAAATCATGAGATAATAAGTATATGTTATTTTAAGCCATTAAGATTTTTGATAAATTTTTAAATCAGCAATAGATAGCTAATATAAGCACTTATTATTTTTTGGAAAATTTCCATAATCTCCACTATTTTCTATAGACATATGTTGCTGTATACTTATGAAATAGCTTATCAAATTTCCCCCTAACACACTATTTTTGCATTTTAGTGCTAGGCAGTAAACTTAGTAGAACTAATATGGATCAGGAGAATCAGAAGCTGGAATTCTGATTCAGAGTTTAGATGGGGTATTTGAACTTTGGAATATCTTTGGGAATAATTAAAATCTATTTTTAGGGAATCTCAGGAGGTTTCCTACCCAATCTCTTCCTATGCAATGCCACCACCCCTTCTTTTGATGTCTGAAAATTTACAATTACAACTTCTTTGGGCTTAAATTCCTAGGAGTCTTGACCTGGTTTAAAATGAACTCTCAGGGAGGTAACTCAGGTACAATGCTTTCAGTTTACATCTTGATCTCTGAGTCAGTTGTTTGGTTTCAGATTTCTCTAAAGGCAGTTTTACAAGGAGAGGGGTCTGTGTCTCTGAAGTGGTGGGAAAAATTCAAGGTGAAAAACTCACAGTGGGGAAGCAGATGTGGCTCAAGCAATTGAGCTCCTGTTTAGAATATGGGGACCCAGATTCGATCCCTGGGACCTCCTGGTAAAAAAAAGAAAAAAGGCATCCCAGACCTGCACAGAGAGGTGCAGGCTCCTGTGCAGTGTGGAGAGGCACAAGTCCCTGTGTGGCGTGGAGAGGCACAGGCCCCTGCACGGCAAAGCAACGCACCAAAAAAGACAATGACGCAACCAGATAGGGAAAAAAAAAAAAAAATGCCTCACAGGGAGCGGATGTGGCTCAAGCAGTTGAGCATCCACTTTCCACATGGGAAGTCCCAGGTTTGGTTCCCGGTGCCTCGTAAAGCAAAACAAGCAGACAAGCAAAAAAAAAAAAAAAAAACAAGCAGACAATGAGTGCAAACAACAAGCACAAACAAAGAGCAAACAGACAAGGAAGCCATTTCTGGGGGGCGGGGCAGGCATTGGGGGTGGACTCAGAAAACAACTTCAAAACTTTACCAAGGGCTAGCCTTACCTGGTTCACACCAAGAGAAAACACACTCAGAAGAGACTCAAATACCCGTATGTAACCTTTTTGCAACTCTTTGGCATGTCTCTATGCTATGGCTTTGTGATGGTTTAGAGCTGTATGTACCTCAGAAAATGATGTTCTTAAAGTTAATCTATTCCTGTGGGTATGAACCCATTGTAGTAGGACCTTTTGATGAGGTTACTTCAGTTAAGGTGTGGCCTACCTCAAGCAGGATGGGTCTTAATTCTATTACTGGGGCCCTTTATAAGCAGAATGAAATTCAGACTCAGAGAGAGAAAGCCACAGAGGGAGCAGCCAGAAGCCGAACATCAATGGAACCCTGAAAAGAAGGGAGAGACCAGCGGACACTGCCATGAGCGTTGCCATGCGACAAGCTAAGAACCAAGCATTGCCGACAGCCGGCCCCAGAACTCCACAGTCTTCAGGGAGAAAGCATCACCTTGATGATGCCTTGATTTGGATTTTTTTCCTAGCCGTAAAATCAAGAGTGAATAGATTCCCATTGTTTAAACAGACCCATTTCATAGTATTGGTTTGAGCAGCCAAGGAAACTAAAACAGCCTCTCATACACAACTGAATCAGTTTGATAGACATTAGGGAATCAGGCTTATAAACTAATTCTATTGGCTCCATAAATGGAAGGTGTAAACAATTATCTTGGTGGATGAAAAGTGAAGTTGAGGCTCCTTTTGCTGCAGAAGTTCTCATCTAGGCTTTACTTCCACCACCCCACCCACCCACCCCTCCACACCCCCACCACCAGCTCAGGGGAGTTTGAGAATGTGGGTATGTGGGGTGGGGAGTGTTGTTTGTTTATTTCATGATTTGTTTGCTTGTCACAATTCCTGGGCCATGGTGCTTTCATCTCAGCAGTCCAATTCACTGTATCAACTTCTGTCAGGACCCCTCTGTCAACACTGACAAGTATGACTGCTTTTGAAGATAATGTTTAATCAGAAGGAATATGACTACCATACACATTTCTGCTTGAATTCTCCCTATTTAAAATTCCTGCTCCCTAAAATATTTTGTGAGAGACATCCATAATTTGGTTCAAACTTGAATGGATTCTGTATGGGTCAGGTCTATTGTGGCCTTGCCATGGAGAGGCCTAATGGAAGGAGGCCACAGACAGGATGAAATCACTTCTGCAGAGAAAGGTCTGAGAAATGGTCAGGACCCGCCTCCATTTTCTGGGGCTCAAGCTCAGAAATTCCCTACAAAGCTCAACTGCCGTGGACATCCTCTCTGTGGTCTACCTGCAAACACAAGTGAGTCAGGCCAGTTCATGGTTTATGACATTTGGACAACCTATGGACAAAGGGCTGAAAGTACTGTGGATATTATAGTTTAGGTATTGCATATGAAAGGGGGTAAAAAAGTGTATGTAACCTTTCAATCAAGTTCTGTCAACTTATGCTAAATTTAAAGAATCAAAGAATGCTGTAGGGTGGGCAGGGAGAGGTCCTTAATTTTAGCAGATCCTGATGCACCATCATCCCCTTGTCCTTGAGAAAACAAATTATGCATTCAAAGGTTACATATGAATGCAAGATCACAGTCAAGAGAATTGGATGGTTCCATGACAAATTTCCCTGAGACATGGCAGTGAGGACGGCTATGTCTGCTTCACTAAGAGGCTTACCTTCCCAGGTGTTCCAGATGAGGCTCTCTTTCCTCTGAAAGGCATACACTGACACTCCTCACTTTTTTTGGACCTCCTTTTCTAAAATGCATGGAGATTACCCTTTCTATTATAAAATCACTCCAGGGAAATTAAAATGAATTAGAGCACATATTCTCTTATATTAACTGCATTTTAATCTCCTCAGTGAGATCTGGGGAATCCATAGCCCAGTGAACCATGAGGATGCCATTTTCTGTTCATTCCTTCAAATTCTGGAGTCTTTGACTCTTTATGGAGTAACCACAGTCTATGAACCCAAGGAAGGCCAAAATTTTGACTAGTACTCTTTTACAAAATAGATTAAAGTACACAAAACGTAATGGTTTCCCAATAATTAAATATCTGTTGATTAATTGATGCTTGGTCAGTGATATGGCAAACAGAATTGTCATTTAGATAAAATAAACTCACAATAAAGTCCTTCAATAATAATTCCCCTCAGCTAGTGCCCAAGACCCTCCTGACACTGAGTAAACAGTTTTTATTGAGGTCCCAGAATGCTTACTCGGAGATATCGTTGTCCTTCCACAAAAATTAGTAGCTCTGTGGAAGGGCAATGGAATAAATATCTGTGTTCCTGTTGACACTGAGATATGCGAAGGAATTTTTTTCCTCTCCTCTATAATCTACTGTGATCAAAAAAGACTTAAGGGTGCCAAGAAGAAAAACAAGTTAACACAATTTGTATTGAGTTTTAAAAAATCTTTCCCCATAGCCATGGGTAACTGGATAAGAAACACTAAGTAAGTCCCTTTGGGGATATTACATGATGGTATTCAATTTTATACCCTGCCTCCTGCATTGGGAATTTCTTCAAGATACAGATGGGCTCTGAGAGACAGACCAATGTAAATAAAATAGAAGCATTGCTCAAGGATGAGATTGCCTTTGGCTATAAGGCAAAATTACTTCCAAATAGAACATGGCATTTAA
The DNA here is from genome assembly GCA_026826555.1 of Tolypeutes matacus. Classification (NCBI taxonomy): domain Eukaryota; kingdom Metazoa; phylum Chordata; class Mammalia; order Cingulata; family Chlamyphoridae; genus Tolypeutes; species Tolypeutes matacus. Next base: position 21,239,878 of record JAKSZT010053929.1, on the reverse strand, counting down.
AAAAAAGATTTCTGATTTCAGTGCTATACGAAAGCAGCAAATACTAAAAAGGTTATCCATAATGCTCCAAAGAGTCACATACGAAATAATTTCTGATACAGAGGAAATAGTGATGATGAACCTTCTCAATTTACCTTTTTGACAGAGCAGCCAAATCCTTCCTACCTTACTCCCCTACCCAGACCTAAGGGCAGCACAAGGGATCGTATTAGAAAGACTAGCTTTGATTTCTTGTTGCAAGAGATATGGAAAAGAAACTTTGCACGATTACTTAAAATTTTTCCTTCACTGGGGAGTAAGGCTCCAATGTCACTATAAAACCAGAATTCCCTCTGTTAGCAGGCTAGGTATTTAATTAAAGTCTGAACTGTTAATGTTCAATATGCTAATTATATGCTTAAGAACACTGATTATAATTTTTAATCTATCACTCTACTGGATATGGTGCCTTCTGGATATATAATTACATAACCAAGGAAACTTAAAATACTCAGGTTACCTTTTCCCAGTCAAGTCACATCATTCATGTAGTTAACATAATTTTTGGTTGTATAACCACAAAAACATATTGGGATTTCTCCCCATCTATGCCAGAAGTTTTCAGACACATTCCTAATTCTTCATCTGAAATAGTCATCTTTTTTTCCCTTCATCAGGCAGAATAATGCCCCAGAGACCTTGGAGCCATAAAATGATTTCCTCCCTGGTGAGGAGAGAATCGAGGAAGCCTGGCCCACAGAGACTAGAGTGGCTTATCTCGTCTGGACCACAACTTCTGGAAATTCCAGGATGCCAGCTCTCACCACCCCTGGGTTTTAAAAACAAGCATAAATGTGAACACAACACTCAACAGGTTCCACACCTCCATATGCCTCCTGCAATATATATTTCAAACAAGTCCAGATTCCTACATTCACATTAACCACTTAGTGTTACCCTTTAACTTGTGGAGGCCATCAGTGTCGCTTTTAACTGGAATATTTCCCCATCCAGGCCCACGGCATTGGAAATCTAGAGATAAAAGTAGAGTTGTGGAGTGAACTAAAAATGCAGTCATAATTACCTTGGTAGTACTCCAAGACCCAAGCAAATCTTTTGTGAGGCTCCCATCCACAAATGAATATTTTACAAAGGAAAGGGACCCATTCTTACAGCGAGAAGTGGCCAGGGGAGACAAGCAAGGGTCTGTTGCTAAGCCAGTGGGTGAAGTAAGAATAGCCCATTCACCTCAGGCTGCTGGCATAACTCCCTGGTGGGCAAGATGGCAGCCAACTTCCAGGATGGTTACAATTGAAGCTTCAGAGGAAAGGGAATCAGTCAGTCATCAACTGTCTCACTGGCCACAATAGGGAGCAACAGAGAGCAAGGACTCACATGGACTCACCTCTGGCACCCCTAGGAAATCCCAGAAATTCCTGAGAAAGGGAAGCCTTGCAAGGAGGTTCCTATGTGAACAGGGAAGGGAGAAGAGCCCTTTGTTTCAGACTCTGGCTGAAGATGGTTGCATTTCCCTCAGACTGCAGGAGACTGGAACTCTTGGGTTTCACAAATAATTATTTTAAAAAACCCACAAGAATGAGCCCAAAACAACCAGGAAATAGAAGAGAAAAAAGAGGTGGAGTTGGGGAATTCAGGGAAAACTTTCTAGAGAAGTTTGAGGCTTAAGTTTGGGCAAGAAGGATTAATAGAAGTAGCTCCTCAGGTCAACAAGGAAGAAGGGGATTAAAACAAAGAGAAGCAGCTTATGCAAAGGTCCAGTGGAATGCAAACTACAGGGAGTAGTTTTGGAGAATGGAAGGTGGGTCAGTGTGGCTGAAGCAGTGGTGACAGAATTGAGGAGGGGAATCTAGGGGGAGATGAGACCTGAAAGCCATTTTATAGACTCTGGACTTTTCTGTAGGCCACAGGGAGACAATACCAGGCTTATGTAGTAACTCAGCCTCATAAGATTTGTATTTGGGAAAGGTTGCAATGGCAGCACTGGGGAGGTGAGATTGGAGGAATACAAGGCTGAAGTAAGAGATTCTGTTCAACACTTCAGGACAGAGAGGAAGGTGGTCTTTGCTGAGGCAGTAGCAGTGGGGATGAAGAAGAGGAGGCTACTAAAGGAAAACTTCCTCCAAGTAGAAGTAATCAAAACAGTTTCTTAGCTTGGTATGGTACTCATTGGTTTCAAAATTCAGATCCAATCTCAATTACTCCTCACATAAGCCTACTGAAGCAAACAGAAACAAAAATGTTTTCACTTCTAGTTAAAAGAATGGGCTCCAGTCGGTTGATGCAGAGCTAGGAAATTTCCTCCCCAGTAGACTCCACATGCCCAAGCCAGTGCTCTCTCCATTATCCTACAATACCTGGCACTAATGAGCTTCTGTTTGGGAAGCTGATAACTGTACTCAGAGAAAATACATGTGATTTGAGAGAATACCAATGGCCACGTGACCAAGTTAAGGAACAGGAATTCTCCAGGAAAGCATATTTCTTCTTGATAGTCAGGAAATACTACTACTCTGGGAGTCATTTTTAAATAATCAAAGAATTTCATGAGAAATTTATTTTTAGTTTTAGTTAATTTTTAAGTTTTTAAATATTTTATCATTTTGTATTTTCTTTTATATATTTTAATAGATAGGTCCTATTTTTAACCAAAGTGGTTTGGTGAGTTATGACTATTACTGCCCCCAAGAACCTACTACCGCCTGGTAGATTAACCCCTTACAAGCAAAATTAAGACATTAAAATAAATTAATAAGTAGTTTATATACATAAATTTTGCATGCACTGTAATGAAAGAGTCCTGCGTTCAGCCAGTTAACCGTTCAGTCAGTGTGTTTTAGGCTGGAAACTTGCAGAGACAGCATGCCAAAGAGGAGTAAACAGTAAAGATTTTAATCCAAATGCATTATCTTTGAAGAAGAAAATCCCCTACTCCCTTGGCAGTGACCAAAAAGGAATAGTAGGGGGTGAGGGTGCGAGTGGGAGGGCTTTTTCTTCAAAGGAGACCTTCAGGTGACTGCTCTAATGTGGTTAGCAGTGACTCATTTCATTCTAAAGAGTCATCCATCCAGAGCTGTGCTAACTAGTAACATGTTTCCTTATCTGCCATTTGAGATCTTCAAACATAAGATCATTCATGAAAGAAAAGCATAAGAAGGACCTAGATAATGGTTGATAGATGGGATCTATAAGCAGCTGGTTGCTGTCAAAACTAGAATCTAGATGTAAGACAAATCCTTTCCCAAAGACTGGCCAAATTCTTTTATCTTGCCCAAATTCTAAGGAATTGACAGTCACAATACATAAAACTAAGTTCTTGGTACCCCGTCCCATATGAATCTGTTCTTTCTCAGCTTTCCCACCTTCATAAATGTCACTTTTATTCACCTGGATGTTCATTTCTTTAAGCATGCCTTCATCTTCAATCATTACAGAGTCTCAAATCCTTCTAATAATCTCAAGCCACTCCCAACACCCATGTTCATGGCACTGTCAGTCACCATCCCAGCTAGAGAGCTGCAATCCCTGGTGTGTCCCCTCACTTCCACTCTTACCTTCTCTACCTTTCCCCATATAGCAGATGAACAATTTTTAAATGTAAATCAGAAATTAAAAGTCCCTGAGATTTTCTTTTGCACCTAAAAAGAAACCCACATTCTGTAACATGTCATACACTCTTTTACATGTGATCTGGCCCTAGGCTCCTTCCCAACCTGACCTCATACCTCTATCCCCATGTGACAGTTTCAAGTTTTTTTTTGAATCCCAGAAAAGATCCTGTTGTTAGATGCATTAGATTCAGTTAAGGGACCTTTAATTAAATCACTTTTTTTTTTTTATGTACCAGGGTTGGAGATTGAACCCAGGATTTCAAATGTGGGAAGCCAGCACTCAACCACTGAGACACATCAGCTGCCCTGAGTTGGATTTTTTATTTGTTTGCTTTTATTTTTAGGAGGTACTGGGGATCAACCCAGGACCTCCCATGTGGGAAGCAGGTGCTCAACTGCTTGAGCCACATCTGCTTCCCTGATCACTTTTGATTAGATAGCTTTAGGGACTTTGATTTGGACTATGTTAATGAGGCATGACCCAGGTTAGGTCTCAACCCTCTTCTGGAGCTATAAACTGAGAACTGAAAGCAGAAACACACAGAGAAAGACAGCTGCCATTCTGACCCTACCATATAAGAGAGAAGACTGCAGAAAGACAGAGAAACCCTGAGAGGCTGAGAGAGAGAGGTCGAGAGAAAACCTGGGAGGCTGAGAGAAAGGCCAGAGGCTGGAATCAGTGGAGCAGGACTGAAGTGAGGAGAAGCTGACATTTTGCTTTGCCACATGGCAGAAGCCCAGGATCCAACCAGCAGCCAATCTTTAATGAGAAAATATCTCTGATGATGCCTTGATTTGGACATTTTTGAAGCCTAAGAACTGTAAGCTTTTACCCTAATAAATACCCATTATAAAAGCCAACATATTTCTGGTATTTTTGCATTGCAGCCCTGGCAAACTAAAACAGAAATTGGTACCAGGAGTGGGGTGCTACTACTTGCAAATACCAAAAATGTTGGAACAGTTTTATAAATGGGTAAGGGGTAAATTTTGGAGGAATTGTGAGATACTTAATAGAAAAGGCCTAGATTGTTTTGAGGAGACTGTTGGGGGAAAAATGGACACTAAAGATGGTTCTGATGAGGCCTTAGACAGAAATGATGACTATGATTGGTAGGAAGGTGATCCTTATGTTAAAGTTGCAGAGAACTTGGTAAAATTGACTCCTGATGTTAGATGGAAGGGAAAGTTTGAAAGTGATGAGCTTGGACACATACTTGAGGAGATTTATAAACTAAATGTGGAAATGCAGCCTGGCCTCTCTTTGTAGCTTCTAGCAAAATGAGAGAGGAAAGGGATAAGCTGAGAACTGAACTCCTGGGCACAACGAAACCAGAAATCGATGGTTTTGGAAATTCTAAGCTTCCAGGACATGAGTCCCCAGAGAATAATGCCCCATGTGAGCGATTAACTGAACATGGACTGAGGCAGCCATTTCCTTGTAAGTTGGGAATGGACAGGCAGTTATCCAGGAAGGATTTGTAGAAAGTTTTACTTTCTGATTGCTTGGACTCCTGTGAACTGCATGCAAAACCAACCATTTACAAGATCTGTGTGAAAGAAACCATTGTCAGCTTGGACTAAAAGGTACAGAAAAGAGAAAAATTTAAAGAGAACCCACTTCAAGGGCAAAACCATGGAAGTTGAGGTCTGGACTTAAGACATCTTCTCAGGCCAAAAGAGGGACTCCATCTATGTGTACAGAAGGGGTGAGTATACCCTGGGGCTTGGAGAGGGCAGACCTTCTGCCCCATTGTTCAGGAAGAGTTTGGCCACCCAGGCTACAGACAGGGTGGGGCACATTCCCCAAAGATTAGTGAGAATTAGGTTGCCACCCCACTGTTCTGAAGGGTTGGGCTTGTGCACCAGAAATTAAGGAGACTGTGGCTGCCATCCCACAGTGCTAAGGGGGTTAAGTGCCCCAGAGATTGGGGAGACTGTAGCCATCACCCCAGTGTTTTGGAGGTTGAGGCCTAGAGCTCAGCCGCCACCCAGATGATTAATGAGGGTAGAATGAGAAGATGGCTGCTGGGCAAACACCTGGAAAGGGTGGACCTCCATGAGGCCCCAAGGAGGAGAAGAAACCATCATTTTATAGATGACTCTCAGACTTTGAAATCTAATGGAGTATACCATGCAGGTTTTCAGGATTATTTGGGACCCACGGCACCTGTATTCCTTCCAATTTCTACCTATGGCAATGGGAACATGCATCCTATGATTGTCCCTCCTTTGTATTTTGGAAGCAGATAACTTGTTTTGTAAGTTTCACAGGTCTACAGCTAAAGGAGAATTTTGCTGCTAGACAGACTGCATGCCTATAACTGATTTTGATGTGGTTTTTGTACTTAGCATTGCTACTGAGATGATTTAAGGCTTTTTAAAATATTGTGATGGGATGAATGTATTTTACATGTGGAAAGAACACGTCTTTTTGGGATTCAGAGTATGAACTGTGACAGTCTAAAATTTGTGAATCCCAGAAAATATCATGTTGTTAGAGTTAATCCATTCCTGTGGGTGTGAGACCCATTGATTGCATTAGATTTAGTTAAGGGACTTTGATTAGATTGCTTTAGGGCCTTTGATTGGATTATGTCAGTGAGGTGTGACCCAGGTTAGGTCTCTGCCCTCTTCTGGAGTCTTACGTAAACTGAGAACTGAAAAGCAGAAACACACAGAGTGTGGAATAAGTCAGACAATAAAGGATAAATATTGTATGAGCCCACCTACATGAAACAATTAGTATAAGCAAATTCATGGAGTCAGAAACTAGAATTCAGGATACCAGAGCCAGCCTGGGGTGTGGGTAGGCAATAGGGAGTTAATGTTTAATTGGTACAGAGTTTTTGTTTGGTAACAGATGGTGGTGATAGGAGTACAGCATAATTAATGTAATTAACACCACTGAATTATATATTTGAATATGGTTAAAAGGGGAAATTTTAGGTTGAATATATGTTACTAGAATAAAAATCTTTTTTAAAAAATCATAGGACTATACAATATAAACAGTAAACCCTAATGTAAACTGTGGACTATAATCAATATTATAATTCTAATAATACTGTTTCATCAATTGTAATAAAGGTACTACAACAATGCAAAGTGTTAATAATAGGGAAAAGGGTGGAGGGGAAGAGAGAGAGTTATGGGAACTCTATTTTTCTGCATGATTTTTCTGTAAACCTACAAGTTCTCTAATTTTAAAATTTAAAAAAAACTTAGACCTGACTTTCAATTGGAAGCATCAGTATGAACACATAATGTATTTTATTTTATCTAACATAATCATGGGGATGGAATCAGCAAAATTTAAAATTTTGGAAACTGTAGGACTAACTACACAGTTTCTTCAACAAAAATAACCAAATAACAGTACAAGGGGAAAAAAAGAAATGGGGGTTGGGTTCTATTAATTAAGAGAGAAATAAAAGATATATTAGCCGAGAGATTAACCAATCTCAAGGAAACATAAGCACTCAGTGGATACTGGATATCATTAAGGACTTTTTGTTTATATTGGGCTGTAATGATAATATTGTGGTTATGTTTTGAAAGGCTACTCCTTGTCTTTTAGAAATATATCCTGAAATATTTACATATGAAATGATACTGATGATACATTATGTCTAGGGTTTGCTTCAAAATAATCAGGGGTAGGAGGAATGGGGGGCTACAGAAAAATAAAACTGATCATAAACTGATAATTGTTGAAGCTCAGTGGTAGATACATGGGAATTCAATATAATATTTTACCTACTTTTATATATGATGGGATATTTTTCTTAATAAAAAGCTGTTTTAACGATTAAGATTCCTACACTTTCTGTCTGTTAGATTTTGCTTTCCTCATGTTTCTTTAAAAATATAAGCGTTTTCTGATTGACATAAGTTTCTGTGGGTGCACTGTTACTGTCATCATCATCCACTCAAAACCATTTACAAGTGTCTCGTGTGCGGGTCTTAACAAAATTCCCATCTCACCAAAGTGTAGACATAAAACCACATTGAATTAGTTAGGAAAAAAAAAATCAACTTAATGGAGTCATTTTATAGCCCGAGAGACCTTGGCAGCTTTTAATGAAATGCTTAATTAGGAATTACAATCACCTCCCGAACAATAAGCAATCAGAACTTTTTAAAAAGTCACACGCATTTAAAAGAGTTACTGCTGCTGTATAACGTCATATAGGCCCACACAGAAAGATTCTTACCAACATCTGGAATCCAAGAACATCTGCCACAGGTGAGCAGACAAAGCCTCCGGAAAGCCACAGGACAGACAAAACGAGCTGACTGACCCAAAGGAGGCTTTTTTGAATAGCCCATTAGGAGAAGCGTTCGACAGCACTTCTATCCACTGCACATTTCTCAGCAAAAGGAAGCCACATCGAAGTACAATGAAGCAGCAGCCAAAACCATTCCCATTTTCCTTGGGTGTGAGATGTCGCCTCCTAGGACAGACAGACAGCAAATATTTAACAAGGAAAGAGGAGCAGCAGGTGCTGAATTTGGACACTAGGTAACAAGTCCTCGTACCATTCTGAGTCATCAGTGAGACATTTAGGTTCTTGACCTTTAGACATACTTAGTACTTTTAATCATTATAAAAAGTAGGAGGCATTTGAAGAGATCTATTCCCCAGCCTCAGGCCCCGGAATTCCAACTAAATAAAGAACACACACACCACAGCAAGTCAGCTGTGATCCTTGGTAAGGAACACAAGCGAACCCAGGAAAAGATCCTGAAAGACTGCAGTTTTCTGAGGGGCTCTAAGCCAACCTCCCTGCAAATATGTCCACTAGACCACCTGCACCAGAACCACCTTGCAATATTGCTAAAATGAAGATTCCTAAGTCCCACCCAAGACCTTCTAAATCAGAAAGGGGGCAGCCATATGACTAGGGAATCTGCATTTTTAACAAGCACCCTGGCTGGTAGTTAGGCCCATTGAAGTTTGAGAATCACTGTACAAGGCCAGGAGTGAACAGTGAGTGTTAACATGGATCCCAAGATGCCAAGCAACAGAAACAAATATTTATTATTTTCCTTTATGGTAAAGTGTATAGGAAATCATTTCCTAACCACATGTCTCATACACAACTTGGTAGGGAGGCAGGGCAGCGGTTGGTGGGATAATCAGGGTCTGATCTAATTCCCTATCCTTTAGTTATACTTTTCATTTTTCTGCTCTTTGAATATCTGAGATAAATGTTGACAATTTTTTTTAAGTTAGCTTCATGAGGACAGAGACCAACCGACATGTCATTTTTATTGAGGATCTACAGTATAGAGTTCGGTCAAGCATCTAGGATAAACCCATATTGCTTAATATGAAATGACTGATCTCATCCAGACCAGCAGGCTTTACCAAGAGCCCAAAACTAGGTTTAAATCCCACTCATCAGCTGTGTGATTGTGGTGGTTTAGAGCTGTATGTTCCCCATAAAAACATGTTCTTAAACTCTAACCCATTCCTGTGGGTGTGAACCCATTGTTAGTAGGACATTTGGTGAGGTTACTTCAGTTAAGGTGTGGCCCAGCTCAGTGGGATGGATCTTAACCCAATTATTGGAGCCCTTTATAAGCAGAATGAAATTCAGACTCAGAGAGACAAAGCCACAGAGAGGGCAGCCAGAAGCTGAAATCAACAGAACCTGGAAGAGAAGAGAGAGACCAGGAGGTGCTGCCATGTGCTTGCCATGTGACAAGCTAAGGACCAAGGATTGCTGGCAGCCAGCCCCAGAATGCCACAGTGTTCTGTGAAAAAAGCATCGCCTTGATGATGCCTTGATTTGGACTCTCTCTTAGTCTCAAAACCATGAGCCAATGAATTCCCATTGTTTAAAAGTCAACCCATTTTATGGTATTTGCTTGAGCAGCCAAGGGAACTAAAACAATGATTTTGGATCATTCTCCTAACCTTCTCTAAGCATCTTCTTCATGTTTATCTTGAGAGCAATGAAAATATCTACCCCTTCACAGGGATGCTGTTAGGGGCTGAATTGTGTCCCCCAAAAGATATGTTAAAGTCCTAACCCCCTTCCCCGTGAATGTGACCTTATTTGGATATTGAGTCATTTCAGATGGACTGAGTTCAGTTAAAATGAGGTTCTACTGGAGGTGGGTGGGTCCTGAATCCAATATGATTGGTTCCCTCATCAAGGAGAGGAGACAGAGATGCAAGAGAGAAAGCCGTGTGGAGCCTGAAGACAGAGCGAACACCAGAAGTTAGGAAGAGGCAAGGAAGGATTCTCCTCTATGGGTTTCAGAGGGCACATGGCCCTGCTGACACTTAATTTTGAACTTTTCGTCCCTAGAACTATTACTCAATAAATTTCTGTTGTTTTAAGCCCCTGAGTTTGTGGTGCTTTGTTTCAGCAGTCCTAGAAAACTAAGACAGATGCTGTCAGGATTAAATGAAGTACTATATGTGAAAGACTCAAAATCTGTTGAACACTGAGCATAAATCGTTACAGTTATTCACTCATCCAGCATACTGAGAACCTATGTGCAGATCCTGTGCTGGTGGGCACTGGGCTGTGGCCATTAAAACAGACAACATAAGGCTTAAGTGACTATGGTAGGCAGGGAGGCGTCCTCCCTCCAAAAGGGGTCTTTGAAAAGAGAATTGGAGAGGACTATTGAGCAGGGAGAGGGACAAATAGAGTGCTCTATTTGGTCTGTGCATCCTGTGAGAGGACAGCCAGAGCAGGTAATCAGTCCCCTGAAATCACTTGTGCTGGGGACACAGAATGCTATGGAAAATTCTGAGTCAAGATCTCTACTTGTAGAGACTTGTAGGGATCCAGCTCTTAAATCAGCAAGCAGCTAGAAGAGAACATGGCATAGATTTGCCTCCGTGGTTTTATGATTTACAGGAGGCAGCCACTCTCTTTCCTCAGCGGTTCTCAGCCAGCAGGTTTTTCTAGACATTGCAAAAACCGACTGAGCCGTGTTTGCCTTTATCAGGAACCAATCAGAATCAGTGATGTGACTTTCCTTTTGCTCTCCATCAATAAATGGATATAACTAACCTGGGTGACGCAAGAGACTACTCAAGGACCTTACCATGTCCTCTCTCCACCCACCCTTGTCCCCTCCCCTAAAGCCCTATATTCTTTTTTTTTTTTTTTTTTTTTTT
>JAKSZT010053929.1:21169423-21229023 GCA_026826555.1 Tolypeutes matacus | reverse complement strand
CCCCTTGCTGCTTGTGCTCGCTGGGTCAGCTAACCACGCCGTGCGGGCGGGCTTGCCTTCACCAGGAGGCCCCCGGGAACCGAACCCAGGGCCTCCCATATGGTAAACGGGAGCCCTACTGATTAAGCCACAGCCGCTTCCCTAAAGCCCTATATTCTGAGTCTCTCCTAGCAGAGGGAGAAAGCTGATAAGTCACTAACAGGATTTTGATTTAGCTTAATATACAATCTCTCATAGCGGTGTATGCAATATAATAGGGGAAAGGATGCATTCTTAATGATGGAATTTCAAGAAGAAATTTCCCAGGGAAGGGAAGAGATGCCTTTGTTTCCCCCCAAAAAGCACTGTAGGCGACTAAGCTCCCAACCCCACACCTAAGAGCTGTGCTGTCACCACTGTCACCCCCCTGGCACCCAGCCCCCAGGGTTGTGCAGCCAGGCCTGCCTCTGTCATTGGAGACCCACGGCATAAAGAGTTGTGGTCACTTCTTTCTTCAGGGAGAGGCAAAACTTGCCCTTCCCCCACTTACACTCCCCAGTCATCTCCCAGTGAAGAATTATTTTAATTTCCTAAAATGAATCAGAATGTCATAACGGATTGGACCTCGGGCAGGGGAGGGAAGCACTGGAGAGTGTCTGGAGACAAGAGGAAAGTCTCTTTCCACTTGGGAGTCTACTTAATTCTCTCCCCTCTTTCCAGGCTTTGCTCAAACCTCAACTTCACAGGCAGCTACTCTGAGCAACCTATTAAAACCTGCACATGCTCCTCACCCTTCCTCACACAGCAGTCTGCCCTTCCTTTCTGCCATAACACTGATCACCTTCTAACAAACCATCAAACTTATTACTTATTTTGTTTATTGCTCATGTCTGTCCCCCTTCTCTGGCTATAAGCTCCATGAGGGCAGGGACATTTGTTTTGTTTATTGATCTATGCCAAGTGCCTAGAAGGGTGTCTGACAAGTAGGCACTCAATACATATTTGTTGAGCGAATGTATGTTATTGATGTCTACTAATTCTATTTTAAAAGCACAGTTGTTAACTGGAGGACAGCAGTAAAGGGAAGGGGAGGACGGATTATGTGCTGGGCATTGCACAGACATTGATGTTTATTAATACAGTGCAACCCCTTGCTCAGAGTTTCCAGAACAGGGGTCCTTAACCAATAAATCCCAACCTAACAGCCAGTCCTAAAGCCTGGCCTAGGTAGCACACCTTCTCCCCAAGACTTCTGGAAATTCCTACAGGGAAAATAAAAATCCCCTCAGTCATGGACTTACACCCTAGGTGTTTCCTTCCCCCACTGCATTCCCAGTGCATTATGAAAATCTTAAGGGCTTATGGACACTAATGGAAGCTCCTCAACAGAAAGTGACTGGGGAGTTGCCCTGGCTCCAGACACAACTCATGAGTCTATCACCACCTGTCATAAAAGTAGATAAATCAAATGTGAGCCTAAGCTATAAAAACTGCATTAAAAATAATATATATGAGCAAATGTATCCCATGAGACAGAAGCAGTATTGCTGGAAAAATCATTGGCTCAGAACAAAGGATGGGGTTTGGCCTCTGTACCTTACCAGGCCTTAATCAGCCCCAATTGCTCAAATCCTACTTGACTCCTAAATACTAAAACAGTAGCATCAGCACTTTGTATCCTACTGTCTTCTGAGATGGAAGGTAAGCCTCTCCTCAAAAAAATGCTGAGGGATGAGATTGTAGGGGAAGGAAGGGAAAGCTTTTTTATTTTTATTTTTTTTAAGTACCGGGGCCAGAGATTGAACTTGGAAAGGTGGCACTCAACCACTAAGCTACATTTGCTCCCTGGGAGGGAATGCTTTTAATTCATGTACTTCTTAATTTGTCAAAAGAAAAAAAATATTCGAAAGCACATATTACTTTTGTAACTTAAAAAAATCAATCATGAGGATTTCTTTAAGAGAGTTCTATGTTGGAGAATAAAGCTAGGCATATCTCAGATCGGTGTGCCGTGTCTACATGGAAATTCTTAGCGAGAGGCAATTCCAACTTGCTCCAAGGGGAAGCATGGAAAACATCCATCTCACTCGGCTCGTGGACACCAAAGCCACGTCATCCTGAGAACCAGAGTTCGGCTGTCAGAAGAGGCGCTGCACCTGGGCTTCTCTTCTGGTCTTTTAGCCCCTGTGGAGTCACATACAGGTGTCCACTCCACAAAGAGCTGTGCTCTGGATGGCTGTCTGCGGCCCCCATGGCAAGACCAGGGTCGACTCCCGGTCTATACCAAATGATTCAGTGTCTGCAGGAAACCCAGAATCCCACTGAAAAGAACTGGTTTCAACCCTTGAGCCCTGTTCCAAAGATATACAGCAAAGGGATTTATGAGAAGTCACGTCTGGAGACAAGAGGAAAACATTGGGTAATGAGGGCAGCCTGTTCACAAAGGCTGGCTGTGGTGTGTAACCAGACGTCCATCCTCAAGATGAACAGAGAGCGGGGCCGTGTCACATGGACCTGACGGAACCACAGTGGGCCCCATTCACAAAACCACACCCCATGGCCCAGATCCCAGAGAGGATCCATGCTGAGGGCACCTTTTCCAAAATGTGGCGACTCCGACACGTAACCAGAAAGAGTCTGCATTCCCCTGTGGTCACTGTCTGAGACGGCATGAGGCAAGACTGACAGTGCACGACTTTGAGAGCTGGAAGGGACTATGGGGTGTATTAGAGGGTGATTTCAAACTGTGCCCCACAGAGGCCCAGGGATCAGGACAGGCATCGCAATAGACAAGGGAAAGGCCAAGGGGGGGCTCTGGGACGCCTGTCCTGGCTTCATCAAGGGTATGCCATTTATCTCTTTTAGATTGGCCTCTTCCCTGTGAATGACTGACAGCCTGGTGCTCCAATCTCAGCATGCAGCAATGTTGAAAGAACAGCTGTCCATCACAAACGTATAATCAAAAGCAATTCAAATCTATACTCAGTATTGCACATCAAGACAGCTTTAAAATCCATTACTCCCAGTCTCTGCCAGTCCCAATATCCTCCACTTAGATCGCAGCTGCTTCCTGAAATCTTACTCTCCTTCCTAGTCGCAAAGCCAGACCCAAAACTTTCCACGATAGCCAGCCTGTGTGGCTCATCTACCTCTCCCCTCCCTTCTCTGCTCAGTTCCCCATTAGGGAGCTCAACTTGGCCTCTCTGGCTTCATTAGGGTTTGTTGGTTTGTTTGTTTGTTTGTTTTGCTCTTGGCACCTTACCCACAGTCTGCCCCAAACAAGAAAGCCCAGACACCAAAGTCCTGAATATGAATCCTTCTTTCTTAGAAGGCAGGGAAATGGAGAAAGACTGAGAATTCTAATACAGTAGTAATTTTTTCCTTGTTGCATTGAGGTCCCACATAAAATTTCATTTTTTAAAAGGATGCCACTCAGGAAGTGGCTGTGGCTCAATCGGTTGGGCTCCCGTTTACCATACGGGAGGCCCTGGGTTTGATTCCCGGGGTCTCCTGGTGAAGGCGAGCTGGCCCATGCGGTGCGGTGAGCTGACGGCCCACGCTGTGCGGTGAACTGGTGCAGCAAGATGATGCAACAAAAGGGAGACGAGCAGACACAGAAAAATGCAAAGCAAATAGGCACAGCAAGCACAAGCAGCAAGGGGGGGATAAATAAATAAAAATAAATAAATCTTTAAAAAAAAAAAGGATGCCACTGATTTAGTCCATCTTTCAGGGGCCTTGTCTCTGTGGAAATTCTAACTTAAGTAATCATTCTGCCCCTACTCATCCAGTGACAAGAACTCCATTACCTCACAAAGCAATATGCATAATTTCTGGCCATCTTTCATTTTTGAAAGTTCTTCCTTAGCCAAAATTTTGATAGGATATGAGGTCTGGCCAAAAGTCCTGCTTAAAAACATTTCTCTTCATCAACCAGCAGCAATGTCTCAATGTCTAAAAGTCCCACACTGAGTTCCCAAGGATTAGTTAAATATAAACATATTCTCTAAAATAGGCAAACTTTCCCATCACTAACACCAACCTCATTCTTTGAATTCATTTCTCAAATTAGCTAGCCAGACAGCCAACGACACCTTGAGACATTGGGTTAGGAGTGAAGAAGGAAATAATTCCATAGTAGGAGACTGCCAAGAGGGAAGGCCCAGAGAGAACACAAGGCAAAGTGGCGGAGGGGCTGGAGCAGTAGAAAACTACTGCCCTAAGGCTGGCAGTGTTAGAGGACCCCCTGCCCAGGCCCCCAGCCCCTAGGGTAATGTGCCTTTAACCATCAGCTCATCCATCCAAGAAGCCTGGACTGTCCTAATATTAGTGGTTCGGACTACCTTGTTGTGAAGTACCATGGGGGCACGTCCTCATCAAATGCTCCCCACCTGGCAGGACTCACTAAGGCTTCTGTCTTCTCTAACAGTCCCACCTGGAGGCTCCTCACCTTGTGCCAGATGCCCCAACTCTTCTTTTATCCCTGCTCTGCTGTTGTGTTCCAAACTTCACCCTGTCAAGCCAGGCCAATCACCATGCATCTTGTCTACTGGTGATAACCAAGGGCTGTGCCCTGACCCAGCCCAGTCTGTTCCCAAGACCAGAGAAGCTCTGGCTCTCCAAAGACTCTCCCTCAAGGAGACCTTTTCTTCTCCCATATGCCTCTAATTGTTCATCAGCAGGTACTCCTGGGGTATCCTGCCTCTGACTTGTCCAGTCCAAGCCTAGTTTCAGGAGTAAAACAATACAAGAGGAACTTTAGTAAACAGTTCTACAGGGACACACTTCCTGCCTGACATCACAAAACCACATTGCTGAATCCTTGCATTCTCAAGGCTCTGTAAATGTTTTTAAGTGAATGAATGAATGAGTGAATGAATAAATGCATTTTAGCATCTGGCACAGGGTGTTGTGAGAATTTGCCAAAAAGAGGTTCCTTCAAATGATATGTTCCACAATAACAACAACAAACATATCATAAGGTTAATGCCCACTGTCTGTCTGTTCTTGGAGCCCTATCTGATTCCAGGAACAATGAACAGTCATTGTGTTTATCCAGTCAGCATCCATTCTCTTTCTTCTGATTTTCCTCTGAGGATTGTCAATCAAGGAACATGATGCTCCCCTGGCCAAGATACTGTCACATGGCCTAGATAGGCCAATCAGGTCCCTCTTCCCCAGAAATTTGCATCTTTAAAGCCAAACAACCCAAGCATGGAAATAATTGGAACAAATTCTTCCAGAAGGCTGAGCCCTGATGAGACTGGCCAATTGTATAAGAGGCAGCATGGCACCACATGGACACTAGAGCCAGCCTGCCCAAGATTTGAATATGGCTCTACAATTATTATCTATGTGACCTTGGATTACTTAAGGTTACTTAACTTTTCTCTGCCTTGGTTTCCTTTTCAGTATAATGGGGATATGCAATGCCCACCAGGGCAGTTCTTCTTATGTTCAAGTAAAGATTCAGATTCACAAGAAGACTGTTGGTTCTACATTTAACATCAGTCTACTTAGAAGCATATCTGACGTTCTTCAGCTCAGGAGTCCTTGAAACAGTCCAACCAACAGGATCAAGTGCAAGAAGCCAAGATCTGCATCAGGTAGAGTGGGATCTGCTCTGGTTTAAAAGCCTCACAACTCACCTACCCCATCTCCCAAGAGCTAGTAGCTCTTGCAAAAATTCTATAGGTATAGGCATTCAGGACATGCCAATTACAAAAGTCAGAGAAGCCCAAAGCTATAGCTCTGTACTGAGTATTAATGGTTTTCATGGTCTAGGTGCAATTTACCAGTCAAGGGTCATTTTTACCATAAGCACTGCTGTCTAGCTTCATGGTTGAAACACAACCATCAAATCTGGTTTCCAGGTTAACAGCCAGGCAGTTACCCAAGGGTCAGATCATCATGCAGCAGGGGAACTGGACTTTAACTCTTTCACCCACAGGATAATAATTCTAACCACCTCGTAGCATTGTGGTGAGGATGATGTGATCACTACAGCAGTGCCTGGAACACAGTGAGCACTCAATAAATGCTTGCTACTGAGGTATAGATTTCTAGAACTGCCTGTGTTTTCTCTCCTTTCCAAGATCATATTATTCAGTTTTATCTTCCATTCCCAGGGCTACCAATAAACTGAATTTTGCTTAAGTTGATCAGAGTACCTTTCAGCTGCGTACAACTAATCAACGCTGATTATCCCAGAATAACCAGATGGGGGCAGGGTTGGAACCAGGTAGTCTAACACAACCGGACTCTGTGGCCCTCTCCTAAGTCACAGATTTATAAAATTATCACATGGGATTCTGAAACATCCACGCTGACCCAGAGTGACATGGAGCCTGAAACTGATGTGGCTTCCAGCTTTGCTGTCAAGGGTTAAAAAGGAAGAAGTCACATTTCCCTAGTTACCATGATTTTAGGTCACGGAGTTCATTAGTAGGGCAAAATGTTGTTGGACTACATAGGTTTAAGCAGAGAGGGGTTTCAGAGAAGATAAGTTGTTAAAGCAGCTCATTAGAGAGCAGAGAGAGAAAACTCAGGTAAACAAGACCAAGATAATCCCTGGCCAGACGCAAAGACCTCAGTCTGGGGAGGAGCTGCTTACGGTAAATCTGTCCCTAAAGTAGAATGACCACAGATGGCATATTCATTTCTCTCTCCTGCCACCTGGTGAAAAGGGATGATGATCTCAGCAAATCTTGTTCCCCTCGGTTTCACAGAAACAGAATGACTCACTGTAAAGCATTTCTCCTCCTGTCTCCTTTTGATGGTCGTGGTGTCTGGTTTTTTGCATTGATAATTCCTCCGGTGTCCCAGCTTCCCCACATTCCCTACCTCCAACACTCTGGGCCAGGTCCAGCTTCTGGCTTGCTGCCTCTGATACTCTGACTACAACAAGCAGAACAAGAAACCAAGGCAGCTCTCCTGTCCTGGAGGGTCTCGTTGGGTGACTGTGACCGCACTGTGCAGTTTCCATGTCTACTCCTGGGTCTAAGGAACATTGGCTGAGAAGACGACTTCGGGAAAGATGAGAGCGTAAATCAGTGTGAAAAACTATCAAGTGTCTTGATACAGGCTGATAACTGCCACTGCCATCCTTCCATTCAGAAGGTCAGGAATGTATAGCCCATTTGAGCCTCCTGTTGAGCTCAATCTGATTTGGGCTGTGGTCCTGCCTGGTAGAGACTAGTGCCTCCCAAATGTCAGTCATTTTCTTCAAAATATGACTACTATTTGTACTATTTCACCTATTTTATTTTGAAATGATCCATCCCACCATTTTTAAAAACATAAATGTCTATTTTACACCTCTCCAAAGTCAAAATATTGATGCTTAATATGCTATTTATATTATTTCCTCAATAAACACTTCCAGGGCACTTAACTATTTGCCAGAACTATTCTAAGTATTTAACAAATCTCTTTGAAATCTTCACATGAACCTTATCAGGTGGGGGCTGCCATTGTCCCCATTTTACAGAATAGGACATTGAGATTTAGATGGTTGAGGAAAGCATCAGACAGTAACTAGTAGAATCAGGATTTGACTCCATGTAGTATGAGCGCCAGAACTTGAGCATAACCTGTATAAACCTGAGTTAACCACTAACTATGCTATTCTGCCTGTACTCTTTTTCATTTATATTGGAATAAAAATCTAAATATCCAAATGTTTCCATTTTCATTTGTATACATCCTTAAATCATCTCACACACCACCAGTGGTGCATACCATGCTTTGAGAAACACTAGCTGAGTAGTGAGTGGAAAGAGCTCTGGACTTAGAAAAAACTTAGTTTCAATTCCTCTTCCACTATTTATTAGCTGTGCGGCCTGTGATCAGACTAAGCCTCAGTTTCCCCATATATTGACTTTAGATATTAATCCCTACTTCTTTCACAGGTAGTTGGAGAGACTAAAGGAAATCATACCATTGAAAGTTCTTTGGGAAATATAATTGCCTCAAGTCAACATCATCCCCTCTGATGATGAATAAATGTTTACAATTAAGGAAATAGTGCCCCTACTTTCTCATTACAATCAGCCCTTGCTGGGTGGAGAATCTTTCAAATAAATAGTAGATCCTTATGTTCCCCTGTGCTAGAGATTTTTGCTGCTGCTGCCAATCCAGAATAAATTACTTCATGAAGGAAGGTCTGTTTATATTATTCTACTACCTGATGACTTCCTATGTATACATTCAAATGTGAACATCTCAGCCAAAGACCTATAAAACCATTTCCCTCATACTTTACACCTAGCTGTGCTAAACATCTGCTTTTCTTGACCACCTGAGTTGATGAGTTTCACTCTGTACCACAGTGAGGTCCAGGTGTCAAGCGAGAACCCAGACAGTTTCTTCCTTCCATGCCTCAAGAGGGGTCTGGGTTTATAGTCCCATTTCCCCTGCAAGAGCTACAGCGAGAAAACCACTGCAGCTGGGCTTTATTACACTCAATCAACGGCCATGATTTTTTTTTTTAATGGTAGCAGACAGGGCTGAAGGTTGCATTCTCGCATTTTCAGCCAGGTTGAAACCATGGCCATCTGGAAAGAGGGATATGAATATAAACTTGATGAGACCCTTTAGAATCTCCTACAATGTAAAAATTCCTTGAGTCCTCTTACTGGGAGCAATTTGTTTTCTAGACTGATCTGTGAGTGTGGGCAATGTTTTAGTTTCCTGGGCTGCTCAAGCAAATACCATGAAATGGTTCGGTTTAAACAATGGGAATTTATTTTCTCACAATTTCGAGGCCTGGAAAATGTCCAAATCAAGGCATCATCATGACGACACTTTCTTCCTGAGACAGGGGCTTTGTGGGGCTGGCTGCCGGTGATCCTTGGCTCCTCTGTCACATGGCAAGGCACATGGTGGTGTCTCCTTGTCTCGTCCTTCTCTTCTGGGTTCCATTTCAGCTTCTTGCTTCCTGTGACTTCTCTCTGAATTTCACTCTGTTTTATAAAGGGCTCCAATAATAGGATTAAGACCCATCCTGACTGAAGTGGGTTACACCTTAACTGAAAGAGGCTCACCAAAGGTCCTACTCACAGTGGGTCCACGCCCCCAGGAACAGATTAGAGTTTAAGAACATGTTTTTCTGAGGTACATACAGCTTCAAGCCATCAGAGCTGTGATCTCTGTTCCTTTCTGCTCCTCTTCATTGTCAAAAGGAAATGAGGAAATTAAATTAGTGGTTATGCAGGGCTGAGGAACGAATGCTAAGGGCTGTGGAGTCTTTCTTTTTGGGGTAATGAAATTGTTCTAAAACTTTTGAGATGATGAATGTACAGTTTCGTGATTATACTAAAAGCCATTGATTATACACTTTGGTTAGAGCATATGGTATGTGAATATATCTCAATTAAACTGCTTAATAAACAAATAATTGTGCAAGAATAGCCAGAAATAGCAACTATGTACAGCAGGAGAAACAGAGATTGAGAGGTGAGGAATTTTCTTGTTTGTTTGTCTGGGTTTTTATTATTATTATTATTATTATTATTATTATTGAAATAATGAAAATGCTTTAATAATGATTGAAGTGATGAACGTACAACTATGTGATTATACCAAATACCATTGATTGTACACTTTGGATAAACTGTATGCTTTATTAATATGTATCAATAAAATTGATTTGTGTAAAAAAGTAAATGAGAATAAATAATGTAATGCTTATGGGCATGTTTTGATATCCTTTCAGGAACAGTAATCTGTAATTAATCAGGGAAACCCTTATATCAGAGATGCCTTTGGAGATCTCATACCTGATTTCAATAACGCTTCATTATCAAAGGATTCCTTTTGAACCCTGTATCCATTTTCACCTTCCAGAACACATCTCGGTGTAAGAGATAAATAATCATTGTGAGAGGAGAGGCAAGATAAAGAAAGGAAAGAAACACCTCCAGTTATGGGGGAAAATATCCTAAATCTCACATGGTTTATCTCTGTACACTCTCAGACAAACTAGAGCCTTCTAACATGGAAAGAAAGCAACTTTCTTCCTCAAATAATAAGGATCGGATTTTCGAGACCAGATCTTATTAAAGAAATGATTCAAAACATGTTGCAGCTGAACCAATACACTGATACCCCAGGTGCTGCCTTTCACAGCTTTTGTATTTAATAACATGAGGGCCTTCGTGACTTGGTAACACTTCAGGGGACCGTAGTACAAATGGAAAATGGACCAAGAGCACAAGCTTACATTCTTTCCTGAAATGGGATTTGCACACAGATTACCGTCTGCCAACGGGCCTCCGTGCTTATAATCTTGTTCTGCTAGTAATTTTCCTAAGGCACCTCAACTGCCTATCCAACAAGCCCAAGGCACTTTGAAAAAAATGGATGTGGTTGATCATAAATAACTGTATTCATTTTGCTGCTTGAGTTTCCCCCTTCAAACATGTCTTTGTTGCTGTATGCATTAAACTTCAGAGTGTACAAGAAAAAATAATAATAATTGGCTTAAAAATGTTACTCATGCCTCCCCTCATCTCCCAGTGCCTCTCACTTTCCCTACCTACCACCTCTCTTTACACTACTTTGTTCTGTGTTTCTAGGCTTAGGGATCCAGACATATTCCTGTGCCTCCAACCTTCAGCCTTTAGATTCCAATCCACCATTATATACTAGGGAGGACTCTCTTCCAGGCTTTTGTTGGATACTTTTATATGCATTACTCCATCTAATTCTCACAAACCTAAGATAACCAGAACCCCCCATTTTGCAAGTAGGAAAATCGACACACATAGAGGTCACAACTTTTGCAGTGGTGGATCCAGGATACAGGTCTGGGTCTTTTCCAAGCCCTCTACTCTCTCTACTAAATGAGCTCCTTCAACTTCACTTCCATCTGGTTGGGCTATCTTGGTTGTCATTATGAATTACCCACTAACCTCTTTATAAAACGTGTCCTCCCTCCTTTCCATCCATGGTCCTGGATGTTTGTTCCCAGCTCCACCAGAATCTTACTCCCCTGGATCTTGCATGTTCTCCCTTTTACTGACTCCCGTCTTTAATTTGACCACCCTTAAGAAACCAATCTATCTTCCTCCTTTCCCATCCCAGCCAAAATTCTTGAATAGCCAACTACACTCTTCCCCTTGCTCAATTCCAATCTGCCCCTCACCCCCTTGAAATTGCCCATCAAAAGGACATGTTCAATGGCTGCCAGTCTGTTCCTTGATTTTTCCAGGTTCTGATTCCATCCATACCACAAACAAGCACATTCTATTTCCAAGCAGTTGTGTATGACAAGACAAGATATATATCCAGATACACATTTTTATCCAAGCATTTTTCAAAGCACCTTACTAAACATTGTTCTAGGTCTCTTGTTTCGCTTTCAACTGTTAAAACAGTTTGAGCTACAGGGAAGTAAGAACTATATCCTCTTGTTTTTCAGTAGTGGGCCTTAGGACACACATGTAATCAGATGAGAACAAATAAGAAATTTAATTCAAGCCATCTCTACAAAATGAAATCAACTGCACTCATTCTCCAAATACTGAAGTTCCCACAACTTCAGAGAACAGAAGCAAGAAAAACCATGTTAGCTAGGAGACAACAATTTCTGCTTTGGAAGTTGGTTAATAAAATGTAAAAGCCCCATTTTTGTTAGTTGGAGGAGAGATGGAAAGAACAAATTAACTCTGTGAAAAACCTGAGCTAAGTGTGTTAGCAGGAACATAAGGAAAAATCATTCTCATGCATTGCTAGTGTGAGTATGAATTGGTAGAACTTCTTTGGATGAAAATTTGTCAATATTTATCAAAACAAAAAGGGCATATGGATGGTGGAGTAGAAAGACACAGCATTTTCTTCTCTGCCAGAAAAATAGCTAGATGACAGGCTGAAACAGCCTGGGAAAAGATCTAGGGTTTAGAACACCAGGCAAAGGTTGGACACCCCCAGAAGAGAGAGGGACAAAGGAGGGGAATCACAATGACGACAAAACTGAGATGAAACCAGTGGCTGCTGCTGATGGCACCTTCCCCAACACTAAAAACACTTTAGAATTCTCAAGCTTCTGAGCTGGCTACAGACAAAGGGCTCTCTAGGGATCCACCGCCCCAGGAAAGGGGAGAAAGAGGGACATACCCTAAGGCTAACTCAGCTTCTGTTGTTTGCCCCATGAGACAGAACGGAACTGGAGAGATCTGACCCTGGCAATCTCCCTCTCTTCTAGTCGGGACTGATTGTTGAGGATGTACCTCCCCGGGAAATGGGAGAGAGAGGGACAGAGTCTAAGGCTGACTCAGTTTCTTATCCACAAATTTGGCCAGCTGTGTCCCATGAGTCCTTCCAGGCCCATGCCCTTGTTTGCTTTGGGAGTCTGCAAGGGACTAAGGAGATCCGACCCACCCACTCTCCTTCTCTACTAACCTAGACTGATTGTTGAGGACACAGAGGGAAGTAGAATTATTTCCTACCCAGGGGAAAAGGGAGGGACTGCCAGAGAAGGCTGGAGAGCTGACTCTGAGAAAGTTTGAATTATTAGGCTCATAGTTTTCAGGCAGGAACCTCTATCACATTGATCCAGTCAGTGTTGCTGCAAACACACTCCAACCAGACATTGAACTGAAAGAGTTGTCAAAGAGCTACATCTGCTGGCAGACCAAGGAAGTACACTGGGGAAATTAAAAGTATATGAGAGATGCTGTTTCCAACCTTTATAACCTCCCTCCCCAAGACCCTAGGAAGCAGGTCTGCAACCCATTACTGCGTCCAGAGCCCAGTTTTGAGCAACTAACAGGGACAATCCTAATGATCCAGATTGAACCAACAAAGAGCAGCAGTAACATGCAGGCTCCCACAACAAAATCCCTATGAAAGAGAAAGAAATTGAGCATCTAAGTGAACTACCATCCTAATCAGATGCCTAGACAGCAGCAAAATATTACAAGCCATACTAGAAAAATAGAAGACATGGCCCAAGGAAAGGAATATATCAAAGCCCCAGAAGAGATGCAGGATTTCAGAGAACTAGTTAACGGGATGCACACAAATTTCTAAAATCAAATTAATGAGTTGAAAGGCAATATGGCTAAAGAGATAAACAACATCAAGAAGACATTGAGTGAACACAAAGAAGTATTTGAAATCCTGAATAGAAAAGTAACAGAGGGGGTGGATGTGGCTTAAATGGTTGGGCATCCGTGTCCCATATGGAGGGACCTGGGTTCGATCTCCGGGACCTCCTGGTAAAATAAAGAAAAAATATAGAAGGTGTGCAGGTGCACTGTCAGGCCCCACAAGCGGGTGAGCCCCTAGGCCCCATGAGCAGGTTAGCTGCCAGGCCCCGCCAAACCATGAAGCAAGATGATGACATAACAGGAGAGAGACACAGAGGAAAGCCAAGATGAGATGTGCCAAAAAACCAGGAACTGAGGTGGCGCAGGTGGCAGAATGCCTCTCTCCCACATTGGAGGTTCTCAGGATTGAATTCCGGTGAAAACAGGAGGAGAAGGATGAGAGGAGAGGGCAAGAAACAGACACAGAGAATTGCCCAACGAATGGACACAAAACAGCAAAAACGGGGGGTGGGGGGGCAGTTAAAATGGATTTTTAAAAAAAGAAAAGTAACAGAGCTCATGGGAATGAAAGACACAATAGGTGAGATCAAAAACACCTTAGACACTGGAGGCTCTGGGGGCAGGGAGAGGGAAAAACAGTTGTTATATGGGGACTTTTTGGGACTTGGGAATCGTCCTGAGTGATGTTGCAGCGACAGAAATAGGCCATTTTATATCATCACATAACATGTTGAACTGTGTAGGAGAGAGTGTAGACTACAATATGAACTACAGTCCATGTTTAATGGCAAGCCCAAGAATGTGTTTATCAATTGCAATGAATGTGCCACACTAATGAAGAATGTTTATGTGGAAGGGTGTGGGAGGTATGGGAAGTGGGGCATATGGGAATACCGATATTTTTTGTGTAACATTTATAAATCTAAATATCTTTTTAAAAATAAAAATAAAAAAAGAAAGAAAGCTGAAAAAAAAACACATTAGAGGGAAGCCGATAAGGCTCAACCAGTTGGGTACCTGCCTACCACATGGAAGGTCCCAGGTTTGGTCCCGGTGCCTCCTAAAAGAAGATGAGCAGATGCTGCCTCCGCCACAACGAGCTAGACACTGTCCCCACTGCAATAAGCTGGACGCTGCTCCCACTGCAACAAGCAGATGCCACAAGCCAGCAGACGCCACAGCCCATGGGGAGCAGATGTGGCTCAAGCCATTGGGCACTCGCCTCTCATATGGAAGATCCCAGGTTTGGTTTCCAGTGCTCCCTGGAGAAGGCAACTAAACAATGAACAGACAAGCAAGAGAACCATCTGGGGGAAGGAGGGTAAAATATAGAAAAATAATAAAGTAAATAAATAAATCTTAAAAAAAAAAAAAAAAAACATTAGAGGCATACAACAGCAGACTTGAAATGACAGAAGAAAGAATAGGTGATACTGAACACAGAACAGCTGAAAATGAAGAGAGAAAAGAACAGAGAGAGAAAAGAATAGAAAAAAATTGAGCAGGGGCTCAGGGAGTTGAATGACAACGCAAAATGCAACAACATATATGTCATGGGAGCTCCAGAAGGAAAAAAGAAGAGAAATGGGGCAGAAATAATGGCTAAAAATTTCCCAACTCTCACAAAAGAAATGAACTTACATGTCCAAGAAGCACATGGTACCCGAATCAGAACAAATCTGAATAGACCTACTCCAAGACACATACTACTCAGAATGACAAATGTCAAAGATAAAGAGATGGGAAGCAGATATGGCTCAACTCCTTGGGCACCTGCCTACCACATGGAAATCCTGGGTTTGAGTCCCAGTGTCTCCTAAAAGAAGATGAGCAGATACTACCTCCCACCCCAACAAGCAGAGGCTACAAGCCAGCAGATACCACAGCCCTCGGGCCATTGTGCACTCACCTCTCATGCAGGAGGTCCTGGGTTCGCTCCCTGGTGCCTCCTGGAGAAGGTGAGCAAACAATGAGCAGATAGACAAGAGAACCATCTGGGGGAAAGGGGGATAAATAAAGTAAATAAAATAAATCTTAAAAAAAAAAAGAAAGAAAGAAAAAGAAAATACTGAGAGCAGAAAGGGAGAAGCAAACCATCACATAAGAGGGAAGCCCAGTAAGACTTAGCACGAATTTCTCATCAGAAACCATGGAGGCAAGAAGACAGTGGTATGATACACTTAGAATACTGAAAGAGAAAAACTACCAGCCAAGAATTCTTTATCCAGCAAAATTGTCCTTCAAATATGAAGGTGAATGCGAATATTCTCACTGTCCTGATTTTGTGATAATCAGGGTAGGCTAAACATTCGCTATGTTAGAAACCATGCATGTGTCCCCAGACCTAGTTTTTCTCCCTAGGTCTGGTTTTTAGAATGCTGGTGATAAACTAAGCCTGATTTATTATATGACCATCCTGTATGGGAAATGACTGTAACTCTAGGTATCTTTGGTCAACCTTAAGAGATATAGCAGGGGGACGGATGTGGCTCAAATGGTTGGGCGTCCATCTCCCATATGGAGGGACCTGGGTTTGATCCCTGGGACCTCCCAGTAAAAATTTTAAAAATACAGAAGTTGCATGTGCCACCAGGCCCCACGAGCGGATGAAACCCCCAGGCCCTGCGCACGGGTGCACCGCCAGTCCCTGCAAACCACACAGCAAGATGATGACGTAACAGGAGAGTGACACAAGGGAAAGCCAAGAAGAGATGTACCAAAAAACCAGGAACTAAGGTGGCACAGGCAGTAGGATGCCTCTCTCCCTCATCGGAAGTTTCAAGGATTGAATCCCAGTAAAGACAGGAGGAGAAGGATGAGAAGAGAGGGCAGGAGACGGACACAGAGAGTTGCTCAGCGAATGGACACAGGAGCAGCAGAAATGAGGGGGGGGTAAGAATGGATAGAGGTGAATGAGTAAATAAATAAATAAATCCTTTAAAAAAATGTATAGGGGAATAAGATGCAGACTATAGTTAGTAGTAAAACTTGGACAATGCTCTTTCATAATTTGTTAACAAATGTTTCACAAAACGCAGAGTATTTGTGGTGGGGTGATGTGTGGGAGCCCTGTATGATGTTATGCATGTTTGGTTTGTGGGTTCACAATGTTTACTGAACACTTGTTGTTTATGCATGCTCATGTATGAATGATATACTTCAATAAATTGTTTTAAAAAATATGAAGGTGAGTATAAAATAGTCCAGCATACTTTCTTGATAAAAACTCTTCAAAGGATAGGAATTGTAGGAAAATTCCTCAATATGATAAAGGGCATATATGAAAAACCCACAGCCAACATCATACTCAATGAGAAAAGATTGAAACCTTTCCCTCTAACATCAGGAATAAAACAAAGATGCCCATGGTCACCATTGTTACTCAACATTGTACTAGAAGTTCTAGCTAGAGCAATTAGACAAGAAAAAAAAATTAAAGGCATCCAAATAGGAAAAGAGGAAGTAAAACTCTCAGTATTTGCGGATGACATGATCATATACAGTCATACCCTGGTATTCATCTTCTTTGAAACTCATCAAATTTGGTCTTTTCTACATTTTGATGCAAAAATTTTGTCCCAGTACTTGTCGTTTGGTACTCCACACTCAAGTTAGAACTTGTTGGTGTCAGTTGCCTTGTGACTTGCTACCCTTTCCAGCTGAAACAAAGGGCCTCATGTTAGTCACATAGTAGCTCTTGCCCTGTGCATATTCCATTGCAGTCTTATCTTAACTTCTATGGTCATTTTGTGTATTTTTGCTTTTTTTTTTTTTTTCCCTCATCATGGGTCCTAAGAAAATGAGCAGTGATAGCGCTGAGCAGAAAAGAAAATTACTTTGCACCACCATTGAGGAAAATAAAAAGAAATAATAGGTAAATATGAGAGCAGTATTTGCATTGCTGATCTTGCTAGGGAATACAGTATGCCTAGAACAACGGTCTCCAACATCATTAAGAATAAAGAAGCAATAAAAAAGGCTGATGTTGGGAAGCGGCTGTGGCTCAATCAGTGGGGCTCCCGTTTACCATATGGGAGGCCCCGGGTTCGGTTCCCGGGGCCTCCTGGTGGGGGCAGGCCCGCCCGCACGGCGTGGTTGGCTGACCCAGCGAGCGTGAGCAGCAAGGGGGGGATAAATGAATGAATAAATGGGATCTTTAAAAAAAAAAAAAAAAAAAAGGCTGATGTTGCAAAAGGAGTTGAAGCAGTAACAAAGCAGCATTCCCAAACACTCAAAGTTGAAAAGCTGTTATTAATTTGGGTAAACAAGAAACAGTTAGCAGGCAACAGTGTATCAGAAGCCATTATATGTGAACAAATGAAAGTGTTTCATGCTGATCTTTTGAAAAACAAACTGGAACCAAGTGATGAGAGTGTTGACGTTTTTAAGGCCAGTCATAGCTGATTTGATAGTTTTTTTAAAAAGATTGGCATCCATAGTGTCAAGAGGCATGGCAAGGTAGCAAGTGTTAATAAAAAGGCTGCTGATGAGTCTGTCAGTGAATTTCAAGACTACGTAGAGGTTGAGGGTTTTATTCCCCACCAAGTTTTTAACTGTGATGAGACCAAGTTTTGGAGGGGGGAATGCCGAGTAGAACCTACATCATAAAAGAGAAGGCATGACCAGGCTAGAATTTGCGGCCAGAATCTGTGACTCAGAGAGACTTCGAAGGGTTTGAGGCTGACCCCAAGCCTGCCAGTACAGAGGGTACAGTTGTGCAGCATATTTGATCTTTGGGCCAATCCATGGGTCTGGAGGTCGAGTTAATGGAGGAGCATCGTGAAGAACTCAGCACTGAGGAGCTGCAGGAACTACAGAAGGAGCAGCAACAAGAGGTAGCTGAGGAGATTTCTTCAGGTGAGGTGGAGATAGGGGAGGATGTCCCCAGTTCCTTGATAAAAGAAATGTGTGCAAAATGGGCAGAAGTTCAAAATTTTGTGGAGACGTACCATCTAGACAAAGCTCTGACAAGCAGAAATGTGAATTTATTGAATGACCTAACAATTTCACACTTTCGAGGAGTTCTGAAAAGAAGATAGAAGCAGTCCTCATTGGATAAGTTTTTAGTAAAGGTAACAAAGAATGTGTCAGGGCTTGTGATACAAGTTGAAGAAAGGCAGAAAAGAGAAAAAACACCTGAAGTGCAAGTGCCCAATGTTCTATTGGATGGGACTTTCCTTCAAAGCAACACACTATGTAACCTTTCCTCCTCTATCTCCTTCCACCATCCCATTAAGCCATGGACTCTTCTCAGTATAGGTAAAATGAAGTTTTTATTTTATTTAATCTAAGCATTTATTAATTTTTAGGTTTTTTCATATGTAAATATACAACCCTATCTTTTTACATATTGCCTTAAAAATGTGGATTGTCTTTGGATTGGGAACGTATTAAATTTATTTACATTGTTCCTTATGGGAAAAATTTGTTTGGTACTCATTATTTTTGGTACTCGTTGTGCCTCCCGGAACCAATTAACAAAGAGTACCGAGGTACCACTGTATTTAGAAAATTCTGAAATGTCTACAACAAAGCTACTTGAGCTAATAAATGAGTTCAGCAAAATGGCAGGATACAAGATCAACATGCAAAAATCAGTAATGTTTTTGTACATGTTTTTGTACACTAGTATTGAACAATCTGAGGAGGAAATCAGGAAAAATTCCATTTATAAAAACAACAAAAAGCCTCAAATACCTAGGAAACAAATTAAACCAAAGAATTACAGGACCTATATGCAGAAAACTACAAAACAATGCTAAAAGAAATCAATTAAGACCTAAACAAATGGAAAGATATTCTGTCATGGATTGGAAGAATAAATATCGTGAAGATAATAATCCTACCCAAACTGATTTATAGATTCAATGCAATACCATCAAAATTCCAACAGCCTACTTTACAGAATTAGAAAATGCAATTACCAAATTCATATGGAAGGGAAAGTGCACCCAAATAGCCAAAAGCATTCTAAAAAAGAAGAACAACATGGGAGGAGCTTCACTGCTTGACCTTGAAACATATTACAAAGCTACTGTGGTCAAAACAGCATGGTACTGGCATAAAGGTTTTAGACACATCCATCAGTGGATCAGAATTGAGTGCCCAGAAATAAACCCTCACCTATATAGTCAAGTGGTTTTTGACAAGCCTACCAAGTCCATGATAACAGGACAAAACAGTCTCTTCAACAAATGGTGCTAGGAGAACTAGATATCTATAACCAAAACAATGAAAGAGGACCCGTATCTCACTTCTCATATAAAAATCAACTCAAAATGGATCAAAGACCTAAATATAAAAGCAGGACCATAAAACTACTAGAAGAAAATGTAGAGAAATATCTTAAAGACCTTGTAGTAGGTGGTGGTTTCTTGGACCTTACACCCAAAGCACAACATAGAAAAGAAAAAATAGAATATGGGACCTCCTCAAAATTAAACACTTTTGCACCTCAAGGACTTTTTCAAAAGGGTGAAAAGATAGCCGATTCAATGGGAGAAAATATTTGGAAATCACAAGTCCAATAAGGCTTTGATATCCATGATATATAAAGAGATGTTACAACTCAACAGTAAAAAGACAAACAACCCAATTAAAAAAATGGACAAAAGACTTGAATAGACATTTATCCAAAGAAAAAATACAAATGGCAAAAAAACACATGAAAAAATGCTCAATATCATTCATGATTAGGGAAATGCAAATCAAAACTACAATGAGATATCATTTCACACCTATCAGAATGGCCACTATTAAAAAGACAGAGAACTACAAGTGTTGGAGAAAGATGTGGAGCAATAGGAACACTTATGCACTATTGGTAGGAATGAAGACTGGTACAACCACTGTGGAGGACTGTTTGGCAGTTCCTAAAGAAGCTGAATATAGATTTGCCATGTGATCCTGCAATACCACTACTGGGTATATACCCAGAAGAACTGAGAACAGTGACACGAATAGATATCTGCACACCTATGTTTATTGTGACATTATTCACGATTGCCAAAATTTGAAAACAATCCAGGTGTTCATCAACTGATGAATGGATAACAAACTGTGGTCTATTCACATGATGGAATATTATGCAGCTGTAAGAAGAAATGAAGTCGTAAAGCATATGACAACATGGATGAACCTGGAGGACATTATGTTGAGTGAAGCAAGTCAGACACAAAAGGACAAATACTGTATTATTGCACTATTATGAACTAAACATATTGTGTAACATATTGTATGGTTCCATTTATATAAATTGTAAATATAAATTAATCTATAAAGATGGAAATAAAAGTGCATGTGGCTCAAGCAGTTGAGGGCCTGCCTCCCACATGGGGGGTCCCGGGTTCAGTTCTGGTGCCTCCTGGGGAAAAAAAAAAAACAAGCAACAAGCAAAACAAATGAAAAAACCAACTCAAGAAAGATATTGTGGCTCAGTGGTTGAGCACCAGCTTCCCACATACGAGGTCCCAGGTTCATTCCCCAGTCCCTGGTATCTTAAAAAAAAAAAAAAAAAAAAAAAAAAAGTGTATATAACCTTTGACTCAGCAATTCCACTCTTTTGGAACTAATCCTACAGGTATGTTCATATCTATTTTATTAGTCAGCCAAAGGGGTGCTGATGCAAAGTACCAGAAATCTTTTGGCTTTTATAAAGGGTATTTATTTAGGGCAAAAGCTTACAGTTACAAGGCCCTACAGAGTCCAACTGAAGGCTGCTTTCTCACCAAAGTCTGTTGCCACATGTTCAAGCAAGATGGCAGGTGATCTCTGCCTGGTCTCTCGGGCCTTCTCAGCTGCTCAGCTGCTCTATTCTCTTCGGCTGCAAACTATCAGGCAAATGGCTCATCTCTCTTCCCAGGGCTTTAGCTGTTTGAGCCTTCTCCTTTCTGTCAAATGTCAGGACCAAAATGACCACATTCTCTTCTCTTACATGTATCTTCTTGAGTGAATGTCTGTTTATATCAGCCCCCCAAAGGGGTTGGGACTCAACTCTGAGTTACACCCTACTAAACTAGTCTAATCAAAGCCCTAATCTTAACAGGTAGTTTAATCAAGACATGTCAGCTGAATCTAATGCATTCAAAGGGTATCACACCCAGAGGAATAGATCAGTTAACAAACATAATCTTTCTTTCTTTTTGGAATTCACAAAAATATTCTCAAACTGCTACATCTATGCATAAAGAAATGTGCATCAAAATATTCATCGTGGCGTTAAAAAACGAGACAGCTTAAATGACATGAAAGGATATCCAAGATAAAATGTGTATAAAAAGCAAAATACAGAACTGTGTGTATAATGTGCTATTGTTTATAGAGGTGGGGAAAAATACATACACATATACTTGTATTTGTAAAGACTGTACATCCACAAACATACACATAAACATTCTTGTTTGAAAACAAGCCGTTTATGCCAGAAAATTCTCTCAGCAGTTGCCTGGGGGCCCAAGGTGAAGAGGAGATCTAATTTCCCTCTATACCATTATGTGCTCAATTCTAGTTTTGCCTTGTGTGAGTATAAACCCTTTTTTAAAAGAATGTTTTAAAAGCTTGGGCTAATTTGAACTTTTTCCCCTCTAGTTAAGTGTAAAAAGTTGCTGTGAGATTTGAAAGGGATGGACGGGCAACTCTGGAATTGAGATGTTTCAGCCACTGATTTGGGATGAAAGGATTTTCTGTTGCCTCCCTCTGTTTTTTGTGTTGCAGGACTGGTGATTATTTCACTATTTTCAAAACTTTAAATGAAGTGTTACCGCAAAGCAAAGCACTAATAATGAGGTCAGTCTCATTATTTCACATTCACACCCCCTGGGTCAAACAATGGTCATCAGTTATGCCTGGGAGATAAGGCAAAGGACAGTGTCACTGCCCCATGGAATATTTCTATGTCCAACAGGTTTTGGGTATCAAATTATAAGCAATGACCTTTACCAGCCTCTGTCCAGTCTGTCCCTACATTTGGTTTAGCTGAAGGCTTCATAAGGTCAGTAACACTAAGTAAATAGCATTGGATCATTTTAGCTATCCCCTCGAGCTCTCTATTCCCGGCACTCAATTGAAAGCTTATGGCACAAGAGCAAGTCCAGATCTTCCATTTCTGACTCAGAATATCTTTGCTCTCCTCCCCCAGGAGTCACTCCTTCTGGCATCATCTCAGCAGTCAACCTCTTTCCCCAGGAAAGAAGGGGAAATTCTGGAGACCATAATCCCCCAGCCGCCTAGGAGGCACCCAGAAGACAGCCATTAGCAGACATTCTGGGACTTAGGCAGATCTGGTCCTTGTAACAACAGTCATCAAAAAGACGATTTGACAACAACCACTGTTGTCAAGTAGAAATACATTTTTAATAATAAAAATAACAGCAGCAGATGGATACTTTGGCCTTTCTGGAACAGCCATCCAGGGATATTCCAGCCCTAAAGTTCTATCAGTTCAAGCAAAAGTTGTTTCCACCCCCACCGGGGAACACTTTAGTCCTTAATCTCTTTTACAATCAGTGGAGGCCTTGAGTACCAAAGCCAGAGGACCTGGCTGTTTCCAGGTAGCCCGTGAATGAGTGACCACGGAGGAAAGAGGCCCTTCTGCTTTTCTCACTAGTCTTTCCTTCCAACTTTCCTGTTGGTGTGATAAGTCTGAATGCGTAATTTTCAGAAATCTTAACTCACTCTTTCTCTAGGTGCCAAACAATCAGAGAATGCTAAGATGCTTTCAATAATCCGCTTTCCCTTTTCAACTTCAGCCTCTGGCTTTGATCAAGAAAAGGAGACTTTCTCTTCAGCTCTCCTCAATCTCATTCACGCATGGTTGAGACTGACCTATGGGAGGAAAAACACTTCCAAGCACGTGATGTAAATTTTTGTCTAAACGCCTAATATACTGACTATTCCTGAATCCTCATGCAGTTTGAAAGAGAACATAACACAAGTCTGAATTGATTTCAGCCTGATTTTCCATGGAACAGGGACTTATAAATCACTCCATGTGTCAAACTCTGCCCTTTTCCCTGATCCAGGAATCACTGTATAAGTGACTTGGGAGAGCTAAACTAGACATTAGTAACTACCATGGGTCTTGGCTGGGCTATTTATTTAATTCATCTGAGAATTTGGGGAGTTATGTTCCATTAATTCACCAACAACCTATTTGAAAAATAATGATTTTGAGCCAAATTCTTTTTGCCATGTTGGACTTGATATAAATACAATGCAGTAAGAAGTAATTCTCCATTCTGGCCTAACTTTGTTATTGTCCTAACTATTCCCATAAGGAAAAAAACAAAAACAAAAAATAATCTCCAATGCTTTGAAGTTTCCTAGACATATTTTTGAATGTTTGCTAAGAAAGGAAATCAAGTCTACACTACTTTTTATACTTTGAGTTAAGAGCAAGAAGAGGATTCTAAACCAATCCAAAAACCCCAGCTATTTTGAATTAAAGCCAAAATTATGAAAATTAGTTATAACCACAAATTATTTTTGGTTTTTAAACTACTCTAATACATAGATGCAATTTAGCCAGACATTGGGTTTAGAGAGAGTTTGAATGTTTTTAAAAGAAAGTTTATTTTCCTTCCCTCCTTTTTTTCAGAAGAAAATGTTCAATTTCTATAATGTTAACACCTGAAGTTAAATTAATTACTGTTATTCATACTATTTCAAAAATTCAAATGCAAAAAGAATAAATCTGTTCACCAGTGTTAGCATAATGGAGGAAGAGGAAAAAGAATGAGTAATCAGATAGCACGATTGTGATTCAAAGCAATGGCTTGTGCTTAAATGTCCTATAAAAAGGTAAATTCTCTAGGATCACTCTTTCAAACCCAAGCCTGGAGGCTGATTTTGTATATAACTACTAATGGCATCCATGATTCCATAACTTAGAAATACTGGACCACTTCAGCACATTGGTTTTCTCATCCAAAAGTCGGTTTCCATCATGGAAAAACAAACATTTCTTTCCTAACTTTACCACTCAAATTTAAATGGCCTCTTTTGGTCTGAACTATGAGGTCAACAAAAACCTGTCAGAACTGACTTTTCAGATGTACTTTATTTTCCATCTTTGTGAGAGTGCTCTGATGAAAAGAAAGCAAGCATGCTCTTGAAAAACCATACTATATAGGTTTCTTAGCATCCCACTTTTCATGGTGTTCCTTTCTCTTAGAAAGTCCTCCTCTCCTCCTCCACGTGTCCAAGTTCTCCCCACCCATCAAATCATACACTGTTCTCCTGAAACTTCTTCCCCTAACATCTACCAAAGAATCATCCCCATGAATGTTCAAAGAATTGTGGAAGGGTGAAGCTATACTTGCCTGCTCTTGAAGGAGCTCTGAGTTGCAACCTTTCAAGTCTTTCATGAACCCCCAGGCTGTGGCTCAAGTTAGGACAGAGGTTAAGCAAGATGGAACAGGTTAATACTTGGTCTTAAACTTAACCATAACGGTTATCTCTGAGACGCATACCTACACACACTGTATTGATACATAATTCCTTCCTTCTTACCTTTTCCCATTCCTAAGTGCTACCCACAAACCTGTTTTCATCCTGGTTTTAAATTTAGAGTTCTTAGATCAGGGAGTTGCAGATCAATTTCTTTTCCTGAAAGAACAGTCTGTTGCAAGAAAGAAAATGTTACTATTAGACAATCAAATACACACAAGAGCAGGAAAAAATTGTAAAGGACTTTGAAATGGACCAAAGAGATTAATGGAAAACTTGGCATTGTCTAAGTATACCCTTATGGGTTATTTGATTCTATGGGGCCTCAGTGCCTTTCATTGACTTTGAGCTATTTTATAAGTCTGTAAGTTGTAGGTTACTCTGCAATGAGCCAGTTTTACATCCATTTGTAAATTCACTGCAGTTCTTACTGGTTCTTTGAATTGTCCTTTGAACCAGTTGTAACATCTTATGAGTTAAAATATTTAACATGTGTTCATTTTATATCTGAATTAGATTCATGATTATACTCTATTTTTAAAAATGTCCTTTAATGAAAGGAATCCAGAAGACAGTACAAAATTATCCGTTACTTTTCCCAGTAAGGAATCCATGGGGTTCACCTGAGGTGGGCATCAGGGACCCCCTCCTCTCAGGTATCTATCCTTGTTCTCTCTCCATCCCCACTGCTAAAGTCTTCTTAGCTAGTTAGCTGCACCACAGGCTCTCAGCCAGCCAGTTCCACCTCAAGGGAAAAGTAGAGAATAGTCCGATTCTTCAATTTCCGCAGTATGAAGAAGATACAAGAAAAAACAATCTTTCTATTGTGTGTATTGATGACTGATCCCACCCAAACTCCAGTGTGTTATACTAATTCCAATTGTCAAAGATCCCCTCCCAGAAGGAGGGTGGAAGGAAGAGCATAAAACTCCATTCTGTCTCTCTGTATTATTGCCTTCCCTCTCTTACTAAAAAGGTGTGTTCTCTAATTTGCCTTTCCATTAATGAGGATGCTTTCTATCGCTCCACCCTACTTTTCCATGGCTCTCAACCTATTCAGTACAATATTAATTGAGCATTTATAGTAGGGTGGGCATTGCTGTACTTGCTGGAGATTTAGAGACCTCCAAGAGCTTGCAGTTTTAAGGAATCACCCTTAAAGGGATCACCACGCAAATGTCTCCATGCAACACTTAATAAAACTTGACATTTGCAGTATGACAGCCAAGGACTAGATGTCCAGCCTCTGGCTAATTAACACAACCTAAGGCTCAACAGAGCACTCAAACCGAAGGACCTTGGCTTCTTCGGCATTAAACTTGAATAAAACCATTTCCAAATCAGAAGCTATCTGAACACAAAATAGTAGAGATCAGATATTTCAGATAGCTGGTTATCAAGTTTCTACTCACAACCCAGAAAATGTCAAAGCTTTGTTTGGCTTTCAAGATGACAATTCATGAAGCACAGGGTTAAGAAAGCTATCTTGATGAACATTTACGTGATTGGCTCACTCTGAATTGAGACCTGACATTTGTTCGGGAGTGTCTTTCTAAAGTGAAATAGGCAATTCATTTCCCGACCTCCAAGAGACTTCCAGCGTTTGTCATGTTTCATGAATAATTTTAAAAGTCCATTCTAGACCTACCTCCCTTTCCAGCTGCTCAGACCTCACTAGGCTTTTAAACTTTCTGTTTCACTACAGTACAAACAACTCTACAAGCAGGCCTCCTGCTTCTCCCTTCAGGCTATGCCTAATTATTCATGCTCAAGGTCTAGCGAGGAACATCAGCATGAAGGAAAAACAGATGAAAGAGGGAAAACAAATTAGCAATCCAAACAGCCCTCTCCCTGCCTGTCACGGCAAAGCCTTTGGTGTCTCCTCCCAGAGTCAAGAGGTTTTCTGAGAAGAAGATTAAAGGATATATTTTCAGGGCTCAGAGAAGAGACACTCTGTGAAGTGTATACTCAGCCAAGGTGACCGGAACAAGCTACTCACCTGCAGAACCAGAGTGAGCCCTAAACCCTGTGTGAGTCTCCCAAGCCAAAGCAGCCCAGCATGGATGTCTGCTATTCTGCACCCACCAGGCACAGGTCTGAAAGTGTATTTCCTTTTCCTTCATGCTTGGATAGGAAAAAAGAAAAAGAAAGGAGAGAAAGAGAGAAGAACTATTTGCATCTTTGGATATGTTGTAAAACCTTACCTTAAACCAATTATGTTCAACCAGGGGTGATTTTGGCCCCTAGGAGACATTCGGCAATGCCTGAAGATAGTTTTGATTGTCACAACTGGGAATGAGAGGTGCTACCCGTGAGCAGAGGCCTGGGCTGCTGCTAAACATCCCGCAATGCACGGGACAGCCCAGGAAAAGAATTATCTGGCCCAAAATACCAACAGTACTGATGTTAAGAAACTCTGCCTTAAAGGAATTTAACTGTAAAAATAGTATTTAAAAAGATAAATGAGCACAGCAGGTATAGATCAGTGCCTAAGTGGCTGCTTTGCACATACAAGTCCTAAGTTCAATCTCTGAAACCTCCTAAAATTTTTAAATTAAAAAGATAAATGAACTCAACTACTTCTTTCCCCACCCTCTCACTCTCACAAACACACACACACATAGTTGGCTGGCTTCATGGGCATGCAACCTGTGCCATGTGGGGGAGATGAGGACCCCATGCTTAGAAGGGCCCCCAAACTTGATTTAATGCTCTGCTGTCACCATCTTGAAATCTTAATAATTTTGCACAAGGGAACCCATATTTTCATTTTGCTCTGGGTCCTACAAATTACGTGGGCAGTCAAAAGAGACTCAGCCATATGGGAGCAAAACCATATGCTCTGCACCGTATTCCCTTTTTGCCCAACATTCCACTTAATCATAGTATTGCATGTTACTGCTCTGTTTTTGAAACCCCTTTTGGGGATATGGCAGAGCTGAAACTGGAAAATATGCCTGTGTCATGGATTTCAAAGTGCCTGCAGATTCTCTTCTCCCCATCAAACTGTCTAGAAAATACATATTTTATTCCAAGTGGAAGGCAATGGGTTGTGTGACTTAAACAGACATTTTCTCAAAGCGCCTGGAAAGAGGTGGTAGAGGCTGTAGAGGGTATTCTTTCTTGCAAGGGCAGTAGAGCTCTGTCCCAAAAACCTTTGCAGAGATGAGATGAGTAACCCAGGGCAACGACCTTAAAATCTATAATCAAATAAAATCAACTTTCTCATCCATCTTCTTCCTGTAAATCTTTTTGCATATTATGTTCTCCATTGTTAACAAACCCATGAATATGCTTAAAATGCCCAATTAGAAACCAGAGAAGTAGGAGCTATCAATTTGGTTCTTTTCGATCACTTTTTTTAAGGAGGTACCTGGGCTTGAACGTCGGACCTGACACACAGGAAGCAGGTGCTCGGTCACTGAGCTACATCCATTCCCCAATGAGAGCTGGGTTTTTCACTGGTTTGTTTGTTTTGTTTTAAGGAGGTACTGGGCATTGAACCGAGGACCTTGTACATAGGAAGCAGGGGCTCTACCACTCCCCTTCAATCACTTTTTAATCTATTATTATGAGTTAATTAGCTACAATTTATTGAGCCATTGTGAAGGGACATAAGGCCCTTATCCACAAATAGCTCATAATCTTGTTCAGTTTTCCAAATGGAGCCCTTAAAATGTCCTCTTTGGGGAGATGCATAGATCTCCAGGTATATCAGAAGAAACAAATAGGTAGATTATCTGTGATGGTCACATGAAAACTAAAAACAAAAACAACAAAAAAACAAGAGCAACAACAAATCCAGCTTTTGAGTACTGCATGGGTATGAGAACCCCTGCCTGACAGGTCCAGGTCCAGGTTCCAGTGGTTGAAACTGTATAAATGTGACTCTGCTGCCATCTTTTGATGGCTCATCAAGCACACATGCCCATTAGTATCTGCCACTTGGGGATGCCCTTATGCACTTTAGAACTGCACTAAAATAGTAAATGGGCTTTGAAAAAAATATTAAAGAACAAATTATAGCCACTACCACATTAGTAAACAAGTGAGAACATCGATAATAATTTCCAGGTTTGCAGGCAACTTGAATTAAAACCATATACACAGAGCAGAATTCAACACCATAGTCTGTGGGCAGGCACCTTGCCTGAGCAGTAGGGCTCTTCAAGCATTTGCAAGGATTGTGGGAAAAGATAAGGGGGAGAGTTGGCAGTGCCTGATCTTAACAACTTGAGTTCTACAGAGGTTGTGTTTGTCTGTTCCTATGAGGGAGAAAAGGTTATGGGTCTACTTTTTCAGGCAAAGCAGAAGTATGTTCAATGTCCCTCCTTAGGCATTATCTAAGACATGTCCAGTTCTCCTTTCCCCTTTGGGTATAGGAACACAGACCAGATTTTCAATAATGATGATGATGGGGATGATGTAGATTCCCCAAGGGCAGCTACTTGTTTCTGTTCACTGCTATATTCCAAGGACTAGTGGCGGACTCATAGCAGGTACCCAAAAAAATATGTGCTTAACAAAGGAATGATAAGAGCCATCATCTGTTGATGATATATTTGATGCCAAGTCATCTGCAGTTCTTATCTCATTTAATCTTTGTAATAACCCATGAGGTTTGTACATCACCCATGTATTATTAATGAGGACTTGGTAAATGGCCAGCCTGACCAGAGAGAAGAAAACACATGATCTTAACTGTTGCCCACAGAGAGGTAGCTACATAATAATAATGAATGTCACTTACTGAGGAATGACTACATGCCAGGACAATGCTGAGCATTATCTTATTTACTCCAAACAACAGCCCAATGAGATAAATATTACTGGGTATTGCTATTTTGTAGATGAGGCTCAAAAGTTTCAGCAGTTTGTCCAAGTTAGGAATTGGAGAGCTGGGATTCAAACCCAGAACTGCCTTACTGACCCAGCTTCCCCTGCCCACACAGCCTATCTTTCATGCCACACACCAGGCTATACTCCTTCCCTGATAAGTCTCCCATGAGATTAACAAGAGTGTAAGCCAACTACCCCATGGAATACCCACCAATTGCAAGGTCTTTCCTCCTGAAATATTTAGCAATCTGGATATAGAATAGAAAAAGTCCTGAGGTGGAGACCTGAGGATTCAGGTAGATTTGCTTAGTGGAATGGAGTCTCCTAAACCCAGTGACAAACGTCAGAGAAGGTGAACTGTAAGAAGAAAGCATGGATC
Organism: Tolypeutes matacus; assembly: GCA_026826555.1. Taxonomy (NCBI): domain Eukaryota; kingdom Metazoa; phylum Chordata; class Mammalia; order Cingulata; family Chlamyphoridae; genus Tolypeutes; species Tolypeutes matacus. Next base: position 21,199,329 of record JAKSZT010053929.1, on the reverse strand, counting down.
TCTTGGCAGCAACTTGGATTTCTCTACTCGGCTGTTCCATAAACATCTCAGACTTAAAATATTTAAACAAAACTCTTGAGTGTCCACACAAAAACTTGTACACAATATTCATAATAACCAAAAAGTGGAAACAACCCAGTGTCCATCAACTGATGAATGGATAAACAAAATGTGATATAGCCTTACAATGGAATATTATCTGTCACTAAAAAAGAATGAAGAATTGATAAATGCTGTGACATAGATGAAACGTGAAAAGGTTATGCCAAGTGAAAGAAGCCAATAACAAAAGATCACATATTGCATGATTCCACTGAGGTGAAATGTCCAGAATGGGCAACTCTATAAGGACAAAAAGTGGATTAGTGCTTGCCTAGGGCAGGAGTGATGGAAGATGTGGGGAAGAAGGAAGGTGACTGCTAAAAGGTACAAAGTTTCTTTTGGGTGACAAACATATTCTAAAATTGTGTTGGCTGCGTAACTCTACGAATCTGTGAAAAACCATTGAATTGTACCCTCAAGAGAATGAATTATATGGTATATGAATTATATCTCAATATTGCTGCTAACAAATGTATGCTCTGTATATGTATATTCACTATGTTCTTGGAAATAAAATGAATTCTCTAATTATTGGGAGAAGGTAACCTCTTAGTAGTCCATAAAAGCTGGTCAAGCTCTTTCCCCCAGTCTTCTTTATCTCAGCAAATGGCATTACCCTCTTCCCCAGGCAGAAAGCTATAAATGATCTTTGATTTCCATCCAAATCTATCAGCACTCCAAAATCCAAATCTATTGGCAACTACTGTCCATTATCTCCAAAATAAATCTATATACCTCAAACTTTGCCCATTTATCCTCAATCTCACTGCTACCGCCCTAGTCCAAACCATCACCATCTCTCATTCAGACCACTGCAAAAGCTTCCTAACTGATTTTGTTTCCATTCCTGCCATCCCCAATTCAGTTCCAATAAATTGCAAGAGAAATTATCTTTTAAATATGGATCAGATGATGGCTCTCCCTGGCTCAAACCCCTTCAGGGATTGCCCATTGCAGGGACAGATCATCCACTCCCTCATCATGGCCTCAGCACTCTACTGTATCTCCTTACGATGCTCCAGGCAGCCTGCTCTCCTCTGTACCTCAGTTGTGCCAAATGCTCTATCACTCCAGGTCTTTGCACTTACCTTCCCTCAAATATTTGCATGACTGGCTGTCACTCATCCTCCAGTTCTCAATTCAAATGTCCCCTCTCAGAGATGTCCTTGACCGACCTTTCTATAAGGGCTCCACCCAGTTCCACTCTATTTCATCAGTGTTCATTTTTATAGCACTTAATGCCATTTATAGTTGCCTTATATGTCTCCTATTGTTTCATCTGTCTTCCCCATTAGAAAGCAGGTTTAATGTCTGCCTTTTGATCCACACCTCTAATATAAACATTTGCTTTTAATGAAAGAGTGAATGAAAACTCTCAAGCCTGTGAAATTCCCATGTTTTGAGATTGGAGAGAGAAGGACACAGCAAAGGACACTGAAAGGAACTATATTCCTGAAAACTCCCCTGGTAAAAAATTCATGACCACAGGAAAAACAGGCTTAGAGGAGCCCAGTGAACCTATGAAAGACCTTACAACTATTTTCACATTTACTGAACTAAATCAATAACAATAGCATATAAAGCAAAGAGAAAATCAGTGACATCTTACAGAGCTTAGATTCATGATACCAGGTGTGGTACAATAGCCCCATTTATTACACTATTTTGAATTCCACATTTTGAGATTGCTCTCCTAAATAGTTCCAAAGAGACGCTTGTAAATTTGTTCTGCTTTGTGTGCAGATAATGTAGATTAAAGAGGCATTTTTCTTCTGGGTGTGGTTCTCCACCCCAAAGTTGGATGGTATTCTAAAATTGAATGCTTCAGAGTCTTGGAGTCACTTTTCCCAAGTTGTGACTCAAAGGGGCTGGCAACTCATGTGTAGTCTTCCAAAATTCTTACTTTTATAGAAAAAGAATAAAGTTTATGTAGAATCAATTGTTTGGGGATGGATTGTGCCATATCAACAAAAAAGGTTCCCAAACTTCAGTAAAATGAGCTGCAGGGAATGAACAGTAGAGGAAATGTGGTCGTTGGAGGAGGCATGTCTTTGACTGCCCAAGCCCATGCTTTTCATCACTCTGCCAAGCTGAACCATATTGCCTCAAGATTCAGTTTACACAGTCTGGACGGAGGCCTAGATATCTGTATGTTTGCCATTTCAAGGTGATTCTGACATGAGGTCAGGGTTGAAAAATACTGCTGTAAGCCAGGCACTGTAGAAAGATAGGGTCACAGGGACACAAAGATGACCAGGATTTGGTGCTTCCCTAGAGAAGCACTTCTTTAAACAGGGGAGACAGTGATGCAAACATGTATTTCAATACAATATGGGAAAGACGCTGGGCATGCTGCTATGGGAGCCCAGAGCCAGAGCTGTCTTCAAGTCTGGGTCATTTTTGTTCTGGAAGGATCAGACAAGTGTGAGGACTGAAATTGAGCAAAAGCTTTCCAATTTTATTCATAATTTTCTACCTTTCCCAAAAAGTATTTTGTGATCTTCCTTTTGAGAAAGGCATCACTGAAAGTCTGAAACTGGTCTTTACTGGTCTATTCCTTTAGTGCTTGGTTTGCTAAAATATTTATTATCATCATTATTATTACTATTATTATTATTGCTAAGAGGACGTGACAAGTTTTGTAAAATAGCATCACAGACTACATCCTATGTAAAAGGAGACCAGTTTTCCATGGTTGGCTGTGGCTTGGGATATGCGGTTGCCTGAGAGAGCAGAAATTCAACAAAGCTAAGGCCAAGTAGATAGGTTTGAAGATAGATTTTTATTGACTATAGAGAGTAAGAGTTAGGAAAGCTTTGGTTTAAAAAATAGTCAGGTTTTGTGAATCCAGTGACTTTCTTATAGATTCCAGGGAAATTTTTATAGGTAGCTGTCCAGGTTAGAAATACAAGCTGGGGAGGAACTTGGACTGTCTTTGTCATTTACATCACCCAGTTATATGCCAGATTATAGCTTCCAAGGGATCTCAAATATATTCCAGTACTCCTGTATCCCTTTGTAGAATAAAATGCCTAAATATACATATATTTATAATATGTACAACTGTTCTAAATCTAGCTACAACTACATCTAACAAGAAATTCTTCTTTTTAGGAGAGAGTTATTCAGTTCGATATGCACAAGGATCTGGTAGAAGTCAAGTTGAAGAGTAGTGTCACAGAAACACTTTTTGGAAACAAAGAGATTTAGGTTTGAATCAGATTCTACCATTAATTAGCTGTAGCAGTTGAAGCAACTACTTAATCTCTCTGTGTCAGCCAGGGTCCTCTAGAGAAACAAAAACAACAAGAATTTATAATAAATAATAATCTATTATAAGGAATTGGTTCACAAGGTTGTGGGGGCTGGCAAGTCTCCAAATCCCATATGGCAGGCTGGACATTGGGAATTCCTGAAGAAGAGATGTTGAAGTCTGTAGTCTCAGTTTGTAGGGGAAGCCAGTGGGGAGTAGAGGGTGTAGTCTCAAGGCAGAATTCCTTCTGATTCTTGAAACCCTCAGTTCTGGTTTTTAAGACACCCCCAACTGATTGGATGAAGTCCACCCACATTATGGAGAGGCATCTCCTATACTTAGAGTCAACTGATTGTAGATGCCAATCCCTTCTCAAAAATACCTTCACAGTAAAACAGACCACTGTTTGACCAAACACTGGGTCACTGGACACCATAACCCAGCCAAGTTGAAACATAAAATTAAACCTCAGACCCTCTGATCCTCCATTGACTATCTATAAAATAGAGGTGACAAAGTTTGCCTAAGAGAAGATTAAAGAGTTGATTATGTAAAATTTAGTAACTTTGTTTTTTGGGTTTTTTTTTTTTTTAGGTATCAGGGCTGGGGAATGAACCTGGGACCTTGTATATGGGAAGCCAGCGCTCAACCACTGAGCCACACAGGCTACCCTGAGTTGGTTTTTCCATTTGTTTGCTTGTTGTTCTGGGTTTTTTGTTGTTGTTGTTTCTTTGTTTTTAAGAGGTACCGAGGGGGGGCGGATGTGGCTCAAATGGTTGGGCATCCGTCTGCCATATGGTGGGACCTGGGTTCAATCCCCGGGACCTCCCGGTAAAATAAAAAAAATATATATATATAGAAGGCGCATGGGCTGCCAGGCTCTGTGTGCCGCTGAGCTGTCGGGCCCTGGGAGCCATGCAGCAGGATGATGACGTAACAGAGGAGAGACAAGACGAGATGCTCCGAAAGCTCCAGAAGCCAGGAGCTGAGGTGGCGCAGGCAGCAGAATACCTCTCTCCTACACCGGAGGTCTCCAGGATCGAATCCTGGTGAAGACTGGAGGAGGAGGATGAGAAGAGATGGCAGGAAACACATACAGAGAATTGCCCAGCAAATGGACACAAAAACAGCAAATGGGGAAGGGGGGGTTTAAAATGGATAAAGTAAATAAATAAAATCTTTAAAAAAAAAAAAAAAAAAAGAGGTACCAGGGACTGAACCTGGGACCTCCCATGTGGGAAGCAGGCGTGCACTGCTTGAGCCACATCCACCTCTTTGTCAGTAATTTTCAAAGTGATACTATGGATATGTGGCATTTACTTTACTAGTCTTTCTACTTTTATGTTTAAAATTTTTCTCATAGTAAAAAGGTTAAAAAAAAAATAGGACTATGCAACACAATGAACCCTACTTAAGAAGAAGGACTATAGTTAACAGTATAATAGTACTAGTATAAGAACGTTCTTGCAGGGGGACGGATGTGGCTCAAATGGTTGGGCGTCCGTCTCCCATATGGAGGGACCTGGGTTCGATACCCGGGACCTCCCGGTAAAAAAATAAATAAATAAATAAATAAAAAAAAAAAAAAAAAAAAGAACGTTCTTGCATGAATTATAGCAAATGTAAAACACTAATACGGGTGTTAATAATAGGGTGGTACATGGGGAGAAAATACACCTTGTATAAACTATGGACCATAGTTAATAGTACTATTTTAATAATCTTTCATCAATTGTATCAAATGTAATTACTGTTAAAAAATAGTATCATTATAAAAAATTGCTGTCATCAATTGTAAGAAATGTTCCACACAGAGGCAAGGTGTTGGTGGAGGGGTATGGGAATCCTGTACTTTATGCATGATTGTTCTGTAAACCTGCAACTTCTTTAAAAATTTTATCTTAAAAAAGTTTTTTTAAAATAAAAAACAAGTAACAATGCCAACAGTCTGGCCTATAGAGCAGTAAAGGCAGCCATTACGGGTATTTCTGATTATAATAGCCAAATAAATGTCAAAAATGGAAACAATCTAGTTTGCCCCAGAAATAGAGAAACAAAAAGGCCCTAGGGGATCTTGAATTTTTTCTGGGGCAGAAACTCGGAGTTACAGAAATTATCTAATTTACTAACCTCAGTGGAAGATGATGCTTCTCCTTTAAGAAACACTTTCGTCCTCCACATTTCCATTTTCTGCCAGTTTCCAAATGTTTCCCAGGAAAAAGACAACCTCTGAAATTTATTAAAACAAAACCTCTAAATCAATCATAAAACGGGAGAAAAATTAACAGAACTTTGTGGAATGATTCAGGCTTAAAAAAAAAATGCTTCTCCTTATGCAGAGCCCAGGAAATCCTATTGCTAACCGACAGTGAGTCAGCAGTGACATCTAGCGTTCGATCAGATTCCCTCTGCAAAGCCCCTCCGCAGATAAAAAAAGGATCCATGTCTGAATGAACGATGTAAATCAGATAAATTTAACCAACCAACCAACCGAAATAATTGAAACACGCTCACCCGTGCATTCATTGTGCTGCTTCTGTATGAGTTCACAGGGAAAGGACCCAGACGTCCCAGTTCCAGAGAAACGACGACATCAAGCACCTCAAGCCCCTCCTCTGACCCAAGCTCAAAGGCAGGATAATATGCTTAAGGTCCCTGAAGGAGAAGAGCCCTCTGTGATTATTTAACAGCTGTAGTAGGTCGCATTCTGTGTCTCAGGAAAAAAGCATGTTCTTAGCCTTGGTCCGCATTCCTGTGGGTGAGAACCCATGGTAAACAGGACCGCTTGAAGATGTTATTGTAGTTAAGGTGTGACCCCACCGAATGATCCAGACTACTGACATCCTTTATAAGTAGAAGAAATTCAGACGTAGTATGTGAAAGCCACGGGGAGGAACCAGAAGCCAGAAGTCAGAGAAAGGAGAGGTCATCCTCTACATCTTTGGATGAGGATGCCACCAGATTCTTTGAGAACTCTCTTTGCCATTTTTCTGGGAAATTTTATACCTTTCTGGTTCCTCCCCAGGACTGCCTGCCTGTCTGCAAGTAACAGACACAACAGATGCAAGTACCAGGTGCAAGCGACTAGTGACAATGCCAGCAAAATTCTGAAGGTTGCTTTTATAAAGGGTGTTTATTTGAGGCCAGTGGTCAGTGTGCCAAGGCCAAGGTCCCAGGGGCAACATCCCCTAACAATCTCGCATTTCAGACCTGCCTGTGACATAGTCCTAAAACTTTGTACTTGGGAACTTTCTTCATAATTATTCATTCATTCACTAAGAGAACATAAGTAAGCATCTTCCAAACTACCCAAACTAAAAGACCAGCACTCTTATGATTATGAAATTAATGTGTCTTCTAAACAAAAAAAACTAACAGCCAAATCTTACGGCTGAAAGGTCATTTGTATGGTTTATCAGAAAGTAAAATGAAGATAACTCCTTTTGGTTTTTTTCCTTCTCTTGGTCAAAACAGGCAGGAGCATTATGTGACAGATGTATTATTCTTACTCAAAGCTTATTAATGAGAATTAACACTGAGCAATTACTGTAAGACAGGATTTCTTCTCAATAGCTTGTCTTAGAATTTCTCAACCTTAGCACAATTGACATTTTGGGTCAGACAATTCTTTGTTACAGGGGCCTGTCCTGTGCATTCTAGAATATTCAGCAGCATCCCTGGCCTCTAACACTAGATGCCAGTAGCACATGCCCCAGTTAAGACAACCAAAAACATCTCCAGATATGGCCAAAAGGTCCTGGGGGGGGGGGGCAAAATTATACTACTTCACCCCCATTGAGAATCACTGTCTTATATGAATTAATTACATAATTCTTACAAAAGTAACTATGAATTAGATAGCCTTACTTCTCCTATTTTACAGTTGAGAAAAGCAAAGCAAAAAAATGTTGGGTAAATTCTCCTGTTTTACTTAACTCATTTTAGAACCCAGCAGTGTTCTAGTACTCTCAACCACTCTGCTACATCCTCCTCTAAATTCCTATTTATTCTCATTTATTGACCAGAATAAACAAAATTTTCAGAAGAGCAAGGACTTTCCCTGGCACCATCCCAGTCTTACAAGGACTTACTACTTCCTCCAGAGGACCGTGCAGTGAAAAGAAAAATAAATGTTAAATCAGATCCTTTTAGCTTTGGCCTTTTGTATGAAACTATATTTTTCAGGCCATTCAGCCTAGGGGGTTACTATAAAGTTTCAAGAGCAGTCACAAAACAAAATTTCTCCACCTTCATTTCAACTCACTGTGGAATTCTTCCTCTTCACCTTTAAATTCCTTCCAAAATCTTTGGGTTCTTGATTTACTCAGGGACCACAGGTGGAGCTACTACAAATGGGACCTCAAAGCAAGACTTCTTAACAAGGGGTCTGTAAGCTTGAATTGAAATTCAAAAAAACATTGTTTTTGTGGAGACATGTTGGTGAAGGTGTGATATTGTATTATTCAGCTAAAGGAGTACTGATGCAAAGTACTAGCAATCTGTTGGCTTTAACAGAGGTAAAAAAAAACTTACAGGGAAGCGGCTGTGGCTCAATCAGTAGGGCTCCCGTTTACCATATGGGAGGCCCGGGGTTTGGTTCCTGGGGCCTCCTGGTGAAGGCAAGCCCGCCCACACGGCATGGTTAGCTGACCCAGCGAGCACAAGCAGCAAGGGGGTGATAAATGAATAAATAAATAAAATCTTAAAAAAATAAAAATAAAAATAAAAAAACTTACAGTTAAAAGGCCCTAAAGAATCCAACTTAAAGTACCATAAGAGGTACTTCCTCACCAAAATCTGCTGCCATGTGTTAACAGAGATGGCAGGCGATATCTGCAAGGGTTCAGCCTTCCTCTTTCCTCGTAAGGGTCTGAGGTCCCAGCTTCTTCCAATCTCAGCTGTAGGCTGGCATAGGGCTCGTCTCTCTTCCTGGGGCTTGTTTCTTTCCGGGTTTAGCTGCTCTGTTCTCGTCACAAGGTCAGCCGTAAACTTTCAGGCAAATGGCTCATCTCTCTTCCCAGGGCCTCTGCCATGTCTATGGAGCTCTCTTCCTCTGTGTATCTACTTCCATGTTCTTGATTAAGTGTCCGTTTATATAGCCCACCAAGGTGGCAGGGACTCAACCCCACATGCCCTAATCTAAGCTCTAATCTTGATTTAATCAATTAAACATAAAGCCTTTGAATTTAACACAATCAAAGGGTATCATGCCCAGAGAAACAGACCAGTTAACAAACATCTCTTTTTGGAATTCATAAATAATATCAAACTGCTACAGATACATATTTATTAAATAATACACAATATAGTGTGGACTTAGTAAGGGGTCTGTGGTTTTCACCTGACTGGCAAAGGGGTCCGTGGAACAAAAAAGGTTAAGAACCCCTGCCTTAGATCCCTGTGTAAGCTCATTTAGACTTCATAACAACCATTTTTACCCATTTTACTACAGAGGAAACAGATTTAAAGCAATTAAGTAGCTTGCTCAAGGTCACTCAACTTGTTAGTGAAAAAGCTGAAATCTGAATGCCAACGCCTGTGCTTTTAACTGCTGAAATGAACCCCTTGGTGTCTCCAGTCTTAATGGTAAAGTTGTAGCTCCCTGTGCCTGAAGCAGCAACCACCATGCTAAGACTATGGCCCTTGCTGTAGAGGGCACTGGCATTGCACAGAGGGTTGATTTGTATGCCACTGTCACCACCCCCCTGGGGCCAAGGCTACAAACATCTCCCAGGGCCCCCTGGTTGGGTGGGTGGAGCAGCACAAGGAAATAGCTTCCTTAGTCTTGCCCTGTTCTTCTTGTGTCTCCTCACTTTAGGCATCAGGTTGTGAGCCCATAAGGACAAAGGTGGAGGAAAACACCGGTGACAAACACAACACTAAACTCATAATGTCTCCTCTCCATCACTGATCCTTGGTTCTTGAATCAATTTCTGCCTCTTGACTATTCCGTCAGGATGCAAGGCTTTCCCAGTCATTCATTCTCTGGGCCAATATTTACTTAGATCTTCCATATGCCATGCAGTCGACTAGCACTGAAAATAGACTGAGGAGCAAAGATTGACACAGTGCCTGGCTGCTTCATGGAGCTTGCAGTTTGGGAAGTAGACAATAATTAATCTGGTAATCCTAAAAATAGATGCAAGAGGGCTATTGTATAAGAACCATGGAGGAAAAATACATGATGCTGAGAGAAATAGAACAAAGGGTGGCCTCTTCTCAAACCGATTTCCCTGTTCCCACTTGTCTAACCCTCCCACATTCTTGTTCGAGTCACTTCCCCCAAAACCCACGTCAGTAAAGAGGATGAACTCGGACACTGAAAACTTACCCTCACACTTTTCGCCTTAGGATTGGGTTAGTTTTCGCGCCTAAGATTGTAAGCCCACAGCTCCCAGCCAATGGGAGATGGGGAAGGTTGGGGAAGGAGGGAAATGGGACACTGCGTCAGGGGAACTATATAATCTTTGTTCCTACACTGATCACACGCGCTTGCCTGCTTCCATTAGCCTGGGTGTGTGCCCTTTCTCATGAGAAAGAAATTAATTACTGCTGCCTCTAGTCCAACTCTCTGTCTTCAGAACTTTTGAGTAAGTGGTCACTTACTCAAAAGTGGTCAATGCCATTACATTTTAGTTTGAAATAAGTTCCTCAACAAAGCCATCCCCACTCTAACTCAAGCTCCCTTATAATATATGTACTTTTATAGCATCATACAGGATCAAGTTATCTTTCAAAATGTAACAACTATATGTAGCACCAGAAGAAGACAGTATGGTGAAGTGGAAAGAACATTAAGCTAGTGATTAGACACCCAAGTGGTAGACCCTGTGTTGTAGTTACTTGCTAGCTGTGTGACTTTGGTGAAGTCATCTTGTTTGGGGGAAGCAAATCACAATTTACACATTAGCAAAATGAGCAGTTATGAATAATTGACTTGTAAGGTCCCTTTAAGCTCTGGAATTTTTAGTTTTGGAATCTCAAAGCCAAGAGTCTTGTACCCAATATTACAGGTTGACTTGAATTTATAAATTCAAAATAATGCAGAACAAATAATTCAGTAACTAATTACAAAATGTAGATGTAAAACTTTAGGAGTCTTTTTCCTTGAGAATTCTATCTCGCAAAATGAATTAAAGAGACACAGCCAATATCAAAGCCTATTTAAAGATGCCTTTCATCCATTTTGCCTTTATTATAGATGCTGCCATGTGAGACTGGATAAGAGACCCAAGGCTAAAAGTTGACAACTAGTAGAGAAAGGAAAAGCCCCATAAAACAGATGTTTTGAACATGAAGCAGGTGTTGATGTTTATTCATACCTGGCTGTTGCATAGATTGACATTGTTAAAATTTCAAAGTAGGAGTTCTCCCAGTACATAAGGGACAAGGGAAACAAATAGACAAGTCACAAAAGAAATGAAAGCAGTAAACAAGCATATGGAATAATGTTCAACCTAACTAATAGACATGCAAATTAAATTAACAAGGAAGTACCATTTTTTCTTTGCCAAATTTTTATATATGCTTTACATATCTGTACTCTATATATTCCGATGATGACAAAGATATGGTAAAACTATATTCTCATTCATCACTGCTAGGAAAGGCATAAATTGGTGAAAGCCTTTTGGAAAATATGTACACAAAGAATGATTTAATTGTGTGTGACCTTCGATTCTGTGATTCCATTAAGAACACAGGACAAAACAATATGCATGAAGAAGTTCACTGCAGCAAAAAATTGGAAACAACCTCTAAGTCCAAAAATAGAAGAAAGATTGTTACATCTGCTCAATTATATTATACAGCTTTGTTAAACTGATGCTTTTGGAAGCTACTTAATAACAGAAAGTGTTTGTGACCTGTGAAATGTAATAAACTGTCAGTTCATGTACATATCTTTGGCTTACGCAATTTTTAAAAGAATTGACTTAGTAACCAACATTTTAAAGTTTGCATAAAATTTGTGTTGTTTGGCTCTTCTGGAAAAATCACTCCTGGCAAACAGAGCCATTTGCACAAGAACAATCGCAGGCAACTGAAAGTAAATAGTCACTTTAAGGTAGGAACAGATGATCCCTTGATCCACAATGTCTCCCCAGTGGGCTTGGGGGCATTTGAGTTCATACCCCTGACCTGAATTTAGAAATCAGCCTATAAAATTGGACAGATAATTTCCAAATATGCATTTTTAAAAAACACAAAAATATGGCTGGTTTTGCTCTTCTTTTTTCTATTTTAAAATTTTCCATATGCCTTTTCTATTTTTTGAATGGGTTTTAAATGGGCCTAAGTTAAGGTAACCATTCAGCGAAAGTTCAGTCTTTTGGTAAATACCAGTAATCTCCAGCAGTTAGAAATAGGCAGGTGAAGTCTAAACATCTCCTCCACAATCTTGCTACTAGGTTATATGTTAAAATGAAAGCAAGTCTTAAGCCAAAATTCTGCTAAACATACAACACAATCAATTTCACAATTAGTACCTATAACCCCAGGGAAGTCCCCCTTTCTATTTTCAGGCGCCATATTGAAATGAGTGAATGAAACTTGGAAGTTTCATTTTTAGGCAGACACAACAACATTCCTAGACAACCTGTTTTTAGGTCATGTGAAGTAGATACACAAAGGACAAGTGGGACTCTAGCCCTCTAGTGCCACTGAGTGCAACAGATTGTTAACATCTTCTTCCTGCAAAGATGATGAAGACCAGTCTCTCTAGTTAGCCACACTTATCATGACTATGACTCATTTTATACATGAACTGTCTGGTTTAAATTTTGATAAAGACAATTAAAATGATTAAGCAACCATTTCTAGAAAGTGTGTTCCTGATTAGGATACGTCGAATACTAAATATGTCTCTAAGATATGTGATTAAGCTCACTTACATACGTACATATTTCAAACTATTTTTTTTTTTTAAGATTTTATTTATTTATTCATCTATCCCCCCCTTGCTGCTTGTGCTCGCTGGGTCAGCTAACCTGCCTTCACCAGGAGGCCCCGGGAACCGAACCCGGGGCCTCCCATATGGTAAACGGGAGCCCTACTGATTGAGCCACAGCCGCTTCCCTATTTCAAACTATTAATCCTGAAGAATTTTTAAAGTAATTTGAAAATTTCTGCCTAATTGGTTGGTTTTTAAAAAGTAAGGATCCATTGGTGTGTGCTTTATCTGGCTATTACAAATGCTGTAATTTTATTTTTGCATTTATTCTATTGTTCTTTCCAAATGTATACTCACTAAAAACACAGAAGATAGATGAGTAGCAAAATCAAATAAACCCCATTTAGCTACTAAAACTAAGTGATCAAAGGACGAGACATGAACTAAGTCCTGATTCTCCAGCTCAGTTCTCCTCAATCCAAGGTTTTAAAACCAGACATTAAAGGATTTGAAAATTGGGATCACAAGTTGTTGTGTGTCAAAACTGATATAGAAGAATACTCTGGAAGCTAATAACACTTGTTGAAATATCCTAAGTAGAAAGTTCAAGTGGCTAGCCATTTCATCCATTAATGGTTGTGATTTAGAAATTACAAAAGTATACTTTCCAGGCAAATTAATTGAATTTAAACTTATTTCTTGTGATATTAGTAATAGAAAGTGGGCCAAGGAAATGAATAAATGCATTAATCCAAATGAGAGGAAGCCAGGTTTACTTACCTGATAATTGGAGAGTAATCACATAAACTAGTTTGTGCTGCTGTCAATGCAGTTCTCTTCCAGAGCTTACTTACTGTCCTTAGAGAACTCCTAGAGAAACTTATACCTAATGTCTCAACTAAAGAAAGGTAACTTTTACAATAGTCTTTAAAAACCATTTCACCACTTGGGTTAAATGAATTTACAGATAATAATACCTAAGATAAGTTTTTTTTTTTAAATGCTCTAACATCAAGGATAAAGACAATAAAAATTATTCATAATGAAATAATATGTATTTCAATAGATAAATGCTCTGGCCTGATTATACCAAAAATAAAGAAAACTCATCATGGATATAGGCAACTTGAGTACTGCATTGATGACTCAAATATTGTCACAATCAGGTTCCCTGGGGTAAGATTCTGAGATGGAGATTGGAATGCAAGAAGTTTATAATGGAGGACTTCTATGGAGGACTGAGGGGATGTGATTGTGAGGTATAGCTCAGCAAGTCCAGAATTTGTAGGGCAGGACAGCAGGCTTGAACTTTTCTGGCAGGAGATGACACTGCAGTAAAGAGGAAGAACTTCTTCTTCCTCAGGGAAACCTGAGTTTTGTTCTAAAAGTCTTTCAACTGATTGGATGAGGCCCATCCAGATTATTGAAGATCATCTTCTTTACTTAAAGTCAACTGACTGTAGATGTTAACCACATCTACAAAATATCTTCACAGCAATACCTAGACTAGTGTTTGGTTGTACCGTGTATTGTAGCCTAGCCAAGCTGACATAAAAGTAAACATCACACATCTAGCCCAGGGCTAGATAGTAACTGGGGACCGTCTCAGAGGCTTTGCCATTAAGATTGCTTTTAACCTCCAGGTCAAGGAACCATTGTGCCAACACCTAAGTACGTTCAGTCCAATTATTCATTCTGGAAGTGGGGAGATGACTATTGGGTAATTCTGTGGATCGAATGACTCTCCTGTGAGACGTGGGATAGAGCTTTATTTATTATCTGAATCCCATTCTAAAAGGACAATAATGATACTTCTGGTCCCTTAATAGCAGTGTCATCTTGGACCCTGTGTCCCACAATCCACAAAATCTTTGTGTATTCTTCTTTCTCCAGCATACGGTTATCCAAGTAAATAGCCATAGATCATTTTGAGGAAGGACTAGGAGCACCACCACCATATACACATGTAGTGGTGCTGCAAAGTCCTTCTTCCTGGGACTTCTTAGGAAAATACCCAGCCTTTCCTTCATTCAGTAGTTTCTGGGTCTGAAAACTAGCCCAGGTCTGGAAATATGGCAAGAGATCATCCTTTTTATTGGGGTGGCGGTGCACTGCTGTCTGATCACTCATTCTTGAGATCTTTTGATTGTACATTTTGAGCAATACTCTTATTGGCTGTCCATCTGTTTTGCCCCTAAGGATGCCATGTGCGATGGTTAGGCTAATGTGTCAACTCGGCCAGATAATTGTGTCGAGGTGTTTGTTCCAGCAAGCACAGGGCTAATTATAATACAAGAGCATTTATGGACTTCAATCACCAGTGAGTTTACTGTGTGGATGGCTGATTACATCTACATCAATCAGGGAGAGTACATCATCAATGGGTGACGCTTTTATCCAATCAGTTGAACGCCTTAAAAGGGGAAGTGACTTCAACATTCAGAAAGAATTCTCCAGCTCGTGGCTGGACAGGAAACTTCTCCCAAAAACTCATCAAGGACATTTCATCGGACTTTCATCGGAGCCCCTGGTTTGCAGCCTGCCTGAGGATCCCTGACTTGTGGAGTGAGGGCTATTATGGTTGGAAAGGCCAAGTGGAAGCTTCTAGAACTGCCCCTGCCTAGCAAAATAGTAAATCAAAGGCAATACTGGATTATTGGAGGGATTGCAGAGATTAGTGCCACCATCAAGGATTTGAAGGATGCAGGGGTGGTGATTCCCACCACATCCCCATTCAACTCTCCTATTTGGCCTGTGAGAAAACAGATAGATCTTGGAGGATGACAGTAGATTATCGTAAACTTAACCAGGTGGTGACTTCAATTGCAGCTACTGTTCCAGATGTGGTATCATTGCTTGAGCAAATCAACACTTTCCCTGGTACCTGGTATGCGGCTGTTGATCTGGCCAATGCTTTTTTCTCAGTTGCCATTAGTAAGGACCACCAGAAACAGTTTGCTTTCAGCTGGCAAGGCCAGCAGTATACCTTCACTGTCCTACCTCAGGGGTGTATCAACTCTCTAGCCCTATGTCATAACATTGTTCGCAGATACCTTGATCGTCTCTCCCTCCCACGAGACATCACACTGGTCCATTATATTGATGATATCATGTTGATAGGACCTACTGAGCAAGAAGTAGCAAAGACTCTAGATTTAGTGGTAAGGCATTTGTGTGAGAGAGGATGGGAGATAAATCCAACAAAAACACAGGGTCCTTCCACCTCAGTGAAATTTCTGGGTGTCCAGTGGTATGGGGCCTGTTGAGATATCCCTTCTAAAGTAAAGGATAAGCTGTTGCACCTGGCCCCTTCTACGACCAAAAAAGAGGCACAACACTTAGTTGGCTTCTTTGGGTTTTGGAGACAACACATTCCTCATTTGTGTGTGCTACTCTGGCCCATTTACCAAGTGACCAGAAAAGCTGCTAGTTTTGATTGAGGACTGGAACAAGAGGAGGCTCTGCAACAGGTCCAGGCTGCTGTGCAAGCTGCACTACCACTTGGACCATACGATCCAGCAGATCCTATGGTGCTGGAAGTTTCAGTGGCAAATAGAGATGCTGTCTGGAGCCTTTGGCAGGCCCCTATAGGGGAATCACAACGCAGACCCTTAGGATTTTGGAGCAAAGCCTTGCCATCCTCTGCAGATAACTACTCCCCTTTTGAGAAGCAGCTTTTGGCTTGCTACTGGGCCTTAGTAGAGACTGAATGCTTAACCATGGGCCATCAAGTTACCATGAGACCTGAGTTGCCTATCATGAGCTGGGTATTGTCTGACCCACCAAACCATAAAGTTGGGTGGGCACAGCAGCACTCCATAATAAAATGGAAGTGGTATATACGAGATAGGGCTCGACAGGTCCTGAAGGCACAAGTTACATGAGGAAGTAGCCCAAACGCCCATGGTCACCACCCCTGCCATGTTACCTTCTCTTTCCCAGCCCACAGCTTTGGCCTCTTCGGGAGTCCCTTATAATCAGTTGACTGAGGATGAGAAAACTCGGGCCTGGTTTACAGATGGTTCTGCACGATATGCAGGTACCACCCAAAAGTGGACAACTATGGCACTGCAGCCCTTTTCTGGGGCATCCTTGAAGGACAGCGGTGAGGGCAAATCCTCCCAGTGGGCAGAGCTTCAAGCAGTGCATCAAGTTGTTCATTTTGCTTGGAAGAAGAAACGGCCAGAGGTGCGTTTGTGCACTGATTCATGGGCTGTTGCCAATGGTTTGGCTTGATGGTCAGGGACTTGGAAGGAACATGTTTGGAAAATTGATGACAAGGAGGTCTGGGGAAGAACTATGTGGATAGATCTTTCTGAGTGGACAAAAAAACATGAACATATTTGTGTCCCACGTGAATGCTCACCAGAGGGTGACTTCAGCAGAGGAAGAGTTTAATAATCAAGTGGATAAGATGACCTGCTCTGTGGCTAATGCTCAGCCTCTTTCCCCAGCCACTCCTGCCATTGCCCAATGGGCTCATGAACAAAGTGGCCATGGAGGTAGGGATGGAGGTTATGCATGGGCTCAGCAACATGGACTTCCCCTCACCAAGGCTGACTTGGGTACAGCCACTACTGAATGCCCCATCTGCCAGCAGCAGAGACCCACACTCAGCCCAAATATGGCACCATTCCTTGAGGTGACCAGCCTGCTACCTGGTGGCAGGTTGACTACATTGGGCCACTTCCACCATGGGAGGGGGAGCAATTTGTTTTAACTCGAATAGACACATACTCTGGCTATGGGTTTGCATTTCCGGCACGCAATGTTTCTTCCAAAACTACCATCTGTGGACTTACCGAATGTCTTATCTACCGCCATGGCATTCCACACAGCATTGCTTCTGATCAAGGAACCCATTTCACAGCAAATCATGTGCGGGAATGGGCACATGCCCATGGAATTCACTGGTTTTACCATGTTCCCCATCACCCTAAAGCAGCTGGATTAATAGAACGGTGGAATGGCCTTTTGAAGACTCAATTCCGGTGCCAACTAGGTGGCAATACCTTGCAGGGCTGGGGAAATGTTCTCCAGGAGGCTGTGTATGCTCTCAATCAGCATCCTCTCTATGGTGCTGTTTCTCCCATAGCCAGGATTCATGGGTCCAGGAATCAAGGGGTGGAAATGGGAGTGGCACCAGTCACTATTACCCCTAGTGATCCACTAGGAAAATTTTTGCTTCCTGTCCTTGCAACCTTAAGTTCTGCTGGTCTACAGGTTTAGTCCCAAAAGGAGGAGTGCTGCCACCAGGGACCATAACAATGATTCCACTGAACTGGAAGTTAAGTCTGCCACCTGGCCACTTTGGGCTCCTCTTACCTGTGAATCAACAGGCAAAGAAGGGAATTACTGTACTGGCTGGGGTGATTGATCCTGACTATCAAGGGGAAATAGGACTACATCTACATAATGGGGGTAAAGAAGAGTTTCCCTCGAATGCAGGAGATCCTCTAGGGCGTCTCCTAGTCCTGCCATGCCCTGTGATTAAGGTCAATGGAAAATTGCAACAAACCAATTCAAACAGGACTAACAATGGCTCAGAATCTTCGGGAATGAAAGTTTGGGTCACCCCACCGGGCAAAGAACCACGGCCAGCTGAAGTGCTTGCTGAATGTAACGGGAACATGGAATGGGTAGTGGAAGAAGGTAGTGAGAAATATGAACTTCAACCACGTGACCAGTTACAGAAACGAGGACTGTAATAGTCATGAACCCTTCTTTCATGTTTCGTTGAATATGATTGTAAATGTACACAAAATGAATTTGTTTTCTTCCCCAACCCTTTCCCCTATCATATGAAAAGTTGTATTAATTCCAAGTCATAATATTTAAGGATGTCAAGTTTAAGAGTGACTATTACCCAAGGATATGCATCCTGTTCTGTGGGGAATTGATGCGTTTCTGGTTGCATGAAGGGGAGTTGAACATTGTTAGGCAGAAATATATATGTATGCTTCTCTGTTATAGTTTTTATTTAGAGACTAAGTATGGTTTAGGGTAATGTGTATGATTGCCGAGTTGACAAGGGGTGGACTGTGATGGTTAGGCTAATGTGTCAACTTGGCCAGGTAATTGTGTCTAGGTGTTTGTTCCAGCAAGCACCGGGCTAATTGTAATACAAGAGCATTTATGGACTTCAATCACCAGTGAGTTTACTGCGTGGATGGCTGATTACATCTGCATCAATCAGGGAGATTACATCATCAATGGGTGACAGTTTTATCCAATCAGTTGAATGCCTTAAAAGGGGAAGTGATTTCAACATTCAGAGAGAATTTCCCAGCTCGTGGTTGGACAGGCAACTTCTCCCAGAAACTCAAGGACCTTTCATCGGACTTTCATCAGAGACCCTGGTTTGCAGCCTGCCTGCAGAACCTGGACTTGTGCAGCCCCACGGTCGCGTGAGAGACTCTTATAAAATCTCATATTATTGACAGATAACTCCTGTTGATCCTGTTTCCCGAGAAAACCCTGACTAATACACCATGTTATAGTAACCATCTCCAAAGCTCTCTGCAGATACCCGTTAGACTTGGCCACTCATTATAATTGTACCTACTCTGCTTCTAACAGTTCAGCATGGACACTGGGCCTCCATTACTTCATCCCCAGTGCTATGAGCAAACCTACTTCTGTAATAGCATCGGGCCTACAGAGCTACCACCGAGCTTCTCAGTGCTGCTGATGTTCCCTCACCAGTGCAATCCTCATCACTTTGGTAAATAAGTCTGCTGTGGCTTTCCGGGCCCCACCTTTTTAAAAAAGCATAAATAATTTGTTTTCTGCACCTTAATATCCATGAGACATGAAATCAGGTGTTTGATCTGCTAATTACAGGTTTTATTTTTTCCTGGTGCATAATAAAATAAATATTAATAGAAAATGTCTATCCATATGCCACCTGAAATCATCCTGCACACACAGATGAGCCCGTGAGCAACACTACAGTAGTCAGCAGGGAGACATTTATAAAGTAGGAAACCTTCCTACACATCTGTGGACCCCAGCCCTGCTGGGCACACTGTGACTTCTGAAGTGGTCACTTCAGCTACCCTGGAGCCTCCTCATACACAGTGCCCACTTGGAGGACTGGACTTCACCACTCATCTGCCCCCTTGACCTGCTTTAGGATGAAGGGAGGTCCTTAAACCCGAACTGCATCCCAGCCTCTCTACCCTTTAATCTAAAGATAATCTCTCTTCGTTCTTTTTTCTGAGAAATGCAACACATACATGTTCAACTGAAGAGTACAGAGAAATCTTTTAATTGCTTGGAAGGAAAATTTCCTGGATAATTTCACGTGTTTTTATAATCATAGAGACAATCTTACCCTGACTCATTCATTACCAAAAATGAAGACTATGGTAATACTTTATTCTCCATAAATACAAACAATCTCATCTATTTTTGACATAAAAAAAGAAAGACAAAATACAAATTCTTAGTACAAAGATTAAAACAATGTAATTTCCAAAGATTTTTTTGTTTATTGTTTGTCTGCTTTACTGTTTGTATGTTTATCTTGCAAAAGCCTACAAAAGTAAGGGAAAATATCTGCAGGTTAAGTTAAATAAAATGAGAAAGATTAAGTATTAAATATAAAAAATAAAAGTTTAACTTACTTACTAAACTGGGGGAAATGTTCCTGAAGCATGTCAGTTCGATTGGCTTGCAATACAGTAAAAAGTGGAGAACATGAATCTCTTCTAACAAATGTTTTAAATATTTTGTACAATACCAAAATATTTAGTCAGAATATGGAATTTTCAAGTCATAAAACCCTGAACAGACTAAATACAAGTTACTTTTTAATCTGAAGCCAGAAGTGAAAAATATGTAAAAGTAAAAAGATTGCCATTTTTCACAGCAATCTATGGATAATTCCTACAAGTCCTTAAAGTCTTTTCAATACAAAGAACCGTGACCTCCGGGCAAGCTTCTTGCTTAAACGGCAAGTAACTTTTACTTTTTTAAAGATTTATTTATTTATTCCCCTCCTCTCCCCCAATTGTTTGCACTGGCTGTCTGCTCTGTTTGTTTTCTTTTTAGGATTTTTAGGAGGCACTGGGAACCGAACCCGGGACCTCCCATATGGGAGAGAGACACGCAATCACTTGAGCCACCTCCGTTCCCTGCTTTTTGTGTCTCTTGTGTTTCCTCTCTGTGTCTTATCATTGCATCATCTTGCTGCATCATCTCGTTGTGTCTTCTTGTTGCGTCAGTTTGTCGCCATCAGCCCATCATGTCAACTCACTGTCTGTCTGTCTTGCTGGTCTTTAGGAGGCACTGGGAACCAAACCCAGGACCTACCATGTGGTAGGCAGGCACCCAAGCTGCTTAAGCCACATCCGCTTCCTGGCAAATATCTTTTGAGGCTGGACTTCTCAATCTGTAGATAGAAGCAAGCTGCATTGGCAGCATTGCTCCATTTCGGAGAGCCTCTTCAGAACTGAAGAGAGCTCAGCATGGACCTTCATTAAGGCAATACCCCCTACATAGCTGCAAGTCTGCAGGAGAGGTCCTGGGGCAGGTACAACTCTGTCAATAAGTGAGAAAAAGAGTAGAAAAGAGAAGGAAGCAGGTGTTTCAGCTTACAGATGCTATTCCAGATAAAATGCCAAAGGGCTTTTCAAGTAGAAATGCACAATATGGCAAAAATGAGGCAACCCAATATCAATAATGTGAGAATTTAGGATGTATGCTCCACAACTGAAGACAGAACTTTTTACATGTCAGCGCAGGAAGTCCTACTTGGGGCCAGCCTATTTAGATTTCATTTCTGAGCCGCACTCTTAGACATCTCTATTATCTGATACACCTACCCTTCTGAGCAATCATAACCGATACTCAAAAAGATGCCTCTGACACCTTCTGAAGTTCTATAGGTTCTTCTGAATCAAAGAAAGGTCATATTATGCCTAATATTATTTTGGTGTTGGCCGATATTACATGATAACTATTAAAAAATTGGTAATCCATACTTGGGCTCTATGATTGCTTCCTCTATCAATCATGTCATTTCATTAACTAGAATATCCCATGTTCCTAATAGGATTAATGGTTAGAGCTTACTACAGAACCAAAATCAAAACTGGGGCAATGAGTTCTCTTGGAAGCTAAGCACCCAT
This sequence comes from Tolypeutes matacus, assembly GCA_026826555.1. NCBI lineage: Eukaryota > Metazoa > Chordata > Mammalia > Cingulata > Chlamyphoridae > Tolypeutes > Tolypeutes matacus. Next base: position 21,177,950 of record JAKSZT010053929.1, on the reverse strand, counting down.
TAGGAGACATCCCACTGACCAACTCTCAAGTTCTCTTTGTAGGTACTAGATCACCAGTGGTGTTTCAATGCAACCTGAACATTTCACAGAGTAAGGGCCTCATGAAGATCAGACCCTTCAATTTTGCAGGATTCAGAGTTATTCAATTGTCACTAAGCCAGCCCTCTACTCATTTACATGTAACTGTCCAGCTTTGGTTGGCTGTTGAGTCCCAATGGAAGCATCCCATTTCTGCCTCTGAGCCTTTCCTTTACGGACTTGAGAAGGGTAGGTAGTGCAGTTCTTTCTGGCCATTTGCCAGGCATGGGACCCCAGGCTTCTTGGGGTAAGTTCGACTGGCAATGTTAAAGAACTCTTCTGCAGCATCAAGAGCAATGAGACGATCCTGGAAAAACAAACAAACAAACCTAAGATTTGCCATGTTGATGGGAAAACCAATCTAACAACAATAAAACCCATCCTAGAAACAATAATGAGTGAGGCAAACGTTTATTAAGTTTGTCTGAATAAATTTAGAGCAACACCTAAATCCTTTACTTACATTATCCATGAAACATCCCACACTTTTAGAGACTTTTCAAATAGTTTTTCAATCTTAGGTTATATAAACAATATTCTGACTGCACAGCAGAATCAGCTGAAAAATACAGATCCTTGAGCCACAACCCAAGCCTTAATTGGTCTCAGTGGGATCCAGAAGTCTGCACTCTCAAAGCCCTCCAGGTAAGTGTGATGATACCAGCCTCATCTGCCACCTCATACTGTGGTGCTGGTTGTGGTGGTGCTGGGGTGGTGGGTACATGAAATAAAATGCACTGTTATTTCACATGCCAAATAGAAGAGGTGAAACTTCCAAGGAAAATTAAGACAGATGGAAAAAGGCATTCACTTACCACCACAAAAAGATACCTCTCTGAGAGCTCCCAGCTTGTTGGGAAAATATTGGTCTCTTCAGCCAGTTTTAACAGCATCTCTCGAGCTTTCCTTGTGTTTTTGGAATCACTGATGGTGCTGAGTTTAGTGACTGACAACAAAGAGTCTGCCTCCTTTTGAAAACCTAAGGTAAAAAAATGTACCCCTCGTTTAAGGTAAGGTGGTCACTAGGAAATGACTGCCCTGCAGTAAGTACTCAGGAGAGGAAGGAGGAACCTAAAGGTGGGTTCTGTACAAACACCAGAACACTGAAGTGAAAGGCACGCCTCCAGGAGCTGCCGCCCAGCTCAGGGTGATTACAGGGTCTTTAATCAAAATCCGTTTTGATCTTTCTTCTTAGTGAATGTTCTTCTCTAACTTTTCCCTCACCACTGACTGCTTGTTGTCCTTTTTAAAACCCTCCTCCCATGCCCCACTCTTCACCACATTAGCCCCGGAACCCCCAGTCTCCCAAGTAGTCAATCTCCAGACCCCTACTTCTCCAAGCTCAGATTCCCTTCCCTGGGACAGTATGGTCAGCTCATTAAAATTACTCACACACAAATAAAATAATAAAATAAAATAACTCACACAAAGGTATAAAAGACTCACAGACTTAAATCTGCCAAGTAACTTGCATTGTAAAACTGAGACTATGAATTCCTACAAATATTGAGTAAAGCAAAAGAGGACCAGCAACTTTGCACCCCACTTTTGAAAGGTTATGATTCCAGGGTGTCATGTTCTCTTCCAAAGCAGGATGGAGCACTTCAAAATTGATTCATTTTTATAATATTAAAACAAGCTTATTTTATGCTATAGGTGTAGTGTTTATTCCATTGTAACCCTGTTAGGATTAAGAAAAACCAAATACCCAATAGTTACTCTAATGCCACAGGTATTTTTTCCCACCTTGAAGTTTTCCTTCCTTTTAGTCCCTCTGAAATTGTATACTGAGTTTTGCTGTCTCTCTTACAAGCAACGTTTTCCCCAACCTGCTTCATCTTACAAAGCTATTACTGGGAAGCGGCTGTGGCTCAATCAGTAGGGCTCCCGTTTACCATATGGGAGGCCCCGGGTTCGGTTCCCGGGGCCTCCTGGTGAGGGCAGGCCCGCCCGCACGGCGTGGTTAGCTGACCCAGTGAGCACAAGCAGCAAGGGGGGATAAATGAATGAATAAATAAAATCTTTAAAACAAAAAACAAAACAAAAAAAAAAACAACAAAGCTATTACTAATTGGGCAATCACCCCCATCTAATTCAATCAATGTGCAAGGCCAAAAAATTCAATATAGTGCCCATATGACTCCACTGCTCTGTGCTATCCTGCACTGAAGACAGATGGAGGAACACATGGCAAAGTGTGTCCTCAAGACATGGGCTGGTGATAACAGCCATATCAGATGTTTATGCTTGAGGATACAAGGAGGGTAGGAATGGGAAAAGAATTAGGATACAGTAGCCTTAACATTAGTCAATTACTGATATTTCTTTTATAAAAAACCATGGTGGAAAAAGTGAAGGATAATGATTACGGCTAATTCTTCTTCCCATTTCACTATCACTTACCTAAATCTTCTAAAACGCGTTTCCATCTGTTTCTCACTTCCCTTCGGATATGCCGCAGGGTATAGATATCATAGTTGAGTTTTTGCCACTCCTGAAGGAAAATAAAGTTTCAGTTTTATTTGTACCCTTTGGCCAAAATGACGACGTCATTCTTGAACTTCAAGTTGTTTAAACATGCAGCTCTCCTCTTCCCTGATCTTCAAAGCATGCCTAAAAGAACGGTTGCAGGATTACATGGAGTTGATAGGAATACCATCAATTACCATTTCTGGAGAATCTGTTGTTTGCCAGGTATATGGCACCTTACATAAATTATCTCATTTAAGCTCTTCACATTACCTATTCTCTCTCTACTTCAGTGTTCTCATCTGTAAAGTGGGGATAACAATGGCAAATATTCCTTATAAGATGGTTATAAAGATTGAAGACATGTAAGCAATACTTGCACATGGTGCACACCCAATAAAAGCCATGTCTATTAAGGTCATTTTACAGGTGAAGAAACTGGTTAATTGACTGATTCAGTATCATCCAGCTAATATGTATCAGAATTAGTATTTGAAACTAGGTCTGGCTCCAAAGTTCATGAGAAAACTGGCATACAAAGAATTTAAGTATCCCTTTGTTATCAAAATAAAGTAGACCTAGAAATCCCAAGTTTCTCCATTCCCAGTCAGTTTCCGTCACCATATCTCTCAGGCCCTATCTTTTTTCATTTATATTCCCTTGATAGGATGAATCTTTCAAGCATTCTAGAGAATTATTAAAAGGTTATCAATTTGAAAACTTCTTTATCAGTCTTCAGGCTATCATGTTCCCCAATATAGAAACTCTACTCCTTCAGAAACATTAAAATCTTCATTAAGCTAAGCATGCCTTTAAAATGTCATGGGAATTGGATTTTAAAGGAGCCTTATCAACACAGAGCAGTTATTTTATAGAGTATACCTTCTCCTTTTTCTCAGCCAAAATATTAACCATGCAACTATCCTGATGCACAGTTTAAAAGAACGTCATTCTAAATGCTCAATTTAAGACTCAAGTTATGTGCTATTTTGCCTCCTCTGGCTGAAAATGTTTCAACGATGCCATTATTTCCCTTGTAAGCTCCTTTCAAGGCTTGCTTTGCTCATTGCTAATCAACTTTCATGACTGGTTAATAGAAATCAATTTAGATGTCATTCACAAATGTTTATGGATATAACTTTGAAAATGAAAGCTAGCAAAATAAAGTGCTTTGTTATGACCGCATCTTCGATCTTGTATCTGAGGATATGGCATCAAAAAGAACATGGGCTTTCAGCTACTTGCCAGAAGTCAGGAAATAGTAAATTTGAGCACTCCTGGTCCTCTTATTTTAACAAAAGGCATGTACGTGCCTGCATGTGTGTGTACGAACGTGCATGAATGTGTGGTGATTGGAGTCAGGGATAAAGTCTGACCCTGGAAAAGAGCAAAGTTAACTGAGTCATCTCAGAAATATGCAACCCATCTTTAGCATCATGCTAACACACACCTCTATCCCCCAACAGATTGTATGAGTTGTGAAGAAAAACTATCTCAAGTATCACTGTTTTCATTGGATGGGGCTCAATATACTTAACTGGCTTTTCAGTCTAGCAAATTGAAAAAGATGCTACCTGGTGGGTGCTTCAGCTAGACTGTCTGGGTTTGAATCCCAGCTCCATTATTTATTAACAGAGTGACTTTGGGCAAGTTCTTAACCTCACTATGCCTCAGTTGCCCCATCTGCAATATGTGGATGATAATACTACTTACACTTCACAGGCATATTGTGAGGAATTAATGAGTTAATACAAGTCTTTAGAATGGAGTTTGTTACATCTACCCCAAGCCAGTGGAGACACAATTAAGAAAAAAATCCTCCAAAAACTCAGGATTATTTCTTCTATGTGAATTGAGGAGATTATACATTACATTATACAGTATCCTATTTGTGAGGACCTCAGGAAAAAAATTTCTCTGCTCTTAGCATCAGGTCCAATTTGACTTTTCCTGAAAATCATTTCTTTTTTTCTGGACATGGTGAATTCCATACCTGATCAGTTTCTACTCTTACCTGAAATTTGGAGCCCTTTCAAGGAAAACTATATAGGATTTAGTAGACATTTTTGAGTTACTACCATCATTGACTACTCTTCATTTGTTTATTCAGATGTTTTTTTCTCTTTCTCATCTTCTATTTTATGCTATCTCACTGTTTTTTTTTTTTGCTTGTTTGTTTGTTTGTTTTTTAGGTACTGGGGCCAGGGATTGAACTGGGACCTCTTATGTAGGAAACCGGTGCTCAACCACGGAGCCACATCAGCATCCCTGAGTTGGTTTTTTCATGTTCGCTTGTTGTTTGTTTTTTTGTCGTTGTTTTTAGGAGGTACCGGGAACCAAACCTGGGACCTCCCATATGGGAAGAAGGCGCTCAACTACTTGAGCCACATCCATTCCCTCACTGTATTTTAAATATGTTAACTTAAATCCTTTTTGGTAAAAAAGAAAGTTATAAATAAATAAATAAAATATTAGAGAAGCCCTGTGTTTAGCTTCAGTGAAACTGACTCTGCTTGCTAGACTGAGTCAAAAGTGGTTAGACTCTTAGTTCCACTTGATCAGAGAGACCCACACAATCAGTCTAGATGAGCTGCTTAAGATAGTCGCACAACCTTAAATTATGTAAAGAACCACTAGGTGGCTTCATTAATTTAGGATTAAAAGTCTCTACTACTTTTGCTTTGGCTCCTTAGGCTGATGTATCTATCGGTCTTTGTTCTCTCAACTAAATGTAGCCAATTCCCTATTTTTTTCAGAGATTCATTCATCATTGGGTCATCCAGGCTTCAGACTTTGATTTTCCCTTTCCCTTCCTGCTGTCCATCTGTCAGTTATTATTCTGTTCCTAAATACCAACGCTGAATGTTGTACAAATTCATGCAGTGTCACTGTCTGTTACTCTGATAAAATGTTTGATGGAGAAACAACATATAACTAGCAGTAAATATGAAAACAAATTTGCTAGGGAAATGCCATATCATTACTGTTTTCTTTTGACAGGATAGCCATGGATAACAATATATAAAAGTATCTGAAGGGGGATGGATGTGGCTCAAATGGTTGGGCGTCCGTCTCCCATATGAAGGGACCCGGGTTCAATCCCCGGGGCCTCCTGGTAAAATAAAAAAAAAAAAGTATCTGAAGATTTCATACAAAATATAAAGTTCTAAAACCAGTAGAAGCTGTGTAGGATTTTAAATAAGAACGGGCTCTTGAAAAAATAAGTGGTAAGAGGAGAGTTTTAAGTTTTCTTAAACATATGACCTAAGGAATATTATCTAAATGTGGGAAATGAGAAATGCTGATGGCATAAAATCTTAGCCAATGACGTTTCTCCATAACCAAAGAAAATAGCTCACCTACTCCTTGACACTAGGGAAAAACAAGTATTCCGAAAGCTTTCTGCAGTTTTTAAGCTATAATGATTTATTTATTAGGCTTGAGACAAAAATTTTGAAAATAGCCTTTAAAGATCAGCTAATTCATTTTCACAAGTGACGTGAAGCTCAATTCAACTAGATATTGAAAGATGAAGTCTTATTTCCTAAAATAATCTTTTCTTTGTTTTCCTATAATTTCTGAAATAATACACTGTGTTCAATGTGATGCTGTAGTCTAAAACTTTAACAAGGAGTAAATTAGCAAAGGTGTAATAAAAGAAACAATATAGAGTTAATTCCAAAAGAAACCTGGGAATCAAGTTAAATTAAAAAACATGTGATTAAAAATAAATAATTGAAGATGTTTATGGTTGAATTCTTGGAGGTTGTTTCACTTCTCCAGTTGTGGCCAAGTCAGATGGGGCTGGTAGATAAGTAGGTTGAGGCAACGACATGAAAGGCAGCACAACCTCCTGCAAGTTATCAACAGCTAGTTCTCCTCCAGTTCAATCCTCAAGAGCTGGCCATGACCTTGATTCCTGACTTGAGCTCCTGGAGCCTTCATTTTATCACACACAAAATTAAAACTTCATTTGATTCCTATCCGAACTGTTATAGATAAATAAAGGAGACAGCTGAAAGGTACTTTTTATTTCTTGTTAAAACAGTGAATTATACATTTAAATAAATGTACTCCAACACAGGTTACTTGTTTTTTCTTTTTTTCTTTTTAGGAGGTACCGGGGATTGAACCCAGGACCTTGTACATGGGAAGCAGGCACTCAACCACTGAGCTACATCCTCTCTCCTACATGTATTTTAAATCATCTTAAACTCTTAAGAACAACTTCAAAAGGGACTGGTTTGTTTTTAATTATAAAAACAATACAATCACATGGAAATAAAAATTCAAAGAGAATAGAATGGTATAAAATGAAAACTAAATTTTTTTCTCTCCTACCTGTCTCACTCCTCAGATTTACTACTTTTGAACATTTCTTCTTCTTTTATATTTTTCTGGTGGCTTCTTCCACAACTCCAAATAATAGATTTACACTTCTAATTCCTCATCTATTAAATGTAAACTTCCTTTGTACTTCCTGCTATGGATAAGAGGACAGTTTAAGCTGTCCCTCTGTTCTCCCTATCTCACTGCAGAGGAGGATGGAAAAGTGGGAAAACAGATTATCAGTAATAGTTTGGACCAATCAGGAACCATCCTCCAGGAATGGCACCTGGCTGCCCAAACAAAAGCTGGACTCTGGTAGCCAGGAAGAAAGGAGGGGAATGGACATTTGGGACCTAAGGGTGGGACTTGACTGGTTTATGCCGATAACCTCAACTTTGGCTGTATGTTAAAATCATTCGGGGAGCCTTTGAAAATACCAAAGTAAGGGATCCAACCCATAAAGTCAGCTCAATGAAGTCAGAATTCCTTGAAGGGGTACCAAGTTTGAGATCCACAGGCATATCCCATCCTCGTGGTCACAGTGATTGATTCAGGGATAGACACATGACCCAAATCAAGCCAAAGAGATGCAATGAAATCCATGGGGCTTCCGGGAGCAACCAGAAGTAGTGTTCCCTCTTCCTGGGGAGCGGAGACCGGATGGTGTGAAGGTGTAAAACCTGGGACTGCTCCTGACACTTTTATAACCCTGAGAAGATCCAGCCTACGGAAGAAGCCAGTGCTCAGAAGAGGACAAAGTTGAAAGTATCACAGAGAGATGGAGTCTAAGGACATCCTGGGTCTCTGGATTAAATGTTATCTGAAGCCAATCCTACTTCTAGAATGATGTCAGTGAATTCCATTTAGATTTAGATAATTAAAATTCTTTTTCTGGCCTTTGCATCTGAAAGATTTGTGTTACAAAGTGCACTCATTGAGTACATAAGCAAAAAGGAAAATACAGATACTGCACAAAATACCAGTCTCATATTTTTCCACCTCTAGCTCTTGGGGAATATTTTTCAGCATATGGACCTACTTCCCTAGGGATGGATATGGCTTATAGAGTATGCTGTGCTAACGGCTCTTCCTGGATTCCAATCTTTTTGTCCTAGGAGTGCATTAGGCAATGACCAAAGATACAAGAGCTGGGCTCACTTGATGGTGCTTCTCCTGAATTCTTTCCATCAGAACAAAGCTTCTCACTCTTGCAAAACAGTTAAATAGGAGAGAGAGAGTGGCTTTTATCTTATTGGCTAATTTCTTTCAAAGATCCAGGGGTGGGGGGTCTAACTACCATTGTTTAAATGCTCAATTCCCTCACTTAAGAAGACAAGATAAATCCTTATGAATGGAACTAATGATCAGTTCAAAGTTATATTTTGATTCTTAATACGCTGAACTAAAATATATTCGCCATCTAAACCCCAAGCGTTAGGATGATTTTGTCTTCTGTCTTTCTTGGATGACGAAAAACCAACTTCAGAGGAAGATACTCATACCCTGGCTGAAATCTGCTTCACCTTCTTCATTCCACCCCCCAAGATCAGATTATCACAAACCAAACTTTAAGGAATGGTCTGTATTATATATATATATATTTTTTTTAAGGATTTATTTATTTATTTACTTTTATCCATTTTTACACCCC
>JAKSZT010053929.1:21121427-21169323 GCA_026826555.1 Tolypeutes matacus | reverse complement strand
TTTTTGCTGTTTCTGTGTCCATTCGCTGGGCAACTCTGTGTCCATTTTCTGCCCTCTCTTCTCATCCTTCTCCTCCTGTCTTCACTGGGATTCAATCCTTGGAATCTCTGATGTAGGAGAGAGGCATCCTGCCCGCGCAACCTTAGTTGCTGGTTTTTCGGTGCGTCTCATCTTGCCTCTCCCTTGTGTCACTCTCCTATTATGTCATCATCTTGCTGTGTGGCTCGTGGGAACTGGTGGTGCGCCCGCGCAAGGGCCTGGCGGCCCACGCACCTTCTATATATTTTTTAAATTTTTACCAGGAGGTCCCGGGGATCGAACCCAGGTCCCTCCATATGGGAGATGGACGCCAACCAGATATAGCCCCCTGCTATATCTCTTAAGGTTGACCAGAGATACCTAGAGTTACAGTCTTTTCCCATACAGGATGGACATATAATAAATCAGGCTTAGTTTATCACCAGCATTCTAAAAACCAGACCTAGGGAGGAAAATAAGGTCTGGGGACACATGCATGGTTTCTAATATAGCGAATGTTTAGCCCACCCTGATTATCACAGAATCAGGACAGTGAGAATATTCGCATGTATTATATTTGATCTACATAAAAACTCAGCCAGGAAGGTCTTTCTCAAATTTTATAGATGATGCTTTGATAAAGTTATGTAACTTGCCCACTGTCTAAGCCAGAATTCAAGTCTAAGTGAATCTAATTCCAAAGTCCATATACTCTTTAACAGAAAAAGGAAACAGAAAAAAAGACTACTGGAGGAGTGGATGTAGCTCAGTGGTTGAGTGCCTGCCTCCCATGTACAAGGTCCCAGGTTCAAAACCCCGGGACCTCCTAAAAAAAAAAAAAATTAGCTATCGATTATTGCTTCCCACAACCCAGCTTCTTTTTTAATTATGCCTTTATTGTTTAAGTTAGGTATTACATTCATATGATTCTAATTCAAAAGGTACTAAAGATTCTGTCCCCCAGCCATCAGTTCCTTCTCTGCAAGCCATTAATGTTATTATTTCTCCTGTGCCCTTCTATTTTTTTCCCATAAATGGCAAAATATTATACTCTGCAATTTAATTTAATAATATATTTTAGTAAATATTCTGTATCAGAATATAAGGTTTCTGGTTCCCTCTTTAGTTTGACTTTTTTTTTTTTTTTTTTAAAGATTTATTTATTTACTTTATCCATTTTAAACCCCCCTTCCCCATTTGCTATTTTCTATCCATTCGCTGGGCAATTCTCTGTGTCTGTTTCCTGCCGTGTCTTCTCATCCTCCTCCTCCAGTCTTCACCAGGATTCGATCCTGGAGACCTCCGATGTAGGAGAGAGGTGTTCTGCCACCTGCGCCACCTCGGTTCCTGGTTTTCGGAGCTTTCGGAGCATCTCGTCTTGTCTCTCCCCTGCATCTCTCTCCTGTTATGTCATCATCTTGCTGTATGGCTCCCAGGAAGCCTGGCGGCTCACCAGCACACAGAGCCTGGCAGCCCATGTGCCTTTTATATATATATATATATATATTTAATTTTACCAGGAGGTCCTGGGGATCGAACCCAGGTCCCTCCATATGGCAGACAGACACCCAACCATTTGAGCCTCATTCGCCTCCTTTAGTTTGACTTTTGAACCATCTGGTACCATAGACAGAAATAGAATATAATAAATGTATTTGTTGTATAGAAAATGAGTCCTCTAAAAAGTTATATGTATCTATTTTTTAATGTGCTTTAAACTAGAAAATGCCTTGGGAATTTTTGCTTCCTGGTCATTCTTTCCAATATCACCATAAAAAATTAACCCCCCATATGTATCATGCACTATATGTAACACATTGGGAATTTCCACTTCAAATCAAACACTGACATTAAAAGGAGACACCATGCAACTGTGGCTATAAAAACATTGTATTACAAAAATTAAAATGAAAATGAAACATATCTCTATCAGAGAACTACAAAGTGTATAGTAGCCAAATACTTTTAAGTCTTGGTAAAATGGATTCTCTGGACACTAACTGTTCTCTCTTTCCTTTTAATTTTCACCAACTCATATCATCTTATGCTACTTTCTACTCACAATGAAAAAGGATTTTCTAAAAGATAGAAAACTCACATTGACTGCTTCTCCGGTTAGTTTTTGTTCATTTTGTATTTAGTGGGAAATATCAAATAAGAGAAAGACAGGTAAGACAAAGACACAGTGGGAATCTTGATTTTAAAAAGCATCTAACAAACTCTCCTTACGTATGCTTTTCAGAGAGAAATGTGAGACGAATAATGCAGACTAGGGTAGTTTTGTAGCTACTGAAGTGTACTCAAAACAGTTGATGTCAACCTGGAGAAGGGTTTCTAGGAATGCCCAATGGGATTTGGTTTTGGGGCCTCGTCATGATTTTTATCAGTGACCTGGTAAAGTCAAAGGCCACAAAAGTAGGAAGGATAGCTAATGCATGGAATGAGAGAATCATGTATTGAAAAAATAATAACACATAGGGCCTATGAAATAAAATTTAAAGGTTGAAATGTATTAGGGATAAATAAAAATACATCCTATTCTTCAGTTGAAAAAATCATGTGCCAGAGCACTAGATGCAGGGACCTGCCTACGTAGTTCATATGAAAAAGGCCTAGGGTTCAGATAAACCTAAAGCTCCAAATGGCACCTAAAATGTGGCATTCGGTCTGTATTTACTGATTCTTGTTTTGTGCCATGCATGGTCCTGGGTGTTGGGCTTGCAAAGATATATGGCATCTGGACCCTGCCCTAAAGGAATGAAAATGGAGCCAACAAACTAATGCAAGAATGCACTAAATTAACAAAAGCATTGTTCAAAGGGAAGTAACAAACAATGCACTCTGCACAGAACAACTGGCAAACTGCTTTAAGATGGATTTTGCCAATCAGCCGTGCAGCCAGTGGGAGAGCAATCAAGATGGCGAAGTGCTTGGAAATCACCATGAAAGCCTGCCTGGCGGCTCTGGGAAAGAGAGGACTCTAAATGCTTGCTGTACAGAAGAAGGATCCCTTTTCTTTTTTCAACATAGCTCCAAAATGCAGAACTAAGAATAACAGGTGGAAGTCACAAGAAGAAGCATTTTAGACCAAAATAAGGAAGACCTTTCTCCTTGAGATGAGGGTTTTGTAAAATAATGAGCTCTCCATACCTGGAAGCCTAATGTTCCAGGGTGACTATCATCTCTCAGGGCTCAGAGAGGATCCAAAACTGGATTGGAAGACAGGAATATAATTTCTACAGCTCTTTCAACATTTAATATAGTTTTTCTGTATCACCTGGCAAAATCACAAAAGGACTTAAAGGAGTTTTGTAAAGAGAACATACATACAGCCAATACTTGGCGAGCACTAAAAAGAACTTACATCGCCTAGACTCTTTACAGGTGTTTACTCGTTAAGCCTCACAATGTGAGATGTTATCCTGTGGGGTGGATACTATTACTATCATCTCCATGTTAAGAATCAGAAAATTGAGGCTCAGAGAGGTTAAGTAACTTGCCCAAGTTGCACACAAGTTAGTGAGGAGCCAAGACTTCAGCCCCAGGCAAGCTGGTTGTGAGGTCTGGGCCCTTAGTCGTGGCCACACTGCCTTTTAAAACAAGGTAACAAGTGGACAAGGGAGGAAGAGAGTAAAAGAAATACAGGAAGAGAGGACTGAAAGAGCAGCTAATTAGAGAAGGGACCCAACTGAAGCCACAGCAGCTGTGCTGTGGAGGAAGCAAGAAAACACCATTAAAGCCTTGGGAGAAAAAGAGGACTTTTCTGGAGGCAAATGATTACCAGTCTCTGACCAAGAATGCAGCCACACCCAAGAATGCCGTTTTAAAGGGTGGATTCACGGGGATGAAAGTGCTCTGGAACTTCCTTTGGGGAGTCCAGGTTTGCTGCCCCCTCCTCAGAGAATGTGGAAAGGGCCTCAAAACGCCGTCCCACTTTTCCTATCCTTTCTTCCCCCACAGTCCCTCTTCTCCACTTCCTCTCTTGAGGAGTGAGGCAAAGGCAGACCATTCCTGTCAAGGTGCAAAGGGTGGCAAAGGGTGGCAGATGCTGCAAAGGTCCGAGATTTTGAAGACCAAGGAGGAAAGGCGAATATTTAGGACTTGAATAAACTCCCACCACATCCCAGAGGACTGAGCTGTGCCAGTGTGTAACAGAAAGTGCCCTGAGACTCGCTGTGTTTTCTGCAACTATGGTTCAGGCCTTGGGACTGAGAAGCCGCTGGAGAAGACTTACCTAAGGTATGTGCTCTGCTCTTTCCCCTTGATGCCCCATCTCTCATCTCAAAAGATTTTATTTATTCATTCATTTATCCCCCCCTTGCTGCTTGTGCTCGCTGGGTCAGCTAACCACGCTGTGCGGGCAGGCTTGCCTTCACCAGGAGGCCCCGGGAACCGAACCCAGGGCCTCCCATATGGTAAAAGGGAGCCCTACTGATTGAGCCACAGCCGCTTCCCTCTCATCTCAAAAGAAACCAGTCAAGATGACTTCCTTTCCTTGGGAAAGTCCCTGGAGAAACTGCGTCCCTCTTCTCTCATGCTTGTGAGATTACAGGGTTACAAGAATGCCTAATTCAGAAAGCCGGCAGAGGCTTCTAAGGAGCATACTTAACAAACTACGGTTTCACTCACAGGCTTCCTTCCCAGGTTCATCAGCCAGCACGTCAGAACATGCATCCAAATGTTTGACCTCATATTAGATGCCAAATCCAAGAGGAGAGGGATTTTACAAGGATCTAGCTCACTGTTCTTAATATGTCAGCTGCTTTAGTTGATGCACACAGCTGCAAGGCCCCCTCCCTTAATCCTTCCACCTCTTCCAGCTCCAGTCCATTTTCCACCCCTCCCTCCACAGCCAAGTCACTTGAAAGTGGAGCATCCACTTGCTGTCCTCACTTTATCTCTCCTTGCCCCTGGCAATCAACCTCATTCAGGACTCCCTCTCCCCCTCCCCCTGGAAAGTGCTAATCCCCATCTGTTCCACCAGCCACGGAATCTAAAGGCATCCCATGGGCCTTTCCAAAGGTCCTCACCTTCTCCAAACCATTTACTCCTCATAGCCATCCCCTTCTCAACTTGCTTCTCTAGGTTCCTCTGGGAAAGGGGGAAAGGAATGAGTATTCCTTGGTGCTTACTCAGCACAACAGACATTGAATCCTCCTAATACTTCTTCAACTTCTATTGTCACTACTTCTATCAGTGATTCCAAGTGTCCTTTTTTAGTTCTGGCCCTAAGTCTCAGCTCCAGGTCTCAATTTCCACCTCTCTGCTGGATGTGTCCACACGGATGGCCGGCTGATATGGCATTCAACAGATCCTCTCCCATCCTCAGCAAGCCGGCTCCTTCCCGCTTATGGTTAGTCACTGCCCAGTCCCCTTTAATTACACCTTGGGAGTCCAAATTAGTCACTTAACCTTGCTGATTCTCCCTCTGTCACAAATATCTCCATTTTTCTATTGCCACTGCCTCTGCCTTAATTTGCCCAGATGGCTGCAATAACTGGTTTCCCTGCTAACTTTTCCAATCTCCTCTCAAGCAGCAGTCTTCTTAATAGTCAGATTGGGTTATTTCCCTCCCCTCAAACTTCAGTGGTTCTCCACTGCTTACTGAATAGTTTTAACCCCGTGGCAAGCTCCCCATGATCTGACCTTTGCAGTCTTGTTCTGGTGATGTCCCTCCACACACATTATGCCCCTGCCACTTGGGACCACAACTCCATTCTCCAGCTCACCTTATCCAGGATGCCTTTGACCATGTTCAACTCACACAGTTATTCCTCTCCCATCTAACTCCTAACTCATCCTTCAAGGCTCAGCTCAAATGGCACCATCCCTGAGAAGCCATGTCCTACATGGTCCTTTACACGGCAGGTGCTCCAATTGGTTTGCTAAACTCAACTCTATATGACGATGCACATAAAAGCCAAGGCCAGTCAGTGATTGAGTGCCTATTTTTTAATCTAAAAAGCAGCACTATATGTTATCGGGAAAAGCCACTTGCCTATAAATCATACGTAATCTGAACAAGGGAGGTTTATATAACCAAGATAGTTTGATTTCCACATTTTTGGAAAACAAATAAGTGAAAGGTGAAATAAAATGATCCATTCACCTCTTCTACTCTATGTATGATCAAGCATTTGATATTTGAAAAGGACTTTTTATCTATATCTCTTTAAATAATAATATTGAGGATCCACTGTGTGGCGGGCACTGTCCCAGGCACTCTACATGTGTCATTGCTTTCATCATAAAATCCATTGAAATGGGTCTCATTAGTCGCTTTCTGGATTATAACTGAGGCTCCAAGAGGTTAAATAACTTGCTCGCGATCTCACAGTTTTTAAGAGGAAAACATAAAATTTAAACCTGAGTCTAATTCAAAAACCCATGCTCCTCCAAGTACACACTGCCACTCAATTAGGCCCAAATTAAGCTTACCACATTGTCCTTCCTTGTCACCACTATGAAAACTGAGTCATGAAGCGAGAAATGGGAGATATATGGAGGTACTGTCCTTCTAAAAGAAGCTTCTGGCATGCCCACCAGGGCCCAGAAGACAGATGAGCCTCCCTCCTCCACCCTCCAGCTGCCCCTCGCCAACACTCTCCTCACTGCCTAGCAGCAAGAAGCAGGATGATGCGATCAGCTCCCAGCGCAAAGGGCAGGCTAGGGAAACTTGGCAGGGAAGGGAGGTGAAAGAGTTGGTCCTGCAGAGGAGGCTCAGCGCTTCCTTTCAGCTCTGGACGAGACACCTCAAGGCCACCTACACAGAAGGGGCATCCTAAAAGCCTATTCTCTCCATCCACTAGAAATGGTGGTGAAGTGGAAATGACAGGACTGTATTTTGGTGTTCCTAGACAGCTGGTCCACTCATTTGCCCTCTTCCTTCACTTCAGCCCAAATGGCACAGAATCAAGTGACAGAGCAGAGAAACCCAGTTTATTACAGGATAAACAACAGACTTGAACCTTGGAGGAGGGTGTGGCAGCAAGTGGATGCCAAGGAGGAGCCGGTGCCCAGGGACCTGGCACTTAGGTCCTTGGGGGTTCCAAGACTTGGAAGGCCACCAACAGCTCACAACAGGCACTACTTTTATTGCTGCGGCCTGGACAGCTCATCACTCTGAAGCTCTTTGCTCTAAGAATGGGCGGATGGAAATGAGCCTTTTTAGTTGTATCGGACAAATTCCAATGTGGGTATCTCTCTCTTCAGATCCACCTACTCTGTTAAATGAGAACCCAATCTCTGGATGACAGATTTGCATTGGGGTCTCTTCCCTACTGACCTTCCAGAGCTATCTACTTGCCCTTTCTCTGAATCCCATGGGACGTTAAGCCTGACTGGATTAATAAAGTGAAACTTTTCTAAGATCTGGCCTTACATACCATGCAGAGCCTCAAACCCCAAATATCATCCTGGAGTTGGAGTACCTTGCTAGTGCAGTCCCATTTTCCCCTTGCAATTTTCATTTGTTTTGACCTAGAAAGAGAGCTAGAGTTTTGACCTAGAACAGGTCAAAGTCAAATGCCAAGTAACATTTTTCAACTCTCCCTATTTATTTTTATCGCACAGCTCTGCTGGAGTTCTAGAAACAGACTGCTTTGCATCCAGAGGCCCCTGACCTAATTCTTTATCTGATTTTAACCAGCCTAAGCCAAAGCACAGTTCACAGCTCCTGCTGCAGAAGTGTGCCAGCAAAGCCATGGAAAGCAGCAGCTCAACAATGAGATTCGAATTTGTCTCATCTAATTTTGGGAGTTCCAGCCTCCGTATGGCTTTAGGGTTAGGAGAAGGGCCAGAACTCTGCATGTGAAATTGCTGCCAGTGGGAGGGACTGATACTTGCAGTCTCCACATGATCTTGTTATTCCTAATCAGTGGCTTGAAGCCAACTCAGTTCTGTTGCTCCTGTCACTGCAGGAAAGAAGGACAATTAGTGGCTGTCACCAAATGTAAAAGATAATATGACTGAATTCCTTTTATGGAGAGGAAAGGGGGTCTTAAATTTCTGGCAAGGTAGAAATAGCCAGCTCATTTAATTGCTTTAAGTACATTCCTCCAAGGAAGGTGGCCTTCTCCAACCCACTGAGGCAAGTTTAGATATAACGAGGGCTGTCTGAATCCAGGGTCTAGCAGACATCTCAAAGGTCTGCCTACTCCTCACCATCTACACTTGTGTGTCCAATATGGCACCCACTGGCCACGTGTGGCTATTGAGCACTTAAAGTTTGTCTGGTTAGTCTGCATTGACACGTGCTGTAGGGGTCAGTTACACACTGGAGTCTGAAGACTTAGTACAAAAAAAAAAAAAAAAAAAAGGAATGAAAAAACTCATAAATAAATAACTTTTAAATATTGATCACAAGTTAAAATGATAATATTTTGGCTCTATGGGTTCAATTAAATATACTATTAAATTGAATTTCCCTTGTTTCTTTTCACCTTTTTAAAATTGTGGCTACTAGAACCTTTAAAATTACCTATGTGGCTTGCATTCTATTTTTATTGGACAGTGTTGATCCAGACAGTACTATACACAGTAGTTTAATTTAAAGTGTGGCAAAAGTAGCACAGGGAAGCCTTTTTAGCCAAGCACCACCAAAAAATAGTTGTTTGTAGGCACTTACATAGTGCAGGGTCTCTCCCAGCTGAGAGTGGGGATGATGATGCTCTTGTGGCATGATTTTCAGCCTAAAAAATGCTTTTATGCCCATAATCTCTTTTAATCAATAACTACACCTAGACAACTGTCTTATTAATTTTCAAAGACCTCCAAGACAATAGAAAAGATGAATACATTTACTAACTAAAAATTTGAAACATATACATGAAGGAAAGACAATAAAAATTATAAAAAGGCAAGCAACAAACTAGGAAAAAAGTGTCTGTTATAAATATATAGCAAGGGATAATACATAAAGTCATACTGTTGAACAAAGAATACAAACAGATAATTCACAAAAGGAGAAATTAGGAAATAATGCCCATTCTTTAATAATCAAAGAAATTCGCAGCAAAACTGTGCATTTTGTGTTGCTGTTGTTGTCCAACCAAATTATTAAATATACATTAAAATGAAAATGTGCAATGCTGGGAAGGGTATGGGAAAAGGAGCTCTCTTGTATTATAGTTGAGAGTTATAAAATTGATGTGACTTTTGGGAAAACTATTTGGCTATGTGTATCAAATATATAAAAATGGGTAAAATCTTTAACCCAAGAATTTGAATTCTAAGAATCTATGCTAAGAAACTAATTTCAAAGACAGAAAAAGTCAATGAAAAAGCTGTGCATTGATGCATTAATTATAAATGCAAAAGGTAAAGGAAAAAGGCCTAAATGGTACATTTGTGATCAGTGATAAAAGCAAAATATACACTATATATAGTATTATCTCAAGAAGAAGGAGAAAGGAGAAAGGAAGAGAAGGAGAAGGAGAAGAAAAAGAAGAAATGAAGTAAAATAGTATAAAAGTGCTTATCTCAGAGTAAGATTATTGATGGATGATTTTTCTTTCTCCTATAGTTTCCAATTCTCTACAATAATCAGAACAGAAACTTGAAAAATTATTTTACAGCTTCCTTGTTAACCCAATATAAAGTCTTAATTGCCTCAAAAACGTAAACAGCTATTTATGGGTAATATTATCATCTGAATTTATTTTTTGAAGTATTTACTATGTTCTAGATGACAACTCACAGGCATTAGCTCATCTTATTTCAATAAATTCTATTAAAGAGAAAATCCTGTCAATAAATTTGCAAGTTCCTATGCATGTAGCAGGGAATTTAGCTGAAAATGCTGCTGCTTCTGTAGGGCATTTACTCTGTATTCCAGGATCTCTGTCACCTGCAAAGAGGAGGACGCAGGAGGAGGGAAAGACAAAAGGATGTGAGAATGATAAGGACAGGAGCCCATCAGAGCTAAGCCCATCTCTGGAGATGGGAGGGGGAGAGGTGGTCGGGGAGAGGGGGGAAGAGTTCAGTAGAACCAGGCAGGGAGACAAGGGAGAGGGAGGAAGAGGAGAGAAATTAGGAAGTTATAATTTGCTTTTAAAACCAATTACCCCCAAAATCTGATAGATTTCCATTTTTCCACCCTAATACCTCTTTCTGTGGTGGTAACCCTTTTCCTGATTAATCTACCAGGACACTTTACCCCCAGGGACCATAACTAATTACTCTTCCTAAATGTAAAAGTTATCAGGTTGCTTCTGCTTGACAGTGAATAATCCCAGGTCCTTTCCTATTCACCTTCTAGGAGGAAGGAGTTAAAGCAGGTGACCCATGATCCATTTACTCCATTTATGTATAGCAAGGGGAGCATGCAGGGGAAATGGAAAGAAGGCAGGTGACCTTGTCTAATTTCCTTGTCAACTGAAGCTCTAGGTAACAGGCTAAGGATATTTGATAGGAGGAAGACACCTTCTCTACAGAATGCCCTTACCAAGATGTCTCTGGCCACAGGCACCCAAGAAAGATTTGAGACACGGCTCCCTGGGGAATGTCATGTATGTTACCCAATAATCAGGTGTGTAAATGGGGCTCTTTTAGGACTGAAGTGCTTTCTGCGGTGTGAGGTCCCTCACTTAGACTCATCTATTATTCTGATCCAGAAGTACACATCCATAAGGGAAGGCAGGAGGGTCCCTGGGGAATGCTTCCTCCTCTACTTCATCTGAGCATCTTGACTGCATGTATCTTTGAAAATATTAGTAAAGCTTGATACTGGGTACAATCTACTATCTATGTGAGTCTGATTTGACAGTCTGTGTTTTGTTCATCCCATCCCCATCACTTGATTCCTGCATTCTAATACTACTATATCTTCACTGCCTATTCTAGACCCCTCTAAATTATCCATATTCTTTTTAAGACATGGAGTGACAAATTAAACCACTTCTCTAATCACACCAAGAGAATCTCCAACATATTATACCCCTATGAACTCAACCCCAAATCACACTGACCCTTTCACAAAAGGCGTAGGATGCTTGCTCTGTCACTTGTCAATGACAATAGGGTTCCTTCAATAGATGGGAGTTATTATTTTTATTCAGGTCTCATAAAACATTTTTCTCTACAATTCCAGTATCTTATTTATAGGCAATGCATTTTATCAACTGCCATATTCTTAAACTGAGCATCCAGAAGCTGCCTCCCTCGTTCAAGTGTTTGGGGGTTATTCTAACAAAGCCTAAAGCATGATGTAATGCCACAAACCTCAAGGCAAAATAACCACTTAAGCTGAAGCAATCCTGTAATTGCCTAGAGACTCACTGGTTAGCATATTTGTTTATAAATAACCTGTCTTCACTGGCTATTAGAGAACCAGGGGTGACATTTTGCCAAGCCAATTAGGAAGCTGCCTTGTGAATCCTGAATTCAGCAGTCTTTTCCAGTTTTCAAGACCTTTGGCCTGTCAGTCAGCTGCCTGGTTTCTTTTCAACATGGCAAGTTTTAATCAATTCAGTCCCTAACACAATTCCCAGAATTTAACATCCCAGAATAGGGAGGTAAAAATGTAGTGTGGCAGTAATCCATGACTAGGTACATTATGTCATGTTTGGAAATTACATTTTATTTTTTAAAACATAGACTAATCTCAAATACTATATAATTGTATAATCATTTTGTTCAAAAGAAAAATTATCGTGAAAATGAAAAAGTAGAACATTCTCTCAGGTTCTAAAGAGAATCTCTTCTAACATCATAAATTGGTGGATGTAGGAAGCCCTCCTCAAAGGGATTGGTAATGTGTCCTTTTTGTTTGGAAAATTAAATACACACTATCACTTGAGCCAAGTACTGAACACTTAACTCAAAGCAAAGCTTGGATGGGGTCACAGGGGTCAGCAAACTTTTTCTATGAAGAACCAGATAGTAAATATTTTAGCTTTTGCAGGACATAAGGTTTCTGTCACAGCTACTAAACTCTACCATGGTAGCACAAAAATAGCCATAGACAATACCTAAACAAATAGGCATGCTTGAGTTCCAATAAAATTTTATTTATGAAAACAGATGGGGAAGCGGCTGTGGCTCAATCAGTGGGGCTCCCGTTTACCATATGGGAGGCCCCGGGTTCGGTTCCCGGGGCCTCCTGGTGAGGGCAGGCCCGCCCGCACGGCATGGTTGGCTGACCCAGCGAGCACAAGCAGCAAGGGGGGGATAAATGAATAAATAAATAAAATCTTTAAAAAAAAAAAAAAAAAAACAGATGGCAGGAATGGATGTAGCTCAAGTGTTTGAGCGCCTGCTTCCCATGTACGAGATCCCAGGTTCAATCCCCAGTACTTCCCAAAAACAAACAAAGAAATGAAAAGAAAAAAAAAACAACTCTCACTGGGGAGTGGATGTAGCCCAGTGGTTGAGCGCCTGCTTCCCATGTACAAGGTACAGGTCCTCAGGTCCTGAGTTCAATCCCCGGTACCTCCTAAAAAATTTTTTTAAAAATGATGGCAAGATGGATTGATGAATTTGGCATGTGGTCCCTAGTTTGCCAACCCTGGCATGGAAGAATCAAACCCACCTGTTTTACTCTCAGAAATGTCCCCCACCCCCACCCCAGGCATATTGCATGCATGTAGCTCAAAGGGTATAAAAGAGTTCTGGCTCCTTAAGAACTCTTCTATCTATATCAGACTCAGACCTGACCGGCACCTGACCGGCAACATATGGTCATATGGTGAAAACGGTGCCGCGGATGAGAAAGAAAGAATAAGAAGAGAAGAGAGACTGGGATCAGGGAACTCCCTGTCCGATATGGATAGAAGACCCAGAATCAATATCAACACCCAGGAATCAACACCTGCCGGCCGACCAAGGAAGAGCATGTGAAGAAATTAAAAGAAATAAGAGAGGCTTTTTCTGGCCTTTACAGCTTCCCTCCCCAAGGTCCTTGAAGTGGGTCTGAAACCCATTACTAGATTCAGGGCCAAGATTTGAGCAATTAACAGGGACAATCCTAAAGACCTAGAACAGGTTGAACCAAGAATCAAAGAATAGCAGTAATATAGCCTCCTACCACTAAATCCCTACAAGAAATTAAGCATCAGAGTAAACTCACCAACATAATCAGATGCCTAGATATCAGCAAAAAATTACAAGAGAACCAGATAGTTCAAATGTAATTTTACATGGCTTGGAAGACAAAATATTGATAAGATTCTACCTGAAGCAATTTACAGATTCAACACAATCTCAATCAAAATTCCAACAGCCTCTTTGCAGAAATAGAAAAGCCAATCATCAAATATATATGGCAGGGTATGGGGTCCCAATTAGCCAGAGTCATCTTGAAAAAGAACAAAGTTGGAGGACTCCCACTTATTGATCTTAAAACTTATTACAGGGAAGCAGATGCGGCTCAGGCAACCGGGCTCCTGCCTACTATACGGAAGGTCGCTGGTTCGGATCCTGGTGCCTCCTAAAGACAACAGCGGGCTGGCGCGATGGGCAGACGTGGCGAGCTGGTGTGACAATATGACACAACAAGAGACGTCGAGAGGAAAAACTACAAGAGACACAACAAAGCGGAGAGCAGAGGTAGCTCAAGTGATTAGGCACCTCCCTCCCACATCAGAGGTTCCGGGTTTGGCTCCTGGTGCCTCCTAAAAAGAAACAAGGAAGAAGAACAGACACAGCAAATGCAAACAACAAGAGGGTCAGGAGAAATAAATAAAATAAATCTTAAAAAAAAAAAACATTACAAATACAGTTATCAAAACAGCTTGGTACAAGAACAAGGACAGACATATACATCAGTGGAATCATACTGAGCATTGAGAAATAAACTCACATTTGCAGCCAACTGATTTTTGACAAGGGTGCCAAGTCCATTCAATTGGGAAAAATAGTCTCTTCAACAGTGGTGCTGGGAAAACTGTATGTCCATATGCAACAGAATAAAGGTGGACCCTACCTCCCACCATCTAAAAAATCAACTCATGGGGAGCTCAAGTGGCTGAGCTCCTGCTTCCTATTTACAAATTACTGGGTTCAATCCCTGGTACCTCCTAAAAAACAAGCAAACAAACAAACAACAAAAAAAAACTCAACTCTTATTGGGGAGTGGATGTAGCTCAGTGGCAGAGCACCTGCTCCCTATATACAACCCTGGTACCTCCTAAAAAAAAATCAACTCAAAATGGATCAAAGACCTAAATATAAGAACCAGAACTATAAAACTCTTAGAAGAAAACATAGGGAAGCATCTTCAGGATCTTTTGTTAGGCAATGATTTCTTAGAATTTACACCCAAAGCATAAGCAACAAATGAAAAAATAGATAAATGGGGCCTCATCAAAATGAAAAACTTTTGGGCATCAAAGGATTTCTTCATGGAAGTAAAAAGACAATCTAAAGAATGGGATCAAATATTTGGAAACCACATATCCAATCAGAGTTTAATATCTAGCATATATATAGAAATCCTAGAACAACAATGAAAAGACAAACTAATTTTTAAAATGGGCAAAAGGCTTGAATAGATGTCTCCAAAGAAGATGTACAAATAGCTAATGAGCACATCAAAAGATGTCCAACATCATTAGCCATTAGGGAAATGCAAATCAAAACCACAATGAGATACCATTTCATACCCACTAGAATGGCTACTATTAAAAAAACAAAACAAAACAGAAAACTACAAGTGTTGGAGAAGACGCAGAGAAACAGCAACACTCATTCATTGTTGGTGGTAATATAAAACAGTGCAGCGCTGTGCAAGACAATTGGGCGGTTCCTCAGAAAATTAAGTATAGACTTAACATATGGCCCAGCAATCCTACTTCTAGGTATATATCCCAAAGAACTGATAGCAGAGACTCAAACAGATATTTGCACAATGATGTTCCTAGTGGCATTATTCATAATTGCCAAAAGATGGAAGCAACCCAAGTGTCCATCAGCAGCGGGATAAACAAAATGTAGTATATACACACAGTGGAATATTATTTGGCCATAAAATAGAATGAAGTCCTGATACATGTGACAACATAGATGAACCTTGAAGACATCATGTTGAGTGAAATAAGCCAGACACAAAAGGACAAATATTGTCTGAACTCACTGATTATGAAATAATTTGAATAAGCAAATTCATAGTCAGAAACTAGAATACAGGTTACTATGAGCCAAGGTGGGGTAGGGAACTGGGGAGTTAATGCTTAAATTGCACAGAGTTTCTATTTGGGGTGATGGGAAAGTTTTGGTAATGGATGGTGGTTATAGCAGCACGACATTGTGAATATCATTAATGGTATGAATTATATATTATATATTTGAACATGGTTAGAAGGGGAAATTTTAGGTTGTATAAATGTTACTAGAACTTTAAAAAAATTATCAGATGGTACAAGAGAAATGAGGGAGGGAAGGAAGGAGGGAGGGAGGGAGGAAGAGAAAAGAAAAAGAAAGGGTTATGGTCAGATTTCTTGACAACTCCCACCCCCCCCTCCACCCTGCCAAATGGGGCTCGTACCCTCTGCTCTACCAGAGTGACAGTAGTGGGCTATTTGGGGAGGGGATTTGAAATATTTTGTACTAAAAAAAGTGGGGAGGGGGGGAAGAGTTCTATTTATCATCTGCTATCTTCTTATTTCTAGCACCCTCACTCCTCTACGCCCTGCCCAGGACTCACCATTGCAATGCCCTCTTCTCTTAATCTCCCCCTTCATATCCTACAATCAAAATTTGTTAAACCTGGCTCCCATTCCTTTAGGGGTCTGTTCTTTGAAAAACTAATTTGTACTTACCTACTAATGAATGGTAAATAAACTTTTTTCTAAAATGTGACTAATCTGTCTCTGATAAGAGTTTAATGTGCTATTCTTCCCAGATATAAGTTTTGAGATTTAAAGGGGCCTTTAGAAGTCTGACACAGTGGATGAGAAACTATGTAATTGACTTGTCCAAAGATGACTGGGGGGCTGTCTAGGATGGGGAAATCTAGGGTCCAACACCTCTACTCTAATTAGAGAAGTTTTAATTTTATCAGTGTCCTTGGTAGAGTTCATTTGGGTAGAAAAAAAGTTTGAAAACCACAGACATAAGCCAAAACATTGACCCATGGTCAAGAGCTCAGTAGTAACTCTGGCATGGAAGATTTTAAGGCTGTGAAGAATTGTGAAGCATATAGGATTTTACCTCCCCTACCCTCCCGAACAAGTGTCATGAGTGCTGGCAAAAGACATATTAGCAATAGTAAATCAGCATTTTTTGTGCCAGTTCTCTGAGCATCTGTCCCCCACAGCCAGTTTCCTGGCTGCTAAAGTAAATACTATGCAATAGGTTGGCTTAAACAATGGGAATTTATTGGCTCCCAGTTTTGAAGCTAAGGGAAGTCTAAAATCAAAGCATCAGGAAGGCCATGCTATCTCCCTAAAGTCTGTGGTATTGTGGGACTGGTTGGCTGCCAGCAATCCTCAGTCCTTGGCTTTTCTGTCATATGGCAATGCACATGGCAGCCTCTCCTGGCTTCTCTTCCATGTTCTGTTGACTTGCAGCTTCTGACTGCTCCCTTGGGCTTTTTCTCTCTATGGCCTTCCAGATAAAGCCTTCAGTAATTGGATTAAGACCCATCTTAATTCAGCTGGGCCATACCTTAACTGACCTTAATCTCATCAGAAGGTCTATTTATAATAGGGCACACCCACAGGAAAGAATTAAGTTTAAGAACATGTTCTTCTGAGATACATAGTACTAAGTCACACAAGAACCAAATGATACCTGCACGTGTAGTAGGCTGCAGTAGAGGAAAAGAGCCTCAAACCTAGGGAACCTGAATCTTTTATAAGGGGCAGTAGTCTGCCTGACCTTTGCTCCAGAGGGAGACTCGCAGAGGGATGTTCCCTATATAAATACACTGGGAATGGGAGTCTGGAACAAAGGGCAGACTTCTGCTCAAAAGATGTGCAGAGACCCATGGAGAACTGTCTACCAATAGGAGGCAGTGGAAGCATTTGAAGGCCAGGCTGGCTCAGGACTCCCAAGAGTCTGAGCTTCCCAGATGGATGAGTAACAAATGCCAGGGGAAAGAAAAATTTTTATAAAATTAAGGGACAAATTTGCACTTTCTATTTAATTTTTAGTTTGAAAGCAATTAAAACAGAATTCAAAATTCCCATGACGGCCTACAGGCCCTACCTGATCTGGATGGCCCTTGCTCGTCTCCCCAGTGCCACATGGCACTGCTCTTTCCCACTCGCTCTGCTGCAGCCACACTGGCCTTCTTGCATATACTCATTCCCACCTCAGAGTCGTCACATATGCAGTTCCCTCTGCCTGAAATGTCCTTCAAAAGGCACACTCCCTCACCTCATTAAGGTCTCCACTCCCCCACCCAGAGTCACATTTCATTCCCCATACATTGGCTCCTTTTTCTTCAAAGCACTCATCACTGTCTGACATATTATATTTGTTTTTTATTTACCCTGAGTCTTCCCTCACTAGAATGTAAGCTCCTTGAGGGTAGGTCCTTTGTTTACTACTCTACCAACAGTGTCTACATCTGAGCACCAAGATATATAAATACTTCTGATCCTATCAATGGCATGCCCACTGAATTCACAAAACAAACAAATCTGTCTGTGAAGTGTGTTTTTCTACTTTGAAACTTCTAAGCATGAGTTGACCCAAAGAAAACAAAAGCTTTTTACTAATCTGTGCCTATATGCAGAATGGTGGAGTGGACAGAGGCATGGATTCAGGGTCTGAGTCCCAGCTTCACCCAGACCGGCAAGTCATTTAACCTCAGTTTCACCAATGGCAAAATGGGGGTTGCCTGCCTTGCCAATGCCACAGCCCTGTAAAGCCCAAATAGTTCACTCTATAAGGAGAAGTGCTATGCAAATATTAATTGTTTGCAGTATCATAGCTGCCATGACTGGTTAAAATAAATAGTGCCAACGTTAACCAAGCTTGAAGGCGGGAGTTCAGTAGAAAATCATTACCCTATAACATTTTCACATTTGCCCTCCCTAGTTTCTATATATCCAAAGGCACTTTTTATTCCCCAAACTTCACTTTAAAACAGGTAAAAGATGAGTGCTAGGTCATGGATGAAGATATTAAGTGGAGATCTGAGGAGTCAATGAAATGCTATGTTTTTGGACACTCAGCAATTAAAAGGTTATAAACAATTGGGCCTGAGCCAGGTCCTCTTAATGACCACATCTTATACTCTATAAGATGAGAAGCTCACACAAAGACAAGCACAGACAGATAAAGGTGAAAATATTCTGAGCAAGCAAAATGAAGAAAAGGATGGATGAGACAAGTAGAGGTTCTACTTACTTCTCTTCCTGGTAGTTTGACATGGCCCTTAACTTTCTACAGCTGGGAAAAAAACTCAAAAGGGGTTGGGAGCAGAAGAAACAGGAGACCAAGAAAAGACCTTTCAAAAGTAGGGCAGAGGCACAGGTAGAATAAGTGGTATGAATGACAGCCAGTGTTTCAACAGCAGCAAAGGATCTGCCAGCTGAAAGAGTGATCATTTCTCAAATGCCTCTGCCTTACCTAACCCCAGTCAGACTGGAAAGACTTTCCGGGCACTGCCAGTTAGTTGTCCATATTCTCCTATCATATTCTAACTCAAAGTTGAGCCCAATGCTGACTGCCAGCTCATGCCAAGGCTGAACTCTAAACAATTCAGTTTCTGGATCCTACAATATAGTTTGGGACAAGAAGGGTCCAATTCTGCTCTTGTCTTGGTCTCTACCCTCGAGGTCCTCAGGCAGGACCCTGTCCCATTCCAGGTATCCTGGACTTCAAGTCCCAGACAATGTTTCCAAGATGATGAGGCTGTTCCAATCCCAATTCAGGAAAGACCCACAATGGCAGTGACATTATCCATGGATATACCCGGAAGTCCAGGAAGAAAGCACTGAGCTGGCCTCTCTGCCTTATATTTCACCAACTGTGATAATTTGAGGTTTATCAAGTTCCTCTTTCAAAATCGCAAAACTGGTTAAGTTCATCCACCTTTCACACCCCTAACCAAATTACTCTGGTTTCTCCTAATACCTGCTTCCTTTTAACTCCTAGTTGAGCTCAGCCTGCACAAGTAAATGGACATTTAATTGGGTGGAAAAACAGGAGAAATGTTTAGGGCAGGAGAGTTGCCAGTGTGGGGATGCAGAGAGCACAAGGGGTGAGCCAGGCTTGATGAGGAGCTAACGGAACAAAGGTCAACCATTGGGTAATGTGAGAAGAACCCACGAAGCTGGGTATCCCCAGAAGAGGGGCCTCCAGAAGTGTGAGGGGAACCCAAATGAGAAAAAGAGTTCTGCATAGGTACAAATACATATTTGGGCTACGTGGCAAAGGTAGTTCAGACCTCCTCCAAAGAGTCCACTCCATCTCAGGCACATTACCCATTCCCTCCAAGTCTGTCAGACTGGGCAAAGAGATAACGGCTTAAGAGTACATAGTCATTCCCAGTTAAAAACAATTCCGAAACGTCACTGACTTTGGACAGGAAAACTATATGAGGTATACGGTGACAAAGGGTATTTAAAAATTTACTCTTACTTTGCAGACTATCAAGGTTGGGCTGAAAGGACCCCTTGACCAGCCTGTGGTCTGAAAGTCTCAATCTTCTTTTAAGCTATTGTCATTTCCACCTCAGGGTGCCCCAAATTTTAAGTGACCTCTGGGAAAGACACCAGGACAAATGGATGAAAGGCCACATCCCTGAAGCACGTATTCTGTTTAACAACAAACAAAACATGGCAATGGATTTTTATCTCCACTACATGTCCCTTGTACCCATTTTCAAAACATTCTGGTAAAGTCACCAAGACTGACAAAACACACGCACACACACAAAACCTAGAACAAGCTGGAGTACATTCCTCTTTTGGCTGTGCTATGAAAGGTAAGCACAGCCACAATCCTAACCCCTTGCCCGGTGCTGGGCCTCCTTAACTGCCAGAACACCTGGACCTTCTGGTTCTTCACTGACAATCCCAATTCCAGGCCAGGACTAGCAACAGCCAGGAACAGCCTGTGGACCAACACAAAACAGTCTCCTATCACAAAACAAAACTGTTTAGGGAAAAAGGAAATTTGTCTTTTTTGAGGGGCCTGTAAGCCTAAAATATTTACTATCTGGTCTTTTACAGGGAAAGCATGCCGATCCCTGCTCTATACAATAGCTACTGGAATTTATGATAAGTATTAAACAAGACACTACTTTAATGTGCAAATACCATCAGCACTATTCATTTCTAAAATGAGGCATTTCTGTTTGAATATATACAGGAAATTCATCATTTTGACTCAGGTCCATTGACAAATGCCCCAAGTTAAGTGCTTGTGCAATGTGGTAAAGTAGAACTTGGGTGTGACTTTATCTCACCTAATATGACAATCATTGGACAATTACTTCCAAGGGTGTACCCCATTTTTATTCATTAAGTATGTGGCCTGCCTCTTATATTGCAAAACCGTAAAATGATACAGCTTACTCAGTGCTTCTAGAGCAAGGTCAACCCTGCTGGTGCTGTAAATAGCATAATCATGAATAACAATTATGTAACCGGTAGCCAGGGACATGGTACCTGAATAGAAGGGTTGTTTCATATCAAGAAAAATAGTCTTATTCCACAACACTCTGGAGACTTTAAGTGTGAGAAGCAGCAGATCTGACACCCCATCAGAACTGGACAGGTGCTTCCATTACCCCTTGTTATAACCCAACTCCTGAATGACAGGAGTTGGTGAGACCATGAGACCAAACAACACACCTGGCATTTAGTTGGGTATAAGCTTTATTGGGACTTACAGACAGGAGAGAATCTTTGACGGCAGCCAGTCAAAGAATGAATGAAGTTAGCGCTCAGCAAAGAGATGAGAAAATGAGGGGTGATATATAAGGGGTTTTAGAACAAGGACATTCCATAGGGTGTGAGAACAGAGTTCCTGCTAGGGTCACGTGAAGCGTACATATGGGGTGTGGTGATGTTTTCACCAAGAAGGACGTTTACTGCTTTGGGAAGATTATAGTTTACAATAACGTCTATACATTCTCTCTCCTCTGGGGAGGGTTGTTAACCTTTACCTTATGTCTAGGTCATACAGGCGGCTACGTGTGACCAGAGGGGAGGCCTGGGTCCCCACACTCCTCCCCCCAATTTTAATCAAAATCTGATCGCAGCCAAGTTGTTCTTAACGCGAATTCTTCATAGTCTTTCCAGAGAGTCCCAGCTTAGCCACGGTCACGTGATGAAATCCCATGACAGTATCAAGGGCTCTCCTGGGCTCAGTGCAATTGAAAGCCATTTTAGTTTATTCAAAGAGGAGCAAGACAAGCCAAAGTAGGGGGTGGGGTGATGGTGAGGGTGGCGGTGGTGAAAAAGCTGACAAGTAAAGCTCTGCTAATTAGCATATGAATTCACAGGCAGTTGCAGGGGAAGAGAGCTCGGGATAATAAGCCTGATTTATGAGTAGAATCTTGTTAGGATAAATGCTGATTGACGGCTTTATACATATTCTTCCCCCCTCCATTTTGGCAGGTTTCCTAAAAGCTTTAGAAAGACCCAGAGAAACAGCTACCACAAAAGGAGTGCTGTGCAATAATAGGGAGAGAATTCATTTTAATTTTTCTTATTTGAAGTAACACATGTATAAGGTTTAAAATCATTTTCAAACAGTACAGAAGTTTATAAAGTTGAAGAAAAGTAACCTCCCTCCAGGCACTTCTACTCCCCAGAGGTCAAACAATGCTAACAACTTCATAGGTAGCTTTCAGAAATTTTATCGCCATATACTAGCGTAATCTGGTTTTATACAAATGGGATAAATACTATACATACTCACTTTACCAATAGATCATGATTATTTTTCCAAGTCAGTACCTATAAATCCAACCTCATTATTTTTTAAGCTGTATAGCATTCATTAATATAGCTATGTGTTATATATTTAACCAGTACTCTCATTGAATATTTTTATTTCCAACTTTTTACTTTTCAAAACAGTACTGCAAATAACATAGATCTTTGTGTATATAACAGTGTGAGAATATCCAGCAGATGGTTTGCTAAGGACAAAACTGCTAGGTGAGCTGATTTAATTTAGATTCAAGATTTAGGCTACTCCACCTTAAAAAGAATTTCAGACTGATGAAAAGAGCCAAAATGACTGAGGGGAAGCAGAGGAGCTATTTTAATCACAGGGGATACGACTCTGGGGCAACCACTTCCCATGGGCTCTCTTGTGCCTCAGCCAAGAGAAAAATGTAGATCTTTACTTAAGCTGCCACAGTCCATTCAGGCAGAGATTCCTCAGAGTTCAATAACCTCATTGGTTTCAGTGTCTTCAGTTCAGATTTATATATTAAATATCAAATCAAAAAAACAAATGTGTCTTCAGCTGGAAAAGTGTAACTACCCAAGGGCAACGGAGATGACATTGTTGTTTGGGAAGATATTCAGTGGTCTTATAGGAAAAAAAATAGAAGAGTTTCCTTGCTGAACCTTGGTAGCACATAAAGTTTTATTTGCAACAATTCAAGCATTTCACTCAGGCAGCCCTTTCTCGGGCTGTCTACCTTCCATTCCATCTCATGCCTGCTGCCGTATATTCTGAATCTGCTAGTTCTATTTAGATATCTGCCCAGCCCCTTCAAGTTGATCCCTTACTTTAAATGTCTCCCTTGCTCTCAACCCCAGATTCATCCAATATTACATTATTTTGGATTACCCTTAATTTCATATTTTTGCAGTCTGCCTTCCTAAAGCCCTATGTCCAGTACTCCAGGCTACTACTCATCTGGGGACAATGTCCAGAACTCTATATCTACTAACATCAAGGAACAGAGTGTCTGAACCAAATGACATGAATAACTTTACAGTGGAGATGAAGGCATCAGGTTATCACATCCTGAGAACCGTGGTAGAGTATACATAAAATGCTTAGAGTACCACCTGGTATACAAGTGCTCAATAAATGTCAGCTGCCTTTATACTTATCTGATTCCTTTTCACCAAGCCACCTTTTACTTATGGCCATTGGCTTCCCTTATAGATTTTATTACTTTTTTTTTTTTAGGAGGTACTGGAGTTTGAACCCAGGACCTTGTACATGGGAAGCAAGTGCTCAACCACTGAGCTACATCTGCTCCCCTGTAGATTTTATTTTAGGGGAGAGACTGCACTGACTAG
Organism: Tolypeutes matacus; assembly: GCA_026826555.1. NCBI lineage: Eukaryota > Metazoa > Chordata > Mammalia > Cingulata > Chlamyphoridae > Tolypeutes > Tolypeutes matacus. The sequence goes on along the minus strand of JAKSZT010053929.1, from coordinate 21,146,140 downwards.
TTAGGTTTATGGTCCACTGAATAGTTACAGACATTTGGGTTCATTTGACAGTCTCTTGTGAATTTGATTAGTGTCAGTAAAACCCCCTGAGTTCAAAAAGTCCTAGATACTCTGACAAAATCAAGTTCGGAAACTGGCAAAGCTGGTTTTGGGCAGAAGTTACACCACCCGTGGTACTGCAATCCTGTGAATTTTATATGAACAATCAACCAACCTCCCTCAATGACACATCTATCACACTGACCTAAGAATAGTTTTGAAACCGGAAGTGGGTCTATACTATGATGAAAGTAGAAACTCTAATGGCAAAACCAACCAGCTGGTTCTCATATTAAGTTGAGAGGTGGGGGATCTAGGAAAAGCAGGAAAGGATTTCCCACATGCTTACACTAAATTAACACCAAGGCTAAGAATGTTAGCCTTTTCAATGGATGAAGAACTGACAACACTCTAAATTAAAGCCAACCCTAACCGATTGCTTATTATTTAACAATAGACATCACTTTAGATAAAATTTACCAATTAATCAACAAATCAGACAAAATTTAAGCTTTTGTTGAAACATCTCCTATATAAGAATAATCTAGATAACCTTGAAAGAAAATCGCACCTTTGCAGATTTCTTAAGAAGAATATAAGTTGGACAGTGTCTTACATTTTTTCGTATGAAGATCTATGCCTATAAGCTTATTTTACCATCTGATTGGCCCCATTTACATTTAAAGTGAAGACAAGACGAAATATTTTAGCTATCTGCCCTAAATTCTCAGAACCTTACAGATTTTCCTTTTCCACTCCATAGTCAAGGGCACTGGACCCTGAGTCAGAAGACCATTTCTGCTGGGACACTCTCCAGAAAAGACATTTAAACTCTTCAGGCCTTGTTTATTTGTTATAGTTCATCTACCGCAAAAGGTTGCTGTGAGAGGCCAGGAAAGGCATGTAGGAGTACCCTGACCTTATGACCAGCAGGCATCTCTGATGATCACAAGTGTTCTACAGGAAACCAAATCCAAGACGTCAGTAGCTTAGTGGAGGTTCAAGACAGTCTTAACCACTGGTAATTCAAATTTATAATTAATCAACTATAATTTTAAAAAATAGAACTTGCGAGGCAGCTTTATGGTTTCAGATTCTTCTCAGGTCCAGCTGGTTTGTGCAAGTTGTGAAAAACTACCGGAAAAAACAATTCCTATCAGTGAATTATCCTGATTATGCCAATAAATATATGGCCTTCCTCCTGGAAATGTCCACAATCCCAAACACATTAATTTGGGAAATGCATAGGTGTGGCAACTTGTTGCTGTGACAGTGAACTTTTGGATATCGAGAAAGGTGGCCAGCTTCCTGCCCTTTTTCCACAGCCACTGCATTTTCTGAGAGGTCTCCAACTTGGTCTCCCTCGTCTCTATTACACTGGCCTGTCAGTACTCACAAGGTACATTATCTCTTGGCTTTCATATATCTTTTCTAGAGCTCCAAGGGAAGGTAAAAGGAAGAAGCCTGGTCATTACATCCTCATATACAGATGCCAAGAAAACCAAAGATTCAGGTATAAAAAGCCACCTACTCCTCTGTCTTCTCCATTTCCCTTCCACTGCCAATCAGCTTGGAGGAAGGCTTTGCTAGACCTCAACCTCTTCCTGGTTTATGTCCCTAATGCTACTACTCAGTGGTGATGACTTTCCCAGTTTCAATTGTATCTATTCTACACAGATATGAAAACTGACCATGTTGAAGCCATCAGCTGTTTGATCAATGTGGAGGTTAAGAAGGATGATTGTATGTCCCAGCTTGTCTAAGGCAGTCCTGATTTATATCTTTGGCCAAGCATAATTAATATTAGCACTCCTTTTTTCTCTGACCTAAGACCTTGTGATTGTGTCCAAACTGGGCAATCAATAATTTGATCAACCTAAGATTAAATAACTAATCAGTGTCATTTAGCTAGAACATGGCAAAGCTAGAACTCTCACCCTCAGATCTATCTGATTCCAACGCCCACATTTTTAACCACTACACATCCTACTGAAATTGCTTACATCAATTTTTCCAATGTTTATTTTCTTAACTCCACCAACTTACACAGAGCAGTGACATGCTAACTACTTAGCAAGAAGCACTGGGTAGCCTAGAAACACTTATATAGTAAAAACAAAACCAACAAAACAAAAAATAAAGGTGGGGGGAGGGCCAAGAGTAGAATGGAGCATCACAAAGAGAATGTCTTCTGGTTTAGTCCAGTCCATTTAGGACTCAGCGTGATGCCTGAGGTGTTGCAAATTCCTAAAGCAACAGCATCTGGTACATGTTACATGAGTGTCCAGAACAGGTTGATACTAAACTAACATCAGAGTTGCTCACTCCGTGATTCAGTTGGTACAGTGTGAGTAATGGTGAACAAATACACAGACCAGAGTGTCTACTCAAGGCAGGAAGTCGACATCCAACTGCTCAGCTTTGTCTTTGACTGAAGGCATTCTACTGACGCTTTTTCTAAACTCACTAGAGAGACCAAGGCAGTGTTCCCAGTCATAAGGGCTTCCAAGTCATATAGACTTGAGCTGCAATTCCAGCTCTCCCACTCATTTTCTTCAAGACTTTGTACAGATGACTTAAAGTCACTAATCTTAGTATTCAAATACCTCCTTCACAGAGTTACTTTGATGACTCAGTATTTGTCTGGAATTCAACATAGCATGCTGCTTAGCATACAGTACAATAATAAGTATTATAACCTACAAAACAGAGGGCAAAATTGCTTGGTTGTCAGACCCTAATAAGCTTTTTTATTCTTCCCAAAACAAATCCTCCAAGACCATATAGTCACTAGCAAAATAAAATAAAGAATGGTTGCATTGAATAATTCAGATAATCTGGGTCCCAAAGAAAAGGGCCTTTGGGGTAACCCAGAATTGTCTAGAAAATTGCTTCAATTTTCCATTGTTATTCTGCTCCTTCATGCTTGGTGTAAAACTTGCGGTCATTTTTCAACAGCAGAAAAATGGTGAGGAAATCAGAGGCCCTGCAAGAGCAAGCCTTCTCCAATTTGTGGAGACCTGTTAAGACAGAGCAATTCAGGACCCAACTGGAATATAATGATCTCCAAGTGCTTAAGAGCTACGTGGCTGGTACATGTTCAGTACAACCCTTTCTCCCCCTTCCTCACATGGTAATCAACTCTGTTTTTTTCTATTTTATTTTTTGCTGTATTAGGGATATGATAGGAGAAGTATATAATCCAGATACTAGAAACAATTCCTGGGAAGGTCTGTTGCTATTTTAAACATTTTATAGGAACTGTTTACAATGCTTGGCAACACTCTGCCAGGAGGAGTTATTATAAACCAGAAACATGTAATGATTTTGCGTGTATAGTTTTTAATATTAATAATATTTATGCATTCCCCAAGGTTCAGCAGAGTGTGGTTTTCACAGGATCATTCCAGCCACACAAGCATCCAGTAACCCCGTGGAAACTTCCTGTGTATGTAGAGGTAGGCAGGTCCTCATCATGAGAGCTATATACATTTTTGAGCATGTCGTCACATAAAAGCTTTAAAGTTAAGCATATCACAGATTATACCAAATAAAAATCACCTATTTTTGAAGGTGTTTATGAGAAACAAATCTAAAGTGCCTAAAAGTGTTTATGAGAATGATTTGTTTTTAGCATTAATTTCCTTAATAAAAAGTGTAAACGTTTTATTAATTTTTTTTTTTAGGAAGTATCGGGGATTAAACCCTGGACCTTATATATGCAAAGCAGGTGCTCAACCACTAAGTTATACCTGTTCTGCTTGTAAAAGTTTTTAGCAGGGTGAAAATGGATGAACGCCATGTACAAATTCTTAGAAACCATACAGGAACTGCTACTGAACCATGAAAAGGGATACCAAAGTAACACACGTCAGAAAATAGTAAAAGTGAAGAAGGGCTGGGGGGAAGCAGATGGAGCCAGTGAAACAGCAGCCAGGGACAGGAACCTTAAGTAGCTGTAATCACCATGGAAAAGCAAAACTCAGGAAACACGTGTTCTGACTCTGTGAAATGTGGTCACGATCCTCATACCAAACATAGTTCTCATCCCACTGGTGTGAAAATGCCTTTCAAACACATTGGCATCAACAAGTCACAGGGACAGGCTTTGGGTAGACTCTGCTCAGGCATTTTGAAAGATTTAATTACAGACAATACAGTTTCGTTCCTCAAGATTTCAATCATTGCACTCATTATATGTCTCTGGATTCACAAAGCCTGGATTCAAATCCTGGCTCCAAACATATTAGGTGTATGGCCTTGGACAAGTTGCTTAAAATAGAATAAAATAGAAATGATAATAACTACTCATTTTTAAGACAAAATAGTTAACACATGTAAAGTACTACATCTATGACTGGCACTATTTTCATTATTAATATCCTGGAGGGGGAAGCGGCAGTGGCTTAATTGCTTGGGCTCCCGTTTACCATTATGGGAGACCCCAGGTTCGATTCCCAGGGCCTCCTGGTGAAGGCAAGCCGGCCCGCGTGGCGCAGTGAGCTGGCACACCAAGATGACGAAACAGAAGGAGACAAGCAGACACAGAAAGAAAAAAAAAGAAAAGAAAAGAAAATGGACACAGCAAGCACAAGCAGCAAGGAGGGAACAAATAAATTAAAAAAAAAAAAATTTCTTGGAGGGCAAGATTGCTCAATGATTACAATTATTTTATACAAATAAATGAGATGCGCTGGATATTTCATTAAAAATTATTAAGCTTCCTGGACCAGTGTGTGTTATGCGAAGTACAACTAGTTTAATGAGAATGAATATAAGGATAATGACTTAATGACACAATTTTGAGGTTATTTACTATTTCTTAGTTGAAGGTAAAATTTTATGGCATAATTCAAAGACAAGAGCAATAATTTTTCCACTACTTGGAGCTCTGTAAATGCATCGTTTCTTCTGCTGAAAGTCTGTTTTTCATAAGCTTTTGAAGGCTTGTGTAAATGAAAGTGAATTCTGACTCTCAGATTAAATAATGTTACTTTTTACATTTTCAGACCTTTGCTTCATTATTTGCTCTCCTACAAATTTCTTTTTTCAGATTTATTTTCAACTTGGGAAAAAACTGAAAAGTTAGACTTAACTATTTGCGGTCCTTCCTCTACTAACCTCAGATTCTAGAGCAGTTAATAACATGCTTTTGAAATTAGCTTCCATTATTCAGAGCACTCCAAATATGAAGTTCCTATTTCATGCTGTGGCTATTCAAGGGAAAACATAATGTTCAGTTTTCTTTAACACATTGCTTGAGCTTCTAAATTATATCACACAAAAATATATAGGATTCTTTGTTCCTTAAGAGGTGGAATTTTTCTTTCAAAACCAAAACCCTCTGTTCTATAAAATTCTCTACCTATTTTATCTTGTGTGAAAAAGTAAATAAGCAACAGTAATAGAAATGAAACTTGTTTAAACTTAACCCCCTACCAGCTGCCCACCTCCATGTTGTAAATCAGTGACAATTTCATTTTTCAATAGAACTGGACAAAATAACAATAGTAATAAGTAATGTAATAATTATGGTAAGTGTCCTTTATATATCAGGAGTCCACAGACACATTTTGACACACTTTTAAAAAAATGTGTGTTATCATTGAAACACCAGGAGTTTCATGTGAAAATTTGGGTTTTCTGCTTCTCTTAACAAAATCAAAAGCCTGGCACCTCTGGGTCCCCACCCCCAGCATGGCAAACAGCCCAAAAGCACAGAATGTGCTTTCAATGTTATTCGATATACCCTGGTCCACTTCACTGTTTATGTGACTGCAGGACCCTGGAGGGAGCTGAGATTATCACCTCTCTTCTGCACCCTGAAGGTTTTTTCCTAATTTCCTCTAAGAAGGAAGCCCTATGATAACTCCAAAATTTTAAATGCATGTACTTTGACATGGCAATAATATTCCTGAATAAACTATGGAAGGTCATACAAGTACAGGTAGATGTCCACTGAAGCATTTCTTCTTATAGCAAAATTATATATATATCAGTAAGAATAAATCAAAATGAATAAATAATGGTAAATCCATGCAAGAGAATACTAGAGAGACCCCCAAAACAATAAGGTAAATCTAAGCATATGAAATGGAAACATGTCCATGTCCAAAATATTAAATGGGGGAAAAAAGCAAGGTACCAAAAAGTATGTAATGAATGATCCAATCTGTTAGAGAAAGGAATAGATACATTAATATATGCTTTCATATGCACTTCAAAGTTTTGGAAGGAAATAAATTTTTTTTTACCATGAGTATATATTACTTTTATTATTAGAAAATGAAAGAAAAGAAAGCGCCATAAGTAGGGGTGTCATTCCGAATCATTTCATGTATAATTATCACTTCTTCACATTATTTAGTTGATTGCCTGTGTTGGATACAGAGCTCCTCCTCAGGCAAGCTTGACTTCATTCCTGGGGCGTGGAGAAGAGCCTCTTGGAAGTCCCCTTCACAAGGCCCAAGGACCAGCTCAGTCAAGGGCCACTTAGGGAACTGTGCTTTTTGCATGATGCCTCCCCTACTGTCTTTTAAAAAAGTGGAGACAAACAGGACCTAGAGGCAAGATCTCCTCCAGAAAAAGAAGCTCCCAGCCTCCTCTCTGAACCCCTTCAAGCATTTGAAATCCTTTCTCATTTGCATGGGGCCCCAGGGAGGGGAAAGCAAGAAAGAGTTGCTATATATTACTTCCCTGCTGCTGTTACTGCTAGGTCAGGGTAGGGGAAGGAGAGGAAGGAAAGAGAAGAACTGGTTCTAGTGTCACCAGCAGAAACCCTAATTGGTCAACTCAGTGCTGGTCCGTAACGGTTTGCTCTTCCCACTGAAGGGAGAACAAGGCTAGGCATTCCCATCCATACTCTCAGGAGGGGCATCCCGGCAGGCTCTTCTTGGCAGAAGCAGGCTTTAGGATTTGCTTTAAGTGTTACCAGTCAGGGGGAAAATTGTGCTGGGGACATGGGAAGCCAGGGACAGCACAGTGCTTGGCCACTAAGGGGACCTCTGAGCTAAATGGCCACTGATGGGGGAGCGGGTGTAGCTCAGTGGTTGAGCACCTACTTTCCATGTACGTTCAATCCCTGGTACCACCTATAAATAAATAAATAAATAAATAAATAAATAAGTAAGTAAGTAAGTAAGTAAGTAAGTAAGTAAGTAAGTAAGTAAATAACCACTAATGGGACACTGACTCTGCACCTTTGAGTTAAGACCTGTAATGGATATCTAGCAGGTGTCCCCATTAGCACTCCACACCCAAGACAGGGCAAGCATCAAGGGCCACTGCAAACTCTCCAAGGAATCCTTCCTCCCAAGCCTCAAGAACCAGAAGGCAACTGTCAGCCCTTCCTTGCCCTGTGGCCCTCACCTCCCACCTCCGCCCCCACCTCTAAGCTCTCAAACCCATCCTAGTCATACAAGAATAAAATGACTTGGACACATGGCACTTCTAAAAGTTATCGCCTGGCTAAAACATGTTTGAGAGAAAAATAGTTAGAAATTAATTAGCAGAAATAAAGAAAGCCAGAGAAGGAACATATTTTGTACTCTTTGGGGTCCTGGAATTAAAGGGCATAGAGAAATAATCATATTCTGTATTATTAGCTTATCTTATGCTTAGGTTCATTAGTTCCTCAATGTTTGATGCTGCAAAATGTTTCTTATTAAGAATCTTTAAAAGGTCAGTATTAAAAAAACAACAAAACAAAAAACAACCCTTAATTGTACAAACCAAAGCTTGTCTCAGGCCAGGATAGCATATTATAAAAGCACACTGAGGAAGGCGGCAGCAGACCTGGGTTCCAGCTCCAGCTCCAGCCTTCTGTGGGATCTTGGGCAATCTGTTTCACCTTCCCAAGTTCCTCTAACTACAGAAGAGGAAAAGAGGGGAAAGTGGCGGTACCCTGACTGGAAGCCCCTAGGGTCTTTGAAGCTCAAAATCCTGGAGTTAGTTAACATGCAAAGCAAATCTTTAGGCTCCCATTATCTAAGTCAAGCAAATGATTGGTTCTTCCCAAGACTTAGATTGAGGAAACATTTTGTTTCTTCACCAAGGGCAGGGGTGTCATTAACAGAGTAAGAATTTTTTTCACGAATATGTATTTATCAATCTGACCCTAATGAGGTATTCTCCTCAGCGGTGTAGAAAGGGGGGTAAAGTTCCACATTGAACATGCGGGTGACACACCTCCTTGGGTTGGGTGGAAGCTTTATAAACCATCTCCCAAAACCCCAATCCCTACCAACACACTCCAGGGTCTTTTCCAGCACCAGAGCCTAAGAAACCTAAATCTCCCTGTTCCTCTCAATTACTATAAGACACAAAGAAACATGTAGTCTATATTTAATATAGATGTCTACTCAAGGTAACTGATGAACATAGAAGTTAGAAAACCTGGGTTGCTTTATTTGGAAGATGATAGTCACAATACTGTATTAGGCAGTATAGTATCTATTACTATAATATCACCTTTGAAAGAAAGGAGAGAAACAAAACCATAATATCTTTTGCTGTTTTCTCTTATATTATTAAATCCTCTCTCTTTTTTTTTTTTTGAGATACCAGGGCCGGGAATTGAACCTGGGACCTCCTATGTGGGAAGCCAGCGCTCAACCACAGAGCCACATCAGCTCCCCTGAGTTGATTTTTTCGTTTCTTTGCTTGCTGTTTATTTTTGTTTTTTTTTTTAGAAGGCACCAGGGACCAAATCCAGTTGGAAGCAGGCACTCAACTGCTTGGGCCACATCTGCTCCCAAATCCTCTCCTTTCTAATAGTCTAACATTCCCATACCAATACATTTGGGTTAAGAGTTGTTAGGAGTGATTTCAAGCCTCCTCATAAAAATCATATCAAATAAGATACATGGGTGTCTGATCAATATGCACAATTTAAAAGGCTTTAAACAAACAAACAAAAACCTTATTCACGCCCTACAAATTAAAAAATTAGTGATAATGCAAAGTACCCTTCAGCCTGATTCAATCTGAATCATCAAACTATGACTTGCCAAATAAGTAGAAAAAGTAGAAAATTGGTGATGGACTGTTGAAGCCATTTAAGATGATGAACTATCTTCATGCTATTCAACATCACTGCCTTACATGTAATTTAAACCATTAAGGTAATAATGAGAAATGACACACACCTGTTTATCAAGCAAGTCTATCAAGACTAGCTCTGGGAAGCGGCTGTGGCTCAATCAGTAGGGCTCCCGTTTACCATATGGGAGACCCCGGGTTCGGTTCCCAGGGCCTCCCGGTGGGGGCGGGCCCGCCCGCATGGCGTGGTTAGCTGACCCAGCGAGCACAAGGAGTAAGGGGGGGATAAACGAATAAATAAATAAAATCTTTAAAAAAAAAAAAAAAAAAAAAGACTAGCTCTAATTAGCAACTAGAGATATGTGCTTGCTAAAATACCTGCCCTTCACATTCCAAATATCTCTTCCTTCATTCTTTCCTTTATTTTAAGGTGGTCTTCTCGGTAACTGCTTTCTTTTTTTTTTTTTTTTAACTGTACATTAGCTTCTGCACATGGGGAGATCTCAGAAAGCACTTACCTCCGAGTCTCTGGCCTGTTGATTACGAACGATTATCAGGTTGTACAGGATTCTGTCATCGTCTGCCTCTGTGTGGGACACATCATGAGGCACACTCCACAAGTTCTTTTCATCATCTCTCACCAGTGTTGCTCCAAATGAGGAATATGGATTGTTATCACTACGGTATAAAAATAAAAGATAAGATTTTTGTAATATATACCTATTTTCATATCATTCAAAAAGGTATGAATTGTTTTTATTTTGTTTTTATTTTTTATTTATTTTTTTTTTTTTAAAGATTTTATTTATTTATTCATTTATCCCCCCCTTGCTGCTTGTGCTCGCTGGGTCAGCTAACCACGCCGCGCGGGCGGGCTTGCCTTCACCAGGAGGCCCTGGGAACCGAACCCGGGGCCTCCCACATGGCAAACGGGAGCCCCACCGATCGAGCCACAGCTGCCTCCCTGAATTGTTTTTAATAATTAAGCATAATCCACTAGAACCATAAAAAAAAATCACTTTAAACAGAGCAAAGACGTAACCAGATGCCTGGGAAGAGGTAATTACTACAGTTAAACACTAAATCAGCACTGAATACCTCTGCTAAATAAGACAAAAGCAGAAATCCAGTGGGGAGTAGAATTCTTGTGAGTAAAAGAAAACTGTTAACATGAAGAGATGAACTTTTCACTGGCTCTGAGTTCAAGGGAGCACAGTAGATTTAGAATACAATGGTAAGTAATATCTATAAAATGCCTTACAACAAGAAAATTCAGTAATAAATATGCAAATCAATATACTTTCGATAAACAATGTGGGATGCTGAGTAAGCGTTCCAGTGGCCCCGTTTCATATGTTTGTTTTATGGTTTATCCTTTATAAGGTGGTAGCTATGTTTGCACTTGGAAGAGTGGATATTCCTGGACGTGGCCCAGGTTAATTTCTGTGGGTCTGGACAGGTAGAGTCATGCTGGGGCCATTCACTTCACCTAATAATATGTATCAGGCTGACTATATGTTAATCACAGGGCTCAATAAAATGATGAGCAAACCAGACACGGTCCCTGTCTGTGGATCTCACTAGAGACTAGAGAGGGGAACATATTAATGAACAAGCACATCAATGTTCAGGAAGCCATGGGCACATATGCACGATGGTGATGGAAAATCTTCATTGGGGCAGCTGTCAGGTGGGCATTACGAAGAAGGAGTGTTTGAGCTTTAAGTTGAAAGACAAGAACAGAGTCCCAGGCAACTGAAATAGCACGTTCCAAGGCCCTGGGGAAGGAAGAAGTAGGGAGTGTGCATTAGAGGAAAGATGGCATTGGCCAGAGAGTGCCAGGGAAGCTGGAGAGGCAGCTGGGGCCAGATACGCATGGTTTTACAGGTCATGTTTTCCAACATTCTTCTATTGTGGTCTTTATTCCTGAGAGCAAGGCAAGACATGGGAAGTGTTTAAGCAGGATCACGACATGACATGAATAGTATTATAACTCTAAAAGATCTCTCGGGAAGTGGATGTGGCTCAAGCGATTGGGATCCTGTCTACTATATGGAAAGGCCCGGGTTTGATTCCAGGGGCCTCCTGGTGAAGGAAAGCTGGCCCACGCCATGGAGAGCTGGCGCAGCAAGGTGACCCAACAAAGCAAGACGCAGCGGAGAGGCAGTGAGAGATGCAGCAGACCGGGGAGATGAGGTGGCTCGGGGGACTGAGGGCCTCTCTCCCACACCAAAGGTCCTGGGATCAGTTCCTGGTGCCTCCTAAAGAGAAAAGCAGGCACAGAAAGCACACGGGGAATGGACACAGAGAGCAGATAGCGAGTACAAAACAAAGGGGGGGGGCGGGGATAGATAAATAAAATTAAATCTTCAAAAATAATAAAATAAAAGATCTCTCTATGTGGAGAATGCTTCAGAGGGGTCAAGAGTGGATTCAGGATATTCATTAAGGTGCAATTGAAGGGAACAGAGGTGGCTCAAGTGATTAGGCGCCTATCTCCTACATCAGAGGTCCTGGGTTCAGCTCCCGATGCCTCCTAAAGAAACAGAGAAGACCAACAGACACAGCAAGTGAGAAACAACAAGGGGGTGGGGAGAGATAAATAAATAAATCTTGGGGGAAAAAAAAGGTGCAATCGAGGTAACTCAGGTGAGAGGTGAGAGGTACCAGGGTTAGAATGATGGTGTGGAGCTGAGGAAGAGTGCACTATTCAAGAGTAGTAGCAGATAGAAGTAGGAGTATGTGGTGATGAACTCAGTACAGGGAAGGGGCAGGCAGCAAGGAGGGCAGGGGTGGGAGGAGTCAAAGGCAACTTCAAGCTCTCTGGCTTGTATACCTGGATGGTGAGTGACACCAGCCACTGAGGCAGAGCAAGAACAGCTCATGGCCAGGGGGTGGCAAACACAGCTGCAGGTGTGACATGAGAGCAGGCAATTGAGGACAGGCAAAAGATGTCCAGATAAGCAGACAGCACCTGGGAAGGTGGGATAAGAGTAACAGATGGGCAAGCAGAAGATGATGCTGAGGTATCGAAAAACGTGAACTACTCAGAAATTGGCACTACGATAATCTCCCAACAGGAAGCAAGGCAACAATCACCAGAGTGGCATTCAGCATCAGGAACCTGCCCAACAAAGAAGGCCCATGTCTGCAAGGGAGGGTCCCAGTGCAGGAGTGATGGGGCACAGGTCAGGCTGCCAACCAGGGCCCACTTACAAAAACTGGGGCAAAGGAGAGGGGTGGGATCTGGGAACCAAAGCCGGTAGCAGGTCAGCTACCTGAATCAGGCTGAGGGCTTAGAGAATGGATGCTGAACAGTGCTCCTTAAATCATTCTGGCTGCAGGTCGGAAGTTTAGGGGCTGCAGCTAGAGAGTGATCAGAGCTAAGGGTGACTGACACCCCAAAGGCTGACACCTAGAGAGCCCTATAGCTTGGCTCTCCTGAAGAATGACGAGCCAACAAAAAGGGAGGCAACTGATGCTTTGGTGCCCTGCTCATACGGGCTGTAACGAGAATGTCAAATGCATCCATCTATTCATTTATTCATTCAGTTGTTTGTTTATTCAACACACATGGAAGGTTGCCAGCTGTATACTGGATCCTAGGCTGGGTGCACTAGAGACATGAAAATAAATATGACAACGTCTCTGCCTTTAACAAGACGATAATGCAGTAAGTGCCATTTAAGAATTTAAAAGGGTGATTGAGCCAAGATGGCGTCGCCCAGCTCCTTGTGTTTCTTGGCCATCGTTCTTCTGCCAGTGTCCTGCGCTGTCTGGGCGCGGTGGCGTCTTGAGCCGCTGGCGCCGCTTCCGCTGGTGATCTGGCATGGGATGGGAGACAGCTGTTGTAATCCCTTAAGTATGGGTGCTATTAAAAAAATGGTTGAGAAGAAAATACCTGGAATTTATGTCTTGTCTTTGGAGATTGGGAAGACCCTGATAGAGGATGTGGAGAACAGTTTCTTCTTGAATGTCAATTCCCAAGTAACGACAGTGTGTCAGATTCTCACTAAGGATCCTAAATTGCAGCAAGGCTACAACGCTATGGGATTCTCCCAGGGAGGCCAATTTCTGAGGGCAGTGGCCCAGAGATGCCCATCACCTCCCATGATCAATCTGATCTCGGTTGGGGGACAACAGCAAGGTGTTTTTGGACTCCCTCGATGTCCAGGAGAGAGCTCTCATGTCTGTGACTTGATCAGGAAAACACTGAATGTTGGTGCTTACTCCAAAGCTGTTCAAGAACGCCTGGTGCAAGCGGAATACTAGCACGACCCCATAAAGGAAGACATGTACCGCAACCACAGCATATTCTTGGCAGATATAAATCAGGAGAGGGGTGTCAACGAGTCCTATAAGAAAAACCTGATGGCCTTGAAGAAGTTTGTGATGGTGAAATTCTTAAATGATTCCATTGTGGATCCTGTGGATTCGGGGTGGTTTGGATTTTACAGAAGTGGCCAAGCCAAGGAGACCATCCCCCTACAGGAGACTACTCTGTACACTCAGGACCGCCTGGGGCTAAAAGAAATGGACAAAGCAGGGAAGCTCTTTTTCCTGGCTACAGAAGGGGACCATCTTCAACTGTCTGAAGAATGGTTTGATGCCCACATTATCCCCTTCCTTGAGTGAAACCTTTGCAGTTTGCATCAGCACTCAGGGGTCCCCAGCACTTCGAAACCACATGGGAACAGTTCCCTTCATGCCCAAGCCTGAGCTCAGATCCAGCTTGCAACTAACCCTTCTCTCCTGTCATCATCTAACATTCCCTGCTCAGAAAGATCTAAGATCTGAATCACATCCTTTGCACCTCATCCTTATCACCACATGGTGTTGAATGCAAGTTTAAATAGTTAATAACCATGGAGATTATTTTACAACCTTTTGATGTGGCCAAGCTGTCTTGGAAAGCAGTCTGTTTCAGATGAGTGTCAGAACTGTGCCCAAGCCCAGAGGAGACTGAACAAACTAAAGCATTGAGGTAGATAGATCCTAAGGGCAAACACCTTCTCTAGTGGCCTCAGTAAAAGTCTGGCCACATTTTAAACCAGAAAAAAAGCCAGTACCCAGGCCTGAGATACATAAATGCTTTCTCCATTTCACTGGTGGAGATTTAACCATTGCTTGGAAAAGTCCTGATTTGGATAATGAATGTTTCTGCATAATTTCTTAAGGCTGCTCTCCTCTCGAGTATGTTGCCTTTTGTGGTGTCTTAGCAATTACTAGACAAATTCCAGTTGCCCACCATCTTACCTCTGTAGCACTCATTTTGATTTGGCAAGGAGGGAAGCAGCACCAAAATGGGTTAAAGGAAGAAATGTACATCTTGCTTAGCTTAGACAGTGAGGTGAAGAAAAATGAGGGAGTGGAAGTGAAAAATGAGAAGATAGGTGGTTCTTTCCATTTCATCCTTGGTTTCTTAAAATAACTAGTGGTCTGGATTCTAGGATCACTTTATTGCTACCTTTAGCAAAAGAATGGGAGGAAAAATGAGAAGAGAACAGGCTTTCTAATGTCTATCACCCCAAAATCACATTCACAAGCATATTCCAAATTGTTTCTGATATGCTTTGTGGATGAAGGAATATTTGCACAAAAAGCTTGGGAAATGCTCCATATTCCTCCTCTTCTTGGAGATCAACCCACATTAAAATATTGAGGACTCAGAATTCCTGTTCCTTTAAAGAAAACTAACCTTAATCTACCATTTCCCACACTACTGGAACATGGATGTCTGACTCTCGTCTTCATTCCCATAAACAAATTTGAGAAGACTCTTCTACAAAATGCCAGTCTGGGAAAATGATTAGCTATGCTTTGATGGAAGTATCTTGTTAGTACTGTTTTACTCTTTATGATTTTTTCTTTTCCTAAGGCCTTATTCTTCTAATAAAAGATGAGGATTAAGAGATGGGGGGATGTGAAAAGTTTAATTTTATCAAGTTGTCTAAAATAAAGAATAGTTTAACTCTGAAAAAAAAAAAAAAAAGAATTTAAAAGGACAAACAGAATATTTTAGGAACAGAGAGGAAAGAGTGATAAATTGTACGAGAAGGAAGTTCAAGAAAGGTCTCTTGGAGGCAATGACATCTAAGCCAGACCAGAGGAATACATGTCTTCCATGAAGAAAGGGGAAAGATATTGCTCAAAGAAGGAAAAGCGTGAGCAGCAAGCGGCAACCCTCTGGGTTGGGGAATTCCACGTTTTCCAGAGTGGTTACAGCATGTGGCACAGGGAGAAAATGGAGCGACATGAAGAAGAAAAGATAATTTGGGGTCAGGCTTAGGATAGTGTTGGAGTTAAGTTTTTTCCTTGTGAATTGTGACAAGTTATCAAGTAATTTTAAGCCTTGTTAGATGAGGGTTTCAGGGAACTAACTGGAGGCAGGAAGAAGAAGGAGCAGGAGGCAGCTTAGGAGGCTATCACGATCAGCTGTCACAAGAGGTAGGTGGGTGGTCTTCAGGCCACACTCTTTGAAACCCTAGCGTCAGGGGGACTTGGGGTTATCGTGGGGGGGGGGGCGCAGATAGATGGCTAGGACTCCTCTGGCAGAGATAGAATGCACCCATAAGCCAACCACAGCCAAAGCAGCTACTCGGTTTATGTCTTATTTGTTAGAGTTAGAGGAAAATTTCTTTGGGGCTTTGCGTCCTTGGGAAGCAGATGTGGCTCAAGCAACTGAGCTCCCGCCTACCACATGGGAGGTCCCAGGTTCAGTTCCCGGTATCTCCTAAAGAAGATGAGCAAGACAGCGGGCTGATGGGACGGGTAGGCATGGCGAGCTGCTGCAACAAGATGATGCAACAAGAGACATGAGATAAACATAATGAGAGACAACACAAAGCAGGGAGCGGCGGTGGCTCAGGTGATTAGGCACCTCCCTCCCACATCAGAGATCCAGGGTTCAGTTCACGGTGCCTCCTGAAAAGAAGACTAGCATACAACACACAGACATAGCAAATGTAAATAACGAGGGAGTAAGGAGAAATAGAAAAATAAAAAATAAATCTTTAAAAAAAAAGGTGAGGTTCTATTGGTAAATAAAGACATAATTTTAATCATTTTGAAATATTGGTTGAGGTGAAAGTGAAAGAAGGTGTGAACTAGGGAACAGCAGAATAGAAACGCAAGGACTCATTCCAGCTGAATTTAAGAGGGAGAAATGGCAGCACCCAGTGACGATTAATGTATAGAGATGCAAGTGAGAAGAGTCAAAGGACTCCGTGGGGGGTGTTGCCTTCACTGGGGACAGCGGGGAGGAGGGGGGTGTTGCCCCTGTGAGCCTGGAGGACCTCAGACAGCTGTCCTGGTAGAGTTCAGGATCTGAGTTTAGGAGTAAGGGTAGGCTTAGGAGATCTAGATTTGGAAGAAATGCACATGTCGTCACCATGGAAACCATGGGATCAAAGCAATGGTCTGAGAATGGCGGTTGAGGAAAGATCCTGGGGGTAGGGCTATACGCACTGAGCAGGTGTGCAAGAGGAGACTGGAGTCATGAAAAGAGGCCGCAACCAAGGAAGAGGGAACTCTGGGACAGAGAGGCATGGGGCGCCAATTTCTTTCCACCTCTCTCGCTTTCCAAGATAAACCACCACTCCATTTGTACAGTGCATTAGATGCAGCCTTGCACATTCCATCCCTCATGTTACACAACCAGCTGGGGTAGGAAGGGCAGGTGACAGTTTCCCACTTTGCAGAGAGGGACAAGAACGGGGACTTGCTTGTCTTCTCTGCACCCTCCCAGCAGAAGGCTCCTGATGGGGCTCCTCCAAGGAGCCACACATCACAAGACAACATCCAAATGCTGTGAGAGGGAGGGAGCCACCAGCAGAGCAGCTCAGGTAACAAATGTACGCATGAAGACAGTCAGACTCTCTCCCATGTGTGAAACGCTCCCCACGCAGACTTGGGTCTCCTCCCAAGGAAAGCCCCCTCCTCAAGTCATCCAAACCTCCAGTGCAAGCCATCCCTGCAGCTGAAACTACAGCTGCTGCCATCACAGTAATCATACCTTCAGGGGCTAACGCAGATTTCCCAAAATCTGTCTCTTATATTTCCCCAAATTTGTTTCGTAAGTCTTGTCTCTTAAAAAGTTAAGTTCCTGGGGAGCCAATGTGGCTCCAGCGGTTGAGCGCCTGCTTCCCCCATAGGAGGTCCTGGGTCCGGCCTCAGGTGCCTCCTAAAAACAAAAAAAACAAACAACAAGCAAACAAACAAAAAAACCAACTCTGGGGAGCTAATGTGGCTCAGTGGGTGAGTGCCCACTTCCTACATACAAGGCCTGGTACCTCAAAAAAATAAAGTTAAGTTCCTCCAGGGCAGAGACTGCCTTCAGCATTGCTTTGGCACCCCACATCCACGGGCACATAGTAGTTGCTTTAAAAGTATTTGTTAAGCAAAACAAACTGGGCTGTGATCCTGGTCCACTGAAGGAAATCACACATGTAAAGAATTATTATCACCTTTTAAAAATTTCCCTAAAGCAGGAAATTTAGAAATCAGCCAGTATCTACCAGAATAATCAATGATGACGTCTCCCTCTCTCCACCTCTACACACACACACACACACACACACACCTCCAAGGTAAAACACTAATCACTCATCCTGAATCTACACACTCACATGAAGCCCTAAAAGGTCAGCACTGTGGCAGTTTAGAAGTGCTCCTGTCTCCAGACAGCTCCGTGCCTCCCAGGTTCTCCAACCTCTAGCTCTGCCCTAATTTGTAGCAGAGTTCCCCGCTGGCGCCCCATGATGAGCCTCTGGCCTCTGGCTCTGCCTAGTCGTGGATCCTCAGGAAGTGGGGAGCTCCTGCCACCCCCTATGCGTAGCCTGACAGTGGGGCTCCTCAACCTGGCCCTGGTTCTAGCCCCATTATTCTGATTCCTGACGGTTAGATTTCTCTGAGGCAAAGGAAATGTGGGGCCTTGCTGCTAACTAAGTAATTAAATTAATAACTGAAGCATTTTAGAAGACTAGTCGAGGTGAAAGTGAATGTGGGCGTTTGCTCACTCAGAAGGGTCAGAAGAGCCTGTGACACCCAGCCCGCGCTCAAGGCATCATCAGAGTTTTAAAACTCTGGGCCCTTGGAGAGGAGAGGCCAGAAAAGAGAAAAACCTAAAGCAAACAGATGGAGAAGCAACTTGGGAACCTTTGTGTACCCAAGACCATGAAGGGCCCTGGGGCCCGTGTGAAGAGGTCTGGGTGGGGAGGGGTGGGGCGGCACTGGGTAGAGGGTTTCATTTCTCTCCCTCCCACACAAGATGACTTCTAAAAGGCTCTAAAGTAGCTGGGAGGGGCTGTTTTTGGCCCTGGCCACCATCTGTGGATGATAAATATTTTATTAAACTCAGGCATTTGAGAGGTTGTTCTGATATTACCTACCAAGCAGAAGCTGCTTTTACTCCCAAAAGATAGGATAAGTGTCAGATTCCACCCTCAGTCCCACCTAGGGGCACAATACCAAATCCACTAGGATTCTTTTCTTTCAATATTGTCTATAGCTAAAATGAGGTTTAGAATTGCTAGATTCTCTGGCTGGGGACAAGCGATGCAAAGTACTCCTCAGCATTGAAGCTCTTCACCAAGAGTTCCCCATAATACCTCACTAACAACAATGTCCCTGTGTGGAAGATTCCTGAAGGCCCCACAAAACATTGCACACAGGCTGGCTCTGACAGCAACAGTTCCAGTGACTTTACTGCCACTGTCCCCTCAGGCCACGTGTCAGCGCCCACAGGCTTGAGACAGAAGCTCTGAAATAGCAAGAGAAAATCTCTGGTAAACAGTAACCAAAGGTCTAGAAAAACAGGGAGGGAGGGAGGAACGCAGGAAGGCAGAAGGCAGGAAGGAAAAAGGGTACCTCTTTTCTGGCACCCCTCTGCCCTGTGCTCCTGCCCTTCTGGCTTTCCACTCACAGGGCTGAAACAGAGCCCCATGTGATCGTGTTTCACACATCTGAATGGTGCCTTGCAGGCCAGAAGATGATCCTGACAAGAACCCTGTGACTCAGGCAGGACAAGCATTATCTTTCTTTCTTCCAGCTGTGGAGACAATGAGGCTCAAGAGGATTAAACACAGCAGAGCCCCAGGGCTCAGTCCTTGCCCTCTCCTCCACTTCTCCTCACCCCAGTTCATTTCATCTGGTCTCATGGCTTTAAATACCATCTGCTTGAGGAAGAGTCCCAAATCCATATCTGTATTCCTAGTTCAGAACTCTCTCCCAAATTCTAGACTCCTATATCTAACCCTTTCCTTCCAACTCCACCTGGATGCCTACCACACAACTCAACAAGTCCAACATTGCCAAAACTGAGCATCTGCTCTTCCCATCAAACCTGACCCACAAGCAGCCTTTCTGCTTCCACGGCACTGCCATTGTTTGGGCCATTACCCTGGACTGTCTCATCCCGTGTATCTAATCCATCAGAAACTCCTACTGGCTCTATGTTCAAAGAATATCCACTTCTACCGCCACCACCCTGAGCCAAGACTTCTTATCTAACTGAATTCTGCAATAGTTTTTCACTGACCAATCCCTTTCTACCTGGGCCTCTCCCCACCCTACTCCTAACACTACAGCCAGAGTAATCCTTTTATATTAAGTCAGATCATTTCACTCCTCAGTGGCTCCGAATGACTTAAGATGGCTTACGTAAGAGTATAAGCCAAAGTCCTACACTGGCCCACAGGCCCCACATGCACCCCACCACTCCAGCCTCTCACTTCCACCTCAGGGCTCTTGCACTGACTGATCCTTCTGCCTGGAAAGCTTTCTCCCAGTTTTCCAGGTGCCTTACTCTCTCCCATCCTAGAAATCTTTGTTCAAACATTACCTCCTCTATCAAGCCTGCCCTGACCAATCTGTTTAAAATTGCAAATACACTCCCCTCCCCCTGCTTTACTTTTTCTTTTTCCTATTCACTTATTTATCTTCTGATTTATTTACTATGTTTACTGTTTATTGTATGCCTCTCTCCTTTAATAAAAGCCCCACGAGGACAGGAAGTTTTACCTAGTTTGCTCAGTGATGTATCTCCAGTGTTTAGAACAGTGTCCAGCACATAGTAGGTGCTCAATAAATATTCACTGAATGAACCAACATTGTTTCCCAAGTTCACAGGGCTCTGAATGGCAGGAGCCAGGCTGGAATCCCAGGCTTTAGGCTCACTCTTAAAAATTTTTTTGCTGTTTAAATTTATGAAGGTGGAGCTCATAGTTTTACGGAAAGAAATAGACAAAAACACATATGCATATGCCCTGAAGAAACACACAGTGGGGTAAGAAACAGACAGAAGGAGTGAGGGGACTCTTACAGAGTCGGCCAGGGGAGCACCTTCTAATAAGGTAACTTTGAGCAGAAGCCTGAATGAAGTAAGGGAGTCATCCATGAGAATAACTGGAGGAAGAACATTCCAGGCAGAGGGCACAGGAAGTGCAAAGGCCCTGAGACAGGAGGAGGGTGCTTGGTGTATCTGGGGAAGCAGGAGGGGCCAGTGTGGCTGAAGGATGAAGGATATTATCTTATGTGGCCACTTTAACATCTAAACTGTGCATAAAAGCCCCAAACTGGAAACCACCCCAAAGCTAAATGGAAGAACAAAACGGAATGTTATTAATAAGCAATGAGAACCATGACCTGCAGCTACACATAACATGGATGAATCTCAAAAGTTGAGCAAACGAAGCAAGTCGTACAAGAACATACACAGTTTGATTCCATTTATCTAAAGTTTAAAAGCAAGCAGGAATAAAGTACACTTTCAAGATGCATACATAGGTGGGAAAACTATCAAGAAAAGAAAGGAAATGACTATCACAAAAGTCCAGATACAATCAGGGAGGGACACGGGACTGGTAACAGCCATCTCTTGTCCTGGGGAGTGGTTATAAGAATATTGAATTTATAGTTGTTTTTTATACCAAACATATTTTTGTATGCTTTCAGTCTCTGATATCACACATACACATGCAAATTTTTAAAACGCATAATAAAATAAAACCTAAGTGAGAGGCAATTTAGGAAACTTCTTCCACTTGTGTGATACAGGCAGTACATGGCTTCTTGTTAAACAAACGTCTTTAGATAAACCCTGTCTCACCAAAATTAATTTATAAAAAAACACAAAAGAGTAGACTGCCTCGTATATGATTGGCACAAACCAAATATTTGTTAACAAGACTAAACACTGGGGAGAGGATGTGGCTCAAGTGGGAAGGCTGCCACATGGGAGGTCCCGGGTTTGATCCAGGTGCCTCCTAAAAACAAACAAACAAACAACAAGCAAACAAATAAACAAACAAAAATGTGCTCAATGGTTGAGCGCTGGCTTCCCACACATAAGGAGATCTCGTTTCAATTCCTGATACCTCAAAAAAAAAAAAAAAAAAAAAACTAAACTAAATGCCATCAACTCAGCATTTAAACAGGATTTATTTTTTAAACAAAGGTGCAGTGATAAGATCACTTCAAGATATCTAGAGAATAAAAGGTTCCAGGAAACTTGGATCACATGACACTTTAGAAAAAGAAACTTGATGTTCTCAGGAACTTCCAACATCACTAAGACTGACTACCATAAATCACAAAAAGAGAAGAGGGATGCTGGGGATTGCCTGGGAAGAAACCCTTTAAAAGTCATCCTTACTCATCCCCACCGGCTGACTTCTTGGGCTCCTACTTATTGGACCTGAGGATGTTTTGCCCTGTTCTGGGAACAACACTCAAGAAGTAAAAGTGCCAGCCTTGGAATGGGGTGCTTCTAGCCCAGAGCACCTTCCTGCCGCAGGAGGCCTGTGTGCCTCATCTGGCCCAGGGCCCCAGGCTTGGTGAACTGCAGGCATCTGTGGGCAGACCATGGACCAGCTATGTTAGCCCTGCACATCCTGCTCAGAGACCTGGCTTAGGAAACGCAGCAGCAGGTTATGGCAAAAGAGCACTGGTCCCAGAGTCCAGCCATCTGGGTCCCGGGCTGAGAGATCGCACTATAATAACATTTTTAAAAAAGCCCTCCCAAGAGAAGAAGATGATTTGATCAGCTTACAGGTGAAGTGACCATACTGTGCAATGGAAAACTCTCATCGAATGTAAAAGATTATTGTACTAAAAGAGTGCTAGTGATTCCTTTTAAGGGTCTTGAACCCTCCCTTGCCCCTTACCCCTCTTTCCCACTGGCACTTGGTTTCACTAGCCTTATTATGGAAAGATAGATCCAGTGTTTCCAGACCCCAGGCTATGGCAATTCATGAAAAGTCTCATATTTCAAACACAATTTCTATCATGCACCACAAAAGCATCAGTTACACACCTCCTACATCTTGGGAGGACTCTGCGCTTTCTATAGCATTGAGGTAAAACAGAATTAGAACCACAGCCCTGCCATACTCCCTGTGTGCCTCTGATCAAATTACTTAACATCTCTGTGCCTCGGTTTCTTCAACTGTTCAGTGAGGATTATAAAAGTAATTACCTCATAGGGGTATAGCAAGGATTTAATTAATAGACATAAAATACCTTCAACAGTGTACACAGTAAGTACTATATATAACCAGCAAAGCATCAGGAGAGCTAGGGCTGGGTGACAAATGTCAGCAATGCTTGCCTCTGCAACCTCTTCTGCATGCTAGGACTCAAACTGAACCATTTCTTTATGGCCTGTGGTCAGGGAAATTAAATTCTGTTGCCCACACCCACAGGCCCAGATCATTTCCCTCTTAGAAAGGCCCCAGGTGTGGGCATGAAATAGTCACCACGTGCAAACTGAGATTTGATTTGATTTTTCTCTAGTGGGAATTCCAGGCATGGTGGAGAAATAAAATACTGATATCTCTTCTCTTCTGTTGCCCACAGACAGGTGCATAAATCCTGTTATCATGGATGAAAGGTGCAGGTGAGCCTTGAGCAGAGCAGAGAACAAGACAGATGTGAAAGCTCAGGAGATGCTTCACTTAGGTGGCTTGAGAGAGAGCCACGAATGAAAACTTATGTTGTTCATTCTTTCCCTTTCTTCTTTTGCTTCTGAACAACTGGATAGTCATCATGCTTATCATTCATTAATAGGCAATAAAAATCAGAGAATAAGAATTATACTTCTCAGAAAAAGTTCAAAGTAACCCATGTGAAAGATGCTTTAGTACAGTGACTTTTCAACTGCAGCACTTTCACATACGTTTCCATCTCTTCCAGGCCCGATATCGGTATTGGATATTACATGGCAGTAGACTCTACGAACTTGGACATTTCTCTGCTTAAAGGTGACTGCAGCTAGGCCTCCAGAATCATATTTCCAGGGCCACAGCACAGGCTCAGGTGGATTTTTTTTAAAAGATTTATTTATTTATTTACTTTATCCATTTTAACCCCCACCCCCCACCATTTGCTGTTTTGTGTCCATTCACTGGGCAATTATCTGTGTCTGTTTCCTGCCCTCTCTTCTCATCCTTCTCCTCCTGTCTTCACTGGGATTTGATCCTGGGGACCTCTGATGTGGGAGAGAGATGTTCTGCCACCTGCGCCACCTCAGTTCCTGGTTTTTATTTTTCAGCACTTCTTGTCTTGGCTCTCCCTTGTGTCTCTCTCCTTTTATGTCATCATCTTGCTGCATGGCTCGGTGGGGCCTGGCATGCCTGGCAGCATGCCCACGCATAAGCCCTGGCAGCACACCTGTGCACAGGGCCTGGCGGTATACCCGCCTTCTATATTTTTCTTTTATTTTTACCAGGAGGTCCTGGGGATCGAACCCAGGTCCCTCCATATGGGAGACAGATGCCCAACCATTTGAGCCACATCCACCCCCCTCAGGTGGATTTTTATATGGCTAGAGCATGCTTTTATCACTGGTAGAAGAAAGGCACTCTATAAAAGTGAAACAAAAGCCAATGCTGTGAGCCCAAACATTTTTCCCAAAGTACCTTGTAGTGGATTGAATAATGACCCTCAAACAATAGGTTAAAGTCCCAATTGCTCCCCTTCCCCTGGTACCTGTGAATGTGACCTTCTTTGGAAATAGGGGCTTTGCAGATGTAACTAAGTTAAGGATCTCTAGATGAGATCATCTAAGATTCAGGGTGGGCCATAAATCCAATGTCTGGTGGACCTATAAAGAGAAAGGAGAGGGAGGTTTGAGACACACAGAGAGAGGGGAAGAGAGGCACCTGGAACATGGAAGCAGAGGCTGGAGTGAGGCGGCCACAAGCCAAGGAATGCCAGTATCCACTAGAGTTGGAGGAGGCAAGGAAGCGTTCTCCGCCTGCCTTTGGAGGGAGTGTGGCCCTGCTGACACCTTGATTTTGGATTCCTGGCCTCCAGAACTGTGGGAGAACAAACTTCTGCTGTCTTAAGCCTCCAAGTTTGTGGCAATTTGTTATGACAACCCTAAAGCATACCCCAGGTAGGTCTTTTAATTAGTAACATCAAATCTTAAATCAAAAAGTCATTCAGGGAAGCGGCTGTGGCTCAATTGGTTGGGCTCCCATTTACCATATGGGAGGCCCGGGGTTCATTTCCCAGGGCCTCCTGGTGAAGGCAAGCCGGCCCGCATGGTGCGGTGAGCAAGATGACCCAACAAAGGGAGACAAGAAGACACAGAAAAATGCACAGCAAATGGACACAATGAGCACAAGCAGCAGGGG
>JAKSZT010053929.1:21096186-21121327 GCA_026826555.1 Tolypeutes matacus | reverse complement strand
GAGCAAGATGACCCAACAAAGGGAGACAAGAAGACACAGAAAAATGCCCCGCCACCCCCCCCCCCCCCCCCCCCCCCCCCCCCGGGGCCCCCCAGATAAATAAATAAAAATAAATCTTTAAAAAAAAAAAAGTCATTCAGTGTTTTACAGACAAATGATCAATTATATAGCCATTCCAAAAAAATTCGTTTGCATTATTATCCTATCTTTAATTCCTATCTTTATTTGGTGCTTTATCATTGTTGTTGTTTGGTCATTATTTTCCATAGTTTAGAACTGTAGCCAGTGTAGGGAAGAATAGTGTGTAGAACTTCAAGCCTTACAGAGATGGTTAATAAGATGAATGTTACATGACTCAATCCTAAATTTGGGGTGGAGGCAAGAAAACAGTAAGTATCTGATTCAAAGACTGAACAAAACCTTTGGCTTTCTTTGGGGCAAAAGCCTGAGATTAAAATCAGGTCATGTCTGCTTTCTCCAGGCCCAGACTTGCTCTTAAGCTTCACTGGGTTAGAAATGTATACTCAGCTATTAGCTGGCAAAGCTGTTCTAGGCAGCTTAAGAGTTAAGGGAAATGGTCAAAATTCACATCCCCTAGGCCTTCAAGTTCCTTCCTGGCACTACAGATAGCCTCGCTGCCCTCTGTATTCCACGTTGGGTTAAAAAAAATCTCTGCTAGCATAAGACATAAATCTATAATAAGAAGGGCATGTAACTAGAAACTGTCAAGCCAGGAAAAGACCTTTGAAACTATGCATTAAAATCTGGTCACCTGGGAGCGGATGTGGCTCAAGCAGTTGAGCTCCTGTTTCCCACATGGTTTGGTCCCAGGTGCCTCCTAAAAACAACAACAAAAAATAAACAACAAGGAAACAAACGAAGGGACCAGCTCAGGGGTGCCAGTGTGGCTCAGTGGTTGAGCACCAGCTTCCCACATATGAGGTCCCAGGTTCAATCCCCAGCCCTGGTACCTCAAAAAAAAAAAAAAAAACCTGATCACGCCATTTTACAGACAAAGAAACTAAAGACAAAAAATGTTAAGAGACTCCCGCAAATCCCATAGCTGGACAATGGCAGAGCTGGGACTAGGACTTAGGCCTCCTAACTCCCACTGGGCTTGGTTCACAGCCTCTAGGTAGAAGAATTCTAATAATAAAATGGATGAAGGGAAGAAAGCAGGAGCCAAAAAGTGAAGGGGCTAAAGCTGGTGATATCCATCCGTTTCTAGAATATAAATGATATGTGTTACTTTTGGAAAATATTTGGTAGCTTTCTGAACTTTCAACAGTACAAGGCACGGACTTTGAAGTCAGACAAACATGGATTCAAATCCTGGATCTCCAACTTACTAGTTATAAATTTGACTTAATTACTTAGGCTCTCGAAGCCCTGGGTCCTTCATCTATAAAAATAGGGATAAATAACACCTATCTCATTTGATCATAGTAATGATTAAAGGGCAGAATGTATGTAAAGAAATCTCACTTATGCCAGGTCTATAAAGTTTCAGAACACTAAACCCAGATTCAGGTTAGAGTTCACCTTTGGAGATGGGTGGAGAATGGAGCCATTGAAGGTAGAAGAAGAGCTTCTACTCTATTGCACATGCTTTATTTCTTAAGGTGGGTACCAGGTAAATGAGTGTTTATTCTATTATTCTTTATAACTGTGTGTTTTAAATATTTTTTAAAATTTACACAGAGGAAACAATAAGCAGCTATTATTACCTATTATTCATCAGAAAGTATTTATTCAGTTCTGACCACATGGGAAACACTGTGCTGCACACTACAAGGGATGTAGAACTTTGGCATTATTTATGAATTCCAAAAATAGATATTGGATTATGTTTGTGAATTGGTCTTTTCCTCTGGGCATATTAGATTATATTGGATTCAGAGGTTTTGTTTTTACTTGATTAAATAATGATTAAGGCTTTGATTGGGCCATGTCAGTAGGATGAAACCCACACCACAGGGAAGAGAGTTTGGAGTTTTACTGCTAGAGCCGGGGGAAGTAAGCACACTGAGGAGCTTGGTCGTGAGGAAGGAGAGAAGGCCCCGGGAAAAGAGACGAGTCGTTTGTCTGATAGTCTACAGCTGGCCTTGTGCAGAGAGGCAAGCCCTAGGAAGAGAGGAACCCAGAAAGCCTGTAACCTGGCAGGCATTGGCAGCCACCTTGCTCCAACACGTAGCCATAGACTTTGGTGAGGGAAGTAACTTATGCTTTATGGCCTGTTCACTGTAAGTTTCTACCCCAAATAATACCCTTTATAAAAACCAACCCATTTCTGGTATTTTGCAGCAGCACCCCTTTGGCTGACTAATACAGGGGATAAAGAAGATTTAGTACCTCTGATCTAGATTAGACCCTTCAGTCTAGCAGGAGTTACAGCACCCACCTTATAACTGTAACACCAGGCAGAATACATTGAGTTGCCTGAAGGGCAAAAAGAAAGAAAAGAGACCATACCCACTTGGGAAGACTATCTAAGGCTTCATCACAAAGGGAGTAACTGAAATGGGTCTTTAAGCAGAATTTTACAAAGTGGAAAACCAGAAAGATGTCTCAGGTAACAATTATGGCATCAGCAAACATACCAGGAGGGAAACTGCCACATTTAGACTGATTACAGGTAAAGAGACTAGAGAATGCAAAATCAAAGAAGCCAAGGGAGGAGGAAATGTGAAGGAAGGGGTAGATGGTCAGCAGAGAGTATTCTATATGTCCTGAGGAAAGAACAGCAGGTTTCTTTTTCTTGACACTTCTAAGAGCAATTCTCATATGATCGCACAGGGGCCAGGAGCCACATTTCATGTGAGTGGAGACAGAAGTGGCAGGGGGTACCGTTGACAACTCTTTAAAAACGTTTTTCAGTGACACAAAGGACAGAAGAGACACAAAGGTAATTGAAGGGCACAATACCAAGATGAAGTTTTAGACTGAGGAAGCCTCAGAATTTTTCTGGAGATAGGTGAGAAAAAGAATAAATGGGGTTGTGGTGGATTGAATTGTGTGTCCCAAGACAGGTTCTTGGTCTTGGTCCACATTCTGGTGAATATGGACCCATTGAAAACAGGATCTTTTCAAGACATTACTTCAGCTAAGGTGGAATCGGATTAGGCTTTAATCTAGATCACTAGAGTCCTTCATAAGCAGAGTGAAAGTCAGACAGAGAGAAGCCACGGGGAGTGGCCAGACACTGGAAGTCAGTGGAACTGGAAGAGAAAGGGGAAGACACAGCCATATGCATTGCCATGTGACAGAAAAGCCAAGGACAAGGATCACCGGCAACCAGTCCCCCTGGTGTCCCAGACGCCACGGTGTTTGGAAAGAAAGCGTCGCCTTGCTGACACCTCAATTTTGGACTTCTCTCAGCCTCAAAACCATAAGCCAATAAACTCCAATTGTCTAAACCAACCCACTGTGTGGTATTTCTTTTAGCAGTTGTGAAACTAAGGAGCAGAGAGAAATACAGATGCAAACCAGAGAAGGGACAGGCCTTCCCTCTCAGGTTCAAAGTTCCAGAAAAAGCTAAAGGAGCAAGATCAAAATTTTCTGCAAAATTTGTCTGTAAACTTACAACTTCTCTAATTTAAACACACACACCAGCAGCTCCACTCTGCAGAAATGACCCATTTTTAAAAACAGAAAACAAAAAGCTGTAAGTGGCATTGTCAGACCAGCAAACGACCTGAGACTAAGGCGTTTTTCCCGAACCAACGAGAGTCCCTGATGCTTTTTGGAAAAGGACAAGGGGTGATCATGCACACAAATGACAATTGTCTACCCTGACCACACCTCCTCCAGGTACTGTAACCCTGGGGCATGGAATAAATTTGAAAACCACTCTTTTAAGTTAAAGGGTTTTGTTAGGGGGGAAAAAAAGATATCTGTTCAAAATCTATTTTATAAATGAAAAAAAAGGTGACATGAAGAATGAAGTTCTCAATAAAATAATAATTCAAGCCATCTGGCCACACGATTTTACTGCATCAAGATTTCAAAGGAGCCACTTTGGAAAACAATCTGGCAGCTCCTCAAAAAAGTTAAACATAGAATTATATGACCAAGCAATTCCACTCCTAGGTATTTACCCAAGGGAACTGAAAACATATGTCCACACAAAAACTTGTACATAAATGTTCACAGTTGGGAGGCGGCTGTGGCTCAATCAGTGGGGCTCCCGTTTACCATATGGGAGGCCCCGGGTTCGGTTCCCGGGGCCTCCTGGTGGGGGCAGGCCCGCCCGCACGGCGTGGTTGGCTGACCCAG
This sequence comes from Tolypeutes matacus, assembly GCA_026826555.1. Lineage (NCBI taxonomy): Eukaryota > Metazoa > Chordata > Mammalia > Cingulata > Chlamyphoridae > Tolypeutes > Tolypeutes matacus. Next base: position 21,117,052 of record JAKSZT010053929.1, on the reverse strand, counting down.
CGAGCACAGGCAGCAAGGGGGGGATGGGTGAATAAATAAATAAAATCTTTAAAAAAATAAAAATAAATAAAAATAAAAAAAAAAAATAAATGTTCACAGCAACATTATGCATAATAGCCAAAAAGTGGAAACAATCCAAATGACCATCAACGATGGATGGATAAACAAAATGTGATATATCCATACAATGGAATATTATTTCACTATAAGAAGGAACAGGGTGCTGATACATGCTATACATAGCCCATATATTGTAAGGTTCCATTTATATGAAATGTCCAGATTAGGCAAATCTATAGAGACAGAAAGGGGATTAGTGGTTGCCTAGAGGTGCGGAGAGCGGGGTGGTGTGGTGGAGAGAAGCTGCTAATAGGTATGGGGCTTCTTTTTGGGGTGATGATAATGTTCTGGCATTAGATAGTGGTGATGGTTGTACAACTTTGTGAATATAATAAAAATCACTGAATTTCACATTTAAAAAAATGATAGAAAACTTAAAAAAAAAAAAAAAGATTTCAAACCAGACCTTCATTTGACTTGGGTAGGAAAGAACACGCAGGACTGTCCACCCTCCAAACACATACACATACACACACACAGTGATCCACACATCTACTAATAATAAGCTGCTCTTTCCAAATATTGTTATATTGAAATGAGGCCAGAATGACACTAAACCGTACAAGAACGGTCCACTCATAGTCACATGCTCAGAAGAATAACAGTGATAATTCATAATAACTAAAATTTGTGTGTTTACTATGTGTCAGACACTATACTAAGCACTTTACTCATATTATCTCATTTAATTTTTCACTGCAACCCTTTGAGGTATGTACTATTATTATCCCCATTTTACAGATGAAAAAACTGAAGCACAAATAAGTTTCATATCTTGTGCAGAGTCATCCCGTTGGGATTTTAACCCCAGGCAATCTGACTCAGGAGCACAGCTGCTACTCTGCCCCAGCTGACCCTGTCTTCTTAAAATGACTTGCAAAAATCACCCCTGTGGGGATGTAAGCCAAGGCAGGAGAAGGTCCACATTTTAAAACAATGGAAACTATTAATAAAGTCAAGTAGCACTCTCAGACAGAACACTGCAAATACCCAAGGCTTTTGAGGATGAGACCCCACGGAGGGCGGTATATTTCATGTTACTAAGAGCATTGTCAAGTCTGTAACCCAAGCATGAAATTCTAGATTGTTACCCACCACTTTTTAAAATGTATTTTTGATTAGAGAAGCTGCGGGTTTACAGAACAATCATGCTTAAAATACAAAACTTTCATACACCACCCAATTATTAACACATTGCATTGGTGTGGTACTTTTGTTACAATGGATAAAAGCACATTTTTACAACTGTACTGTCAACTATAGTCCGTGGTTAAACTTAGGGTTCACTGTACCCACCACTTTTAAGAGTAGTGTCAGATTACTCGGCTTCTCCCTGCCCACAATAAGCTAAGAATCCAAGCAGGGGTGCCATCAGCAAGAGCAAACAAAAATATTGTGTATCGTGTGTATGAATGTTTTTGTTTTTGTTTTGTTTTGTTTTGTTTTTTATTTATTTTTTATTGGGAGGTCCCGGTGATCGAACCCAGGTCCCTCCATATGGGAGACGGACACCCAACCATCTGAGCCACATCCGCCCCCCTGAATGTTTTTATATATACAATATACGTGACATATGTTTATATACGTGTGTGTGTACACTGAATAGTGAGGGTCAGATGGTAAGTTCTAAGTCCTCAGTCACAGACGAGAACTGAATAAAGACAAAGAAATCAAAGAAGACTACTGGAGGGAACCTGGAAAATGGCATTTAGGAAGGGTCAGGAAGGATAAATGTCACTATTTGAGCAAGCATGGAGGGAATAAGAGAAGGTTGTTTCTAGAGCAGTAACAATACCAGCCTGATTAAATCAAGGAATGTATATTGAAAATAAGAGTGGACAGGTGTAAAGGGTTACGTAGGATCTCTAAAGTCAGGGGCAGTAGAAGTGTTTGGGCTTAATATAGTAAGACAAGGTAAAGCATGCTTTTAAAAAAAGTTTTTAAAGCTGGATCATATCATATGTAGGCTTCATAAGAAAGAAACACTAGCTTCAATTTGCTTACCCAACCCTGGAGTTCCGCCTTACATGTTACCTAATTTCTTTACAAATATTCTGTTTCTGTCATGTCTACCCCCAAGGCATGACCTAGTAAACCCTTAACTTCAGCAAAGTCAGAATATAAAATAACCTCCTAAAATCATAGTTCTGAACAAAACTGTGTTGTATGGTTCCTTCACAGAGCCACTTAGCACATTGCCAAGGAGCATTAAATTTCCTCAGCTTCATAGCTGTAATGAATCAACAGCCTAGTGAACAGGCTGTCCTTTGAGATAATATACTGTTTTTAAAACATGAAAAATATTTCCTTGTGCTCAGTCACTGAAATCGTTTTTCTTTCGTTAATAAAATTAAATGACAAAATATCCAACTCCTTTGCTGCATGAAACAAAAATTCAGTTACATATTTCATTGAAATATTACTTATTAAGTATACATTCACAGTTGTATTTAACCAGACTTCTATAAGAACTTCTCTCCGATAGCACTTCACCCAAATTCTTGGCACTTTCCACCTGGGTCTCAGGTGCCTGCGAGAATATGTGTTTTGGGGCAAAACTCTTAATCCTCTCAATAGTCAACAAACCCAAGGAACGGGAGATCCCGTCCAGGACCAAGGGGCTTAGTTTGCGTCAAAGTGTGACCTTCAAGCAAACCCACTTCCCCATCTCGGACAAACACGCGGGTATCATTCTCCGCGGCGTCTGGCTGCGGCCAGGTAACCCCAGATCTCGGCCAGCGCTGAGCACGCACCTGACCAGGGGCTCTTTCTCGGGCAGGGCGGGCTCCTCCAGGCACTTGCACCGGCAACAGCAGCACGCGGTCCTCAGCCAGTCCCTCAGCCCCATGGAGAGCGAGGTCCCCCACCGCTGCGGGCTGACTCCGAGAAAACCGCCGCAGCGAGCGTTCGCGGCTGGGGCGCGGCCAGCCGGCCAGCGTCCAGGTGTGGGGACAGTCGCGGCCCGGGCGTCGCGGGCCGGTCCGAGCGCATCCCGCCGCAGCGGGGGACGCGGGCGAGGAAGGAGGTGCCTCCACCGCCCAGAACCCAGGGACGCCCACCGCTTGAGTTTTGTTTCTTGTTGGGGCTTTCTGTCCTCTTTCTTTTTAATTCCCCGGGCGCAAAACGGGGCGCATGCGTCCCCGCGACGCTGCGCTGCTGCCCTCTAAGGAGGAAGCGGGGACTCCAGTCAGACGGTAAAACCCGAGGACACCCACAGGCGCCGGCGTGCAGGGTGGGGGGCCCGCGCTGGGGGAGGGAAGGGCACAGCCCTCGAGGCACAGAGCACGAGGTTGGACTCAGTCTCTTCAAACGTTTTATTGGCTTCACTCCCCAAGGAAATAAAACGTCCTGCTTCCCAACCCCCACTCCTTTAAGCAGAAGGTAGGGTGTTTTGTTGTTGTTGTTGCTTTTTTAAACTACACACAGAGCACAAGTTAGCAAGAGAGCATGGAACGCAGTATGGAGGTGTTCTTTTCTTAAGTGATATATTCACAATGATTTTAAAAATTATCTTCAAGCCTTCCAGTCCTCGAGTAGCCCCTCAAAAAAGGCAGCCACTATTACTTAGAGTTCCATGCTTGTGCAAACTCATAAATATATGTACATCTATCCTCCTCCTTTTTTTTTTACCCAAATGGTGGCGTACTCCACACCTTTCTGCACCTGGCTTTTTTTACTTAGTACGTCATGGAGACTGTTCGGTATGGGCACATATTTCTCTTCCTCTATGGTCTTAATAATTGCACAGTCATGTGAATGTCCATATGCTATTTACCAAGACTCCTATTGAAGGACATACGGGTTAATGCCAGTCTTTTATTATTAAAATAATTCTGCGGTGAACATTGTTAAAACTATTTGGAAATATCTGCAAGTGAATCTATTGAATAAATGTTTGGAAATTGGATTGCTGGGCCATCAGTAAAATGACATACGTTTTGATAGATCTTACCAAGTTGCCCTCCAAAGATAATCCCAATTTATACTCTGACCAGCATCCTATGAAAGTATTTCCCTATATCCCTGACCAAGACAAGGTACAATCTAATTTTTTTTATCTTTGCCAATCTGATTTTGTCAACAAACATTTATTGTCTGTTAAGTGCCAGGCATTCTAGGCGCTGGGGATATAGCAGTGAACAAAACAAATAAGAATCCCTACTTTTGTGGAGCAAACACGCTAGTGGAGGAGTTAAACTATAACGGAGACAAGTACATTATTTTGTGTGTTAGAAGGTGCTGCACACTGTGGAGGAAAATAAAGCAGGGGAAGGGACAGGAAGGGCCAGGGAATGTGTGTATGTGTTTGTGTGTGTGTATGTGTGTGGGGGAGTCTGTGGTTTTAAATGGGGTGGTTAGGGAGGCCTCTTTGATATGATGACATTTAAACAAAGACTTGAAGGAGATGAGCAAGTTAGCCATGATGTCAGGGGTAGAGCCTTCCCAGGCAGGGTGAAGGCTACATGCAAAACCCCAGAGGAGTGAGAATAAACTGTCCCGTGCTTGACAAAGAGCACGTAGTCCGGGGATGCTGAAAAGGAGTGGACCAGGAAAAAGTAGGAGGAGTTGGTGGCACGTGGGACCCTATAGGCCATTGTAAAGATCTGGATTTTGCTCCTGAGCTAAGGAAACCTTTGGAGGTTTCTGAGTAGAGGGAGTAATAGGATCCATTGGCTGTTGTATTGAGAAGAGACTGGGTATCAAGGGCTGTTTCAGGAAGACTCACGTGGAGGCTATTCTGATAATCCAGGCTGCAGGTTTGGACCAGGACGGTAGTGGTAGAGCTGTTAGGAAATGATTAGACTGTGGATGCAATTTGAAGATTTGCCAAAGGAGTGGAAGTAGGGTATGAAAGAAAGAGAAGGATTGATTTGTCATTGACTGAAATGGAAAAGGGTGTAGGAGGAGGTTTGGGGAGGAATTGAGTAAGGAAGAAGAGCAGGAGTTTGTTTTCAGAAGCGTCCATTATCATGGGTGACGCATCTATTTTAAAAGTGTGTCAGTTCACATAGGCTAGTCCTGGTCTGGCTGCAATGTGAAGCTATAGGGACTTACCAAGTGAGGCCTACATTGAGAGCCTACAGAGGGTTAAGTTACAATAAGAAAAGATCCCTGAGGACTCTGATTTAGTTGGAGAGACTATAGCCCCATCCTGAAAAGTTAACAGGACATGACAGAGGACCCGCTGTCACCAGGCAGCACAGGACTCGGGTATCAAGCCCGCACTACATTATCACATGCAACTGGTGCCAGGATGGAGTCTGAGTGTTGTTCCTGATGGCAAACTTCCTGCTGGCTGGAAAATCCCCTTGGTAGAATGCACGAAGTTCTGAAATTAGATTTTGGATTTTGAGTCAATCCATCTGGGTTCAAGTAGAAATGCATAGAAGGGGCTGGCAAAATGTGAACTCAGCCACCAAGTAGATGAAATCTAGGGTCTGGCAGCTCCTGTTAACTCTTGAAGTTTGGACTTGTGGAGAATAGAGAATTTGGAGAAAGCATCAGCTCCTGGAAAACATAGGTGATCTGCCACTTTACTAACTTTGATCTTTGACTTTGACAAGACACTTAATTTTTTCGAGTCTCAATTTTCTAGTTTATGAAATGGAGATGATGATTTCTGCCCTACTTGCACAGATGTGAGACTCAAATGCAATTGTTTGAAAAACCATAAAGCACTGTAGTAATATAAGAAATCTACACTACTGATCAAACAAAAATAATCTAGGCCTGTTGGGCAAAATGTCAGTATCCAGTACTACTCAGCTGGTATATGACCATATTTGTTTTCACATTTGTCCCTCTGCAATATGCAAGTATCTTTTATGTGGTGTGTTTCAATGGGATATTTCTAGGAATTGGGTAAACCATGACTGTTTAACAAATTTGGTCAAGAGGTTAATGCCCTGCTTAGTGTTTGCCTACCCCAACAATTATTAATATTTTAACCTTTATTTTGAGTTTTAAAACTTATAAATGAAATAGATTCTTCTAAAACACTGAAACATTACAGTTAAGATTAAAGTTCCCTCTGACCACTCTTCCCAATCCTGATCCACTTTCTGTCCTCCCCAGGGTAACCATTGCTATCAGTATGGTACAAACCTTTTTCTGGACACATTTATACATATACATGCCCTTGGGATGTAGAAATAGCATCATTGTGTGTTTTGTTATTATTGGTAGAAAGTTTTGTTTTGTTTAAATATAAAAGGTATGAATTAATCTATCTGCAACTTACTTTTTCCACTTCCATGAACTGGAAGTTTAGCTCTTAGAGAGCTAGCCTTGCTTATATACGTAACGCTACTTCATCCTTTTTAACTGATGTGAGTATTCTATTTATTAGCATCTAAGGATTATTATATCAGTGTTTTTCAACTTTCCCAGAAGTTGAATACTTTCATGATTTCCCTGTTTTTGATAAGCTGGGCATTTATAGGAACAGCAATGCTACCAAGCCCTCCAGCTTCAGCTTCTAGGTAGCAGAGACCACATTTTGGCAACCTCACTTCCCATTTCAGACATCATTTGCAGGAGAGCAACATGTCAGCTTCCCTTTTTGGGAAGTGGTGCTAGATTGTTCCTACTGCCTGAGCTGACGCCACCACCACCACCACCGGCAGTAGCATCTGACATTTACCAAGAGTCCCCGGGCACCTGATGTCAGGGGAGTAAGCAGGCCCCTGGGGCAACTAGTGACTCATAGACCCATCAGCTGCTTGTTTTCAAGGCAGACCTGCTGGCTTATACTTTCACATTACTCCCTGGCAGGGAAAATCCTAAGGATTAATTCAAGAACAATTAAGTGTCCTTTGAAATCCTCCTCTCTTTAATAATACCGATGACTGTCAGAGTCGGAGGAAAAGGCATATGCAGGGAGGGGAAAATCAGAACATCAGATTATTTGAGCTCCAATGGCATGTCACTAGTGCAATCCAAAGAAAAGCTGTGCGTGGAGAAACACAGCACGAGCTGGTGTCATTTCAGTTATTCATTTGACAAATGTTTATTTTTTTTTTTTTTCTTGTCTAATTGCCCTAGCTAGAAGTTTTTTTTTTTTTTTTTACCGGGAGGTACCGGGGATCGGACCCCGGTCTCTCCATATGGTAGACGGACGCCGAACCTCTTGAGCCACATCCGTTTCCCGACAAATGTTTATTGAACCAAGTATCGGTAATAATATAATGAGCTAGAATGTAGGTTTCATTCATGAAGGCAGGGGCTTCGTTTTGTTCTTTGCACTACCCCCAGCACCCAGAATAGTTCAGACCCATGGTAGGGCCTCAATAAATAAAAGGATACTGTACCCCAACATCTAGAATTGTGCCAGCACGTAGTAATTACTTAATAAATATGTTGAATAAATGTATGAAAACAGGAAAAGAGCTATTTAGTGACCGAGAATTTGCATGAAAAGTTATAATTAATTTCTGAAAGGTCTATTTATGAGCTGCCCAAATCCAGCACAGAGAAACCAAAGAGCATGGTCTTAGAGAAAACAAGGATCTTCTGAAATAGGCCAGTACCTTGAGCCATCCATGCATCATCATTCATCCTGAGTGATCCAAGATGGAGAGCCAATGTGGCTCCTATCGCTGGAGAAGTTACCTCAGGAAGTGGCATGACCTGATGTCACCAAGGTAAAAGCCAACCAAGGGTCCTTGTAGGGTCTCTTGTTTCTGCCTCCTTTTAGTAACAGCACTTTGCTTTCCTTTGAGGAACATCCAATCCCCACAATTCCATTGGTTGGGCATAACAATCAAGGTCTCTCACCCCCCCCACACCCCCAAGGGATGGAATGTGACAGCATCGAGCCATGATCAGACAGTCTTTCCTGCGATTTGAATCTTGAGGGAAAAAATCCAAAGATAAAAAAAATAGCTGGAGGGGACGGATGTGGCTCAAATGGTTGGGCCTCCATATGGAGGGACCCGGGTTAGATCCCTGGGACCTCCCGGTAAAAAAAAAAAAAAAAAAGGAAAAAAATAGCTGGAGTTGAGGCATGCATTATTTTGGGACATCTTGAAGAGTAGGTCCTATGGTGAATGTTATTTAAATGCCTGGTGCTTCCCTGTTCCAGGGTTTCCCAAGGTCTAGTTGCTTAGCTGTTCCATCATCCATAACCAGCAGATTAAAATTTTTTCTTTGCTTTTTTTTTTTTGCCTAAGTTAACCAGGATCAGATTCTACTGATTTCAGAACCTAAATCCATAAAGTCCCACTGAGATGAGTTAAGAGGCAGGGAAGGGGTAATTGTGTGACAAGAGGGCCAGCTAATCATGAAAGACCAGATCTCTTTTAGCCTGGGCACGAGTAACCAAAGTTTGGTTTAATTAGGTGAGATTTTTATTTTTGTGTCTCTGTTTTGGCTTCTTGAAGAAAAATAGTAACTGTCACCTGAGAATCCTTCAGTCCTATCACTCTTGTTTTCCATATGCAAATTTCTTTCTAAATTTTCAAACTGTTTTATTTGGTGTAGTCTGGTGATCAATTTCATTGTCCCTTCCAAACAGATGCTCTAAGAAAATCTTAATCAACAGAGTCTTTCCTCATTCTTCAGTGTCAAGTGACAACCGTCTTGGCTCTCCTCAAAATTCAGGAGAGATTCTTTTCTAAACAAAGTAATATTTAATGTGGTAGATTGAATTATGTACCCGAGAAAAAACACGTTCTTAATCTTTTTTTGTAAACAAATCAATTTTATTGATACATATTAATAAAGCATACAATTTATCTAAAGTATACAATCAGTGGGGTTTGGTATAATCACCTAGTTGTGCTTTCATCACTTCAATCATTATTAAAGCATTTTCATTATTTCAATAATAATAAAAACAGACAAATAAACAAGGAAACTTCTCTATTCTCAGCCTCTCTGTTTCCCCTGCTGTACATAGCTGCTATTTCTGGCTATTCTTGCACAATTATTTATTTATTAAGCAGCTTTATTAAGATATAGTCACATACCATATGATCTAACCAAAGTGTATAATCAGTGGCTTTATTTTTTTAGCTGTTAAAAAGACCTTTATTATAAAATTGTAAAATAAACAGAAAAATAGATTGAAAGAAATCACAAATGTTAAATGGGAGTGCAAGGCCAGGTTAGATTTAATATAATCAATTATAAGAAGTAGATAGTATAGCAACAAACATTATAAATGTAAATAATAATTCTACTATAATAGAAATTAATTATAACATAATTCTAATTTTTATATTACAGCTCTATTTGGACATAATAATCTATAATTATGAAATAAATTATTGGTTAGTTATTTAATTTCCATTTAGGCCATAATTCTTTCTGGATAATCAAATTCCTATTTGGGAATTCTATACATCTTATTAGAATGAATTACAGCAGATAACAATATGCCAACTCAAAATAAAAAAAAAAAGAAGAAAAAAAACCCAACAAAACAAAATACAAAAGAAAAAAAAAAACCAATGTGCCAACTCATAATTTTTTGAGGCAGACAAACTCAAAATCTTTTACAACAGTAGTCATACTAAATCATTATTGATCCAGATGGATTATTTTAATTAACAAGTATGCATAAGAAAAGGTTTAAGAAAAATGAAATATCCAAAAAAAATCTCTTCTCCATTCCTCCTCAATTAAAGGCAAGTGTTTACTTTGTATGAAGAAACTTACAGAATACTGATCACAGGAAAAATTTGCCCAGTTGCACTAATTATTGTTCATATACCATAACATTTTTATTTTACATTTATCTGCTCTATTCCAGCTCTTTTTTGGTTACTATTTGCTTGGAATGCCTTTTTTCCAACCTTTCACTTTTAACCTGGTTGTGTCCTTACGTCTGAGGTGGGTCTCTTGTAGACAACATATAGACAGCTCATATTTTTTGTCCATTCTATCAGTCTATGTCTTTTGATTGGGGAGTTCAATCCATTAACATTCAGTGTTATTACTGTAAAGGCATTACTTACATCACCCATTTTGTCCTTTAGTTCTCTGTTATCATACCATTCTTTTGTCTGTTTTCTTATCCTTTAGTTTACCCTTCCTAATAATCTTCATTTCTAAACTCTTTTCCAAATCTCTTGCCCTTATTTTTGCCTTTCACTCTGCAGCACCCCCTTTAATGTTTCTTGCAAGTCAGGTTTTTTGTTAACATATTCTATCAGTTTTTGTTTGTCTGTAAAGACTTTGAACTCACCCACATTTTTGAAGGACACCATTGCCAGATACAGAATTCTTGGCTGGCAGCTTTTCTCTTTCAGTACCTTAAATACATCATACCAATTTCTTCTCTCCACCATGGTTTCTGATGAGGAGTCTGCACTTAATCTTAACGAGTTTCCCTTGTATGTGACACTTTGCTTTACTCTTGCTGCTTTCAGAATCCTCTGTTTATCTCTGATATTTTTCATTCTGAATGGTGGGTTTCTCAGGGTAGGACTATTAAGATTTATTCTGTTTGGTGTGCATTGTCCTTCTTGGATATTGATATTTATGTCCTTCATAAGGGATGGGAAGTTTTCAGCCATTATTTCCTCAAATATTCTTTTTGCCCCTTTTCCATTCTCTTCTTCTGGAACACCAATAATGCAAATGTTTGTGTGTTTCACGTTGTCATTCAATTTCCTGACACTCTGTTTCATTTTTTCCATTCTCTTCTCTTTCTGTTCTTTTGTCTTTTCTAGTTCAGATGTTCTGTCTTCAAAATCACTAATTCTGTCTTCAAGCAATTCAAATCTGCTCTTACATGCCTCTAAGGTATTTTTAATCTTATCTATCATGTCTTTCATTCCCATAAGGTCTGTTACTTTTCTTTTCAGGCTTTCAAATGTTCTTTATGCTCTTCCAGTGTCTTCTTTATTTTATTTTTTAAAAATTTATTTATTTATTCACTTTTATCCATTTTAACCTCCCCTCCCCACCCCACCCCCCATTTTTGCTGTTTTGTGTCCATTCACTGGGCAATTCTCTGTGTCTGTTTTCTGCCCTCTCTTCTCATCCTTCTCCTCCTGTCTTCACCAGGATTTGATCCTGGAACCTCCGATGTGGGAAGGAAACATTCTGCCACCTGTACCACCTTAGTTCCTGGTTTTTTGGCGCGTCTCGTCTTGGCTTTCCCTTGTGTCACTATCCTGTTATAGCATCATCTTGCTGCGTGGCTCGGTGGGGCCTGGCACACCCACTCGTGGGGCCTAATGGCGCACCCACGCGCAGGACCTGGGGGCTCGCACACTCGCGGGGCCTGATGGCATGCCCGCACATGGGACCTGACAACGCGCCCGCTCACAGGGCCTGGCAGCCCGCGCGCCTTCTATACTTTAATTTACCGGGAGGTCCTGGGGATCGAACCCAGGTCCCTCCACATGGGAGATGGATGCCCAACCATTTGAGCCACATCTGCCCCTATTTATTTATTTTTAACTTTATTTTGTACAGTTAATAATTGAAAATATAAACAATTAAAAACTAAAAAGAAAACACAGTAGAATAAAGACATACATTTCTAAATTAAATGTACTACATATAAATTTTTTTTTAATCATACGATATGTTACACAATATATTTGGTTCATAGGAATGCAATCATACAATATTTATCTTTTTGTGTCTGGCTTGCTTCGCTCAACATAATGTCCTCCAGTTTCATCCATGTTGTCATATGCTTTACGACTTCATTTCTTCTTACAGCTGCATAATATTCCATCGTGTGAATAGACCACAGAGTGTTTATCCTTTCATCTGTTGATGGACACCTGCTATGTTTCCAATTTTTGGCAATAGTGAATAATGCCACTATGAACATTGGTGTGCAGATGTCTGTTCGTGTCCCTGCGCTCAGTTCTTCTGGGTATATACCCAGTAGTGGTATTGCAGGGTCACGTGGCAAGTCTATATTTGACTTCTTTAGGAACTGCCAAACAATCCTCCACAGTGGCTGTGCCATTCTGCATTCCCACCAACATTGAATAAGTGTTCCTATCTCTCCACATCTCTCTCCACACTTGCAGTTCTCTGTCTTTTTAATAGTGGCCATTCTGATAGGTGTGAAATAATATCTCATTGTAGTTTTGATTTGCATTTCCCTAATCATTAGTGATGTTGAACATTTCTTCATGTCTTTTTTTGCCATTCATATTTCTTCTTTGGACAAATAACTATTCAAGTCTTTTGCCCATTTTTTAATTGGGTCATTGTCTTTTTATTGTTGAGTTTTAACACCTATTCATATATCCTGGATATTAAACCTTTATCAGATATGTGATTTCCAAGTATTTTCTCCCATTGAGTCAGCTGCCTTTTCACCCTTTTGACAAAGTCCTGTGAGGTGTAAAAGTGTATAATTTTGAGGAGGTCCCATTTATCTATTTTTTCTTTTGTTGCACGTGCTTTGGGTATAAGGTCCAAGAAACCACCAACTACTACAAGGTCTTGAAGATATTTCCCTACATTTTCTCCCAGTAGTTTTATGGTCCTGCTTTTATATTCAGGTCTTTGATCCATTTTGAGTTGATTCTTGTGTGGGGAGTGAGATATATCCAGCTGTCCCAGCACCAGTTGTTAAAGAGACTGTTTTGCCCCATTAACATTAACTTGGTAGGTTTGTCAAAAACCAGTGGACAGTATAGGTGAGGGTTTATTTCTGGGTTCTCAATTCTATTCCACTGATTGATGTGTCTATCTTTATGCCAGTACCATGCTGTTTTGCCTACTGTAGCTTTGTAATATGTTTCAAGGTCAGGCAGTGAAATTCCTCCCCCTCACTCTTCTTTTTTAGAATGCTTTTGTCTATTCGGGTGCACTTTCCCTTCCAAATGAATTTGGTAATTACCTTTTCTAATTCTGTAAAGTAGGCTGTTAGGATTTTGATTGGTATTGCATTGAATCTGTAAATCAGTTTGGGTAAGGTGACATCTTCACGATATTTATGCTTCCAATCCATGACCATGGAATGTCTTTCCATTTGTTTAGGTCTTTTAAATTTTCTTTTAGCATTGCTTTGTAGTTTTCTGCATATAGGTCCTGTACTTCTTTGGTTAAATTAATTCCTATGTATTTGAGTCTTTTTGTTGCTATTGAAAATGGAAATTTTCCCCTAATTTCCTCCTCAGATTGTTCAGTACTATTGTACAAACACATTATTGATTTTTGCGTGTTGATCTTTGTATTAGTCAGCCAAAGGAGTGCTGATGCAAAATACCAGAAATCGGTTGGCTTCTATAAAGGGTATTTATTTTGGGGTAGAAGCTTATAGTTACCAGGCCATAAAGCATAAGTTACTTCCCTCACCCAGGTCTATTGCCACACGTTGGAGCAAGATGGCTGCCGACGTCTGCAAGGGTTCAGGTTTCTTGGGTTCCTCTCTTCCTGGGGCTCCGTTTCTTTTTAGGCTCAGATGCTGTGCTCTCTCCACAAGGGCAGCTGTAGACTATCAGGCAAATGGCTCTGTCTCTCTCTCTGGGGCTTCTGCCATGTATAAGGAGCCGTCTCTATTCTTCTGTGTTCTTCTCCTGTGTGTTTACTTCCCACGCTCCAGCTCTAAACTCCCACCTCCCTTCTCTGCATTGCGGTTTCTCTGTGAGTCCCCACCCACCAAGGGGGTGGTGACGCAACATCCTAGTGATATGGCTCAAAGCCTTAATCATTATTTAATTAAGTAAAAGTAAAACCTCTGAATCCAATACACTCTCAGAGGAAAAGACCAGTTTACAAACATAATCTAATATTTCTTTTTGGAATTCATGAATAATATCAAACTGCTACAATCTTGTATCCTGCCACTTTGCTGAACTCATTTATTAGCTCAAGTAGCTTTGTTGTGGATACTTCAGGATCTTCTAAGTACAGGATCATGTCATCCACAAATAGAGTTTTACTTCCTCTTTTCGTATTTGGATGCCCTTAATTTTTTTTTTTTTTTTCTTGTCTAATTGTCCTAGCTAGAACTTCTAGTACAATGTTGAGTAACAGTGGTGACTGGGGGCATCCTTGTCTTATTCCCGATGTTAGAGGGAAAGGTTTCAACCTTTCCCCATGAGTCTGCCAGCAGATGGCGCTCTTCGGCAGCTCTCAGTTCAATGCCCGGTCAGAGTATACTTGTTGCAACACAGACCAGATCAATGTGATAGAGCTTCCTGTAGTTCTGTCCTCGTGATTTCCCTCCTTTGTCCCTCTCTCCTCTGGGTGGTGTCCAGCCTTCGCCTGGTGTCCTAAACCCTAGAAGAGCTTTTTCTAGGCTGTTTCAGCCTGTTCTCTAGGTATCTTCCCCCAGTGTCGTCTTAATAACCTTTATTTAATTAGTCATATTTTCTTTAAAATTTTTGAAGTGATTTAGAAGAGTTGTGTGATTATCACTTCTTAATTGTATTAAATCCTGTATCTCTTCAGGATATTTGGTTAGTTTTTTTTTTGTTTTTTTTTGTTTTTTTTTTTATTATGGGTAAAAATCAAAATTCTCACAATACATACAAACATTTGCAAAATGATATATAAATATATATGCATATATGTGTATTTGCTTACAAAAATGTTATTTATATATATATATATATATATACATATATTTTAAGAGGTGCTTAGATTACCATGGTTAGTTTTTTTGGGTGGGCCATCTCTTCCTGGTTCCTAGTATAGCTTGTAATTTTTTGCTGATGTCTAGGCATCTGAATATGTTGGTGAATTTATTCTGATGGCCAATTGCTCTCTCTTGCCTATTTTTTTTTTTTCACAGCTTTTCTTTGATATTTGGTTCAACTTCTCAGTCTTCAAAATTGTCCAGCTTAAGTTTTCAAAATTGGGCCAGGGACTCACTAGCAAGGCACAGATTTTTCTCCCAGCAGTTGGATACCAAGAGCGCAGAGAATTGTTTTTGTCCATTCAATTTCCACACTGGCCAGCAGGCAGTGCTAGTTAGCGCTATCACCTTTCCACTGAAGTGTTTTAATCTCGGCTTTCCTGTGTTCCTGTGTTGAATCTCCAGAGCAGAGATTCAAAGTGGGCTCTGCTGGCCGAATTCACTGAAGAAAAGCACCCCAACCCCCCTCTTCCTTTTCCCTTGAAACAGCTGACAGGAAGGAAGATGTCAGTTCCCTTCAGTTGGCTGCAGCGAGCCAGGGGTTTTACCCCAGCTTAATCATGGGGGTGGGGGAGGGGAGCCCTTCCCGGTGGCCATGGGGGCTTGGTAACTCATATTTGTCATTTTGGCTTCTTTGTCTCTCTGTCTCTCACCCTCCTGGGAGTTGTCTAGCACTGTCCTGGTCTGCTGACCCCCAAAGCAGGCCCAGCTTTTGGCTCTTTCTCCATTGTTTTGTGAGAGCATTTGTTAGTCTGTTGCCATCTTCCCACAATCCTCAGCACTTAGCTTTTACCTGATTATTTCTCTTACTTCATTCCAGAGCTTATATGTTCCTTTTTTAATTTTTTAAAAATATTTTTACCAGGAGGTCCCGGGGATTGAACCCAGGTCCCTCCATATGGGAGACGGACACCCAACCATCTGAGCCACATCCACCCCTGCAGAGCTTATATGTTCTTAATCTTAACCTACCTTCATATGGGTATAAACCCATTATAAATAGGGCTTTTTGAAGATGATACTTTTAGTTAAGGTGTGGCCGAACTGAATGAGGGTGGATCTTAATCTGAATTTATAGAGGCCTTGTAAAGAGGACTCAGAAATCAGAGAGAGAGAAAGGAGAGCACATAGCTATGTGACAGAGGGAAGATATTTGCGGCAAGCCAGCACTAGGTTCCAGAAGGAAGCAAGCCTTCTACCCTTCCAAATTGTGAGACAATGAATGCCCATTGCTTAAGCTAATGTCTTGTGTGGTATTTGTCATAGCAGCCTGGAAAATTAAGACACTTAGGAATAATTATGCCCTTTTAAAATATTGTCCTTGGGGAAAACAAAAATTCATGAGGTAGTCTTGACGATCAGAGAGTACACTTAGAACTACTTCTTCAAGAAAATTTGATATTTATCTTCCTATCATGAGGGGAGTCTAACCCTGTGTCAACTCCATCTAACACCCTTCTGTCTAGATTTTTGTGGTCTTTATCCTCTGGGTATGAATCAGCTCTTAATTGTGAATTACAAAAACATCACTCAAACTGGTTTAAGTATAAAAGAATTTATTGGCTCATATAACTGGAACATGCAGAAGAATTGCTAGCTTTAGACATAACTGGATCCATGCACTCAAAAGATAAACCCATGGGGACGGATGTGGCTCAGATGGTTGGTGGGCATCCGTCTCCCATATGGAGGGACCTGGGTTCAATTCCTGGGACCTCCCAGTAAAAAAAAAAAGTAAAGCCAGGCTTGGTCTCTTTTCCTCTCTGGGCTCTGGACTGGTGGCACACTTAGGCTCCTAGTAGCCCTGGGTTTGCATCATCCTTTCTGTTAGTAATCTCAACAGAAAGAGAAGAATAGCTCCTTCCCAGTCAGTCCATCAACAGTCTCAGGTCTGAATCTCATTGGTCTGAAATGGAACCAATCACTCCATTACGAAGGAGGGACTATACCAACTGAGCAGCTCAAGTGAGGAGGAATGGGGGAAGCCAGAAAAGGAAACCACTTGGGCTAAGAGTGGGAGAGGGATAGTTTCTTAAGGAAAATCAACTGGAACCACAAAAGGTGTATATCTTAGTTTCCTGTGCTTTTCATAACAAAGTGCCACAAATAGATGGCTTAAAACAACAGAAATTTATGGTTTCACAATTCTGGATGCTAGAAGTCCAAAATGAAGGTGTCAGAAGGGCATGCTTCCTCTGAAGTCTGGAGGGAAGAATCTGTTCCATGTCTCTCTCCTGGCTTCTCGTGGTGGCTGGCAATCCTTGGTGTTTCTTGGCTTGTGGTGTTACAGTCTGCTTCATTATTCACACGGCTGTCTTCTCTCTGTATGTCTTTTCACATGGTGCTCTCCCCTCTGTCTGTCTGTGTCTGGGTTCAAATAGCCTCTTCTTAAAGCCAGAAGAGGTTGCTTTAAAGACCTTGAGAGAAAAAGATTTAAAAACTTGGAGAGAAGACTTCTTTATAACCCACAGAAAGCCTCCAGTTGCAAAAGAACAAAGCTTTTCAGCCTAGAGAAGGTACAGGGCTTCACTTATCCCCTGGAACTTCTCATATAATCATGCAAAAACTCTGGTAGCACAGGTTGGGTCCCCAGGGAAACAGACTCTGAGATGAAGTTAGCAGACAGGAGGTTTATTAGGGAGCACTATGGAGTCAATATCCAAAGAAGAAAAGGAGAAGATACCGACGGAAGGCAAGAGAAGGAAGCATGACCAGCAGAAGAAGAAGTTGAGCTTCTCCCTCAAGAGAGGACTCAGCCAACCCTCTGGGGAGTTCTGAAGATAGAATGAACCCTTCATATCTGTTCTGATTTGGAGCAAGGAGATTGGGCTTTTACCCCCCATGATAATCAGTTTTTGAATGAGGAACACCTGAGAAGGGAATAGAGTTCTGAGTGAGCCAGCCGTCTTCAGCTGAGGTTTTTCCAGATAGGACTGATAGGTGAGGCAGCATTTCTAGCAGCTGACCTAATAAGTCCTTCATTCCTGAGGGAGGGTCTGGGTAGATATCACACCATGTCCCATATCTTTTTGTTGTTATTGTTAGGCAAGTAATTTATTAAGATAGGGAGGGAAGAGAAGTGGGAGAAAATAACAGATCACAGGTCCATGGTGGAGAATAAGGGGTTGAAGAATGATAAAGAAGGCTGATTTATAGACTACAATTTCCCATTATAGATGATAAATGCCCAGGTTTTACTTGCGTGTTGATCCATGCAGGGGGGACAAGGGAAGAGCAGGGCGCAGAAGCCAAGAGAGAGGATGAGAGAGTGCAGGAGCAGCCATGTCCCGTATCTTAAAACCCATCTTATGGAGGGAGCCTCCTACAAGCTCAGGATTTCCTTCTTTTGGAAATGTCAGGGATTTGTTTACCAGATTAATAAAAGTTTAAGCCCATCAGGCATTATCAGTAAAACCTGAGTGCTCTTAGAGTAGAACATTCTAGAAATATGGCTCAGGAAATTCTGTCCACTAGTAGAGGCAGTCCCACTCACATTAAGCTGATTAAAAACTTTTTCATGGGAGCAATCCATTATACAAAAATAAATGCTTGGGAAGTGGCTGTGGCTTCATTGGTTGGGCTCCCGTTTACCATATGGGAGGTCCCGAGTTCGATTCCCGGGGCCTCCTGGTGAAGGCAAGCCGGCTGTGCCACGCAGTGAGATGACGCAACAAAGGCAGACAAACAGACACATAAAAACGGAAAGCAAATGGACACAGCGAGCACAAGCAGCAAGGGGGGGGGATACATAAAATAAAAATTTTAAAATCTTAATTACAAATTATAAAAAAATAAATGTTCCACTGTAGGAGCCTTAATTTTTGAGTACCTGGAAATTATCAAAATGGAGTTATTCTCTCTTCAGAGTAAACTTAGATTGCACAAAGAGCATAGGGTAGAAGAATGATTGTATTTAAAATCAGGTATCCTATTCAAGCAGGAAGCATTGCAAAGATACCCAAATTAAGATATGCATCACTATAAACAATTCATTCAAATGTGGGATGTCATTCCTGTTTACAAGAATTTTTTGCCTTCAAAAGGAGCTTGGTGTAATATAAGCATCTTTTAAAATAAAATTAAAAAAAAAAAAAAAAGAGCTTGGAGTGTTGTGAGTCATACAATCTTATAGGTTTGTTGAAATAAAAATGGCGTTCAAAGCTTTCAGAGTCTCCAGTTTTGAGGATGGTCAATGCGGCCTCCGTCCCCACTTTATCCTTGGGTCTGTGTCCAAAAGTAGCTGATAGAAATAGCTTGCAGCAAATGTTCTCTAAACAATCCTGAGGCCGAGGACTCAACATAGTATGTTATATACCCTGATCAACATGTTATTCTCACTATTGTATCAATATGTTTTCCTCACTGTTATATGCCAAAAAATGAGATCATCTGTGCTAATAAAAACCAACAGGTCAGCCAGAAGGCTGAGGATTTTCTGCCTCATGGCTGCAGCCCAGTATGGACCGTTATACTTCTCTCCCTCGTGTGTTTTTTCACTTGGACCCCCTCACGAGCCCCTCTTGTGGATGCAGTTAACACCAGTGTGATTATCTATTGGAAAGGCACACTCCAAAGAAACAATACCTGGTGAAAATCAAATATCTTTTATTGTTACAAATGTCAAGAATGGCATCTGAATATTTCCCTTTAATGTGTCTGAGTGTGTTTGGTGACGGAAAAACAAAATAACAATGTGAATATATGCATTTCAAGCTAAAAATTGTGGGAATTTATTTATATTTAAACAAATAACTACAACTCCCCTCCACCACTCTGCCAATATTACCCAAAAGAGTCTGAAGCTCCAAAAGAGAAATTTTATCTTGAGGTAAAAAGAATAGTCCAGGGAGTGGATGTGGCTCAAGCAGTTGAGTGCCCACCTCCCACACGGGAGATCCTGGGTTTGGAGCCCTGTGCCTCCTAAAGAAAACAAACAACAAGCAAAGACAAGAAGCAAAAACAAACAAATAGGGAACAGATGTGGTTCAAGCAGTTGAGCACCTGCCTCCCACATGGGAAGTCCTGGGTTCAGTTCCCAATGTCTCCTAAAGAAAAACAAGACAGACAACAGGCAGACAACGAGCAAAAACAATGAGCAAAAAAAAAAAAAAAAAAACAATGAGCAAACAACAAGCAAAAACAGACGAGGGAGCCAACTCATGGGAGCTGATGTGGCTCAGTGGTTGAGTGCTGGCCTCCCACATACAAAGTCCCGGGTTCAATTCCTGGGTCCCAGTACCTCAAAAAAATAAAAATTAAAAAAAAAAAAATTCCAAAGACCGTGGAATAATTAAGACACTAGGACCTTGAAAGAAGAATTATCAGTTTAAAATTTGCCTAACAGAAAAAAAAACCTTGTTATAGAAAAATAAAAGTCAAATCAACTATCCCCTTTTTCAGCTTCTCTGGTAAATAATTATTTATAAGCCTCATTGCTTTTCAAAAGCATTCCAAATTTTGGGATTTTGTATCATGCTGTTTAAATTTCATAGCATATTTAAAACATTATACTTATATTGAAATTTAAAATTTTAATGTTTTACCTTAATTTTCAAGATACATTTTTGGCTTTTCTCTTCAGTACAATTATTTCAGAAAGAAAAATTTAGATTTGAGTCTTGTCATTTTGAATTCCACATAAGAATTTGAATTTCAGAACTAAAACTAAATAGCTAAAGTTTTATGTAAGCATGCTGTAAAACATGGGCTTTAAATTGAAATAAGCTACATTTGAAGTGTGTTAACTGTTGTAAACAAAAGATGTCTTTTATGAATTGGTTCCAAAAAACTCAGATAATCTGAAAATATATACAAATCAATAGAAAAGTTTCTACTTGATCTTTCTAGGCAGAATTTAAAGGTGTAATATCCAACATTTTCCCAGTGTTTATTAACTTAATTGTATTTAATCTTGATATACTTGGATATTTTCTCAAATATACTTAGATTTTGGAAATTTGAATTTGTATAGTAGTAAGGTAATGCACATTTGAATTTATCCTGAGTTATTTGAGAATTTAGAATTCTACCCTAGGGTCATCTATAAATAAAATAAGATTCTATCTATCTATTTCTATCTATATCTACCTATCTACCTATTTACATCTATCTATCTATCTATCTATCTATCTATCTATCTATCTATCTATCTATCTATCTATCTATCTATCTATCTATCTATCT
>JAKSZT010053929.1:21024822-21096176 GCA_026826555.1 Tolypeutes matacus | reverse complement strand
TCTATCTATCTATCTATCTATCTATCTATCTATCTATCTATCTATCTGAGTTACTTTTGGTTCCCACCCCCCATGGGAATATAGAACTAGTGCAGACTACTCAAACTTATGCAACTTTGTGGCCAGAGCATTTACAAATAGAAGCCCCATTAAAATATTAGTGTAATCATATTTGACTTTTAAAATAAGGGTGAAAGTAGCTTGATGGAAGGGGAGATGAAGAAGGACTATGGCTGCTGAGTTAGGGAAGCAAAGACAACATGCTAAAGATTAGGTAGAAGGTGTAACAAGCACTCCCCACTCCTAGAAGCCAGCACTTGGGCCTGCAGGTCTAGAAATTCAAATTTCTTATCCCTCCCACCAGAGTTCTCAAAGTGCAAAGATGCTGGCTCATGCTCATACCCACACCAGAAACTGTAGTACACCATGGCCCAGACTTCAGGAAACACTCAGGCTGAAAATTCCTGTGGGCTGCAACAGTTCGCTCTTCCCCTTAAGCAAAGCTGCATAGACAATCAAATTTTTAGAAGATTTCTTTTTGGACATAGATTCAGACATGGATTTCTTTTAGACTTCTCACTAAAAGGATGAGCAACAAAAGAAAAAATAGATAAATGGTACCTCATCAAAATTAAAACTTTTGTGCATCAAAGGGCTTCATCATGAAAGCAAAAAGACAACCTACAGAATGGGATAAGTTATTTGGAAACCACATATATGATAAGGGTTTAATATACAGAATAAATAAAGAAATCCTATAAATCAACAACAAAAAGACAACCCAATTTTAAAATAAGATTTGAGTAGACATTTCTCCAAAGAATATTTAAAAATGTCCAATAAACATATGAAAAGATGCTCAACTTCATTAGCCACTAGGGAAATGCAAATCAAAACTGCAATGAGATACCACTAGGATGACTACTATTTAAAAAAAGGAAAAATAACAAGTGTTAGAGAGGATATGGAGAAATAGGAACACTGGCTTACTGCTGGTAGGAAAGTAAAATGGTGCTACCACTAGGGAAAACAATTTGGTGGTTCTTTTGAAAGTTAAGTATAGATTGCCATATGACTCACTTCTAGGTATATACTCAAAAGAATTGCAAAGAGAGACTCAAATATTTTTACCCTAATGTTCCTAGCAGCATTATTCACAATTGCCAAAAGGTAGAAGCAACCTACGTCTCCATCAACAGATGAATGGTTAAATAAAATGTGGTATATACATAAAATGGAATTATTTGGCCATAAAAAGGAATGAAATTCTGATGCCTGCTACAACATAGAAGAACCTTGAAGACATTATATTGAGTGAAATAATCCAGACACAAAAGGACACATATTGTATCCAGAATATGCAAATTTGTAGAGTCAGAAACTAGAATATAAATAACTAGGGGCTGGGATAGGGATAGGGAATGAGGAATTAATGTTTAATTGGTATGGAGTTTCTGTTTGGGGTGATGGAAAAGTTTTGGCAATGGATGATGGTGATGGAAGCACTACTTTGTGAATGTAATTAACATCACTGGATTGTGTATTTGAAAGAGGATAAAATGGGAAATTTTAGGTTATAAATAAGTTACCAGGTGTCTGATAGTTTGCAAAAGAGCTGCTGATGCAAAGTACCAGACATGGGTTGGCTTTTATAATGGGAATTTTATTAGGGGAAAATCTTATAGTTCCAAGGTCATGAAATGTCCAAATCAAGGCACCATCAGAGACGCTTTCTCACCAAAATCAGCTACTGTTGATTCTGGTTTCTGGCCAGGAGATGAAGCAACATGACAGCTGATCTCTGCTGAGGTCCCTGCCTTTCCCTCTGGTCTCACCATCTCCCAGTGCTCAGCTGTGGGCAACCAGGCACAGGGCTTGTCTCCTTACGGGCTACCTCTCTCAATCTCTCGGTCCTTCTCTGTCTTTGTGCAGCTGTAGGTGAACCTGGAGTCCTCTCACATGGATGGGTCAAAATGGCAGAGCTCCCTTTTTCTGTCTCTCTCTCTCTTTCTCTCTCTTCATATCATACCTAGCAAGAGGGCAGAGACAAAAGCTGGTTCATGCCTCACTGATGTAGTTCAATCAAAAGCCCTAAAGCAATCTTAACGAGTAATCTAATCAAAGGACCTTCAACCAAATTTAATACAATCAAAGGGTACCACACCCACAAAAATAGATTAGTCTAAGAACATAATTTTTTTTTAATTAAAAAAAATTTTTTTCAAGATACTTAGATTATACAAATGTCACATAAAAAATATAGAGGATTCCCGTATGCCCTACTTCCCACACCTCCCACATTTTACCACATTAACAACATCCTTCATTAGTGAGGTACACTCACTGCAATTGATGAACACATTTTGGAGTATTGCCACTAAGTGTGGATTAAAGTTTACATTGTAGTTTACACTCTCTCCCACCCAATTCTGTAGGTTATGGCAAGATTTATAATGGTATGTATCTGCCATTGCAATGTCATTCAGGACAATTCCCAAGTCCCAAAAATGCACCTGTATTACACCTATTTTTCCCTCTCCCTGCCCTCAGAACCTCCAGTGGCCACTGCTTCCACATCAATGATATAAATTCTTCCATTGCTAGAATCACAGTAAGTCTATAGCAGAATACTAGTAAGTCTACTTTAGTCCATTTGTCATTCCCCAATCCTGAGGATTCTGGGATGGCGATGTCCACTCCACCTCTAATTGAGAGGGGGCTGTGATCCCATAGGGCCGATGGATGGGACTCTCTTGCTTGCAGTTGTAGACTCTCCTTGTTCCTTGGTATGGTAGTTATCCATCATCACCTCCATGTTAGTTGTCCTGGGTAAGATCAATGAACTGGAGAGTAGGTGTTGCAACTCCATTGAGATTCAAGGCCCAGCTAGCACGTGGACAGCCCAAAGATTTAAGTCTCTTAGATGTACACCTATCAACTATAGTACTAATTATAGGTTCAAATAGAAGGACAGTCGAGCCATGTGTAGGGAAACCACAACTGAATCCAACTCTGTCACTCTGGGGAGCATAAATTCCAAAGTAGGGCCCACTGGCAGGGCACCAAACTTCTGAGCTGTCAGCCCTGCCTATAGTGTCTGGATGTCTCCAGAGCCCTCAGGAGCCCTGCTATTTGGGATAGTATCTACTTTGGCAGTCAAAGAGATCCTGTTGAGTTGTGCATAAGCGTAACCTCTGGAATGACTTCCCAACTCACTTTGAAGTATCTTGCCATATATACTCATTTGTCTTTACCTTTCCCCCCTTTTGGTCAAGGTCTTTTTCAAGTTGCATTGCTAGTTGGTGCTTGGTAGTAATCCCTCAGTGTCAAGGAGGCTCATCCCCAGTAGTCATGTCCCTCACTGGGGGGAAGGTAATGTAATATATGCTGAGTTCGGCTTAGAGAGAGGCCACATTTGAGCAACAAGGAGGCTCCCAGGAGGCAACTCTTAGGCACCTTATAATACTAGGCTGTTTCAATTTCAAGAGTAAAGGTTCACAGTGTGAACTATGGTCCATGCTTAATGGCAAAGCCCCAGGATGTGTTTATCAATTGCAATTAATGTGCCACACTAATGAAGGATGTTTATGTGGGAGGTTGTGGGAGGTGTGGGAGGTGGGGCATATGGGAATCCCTATATTTTTTGTGTAACATTTATGTAATCTAAGTATCTTAAAATAAAAAAATAAAAAATGTAAAAAAATAAAATTAAATTAAAAAAGCTTAAAGATTCATACACACAGTCATTAATATCAAGGGCCTGTCAATTGACCATCTTCCTTCACTAGTCATTGCCCCTGTACTCGGGGGATTCTTGCTGATCCATTAGAGAATGTGGCAGAGCTCCCTCGGATGAGAATTTGGTATTCCTTAGGTTATTGTGTGACTTTCCACCCATTGTGGCAATGCCCCATGAACATTTGAACACATTTATATGCCTTATAGGTATGCCCAGGTGAGCTTCCTCCCATGTATCCCCCATCACTGACACCCCACACCAATAATCCTCCCCTGCCCCAGTTGTAACCCTTCTATGATCCAAAACTTCTTCAAAAATGAAGCCAATAAAATAGCCAAATATAATTAATAAGAAAGTGAAACACTAATAGTTTTTAAAATATGAAATACAAAAAAAAATTTTTTAATAAAAATAAAAAAATTAAAATTTGGGATAATAAAAAATAATGAAAAAATATTAAAAAAAATTTTTTTTACATTTTGCCTTTCATCACTGTAAGATCTGTTGTCCTATATGTACAGTGATGTCTTCTTCTGTTTATTCACCCAGTGTCTTACTTTTTTTTTTTTTTTTTTTTTTTCATTTTATCCTCAAAGTTGTTTTAGGTCACAGAAAAGTCACATACCAAATACAGGGGATTCCCATATACCCAACATCCTCCTCCCTTTACCCCTTTCCCTATTAATAACATTTTGTTGTTGTTGTTGTTGTTGTTGTTTTTTATTGTGGGTAAAAATCAAAATTTTCACAATACATACCAACATTTGCAAAATGATATATAAATATATATGCATATATATGTGCATTTGCTTACAAAAATGTTATTTATGTATATATATAAATATATTTTAAGAGGTGCTTAGATACCCAAAATATTACACAGAACCCACTGGGATTCCCATGTTGCCCACCTCCTACACCTCCCACCACATCTCACACAAACATCTCCCACAAGTGTGGCCCACCACCCTCAATGGACTTACACATCCTGGGGCCTTGCCACCAACCATAGACCACAGTTCACATCGTAGACCACACTCTCTCCCACACAGTTCTGAGTGGTGTCTGCTGACTTAAAATGGCCTACATCCGTTGCCACAAAGGTACTCAGGACAACCTCCAAATCCCAAAGAAGCCCCTGTATTTCAACTGCTCGTCCCCTCCCTGCCCCAAAAGTGTCTAGTGGCCACTGGCTCCACCTCATTGTTATAATTTCTTCCATTGCTAGAATCACCTTATGTGAACAACAGAATACCATCAAGTCCACTCTAGTCCATAGTTCTTCCCCCAATCTTGAGGGGACTGGGATGGTGATGTCCACTCCAACTCCAAGTGAGAGAGGGCTTATATCCCATGGATATGGTGGGTGGGATGATCCTGCCTGCAGATGCAGGCCCTCTTCATTTCCTGGGATGGCCACTGCCCATCGTTGTCTCCTCACCAGGTGACTTGGATGAGTCCATTGAGCTGTAGGGTAGGAGTTGCAGCTCCACCCAGATTCCATGCACACCTGGCACATACCTATTAATAACATTTTATAAGTGGGTGGTACGTTTGTTACAACTCATATACAAATACTGAAACATAGCTACCAACCATAGTAAATGGTTTACATTATGGACCATACACTTTTATAAACTTTGATGCAATTCAACATGGCCTGTATCCATCATAGCAAGATCATGTAGAACACTTCCATATCCCCAAAATGTCCATCTATTCTATTCTTCCCTTCCCTTCCCTTCCCCTCAGGACCCACGGCAACCACGAGGCTTCACTCCTTGAAGGACAAGATTCACAGTTACTCGCAACAGCACTGAGGGCTTGACACACTGGTCTGCCCTCCAGTATTAGGCACCACCCTTGCTCTCGAGAGACTCCTGCCCCTCTATTTGAGAACATAGCAGGCCTCCCCAGGATGGGAGTCGACCACCTTGCTGCTCATTATGTAGCTCTCCACCCACTGATATAACGCACTATGGTAAGATGAACACTCATGCACTCCCAAGAAGCCTGCCCACCGGGGCCCTGTCCCAAATGCCCCCCACATCTAACACCCCAAACCAGCAACCCTCACTTGCCATATTGCCAAAAGCATTCCCAGCATTTAGTTTCAACCATGTACCTGCCAATCCCCAGTAAGAACATAATCTTTTTCTTTTGGGGATTCATAAAAGAACTTCAAATGTCATAGCAGGGAAAAAAAAAAAAAATGTACAACACAAAGAATGAATACTAATGTAAACTTTGGATTATAGTTAATAGAACAATACAATAATATTATTGCATAAATTGTAATGAACATCACACTAATGCAAAATTTTAATAATACAGAAAACTGCGGATAAGAAGAGCATATTTGGGAACTCTGTACTTTCCACATGACTATTCTAAACATACAACTGCTCTAATTAAAAAAAAAAAAGTTCTACTCTGTATCTCACTGAAATCTCTGTCTTTATTTCATTCCCCCATGTAAAATGGTAACAGCTAAAGGCATCAATCTTACCCAATCCCTCTCAACACCAAATCCAGACTCAATGCCTCATAGGTGGATATATCCCTAGGAAGTCTCGTCTACCTTCCTCTGGATTAGAGATGCCTATTTTTAGGACTGTTTGTCCTCCTCATCTTTTACAATAAACTCAATTTGGACCTCTTTATGACTTTGTAATGTTTGTATTTTTTAAACCATCAAGGATTTTTAAAAGGCATCAGTAAAACCAGAGAAAGACTCTTCCTCTTTTCTTGGTTCATTTGGCAAGAAGCCAAAGAAATCCAACAAAATAACCTCTGGTACACAGCTTTTAATTCAGAAGGTTAAAATTACAGGGTAAGAGGGAAGCGGCTATGGCTTGAGCAATTGAACTCCCGTTTACCATATGGAGGACTTGGGTTCGATCCCTGGGACCTTCTGGTAAAAAAAAGAAAAAAAGGCGTCTCAGACCTGCATGGAGAGGGGCTAGCACTGGCCCCTGCATGGTGTGGAGAGGGGCGCAGGCCCCCATGTGGCATGGAGAGGCACCAAAAAGATTATGATGCAACCAGATAGAAAAAAAAAATTACAGGGTAAGAAATTCTGACTTAAATCTACTCTGAGTCACGCATAGAAATGACTTTTTTTTTTTCCTATTGATATTCATTACAATTATTAACATTTGGAAAAGGTGAGTCTGTTGAAACATGACTAAACTCTGACCGAATTTGTGATTCAGTCTAGACAAATGAAAACAAAAGCTGCTGTGAATGGTCTAAAATATTCAAGGGACACAAGGAATATTGTTTTTTAATGTGCTGCTTTTAGTTGTTTTTTCAAATTTACCAATAGGACATAATTTTCCCACTCAAAGCAGATGAACTCAGGTATTACAACACTGCTGGGATAATTGAAACATATTGTCCATTTCTTGCAACCCTACATGTGATGCAACTGGCTTGTGCTGGAGCTGATTAGTCCAAGATGGGAGGCTGGCCAGGATCACACAGATTATACCCATTGACCCAAAGGGCAGATTCCAAGTCAAGAGGCAATAATTGCACCACTAGATCACTATTCCATTTGGAACAGGGTTCTCCTCTCCCTCTGCCACTTTCATATCCCCATAACCACTGGATGTCCCCCAAACAACCTTTATATATGATCAGCTCCTTCCCAAGTGGCTCCCATTCAAGTGATTAATGAGACCATTTTTATTTTACAATTTTTTATTTCTGAAATTTCGAAAGCTCCCCAAAGGTAGAGAGAATAGGATAATTAATCACCTAATTAATCTCTCACCCAGCTTAAACAATGATTAACATGTTGCCAATTTTGTTTCACCTGTCCCCCGCTGTAGCAGTTTGGCATTATTTATGAATTCCAAAAATAGATATTGGATTATGTTTGTATACTGGTCTGTCAGAGTTTTCACTTATACTTAATTAAATTATGATTAGGGCTTTGATTGGGCCACATCAGTAGGACATTGAGAAAAGACATGGCAGAGGACAGAGTTTTGAGTTTTGAGCTGAAGCCCTGGGAAGTAAACACACAGGGAAGCAGATACGTTAGACATGGCAGAGGCCCTAGGAAGAGAGATGAGACTTACTGCAGCCTACAGCTGATATTGGAAGAAGCTGGGACCATGGAGCCTTAAAAGGGAGAGGAAGCCTACCCTTGCAGGGGTCAGCAGCCATATTGCTTGAGCATGGCAACAGATTTTGGTGAGGGAAGTAACTTATACTTTATGGCCTGGTAACTATAAGCTTCTACCCCAAATAAATACACTTTATAGAAACCCAACAGATTAACCCACATCCCCCCCCCCCCTTTTTTTTTTCTTTAAACTGGAGAATTTTAAAACAAATCCTAGACATAAACATTTCTTCTCTAGTGGGTAAGGACATTTAGAAAAATAACTGCCATGCCATTATCACATCTAATAAAATGGCCAATAATTCCTTAGTAGTATCTAATAATATCTGATCCATATTCAAATTCCTCAATTGTCTCAAAGCTGTCACAAGAGCAAGTAAGTGGTAGAAGCTGGATTCCAGCTGCCTCTACAATCTTTAACTCAAAGGAAAGAGAGAGTCCATTAAGAGCTCTGCAGGGATTGACGAAAATGGGCAAAATAAGCAGGGGCCAGAATGGAAGAAAAGCAGTAAGCAGAAAGTTTCTTGATAACCTCAGCAAAAGGTGGCCCGCATCAGGAGGCTTTTTCAAGATGTCTTCTTTTAGGGAACTAACAATAAACAGCAGGACTAGTTTGGAGGCTGCAGATGGAAGTAGGCAAGATGGAAACCAGGAATGCAGTGCTGATGCTGCCAGCATCAGAGCCGAGCAGATCCTGACAATCTGTCTGCTACCAGCGCAAAGTGCAGGCATGCCTCTCACTCACCTTAGCCAAGGCTGGTGGGAAGCTGACACTAACCAACAGAGTACCTTGGTTATCACGTAAAAAGTGTTGTCCACGAGGCTGAGAATTTTGAAATATCCCTTTAGACAACAGGAGATTTGGGCTGATTTAAAACTAGGGCTGGGTAATCATTAGCCTTTGATCTAATGAACCTTTCTTGAATATGGTTTATAATTTTCCAGCTAGTCTTATTTCTACAGATGGCTACTTCAGTGATGTAAAACTGCTTTAAACAAGGAGTGCAGAAATGCTAAGTGAAGGAACAAATCCTCGAGCTGAAGCTTTGCAGGCGGGTCCTGGAATCTCTAGGAGAAGGTGCTACCCAGCCAGGCTGGTGTTGCATAATTAACCACAAGGTGGCACTTTTACTGAGCCAAGCCTCTGGGTAGTATTAAAATTAAATAGGTTATTCAAAAAAAGAAAACAAGAAATAAGTGTTGGTGAGGCTATGTAGAAATGGGAACCCTGGTGCACTGCTGGTAGGAAAATATAATGGTGTAGCCATTGTGGAAAAGTTTGGTGGTTCCTCAAAAAAGTTAAATATAGAACTACTATATGACTCAGCAATCCCACTTCTAGGTATATACCAAAAGAATTGAAAGCAGGGACTCAAACAGATATTTGTACACCAATATTCATAACAGTGTTATTAATAATATCCAAAGGGTGGAAAAAACCCAAGTGTCCGTTGATAGATAAATGAATAAACAAAATGTACATACACACAACGGAATGTTATGCAGCCATAAAAAAAGAACGAAGTTCAGGTACATGTGACAACATAGATGAACCTTGAAAACATTAAGTGAAATAAGCCAGACACGAAAGGACAATTACTGTGTGATTCCACTTCTATGAAATATCTAGAACAGGCAAGTTCATAGAGACAAAAAGCAGATTAGAGATTACCAGGGCTTGAGGGTGGAGGGGGGTGGGAAGTTATTGCTTAATGGTACAAAGTTCTGTTTGTGCTTATGAAAAAGTTCTGGAAATAGATAGTGGTAATGGTTGTACAACATTGTGAATGTAATTAATGCCACTGAATTGTACACTTACAAATGGTTACAATGACAAGTTTCATGTTATATATATATATTTTGCCATAATAAAATTTTTTAAATAAAATGAAGTAAAAAAAAATTTTTTTTTTGAGGTCCAGAGCAACCGTTTTAAGTTATAGGATATGGCCCTAGGGCAGCCATGAAAATGTGCCACTCAGATTTGCCATGGGGATCATAATTGACAGACAGCTCCAGCTGCTGCACCTCTAGATCCATCCCTGCATTCACACTGTGGCCACACTTCCCTCAGGCCGCTCCCAGCCAACAACTGAGCAGAGCCAAGTCATTAACTAGGGCCTGTTCCTGAGAGATGAGGGGCTGTTCCAATGGGTGACTTTGGCTCAAAAACTTCCCATGAGCCTGGTCGACCCTGCCGGACTGTGCTGCAATTTGAGATTCTTCCCGCCCATTTCTTCTTCCTTTCCTCTCAGTTCTCTGACCTTCATTACAGCCACATTCAGGAGTAGCCCTGAAGGATAGTGGAGAGGGAAAATCTTTGTAATTGGTGGATCTGCAAGTAGTGGGTCTGGTATCCATATTGGAAAGAAAAGTGGCCTAAGGTGAGCACATATACAGATTCTTGAACAGTGACCAATGGCCTGGCCATTTAGCCAGATAGCTAGAAGGAAAAGGACTAGAAGATTGAAAGCCAGGTGGTCCGGGGCAGAGACATGTGGATGAATACAAGGGAGTGGGCACAAAGTGTTATTCTGTCCCACACAGTAATGCCCACCAGAAGCATCCATCATGGAAGAGACAAGATGACTCAATTGGTTGATGTTAGCTGGTCTTCATTATTGGCCACCCCAGAACTGTCCCAATGGGCACACAAATAGAGGAAAGCTGCATGGGCTCAAGAGCATGGACTCACACTTACCAAAGCCAATGTAATTATGGCTGCTTCCAAATGTCCAGACACTGCAACAGAAAACTAACCCTGAGGCCCTGATATGGCACTATGCTTTTTCTAGCTATTGGCTTGCCTTTCTTGCCTGCAGGAACCCAGACATCACCACTCTGGGGCTTATAGAAAGCCTGTCCACAAGCATTGAATTCCACACAACATAGCATCCAAGCAGATGACCCACTTCACAGTGACAGGTACAAGAGTGGGTCCAGGACCACAGATCTACTGGGTGGTATCACATACTGCACTGTCCAGAAGTAGCCAGCCTCACAGAAGGCTAGAACAACCAAGGTACTGCTCCAGTGCCAGCAACCTTCTGAGAAGATGGAGTATCATTTTTCAGGATGCTATGTCCCTGGTAGGAAGAATGCATGGTCTGAGAACCAAAGAGTGGACACAAGAGTTGTTCTATTTGCTATCATGACCAGTGAGACTTTGTGCTTTCCATCCCTGCAGTTCTGGGCTCTATAACATTGGAGGTCCTGGTCCCAAAGGGGGCAACTCTACCTGGGGTTCAGCAAGGGTCCTATTAGACTACAAACTGGCTGATGCCAGGGCACTTTGGACTCCCTGTGAAATGAGCATTACAAGGGTAACTTACCCAGCAGGAAGAGGTCAGGCTGCTTTTACACAATGGGAACAAAGAATACATGTGGAACCTAGATCTACTTGAGTACCTCCTGGTACTCCCTTACCCCATTGTAACAGTGAATGCATATGTGCAGCCACCCCGGACTGAGAAAGTGCAACTGTGCTGCAATCTGAGATGCTTCCTAACGAATCCTCTCTTGCCCCTCTATTTGACAAGTGACAGACTTGCATCACAGTCTATCTCTGCCTTCTCTGGCTCTCAGTCCTTCATCCTCCACAGGCATATTCCCCAGTGAAGCTCATGCACATCTTATTCTGTCTTGGCATCTGCTTCTCAAAAGACCTAAACCAACACAAGCCACAAACCAAAAGTGCAATGTATATGAAAGGGACAACTTCCACAAGGGTCATCTATCACCAAACTTTTTTTTTTTTTTTAGGAGGTACCAGGGATTGAACCAGGAGCTACATCCACTCCCCCTGAACGCTTTTAATATGAATAAGTATAGGATTGTTTTTGTTTTTCTCTACATGTCTTCTACATCCACTACATCCACTCCCCCCGAACCCTTTTAATATGAATAATTATAGGATTGTTTTTGTCTTCCTCTACATGTCTTCTAGTCTTTTAGGCACCATGACCTCATCCTCTCTAGCACTTAGTACAAATGGAAATTTTAAATGAATGTTTGTGGTTTGATTAATAGTTCCCCAGCTCCCCTCTATTTTCTTCTCATGTAAGCTCCATGAAGGCAAGATTCATGTCTATTTTTTTTCACCATTGCATGCCTAACTCATAGCATAATGCTAAGCACACAGTAGGAGCTCAAAATTATTAGTTGAATGAATTATTAAGCCTATTCAGCAATAGTCAGCATACAGAAAAATTTACTTTAATAAGCATGGTAGTAAAAGAATATTGTCAACAAGACATTATTAGGATGTATGCAGAAGTCTGAGAGAGTATACTTGAGATTCTAGAATCCAGACACAGATAACAATCAGCTGTCCAGTGATGGCCCAATAAGTTCTAATAAAGAGTTTTAACTAAGGTTAAAACTCTATTCCATCTTTCCCATCAACCTGTATTAGGGTCACCCTCCCTTAGAACATAGCTTGTAATTCTGAGTAGCTATGATATCATCTCCAGAAGGCTACTGTTAAAATGTGGTTGAAGAGGAAAAAGAACGATTTCTGGTTGTTTTAGTTTCCTAGGCTGCTGAAAGCAGATACCGTGAAATAGGTTGGCTTAACAATGGGTATTTTTTAGTTTACAGTTTTGAGGCTGAGAAAAAAATCTAAATCAAGGCATCATCAAGGCGATGCTTTCTTCCCAAAGACCGGCTGCTGGCGATCCTTGATTTCTCTGCCACATGGCAAGGCACATGGTGGCATCTGCTGGTCTTTCCCTTCTCTTCTGGGGGTTTCATTGGTTTTGTCTTCTTGCTTCCATGGCTTTTGCCCTCTCTCTCTGTAATCATTCCATTTATAAAGGACTCTAGTATGAGGATTATGCCTTAACGGAAGTAAACTCATCAAAAGGTCATACTTCCAATAGGTTTACACCCATAGGAATGGGTTAGCTTTAAGAACATGATTTTCTGGGTATACATACAATTGCAAATCACCACACTGGTCTTTCCACATTAGTGTGGATTCATCATAGTAATTGTCTCCCTCCTGTAAGGCATGGAGAACCTAACAGGAAGAAAATGAAATAGGTAAATATCAATGGTGATTGGAGAGAATAAAACTCTGGTTAGCCAGGGAAAAGTAGGGAGACGAGCATCTGGGGCCCACCAAGGACTGATGAGTGAACATGGAGATCCTAGGCAGGTATTGTTAGACCAAGATGGTATGTAGGAGCCAGTTTGTGCTGGCCAGCTCATACCAGCTTGCAAAAGCCAATTGTTAAATTTTTAAGAATTCTGAGAGGGAAGCGGATGTGGTTCAAGCATTTGGGTGCCCACCTACCACATGGGAGGTCCTGGGTTCGGTTCCTGATACCTCCTAGAGAAGACAAGAAAGACAGCAAGCTGACCCAACGGGCCGACCCGATGGGCTGGTACGGCAAGCTGACACAAGATGACACAAGAAGGAGATACAAAGAGGAAACACAATAAGCAACATAACAAAGCAGGGAGCGGAGGTAGCTCAAGTGATTGAGTGCCTCTCTCCCACATGGGAGGTCTCGGGTTCCGTTCCTGGTGTTTCCTAAAGAGAAGACAAGCACACAACGAATGGACACAGTGAGCACAAACGATGAGGGGGGAGGGGAGAGAAATAAATAAATAAATCTTTAAAAA
This sequence comes from Tolypeutes matacus, assembly GCA_026826555.1. Classification (NCBI taxonomy): domain Eukaryota; kingdom Metazoa; phylum Chordata; class Mammalia; order Cingulata; family Chlamyphoridae; genus Tolypeutes; species Tolypeutes matacus. The sequence goes on along the minus strand of JAKSZT010053929.1, from coordinate 21,082,674 downwards.
AAAAGAATTTTGAGAACTAGTTTTTATTTTTTTAAGATTTATTTTATTTATTTCTTCTTTCTCATTGTTTTGTGCTTGCTGTCTGCTCTCTGTGTGTTCTTCTGTGTCTGCTTGTCTTCTCTTTCGGTGGCACCAGGAACTGATCCTGAAACCTCCTGGAGTGGGAGAGAGGCACTCAGTCTCTTACACCACCTCAGCTCCCTGGTCTGCTGTGTCTCTTACTGTCTCTCCTCTGTGTCTCTTTGGCTGTCCTGCGCAGGGCAGCACTCTTGAGTGGGCCAGCCCTCCGCGTGGGCCAGAACTCCGCGTGGGCCAGCTCTCCACTCAGGCTAGCTTGCCTTTCTCCAGGAGGCCCTGGGAATCGAACCCTGGACCTCCTATGTGGTAGACGGGAGCCCAATCGCTTGAGCCACATCCGTGTTCCAAGAACCGGTTTTTAAACAGAGCCATCATTAAAAGAGGGGATGGAGCCGACACGGCTCAGTGGTTGTGCATAGCTTCCCACCTATGAGCTCCCGGGTTCAATCCCCAGCCCTGGTACCCTTCCAAAAAAGAAGGGCGCAGACATAGCTCAGGTGATTGAGCACCTGCTTCCCATGTACAAGGTCCCAGATTTGATCCCTGATACCTCCTAAATATATATATAAATAATATGAGTATAAATATAAATAGATAAATATATATATTGAGTGCATGTAGCTCAAGTGGTTGAGCACCTGCTTCCCACATACAAGGTCCCAGGTTTGATCCCCGGAATGTCCTAAAAACAAAAACAAAACAAACAAGCAAACAAATGAAAAAAAAAAAACAACTCAGAGGAGCCAGTGTAGCTCAGTGGTTGAATGCCGGCTTCCCACACACGAGGTCTGCGGTTCAATCCTCGACCTTACCTCAAAAAAAATTAATAATGTGGGGAGCAGATGTGGCTCAAGTGGTTGAGCTCCTGCTTCCCATGTACAAGGTCCTGGGTTTGATCCCCAGTACCTCCTAAAAAAAAAACAAACAAAAAAAGCAACTCTCATTAGGGAGCGGATGTAGCTCAGTGGTTGAGCACCTGCTTCCCATGTATGAGGTCCTGGGTTCAATCCCTGGTACCCACTTAAAAAAGAAAAAAATTAATAATGTAAAAAAAATTTTTAAATGAAAAAAATAAAAACAAAAATATAAAAATAAAGGTAAAAACAAAAATCTTAAAAAGAAAAACAAAGAAATGAAATAATTTTAAAAATTTATAATGCAATAAACTTAGAACCAAAGAAATTAGATTAAAATGTAATAAATATTCTAAACTCATGACTTCCTAATTATTTTACTGCATCTTCCTATCATCTGTGCTCTTGAGGTCATTTACATTGTATCTATTTGGTGGAAATACTATATTATGTTATGCTGTGAGCCTCTCTTCTTAGCTCTGCATCTCTTCTCAACATCTGACATCACGTTGGTAGCTTGAAGTCAGCCATGGCAGGAGGATTTACACCACAGAAATTGGCAAAAGCTACATATGAGAACTGTAGCAGTTTGGTGATGGAGTTTCAATTAAAGGCCAGATCTACTGACAGTAAGCAGATCACTTTGGAACACAGGAGACACCCTGGAATGTAGGAGATAAGAGCCTAGTCTCATGATAATGAGATAGGATCTTATAGTAGCTGGGTGGGGAAACATCCTGAGCTTCTATTGAGTATTTTGTGTGTTAGATAAGATTTACAACATCTGCTACATGCAGGAATGTAAACTCTTCAAGACTTGCTGGTTTTAGTAAAATGTAAACTGTCACTTATCTATTGCCTTTGGATATGCGATATATATTTTGATTGGTCAAAAACCAAATAAAAGCCACTCTCTATGGTGTGGCTGGGCTCTTCTCTCCATTTTGGATGGAGAGCCCCCTGATCCCAGTTATTTCTTCTCTTTGTCTTATTCTTTCTTTCTCACCCGCGGCACCGTTTTCACAGACCCAGTTCCTGACCGGCAACAGTTTGGCAGTTTGATATAGTTATGAATTCCAAAAATAGATATTGGATTATGCTTGTAAACTGGTCTGTTAATCTGGGCATGATTAAATTATGATTAGGGCATTGAGCCCCACCCCTTGGTGGGTGGGGAATCAAATATAAAAGGTATGGCAAAGGACAGAGTTGCAGCAGTTTTGATGTTGGAGTTCTGGTGAGGAAGGAGAGAAGGCTCCGGGATAGAGATGAGCCATTCGCCTGAGAGTTTAGAGCTGCCCTTTCGGAGAGAGGCAAAGCCTAGAGAGCCTCATAGTCTACAGCTGACCTTGTGGAGGAAACAGAGTAGCTAAGCCTGGAGAGAAACGCAGCCCCGGGAAGAGAGGAACCCGAGAAGCCTGAACCCTGGCAAACATCGGCAGCTGCCTTGCTCCAACACGTGGCAACAGATTTTGGTGAGGGAAGAAACGTATGCTTTATGGCCTGGTAACTGTGGACTTCTACCCCAAATAAATACCCTTTATAAAGACCAACCAATTTCTGGTATTTTGCATCAGCACCCTTTTGGCTAATACAAGGACCTTTTCCCCTGAAGGGCCACTTGCTAAACATTTACCACCACACCAGTGCCAGACAGGGATACTTGTGGGGAGGAAATCACCAAAAAGAAGAGTCTGCCTATGGAACAGAAAAGTGGGGTTAAGTAAAGGAAAAAGAAATGCTATTTATTTCAGAATTTCATTGAGAGTTCAGCAGAGAAGGTAGGGCTTTTGAGTGAAGCTTTAAAAGATGGGTAAGACTCAGATAGATTGAAGGAGTAGAGGAGATGGCATTCGTGGCAGCGGGCTGTGTGTGTAGGGATGTGGATGAGAGGAATTCTACACGAGCATTCCTTGAAGTTGAAGGCATGTGCAAACGCAATTAGAAGCATTACTGGGGAGCTGGTGTCCAATAGGCCTAATGACGTATGTTTCAAGAGTGCACATCCCTATATATTGACCCAAGGTAGTATTTCCAAACCTCAGTGTGCAGAAAAACTATTAGGAATTCTGTTTAAAACACAGACTCCCAGATTCATTTTCATTCTTTGCAAATGAGTTGGTATTTTTATTAATCACCCTAAATGATTCTAATGCAAGTATCCATGGCACAACAACACATTAAGAAAAACTGGTTTCAAGACTGGGGAAATCACATGAATGAGATCTTGAACGAAATGTGAACCTAAATTTTTGGAGACCCTACCAAGTAAGTTGTGCCTCACTTTATACAACAGCTCTGTTCCTGAAAAAAAATGTCTGGGATCAAATTTTTGTAAAGCATCTTACTTTCAATAGCCTGGAGGCTTTCCATTTTAAAAAAATCATGTGGTAAATTTCCTGTCAAGTAAATAACTGTCCCCTGCCAAATTGATCAATGTTCATATAATGATTGTGATTAAACATATATCTGTGTATTAAAGTGCATGACATATATTAGTAATACTTCTTTGCTGTTTCACAGTTAATTATTGATGTGTGTTTCTGGTACTACAATGGATGCCAGTTGGGATTTTAATTAGGGAGACAGTGTCCCCATCAAAACAAGATGATGGTGGGGAGTGGATGTAACTCAGTGGTTGAGCGCCTGCTTCCCATGGACAAGGTCCCGGGTTCTATCCCTGGTCCCTCCTTAAAAACAAAAAACAAAAAACAAAAAACCAAGATGATGGGGTAAAATATTTGGAGAAGTATATTAAGTATATAGTGGTATATAAATATAAAACATTGTTGTTAAATATCACAATGAAAAGAGACTGAGTGAATTTTATTTTATCTCTTATATCCGGAGACTTTTATGCCTAGTAAATCCTATACTTTAAAATGAGCAGCTGTTACTGCTAAAGAAAGGGAAATACCTACCTCACCTCAGAAGGGAATCATGAGTTAACGGAAAGATATTTAATTGATTAAGACAAAGAATGAACATATGCAATTTGCTAATGGCACTTCATATATATGGGTAACTGCCAGAAAAGATCGATTGAAAGCAGAATACTGAACCCTGATAAACTTGTATAAATTTTTTTATTTCATTTTATTTTGTATACATCTTAGTGGTTTTTGTTTTGTTTTGCATACAAAAGAATAAACCAAGAGAAAAGGAGAATACTTTGGATAGGAAATAAGGACACAAAATCAAGCACTGCAAATAAATATTACATATAACTTTATTTTTCTTTTGAATTAAAAGGCTTTATACCAATTTGACTTCATGAACAGAAACTACACATCGATAATTACCATAAAGCTTTACTGATTCCAACATATTTGCCACCAAAAATTAGTCACGGTGTATCTCTAGTTGTAAAAATCAGAATTATGACACAATTTAGGTTCACTCTCTACTTTTATTTTATTTATTTATCTATTTATTTTTTACCAGGAGGTCCCGGGGATAGAACCCAGGTCCCTCCATATGGGAGACGGACACCCAACCATTTGAGCCACATCTGTCCCCCCTCTATACTTTTATAATTAAATAATAATGTCTGAGTTCATGAAGTCTCTATTAATTTTTATTTCATTTTTCAATTAGTTTTCTTAGAAATAAAAAGTATAAATCATAAAAGTATGTTAACTTCCATTCCTAAAAAAATTTTTAAGTCACAGGTTAAAAGGCTGCTTAGGATTTAAAAATGCATTTGTTTCAGGAGGAATAGTTTTTGCATAGTTATAACTGATAACATTAAGAAAGCAGAAAGTGATGTTTTCATACAAATAATAAGCTCACATAAAGTACAAAAGTGCCTTCTCAAGAAGGTACTCAGAGACAAAGGATACCTCCGTGTTTCCTTAGCTTAGAGTTTAGCTTTCTGCTTGTAAGATGCCTTCATCCTTTTGACCACGGAAAGGTCCCCTATTCCCTCGGGCCAGTTGTCATGATCTGTTAATAAGTGAAAAACCTTAAGTCACTTGCAAATCTGTTGACCTCATTTGTCCTGTTAGTTTCCACCAAATGCTTTTTGCTGGCTTACCTGGTTCACTCCCTTTTTTAGTAGGAAAAAAAGAAATTATTGAGACAAATAGCACAGGTTTTGAGAAAGACCTAGATTTGAATCCCAGCTCTGCCTCTAGCTTTTCCAAACCTGGGAAGGTTACTCTTCCTGTACCTCAGTGTTCTCATCTGTTAAAAGGGATAACAGCAGCTAACTTTTAAAATTGTGAGGGTGAAATTGGACACCAGATGTATAGTGCTCCAAGTACTGTAGCCATTCAATGAGCATTATTTCCTTAATAATAATAATTTTTAAATAATGTGGTACTGTGTTCTAGGCACTTATGGGTGCCTCCCAGTATCCAGTCCTTTATCTCCTCTTTCCAGCAGCCCTCAGTTTCCACTTGAGGATCTACAAAGTTCTGGGGAGATGACACCCCCCCCTCCCCAGGACCAGGGGTGGAGCACATGATCTCAGCTAAATCAATCAGTGCACTCCCTCCCCCAGGCTGTACTGACTGGCTGACAATGGACATGGACACCGGTCCAAGCAAAGTGGAGCTTGGAATTTTGTTAGAACTGCTGAAACAGTCATTCCCCCCATTCCTTTCCCCAACCCTCCACCCACACCCACCCCCCATCCAGCTGGATGTGAACAAGGAGACATGTAGCCTTAGGAGCAGCAGCCTTAGGACATGTAGACTTAGGCAGTCACCTTGCAACCTGGAGAGCCAGTCTTAAGAAAGAGCCAGCATCAACAGGAAAAAAACACAACTGGTCCTTAATGAGATAATGGAGTTGCTGTCAAGCCTCACCTGCTTTCCGGTTATGTGAGACAACAAATTCCTTTATTGTTCAGGTCTGCTTGAGGTGCAACTAAAATCATCCTGTCTGACACAGGACTTTGTATGCATGGTCTAATTTAATCCTCCCAATAGCTCTATTAAATAAATTCTATGTGTCCCCATATAGAAAAAAAAAAAAAAATGGAGGCTTATAGAAATTAATTTTCCAAGATCTTACAGCTGATAAGAGGATAGCCAGGTTTCCAACCCAGACATTTTTACTCCAGGGCTGGCAATCTCAAAGAATATGCTGTATATTCCCACCCATCATTGGGGGCAGGGGAGGGGGATCAATTCTTAAAAGACAGTTGTGGCTACTTTCCTCAAAAACTTAAAAAACATTTTGTACTGATAAAAATAGTGTTAGATTTACAAAAGAAAATCATTTCATGGAGACAAGCAGTCATGCAGAACTTCTTTCCATTTCTAAAGGAAAAATAAAACAACTCACCATAATAAATGCTCAATTCTACTGGTGAGGGACATAGAAAGGTTTTCTCCATCCTCCCTACATTAAATACTATCAGGAAACAATATTGCATAACCACATAGGCATTTATTTCTTTCCAATTGAGCTCCTTAAATAAAACCATAGTGGGAAGTGGATGTGGGTCAAGTAATTGAGCTCCTGCCTACCACATAGGATGCCCCTGGTTCGGTTCCTGGTGCCTCCTAAAGAAGACAGTGAACTGGTGCGACAGGCAGGCGCAGCAAGCTGATGCAACAAGAGATATAGGAAGAAAAAAAGACAACATAATGAGAGACACAACAAAGCAGGGAGCGGTGGTTCCTGGTGCCTCCTAAGAAGGATGAGCAAGACAGCGAGCTGATGGGACGAGCAGGCGCAGCAAGCTGATGCAACAAGATGATCCAACAAGAGACACAAGAAGAGAAACACAATGAGAGATACAACAAAGCAGGGAGTGGAGGAGGCTCAAGCTATTAGGCACCTCCCCCCTATATCAGAGGTCCCGGGTTTAGTTCCCAGCATCTCCTAAAGAAACAAGGAAGACCAACAGACACAGCAAGTATAAACCAAGAGGGGGTGGGGACAAATAAATAACTAAAATAAATGTTTAAAAAGCAAAAACAAAAACAAAAAATCCATAGTGTCTTATGCACATCATCACATTGATGTTACCAGTAAAGAAATATATATGGCAAGGGAAAATAATAAGTAATAAAATTAGAATTTTATACTAATCATTTATCAATACAAATAAGGTCTTAAGCCTTGATTAGATTATCTGTACATAAAGGTATAAGTTGAACCTGGGTCTCTGATGTGAAATTCAAATACACTTGTATTATATCAACCATACCATAATTTACTAGTTCAAATACATTTGTATTTTATATCCTTTTCTACATTTTTAGAGTGATTTGGGGTCTTTAGTTTGGATATGTCTTCTAACTTCTCTGGATCTGTTTTGTAAAATTAGGATATTGGGCTATCTGATTTTTTCAGTACCTCATTCCCAAAGTTCTATGACCTAGCCATGAGATACACAGATACACAGATATGCACACACATACACAGAGATGTTTGTGTGTAATTTCTATATTTGGTCGAGTCTTTTAAAATTATTTGACTGATTTGCTACAGTAACTTCATGTGGTTTCACTCAATATATATCACAAAGAAAGTACAAAATGGCATCACATCACCCTTCCTGACAGCCTGACTAGTCTGCTCAGATATTCAAGCCACTTTATCAGAAGAACAAAGAGGAATTAAATCTTGAAAATAAGGCAACCTCTTGCTTCCTATCGAGCTCTTCCTTGTACATATAACAGATACTGAGGATATTTTTTAGGGTTCAAATTCTACCAACCTATGCACACACATACAAATTTTAATATATAAATATAAAGCTAAGTTCTATAATAAAGATAAATAGATATTTTCTGTGTGTAGGAACATTTCCTTTTAAAGCCATTTCATGAATAGATACATTTTGCTCACTCTGATGTTCTATAAGAGAAAACCCTTATCTCTTCAGTAACTACTTAAGAAAATTTAAAAACCCGAATATAAAGGCATAAAGTTAGTGACTACTAATTCCTTGACTGCTCACCTGGTATCTCCCATTGATGGCCGTGGAGAGACTGACCCCCATCCACCTCTACCAACTGTCCGGTGATAAAGGATGCTCCAGGAGAGAGCATGAAGCATACAAGGGAGGAGATCTGAATCAGAAACAAACACATGCATACAAAAAAGCAGGTAAGTCCTCATTTTTAGGTGCTTCACATTTCTGAATAAACACATTTCAAAGCACATGAATCATACAGTGCATGTCTACCATAATCTGACAGTACACTGACATTTTTTTTTTTTTAAAGATTTATTTATTTACTTTATCCATTTTAAACCCCCCCTTCCCCATTTGCTGTTTTGTGTCCATTCGCTGGGCAATTCTCTGTGTCTGTTTCCTGCCATCTCTTCTCATCCTTCTCCTCCAGTCTTTACCAGGATTCGATCCTGGAGACCTCCGATGTAGGAGAGAGGTGTCCTGCCACCTGCGCCACCTCGGTTCCTGATTTTCGGAGCTTTCGGAGCATCTCGTCTTGTCTCTCCCCTGCATCTCTCTCCTGTTACATCATCATCTTGCTGCATGGCTCCCGGGGCCTGGTGGCTCACCGGCACACAAAGCCTGGCAGCCCATGCGCCTTCTCTCTCTCTCTCTCTCTCTCTATATATATATATATTTTTTTTAAATTTTACCGGGAGGTCCTGGGGATCGAACCCAGGTCCCTCCATATGGCAGATGGATGCCCCCCGGTACACTGACAATTGTCTTTTTTCTATTTGAGCATCATTAAAATCAGTTAAGTGATTGAGGCAAGATATGAAGAAGGAGCCTTAGGCAGTGTCAAATAAACTGCACAATGTGAAAAGCCGAAAGGGAACACTGTGCTTAATCTGCTCTTTCCCATTTCAAACAATTCAGTTCCTTCCACAACTTTTCTTCTTTTCTTGCCCACCACAACCCAACTTTTCATCCCTAAATGTGCTTATGTATTTTGGCCCCTGTAACAGTCAACGCATCAATATTGGTTTGCTCAGTCCACACACCAACACAGACTACAGGAACTTTCTACAAGAGGGCCCTCAGAATCCCACTGCATCCCCTAAAAATTCAGGTAGTTGGGGGGCGGATGTGGCTCAAATGGTTGGGCGTCCGTCTACCATATGGAGGGACCCGGGTTCGATCCCAGGGACCTCCCAGTAAAATAAAAAATGTATATATAGAAGGCACATGGGCTGCCAGGCTCTGTGTGCTGGTGAGCCGCCAGGCCCCGGGAGCCATGCAGCAAGATGATGACGTAACAGCAGAGAGACGCAGGGGAGAGACAAGACGAGATGCTCTGAAAACCAGGAACCGAGGTGGCGCAGGTGGCAGAACACCTCTCTCCTACATCGGAGGTCTCCAGGATCGAATCCTGGTGAAGACTGGAGGAGGAGGATGAGAAGAGATGGCAGGAAACAGACACAGAGAATTGCTCAGCGAATGGACACAGAAAACAGCAAAATGGGGAAGGGGGGGTTTAAAATGGATAAAGTAAATAAATAAATCTTAAAAAAAAAAAAGTTAAAAAAAAAAATTCAGATAGTTGACTGATGAGTTTAGCAACACCTACTCCTGAAACCAAAGACAAAGAGAGAAACCATTTCACTGAATGTAATGGAACTCTCATAGGAGGCCAAGGCACAGGTCGAGTTTCTCGAAACACTGGCATTAGCATCCCGAGGGATGCTTATTGAACCTGCGGATTCTGGAGCCTGCTCCAGAGCTTCTGAATTGTAAGTTCTGGGGTTGGGGATCCAGCTTCAGATTCTGCAGTGAGCTTTAATATTTTAATAAGCTCCCAAGGAGGTCTGGGACTAGGATGAGAAAAGAAAGGTGACTTGGGTGCAAAATTTAAGGGTGGTGCAAGTGCAGAGTTAAACCCCAGAGTGACACCTCCTTACATGCTGCACCCACACTGTGCTCGCCTCTCTCCAGCCCTCACCCTGTACACGGAGCTGTAGCAATCCTGACTATGTGTTCACATGGCTAAGCCTCTGAGATTCTGAGACCCTGGATAGCAAGCATGGCATTCTCTCCATCTTTATATTCCCAGAAGCGAGTATAGAATTGTACTGTCCAAAGCATAGGCCACTAGCCACGTGTGACTCCTGAACACATGTAATATGGCTAGGATGATTCGAGATGGACCATAAATATAAAATACACACTGGAGTTTGAAAACTTCGTGTGCATAAAATGATGTAAAATATCTCATTAGGAATTTTATATTGATTACATGTGGAAATGATAATGTTTTGGACATTTTGGGTTAAATAAAACATTATTATTTTTTTTTTTTTTTTTTTAAAGATTTTATTTATTTATTCATTTATCCCCCCCTTGCTGCTTGTGCTCGCAGGGTCAGCCAACCACGCCATGCGGGCGGGCTTGCCTTCACCAGGAGGCCCCGGGAACCGAACCCGGGGCCTCCCATATGGTAAACGGGAGCCCCACTGATTGAGCCACAGCCGCTTCCCTAAATAAAACATTATTAAATATAATTTTACATCTTTCTTTTTTTACTTAATGTGGTCACTAAAAAAATTTAAATTATTTATGTGCTGTCTGCTACGACATGCAAAGAGCTTGGAAGTCATCACTCTTATCTTCACAACTAGAAAAATGCTGAACAAACAAAATCAACAACTCTTCTCAGGTCCATCTGAGAGGGCAAACCACTGCCCCAAAACTTGGAGAGCCAAGCAAATACAGAGAATCACAGCTTCCAAGGACAGACACCAGCACAGCCAGGACCAGTAAGAACACTGAAGCTGTAACTGATGAATTGCAGGTGGTTCAATGTGGCCTAGCCTGAGAGCTAAAAGCATGGAGGGTCCCGTTCTTGAGTGGGAGGGGGAGCTATACTTTAGTGAATTTTACCTCCAGGAGCCCTACCAGGTTTCCATACTAAACACTGCAGAACAATCCCTCTTGCTTCTTGCTTCCAGAAGCCCAGGAATAATCATTTTGAAATATTCCTAGAGTGTTATCTTTTGTTTTCTGTAACAAAGGCCAGTCATTGAGGGAAACTACTTTATAAAAGACTTATCTGACCTAGTGAAAGGGCAATTAGCCAACTCCACAACCCTTCCACCCCCGGCTCATATAAGATGATTAACAAAGAAGAAAAAAAAAGGCTAAGCAACCCTCCTAAAAGACACAGCCCAGGGACACCTGCTCACCAAGAAAATGGAGATTTTCATCAAAAGATTACAGAAGACTTCCACATTTTCATGAAATACAATGAGAAGCTATGGCTATTCAAACTTAGGTATTTGGCAGACATTTTTTCAAAATTGAAGAAAGAGAGGCAGGGTTCACCACTCTTACAAAAACAGAAGAGGAAGGGCAGAAGCTGTCCTAAGCAGCTGCTTTGGAGTCTGCAGACCAGGGGAAAGCGTGCATCGTCCAGGAGGGAGCGGGACAGAGAGATGAAGAGGCCAAAACGAAAATTATGAATTACTTGCTCCCATGGCAAGGAAGGGCACCCATACCCCACCCTCAAAGTGAAGAGCCCCAGTAAAATCCGTGGCTGACTACCGCTGCCTGTGAAGGGAGCAGGGCTTTTCCTCCCTGGGAAGAGGGAAGGTATGGTGGAGGGCAGAGTGTGGTTTCTCTTCAGTGAGTTTAAACAACAGGGCCCAGCTTTGAATCCTGGCTCTAACCGGCTGGCAACACCCATCAGAGGAGGCACCTCTGTGGACAGGTTCGCTGAAAAGCGCCATCTTCCTGCAGGCCGGAAAGTGAAGGTGAAAAAAAAGGCTTTTGGGAGTCTCTCCTGTCCCTATCCCCAGGCCCCCTAGAATCTGGCCTGTGCCCCATTAGTGGATCCCTGACCCTGTTTTGATAACATAAACAGAGCAATTTAAAAAATTTAGAATAAGTTGAACCAAAAATCAAAGAAGGGGGAAGCAGATGTGGCTCAAGCAGTTGGGTGCCTGCTTACCACATGGGAGGTCCTGGCCTCGGTTCCCAGTGCCTCCTAAAGAAGACGAGCAAAACAGGGAGCAGCCACGACGGGCTGGCACAAAAAGATGACGCAGTGAGATGACGCAACCAAGAGACACAGTGAGGAAACAAGAGAGACACAAGAAGCAGGGAGCGGAGGTGGCTCAAGAGATTTAGGTGCCTCCCTCCCACATGGGAGGCCCTGGGTTCAATTCCTAGAAAGAAGAGCAGACACAGAGAGCAGACAGTGAGTGCAAACAATGAGGTGGGGGGAGAAATAAATAAATAAATAAATAAAAATCTTTTTAAAAAAAAAAAGAAGAAGAAACTGTGAGGCACAAAACAACCTTAAGGATATTATGTTTGGAGAAACAAGCCAGACACAAGAGGACAAATACTGTATGGTATCACTAACATGAACTAAGTGTAATGAGCAAAGTCACAGAGTTAATAGCTAGAAGACTGATGAAAAGAAGATAGAATGAGGATAGAGAATGGAAAGCAATGGCTTAATTTGTATAGAATTGGTAATGAGGTTGATTTTAAATGCTTGGAATTCAACAGGTGATGGTAGCTCATTAGAGTGACTGTAATTAGCAGAGCCAATATGGGGGTATGATTGTGGTTGAAAGGGAAAGTTTAGGGTTGTGTATGTCACTAAAAAAAAAGTTAAAGGATTAAACATGGGACTGTATAGCATAGTGAACCCAGCTGCAGATGACGAGTGTTTAATAGTACAAATTTAAGAATGTTCTTCAATGAAGCAGAACAAGTGTACATTAATATTACAATATTTTAATAATGGGATAGTAAATAAGCTAAAATGCACCTAAAGCAAACTATGGACTGCATATTTTTTCAACATTGAAAAAAAAAAAAAAAGAAAGAAAGAAAGGATTATCATAAGTGACAGAAACCAGATACAAAGTACTGCATACTGTTTGACTCCATTTATATAAAATGTAAATATAAATAAATTTATAAAGATGGAATTAGATTAGTGGATATGTATGGCAGGGGATGGATAGAGGGATTGAAAGGTAACTACTAAGGAGTTGGGGTTTTTTTTCTTTTTGGAGTAAATGAAAATGTTCTAATATTGATTGTGGTGATGAATGCACAACTCTGTGATTATACTAAAACCCACAGAATATACACTTTGGATGGACTGTATGGTATATGAATATATCTCAACAAAATTGCTTTAAAAATTGAACAAAGGGAGATTGTCACTTCAGAGGAAAACAACTGGCAGTATTTGTTGTCAATGACAAAATATGAGCTTTCAAATAAAAATAAGTTTTGAAAACTTGCAGCCATCATGATGGGCTCAACAGCTTCCTAATACTTAGATATTTTTCTTTAAAAAATTGGTAGTGACATTAACAAATGCGATTTTTAAAATATTGTATAATGAAATGTGTCAACATTTGAAGAGCTGCATACCTTAGTAAACAATAATTTCCAAAAGACCAAGACTTGATGTTATAAAATCATTTATGAGTGAAAGATCCATCCAAGTGTGAGGAAGACCAAAGGGTTTTAATGTAAGAATGAGAAAAGTTCCTTAATATGACTTCAGATTCCATATTGCAAATAATCTATAAAAAATACCACTTATCAAATATTAAAGAAGCATATTCACAATTATCTGAAAAGACTACTAAAGTACTCCTCCCTTTTCCAACTACATTTGTGTGGGAGGCAAGATTTTCTTCATATACTTTAACCAAAACAACATATTGCAACAGAATGAATGTAGAAACAGATCTGAGACTCCAGCTGATTCTATTAAGCCAGACATTAAAGAGATTTGAAAAAATGCAAAAACTGCCATTCTTTTCACTAACTTGTTTTCTGTTTTAATTTTGAAAAATGTAGCTATTTTCAATTTAATACATTTTTATACTAATACATACCTTTATTACTATTATTTAAAAGTGAGTTAAACATTTTAAAAATTTGTTTTAATTTCTAATAATATAATTCACAAAAATAAAAAGAGCATTCTGTCTAAAACAAAACTTAATCATATTGATTAAAACCCTTGATTAAAATCCTTTAAAAATTCTGCCTAGCTTTCAGAATAAAAACCCAAACACCTTGCTTAACATGGATTAACAAATGATTTAATAATATCTTCCAAAATTTAATACAATTTGATTCAGGAGTTCAACTTCTAGAAATATAATCCCTTATGAAGGAGTGCATGGCTACGTTCAAGGATGTTTACAGAATTACTGTAATAACAAAAATATAACTTTAATCAAAATGTCCAACAATAGGATCTGATTAAGTATATTATGGTATATCCATAGGAAGTTTCAGAAAATAAAGTAGGATGCCCCTTTTGTAGGAAAAAAAACCCAAAAATATACCATTTTTATATATACATAGTAAATTTCCAGAAAGACATACTTCAAACTGCTAATAAAAGCTAGTTATAGGAATCAAACATATATTTTCTTCTATAAAATCATATGAAATAATTTATGATTTTTTTATATTTAGCATTTTAATATATCTGAAATTACTTTTGTATGTAATACAAGATGGGGGTCTAATTTGATTATTTCTAAACAAACAGCCAACTGTCCCAAAACTTTTGCTGAATGGCTTATCCTTTCACCATAAATTTGAAATACTTTTATCCTACACTAAACTGTCATATATACATGGTTCTAACTCAATAATTTATTCCATTCCACTGATTTTAATGGATTCCAGTACAAGTGCCAGACTTAAAATCACAATAGCTTCACAGTATTTTTGAGATCTGGAAGAGCAAATTCCCTCTCATTTTTTTCAAAAAATTTTTGGCTATTCTTGCATAAGTAATTTTCTAGGGGAGCAGATGTGGCTCAAGCAGTTGGGTGCCTGCTTCCCACTTAGGAAGTTCAATACCTGGTGCCTTCTAAAAACAAAAAAAGTAAACAACAAGCAAATAAATGAAAAACAACAACAACAACAACAACTCAGGGGAGCTGATGTGGTTCAGTAGTTGAGCGCCAGCTTCCTACCTACAAGGTCCTGGGTTCAATCCCCAAATCTGGTACCACAAAAAAAAAAAAATTCTAGATGAACTTTAGATTCACTGTGTTAAATTTCTTCATTTAGGGAAATTTGACTTTTTAATAAAATTGATTCTCCCCTTTGAGGAATATGATATGTGTCTGTATTTATTCTGGTCTTTTTCTAGTTCTTTATTTAAAAAAATTTTTTTTTTCACTTAGAGTTAAGTCTAATTCCAAATGCTCTGGGTATTTTAGTTTTTATTGTTATTATAGAAATGATATCTTTATTTTTTCACTACTTTGCTTTTTAAAGATTTATTTTTATTTTATCCCCCCCCCCTTGTTGTTTTGCACTCACTGTCTGCTCTCTGTGTCCTTTAGCTGTGTGCTCTCTGTGTCTGCTTGTCTTCTCTTCTTGTCTTCTCTTTAGGAGGCACCAGGAACTGATCCTGGGACCACCGATGTGGGAGACAGGCACTCAGTCACTTGAGCCAGCTCAGCTCCCTGGTTTTGTTGTGTCTCTCATTGTCTCTCCTTTGTCTCTTTTTTTGTTGTACCAGTTCAGCTTTCCATGCAGGCCAGCTCTCTGCATGGGCTAACTCACCTTCACCAGGGGGCCTCAGGAAACGAACCCGGGACCTCCCATATGGTAGATGGGAGCCCAATCGCTTGAGCCATATATGCTTCCCTTCACTACATTTTAAGACTGATATTGCTAGATTTTAAGAAAACTAATAATTTTTACATATTTATATATGGTCAACTTACCGATATCTTGTATGAAACTTCACACAGACATAATCATGGCACGCTACAAATACCATGAGGTAACCTACAAATACCATTTGATAAAATAATATAGTTGAAATATACAACAAAACAAAAAAAAATTAAATTGTTTTTATTTTACACTGTTCACTTTTTTATTTTTTTATTTTATTTTTTTTGAGGTACCAGGGGCCAGGGATTGAACCCTGGACGTCATATGTGGGAAAGCTAGTGCTCAACCGCTGAACCACATGGGCTCTCCTGAGTTGGTTTTTTCATTTGTTTTGCTTCTTGTTTTTTTTTTTTTTTTTAGGAAGCACCAGGAACCAAATTCGGGACGTCCTATGTGTGAAGCAGGCGCTCAACTGCTTGAGCCACATCCGCGCACTGTATTCACTTCTGAGTAAACACTGCTATCAGTATTCAGAACACAACCAGGAATAGAATAGGCTGCATCCCAATCAAGATGGTGGAGTGAGATCCCCCACAGAAGGTTTGAACAACCAGAAAGAACTGGCAAAACATTTTTCTCAAAGCTCCAGAAAACAGTTAAAAGACTGTAGTAATAGGGCAAGCTCCAAATCAAGAAAAAGGCTACTTAAAAGCCCTGCTGGCCCCTCTCCCCATCTCTCACTGGCCTAGTGCAGAGCCAGCCCACACTCCTGGTGCAGATATCTGGTCCTGGTTCCAGAGGGAGCATGTATTTCTGGCCCAGTCTGTCTGGTGACCTGAGGGACTCACCATCCCAGAAACTGCCCTGCATGTAGAAAGCAGTTCACAGAGCTGTCCTATATAACACTGTGGGAGAACAGGAAAGTGGTTGCCTAGGGCAAGAAACTGCTGACTGTACAACAGTGAAGTGTCCAGGACCATGAGGAAACTGTTTCCTTGGGAAGAGGAGACATTCATAACTGTGTAAATGGGGGAATAGGGGAGTCATCTACACATACTCAAGACAAGATGCTTGTATAAGGATCAGGGATGCCTCTACACCTTAGCCTGGAGCTATTCTCTAAACTCATTCATTGTACAGATAAGCTCTGAAGTACAGCACCTGTACAGGTCCACCTGTAAAGACTGGGGAAGGTGTTTTCTCTTTTTTTCTTAGCTCCTGGCATTCAAGGAAGCTCTGCCATAACACTAGCTGGATATAACCTTAAGGAACAGATGCCTCAGTGTCTAAATTCCAGTGATAACATATTAAAATATCAAAATGTGCAGGTTTTAACAAAAGATTACAAAACATACAAAAGAATAGTGTTCAAGAGTATGATCCATACAAGCTACACTTGAAGTATTCAGAAAATTGATTGATAAATAGACAGACAGGCAGGTAGACAGACAGATGGATAGATAGATAGAACAGGATGGAAAATGTTAAAATTGGTGGGTCTGGGTATCTGAGGGGTAAGGTATGGTACAGGGTTTATATTATTTTTGTCATAAGTTTGAAAGTATTTCAAAATTAAAAAACAAACAGGGAAGAGGCTGTGGCTCAATCAGTGGGGCTCCCGTTTGCCATGTGGGAGGCCCCGGGTTCGGTTCCCGGGGCCTCCTGGTGGGGGCAGGCCCGCCCGCACGGCGTGGTTGGCTGGCCCAGCGAGCATGGGCGGCAGGGGGGGGATAAATGAATGAATAAATAAAATCTTTAAAAAAAAAAAAAACAAACACAACAACATAAAACCAAGATATTCCCAACAGTCAAAATGCACTGGAGAAATAGTTGGGAGGCACTGCAAAAAAATAATCTCTATCAGGCAATCAGATGACACAAAAAAGGATACCAACTATTGCACATTTCCAAAGTAAAAAACAAAGTAATTCTAAGCCATACTAGAAATATACAATACCTCCTCAGGAACTCCAAGTCTTTTAGCTGGTATTTTCTCAAACATTCCATTAAATATTCCACTTGCCAAATCACCATAGTTGTCAAAAGCAGACTGGGAATAAATTATTCCCTATGTTTGAAATGAAAACAGAATCAAAATAAAGCCGATAAAGTGAAAATTTTAATTGTAAAGCTATCAATACAACCTACCAACCAACACTAAAAATTAAGAGGCTTAAGTTTAGTAGGAAACTTAACATTACTAATATTAATTTTTCTCAAATATTAATATTTAATATTAATATTAATATTGTCAAAGATATATAGTCAACCACCACCCAAAACTTGATTATCTGAATGCTCAGTTTGTGACCTTCCCTTTAATAACCAGCCAAGACCTGGAATTTTTTCATAAAAGCCTTAATTTCTAAAGGGCAAAATTATGAATAGATCAGAGAGGCACTTACTAGGAACAGGACAGGGAACCTGTCTATTTTATCTCCTGCTAGCCATCTCTGCTTTAGAATGGGAGACTGGGAAAGGGCTATGTGAGGCTTAGAAAATACAGGATTTTCTTGGCTTTCACCTACAGTGAAGTAACAAACAAAACATTTGAATTCAATATAAATAAACTAATTGTTTAAGAATTAGTTATTGGGGGCAGATGTGGCTCAAATGGTTAGGGGTCCATCTCCCATATGGAGGGGCCTGGGTTCAATCCCCGGGACCTCCCGGTAAAAAAAATTAATAATAATGAAATAAAAGTTGTTCTTTTAAAAAAAAAAAGAGAGAAAAAAGAAAGAATTAGTTATCTTTCACTAGCTCTCAAGGGCTTATAATAAAGCCACAAGAGTTAATCCAAAATGCATGACACAGGATATTTTGTTACTGGCTTATAATTACAATAGAGGTTATGGGGAAGAGGGGAGAAGAAAGTAAGATGAGGAACATTTGTCAGTATTAATTACTCCAAATGATAATGGGGAGCTAGGATGGCTTCCAATCAAGTAATTGTACGTTTTATTTAAAAAGGATGAAATCTTCTAGAAGTAGTAAGGTTTAGATACTAAACCTAAAAAAGAAAGCTCTAGACAACATGAATTAGTATTGTACTTACGATGCTTACATACCATTAAAAGTTTTCATGAAATGTACTTTTGGGGTCTAGTATTCCCAGGTATCAACATTATGAATGGAACTATACTTGATTTATCTTATAAATATTTGAATGTAACATGGGTAAAGTAATGCCAGCTATGGAGAAATGGAAGGGATAAGTCTCTGGGACTTCCAGGAGCCTGCAATTTTGTTAGAATCAAGATTTCCTTACGAACTTCAACAAGTCAGTTCATACTTAGTTCCCATTGAGTAGCATAGATAATAATATATATGTAGATAGTATATAGATAGATCTATAGATAATATCCATAGATATTGTAGAGTTTCAGATGGAGGGATGATTACTATCTTAGCAATGACCAGGAAACATCACAGAGGAAGTGGAATTTGAGCTGAGTTTTGCAGGATGATTGAGATATTTAGTGTCTCTTTTGTAGTACATGGCCCGTAAGTAATATCCACGGAAGCTTAATTTATAGTTTATGTGCTATGCACCCCAGGAAAACATGTTTTTAAACTATGTATGTATTTGGACCTATGTACCCCAGAAAAACATGTTCTCAAACTTAATCCATTCCCATTGTAGGTAGGACCTTTTGATGAGGTTACTTCAGTTAAGGTACGGCCCAACTCAATCAGGATGGGTCTTAATCCTATTACCTTTACAAGCAGAATGAAATTCAGACAGACAGAGGAAGCAGTGAGAAGCTGAAAGTCAACAGAACCCAGAATAAAAGGGAGAGGCCAGGAAAGGCCACCATGTGTCTTGCCATGTGACTGAGGAGCCCAGGACCAAAGATTGCTAGCACCCAGCCCCAGAATGCCAGTTTTGGGGAAGAAAGCATTACCTTGATGATACTTTGATTTGGACTTCTAGCCTTAAAATTCTGAGCCACTGTTTAAGCCAACCCATTGCATGGTGTCTGTTTTAGCAATGAGGAAACTAAAATACCTTATTTCATGAAAATGATAGTTTTGAAGTTGACTATATTGTGATTTTTAAAAATCATTTACCTTATATTTCAGAGAAATTTCTTTTGATTTCTAGTTGATCTTTAACTTTCTGACTTTAAGTTTCTCTCTTTCCTGGTAAAGGATTAATGATATACAAAGAAATACCAAAATAATCTGGGAAAATTCACTCTTTAAAGCAGTGCTTCTCAACTTTTATTATGCATTTGCATTTCCTAGGGAGCTTTAAAAAATGCACATGCCTTGATCCCAGAGTTTGGGGTAAAGCTCATATATCACTAGTTTTAAATGTTTCACAAATAATTCAAACCTAAGTAGGATTGAGAATCACTGGCTTAATTTAACCTTCTTGACAATCTGCATGTAAATCAAAGAACACTTCTGTAACACATATTAGACTTTCTGATTTTATGTATTTTGTAACGTCAAGCTTTTATAATACACATAACAAACACCTCTACCAAGAATATAATGAAATAAAAAAGCACAGTTTTTCAACAGCAATCATATAGAATAGTTTACCTACAGGGGCAATGCAATTGATCCTTACTCCATTTTTGGCCCACTCCAAAGCTAAGGATTTGGTAAGGTTGTAAACACCTTCTCTTGCAGCTCCACTATGCCTTTTAAAGATAAAATATAAACATTACAATCAGTTTGCTTTGAATATTTCTCTCATCACCTAAAATGACAAGCGTGCCAATGACTTGGTAGAGCCCCACAAGCACATTCTTATTATGAGTCTCTGTCTTGTTGAGTCTCTCCCTAAACAATGGGGAAAAAAAGAGATGGGTCCTTCAATATGAAAGCTAAATCATAATTATCTGATGGTCAAATTAAATCTCACATTGCTTAGGCCCATGTGAGGTCCCCCAAATCACCATGTGGACAAAGGAAATATTTTTAGGAGTTTTTCATTATGCAGGACAACAAACATTTTGGTAATTTTGAGTGTTAAAAGTGTGTGGTTATTTTTAAAATCATCTGTAGGTAATAGGAGATCTGAAGTTCATATAGCAAGCTAGAAATATAACCAATAAAATTTCTAGACACAACAAAATTTAAATAAATTTTAATACATTTCCAGATAAGAGGTTCAAAATATTTAGGTCAGCATCTGTATGGGGTCT
Source organism: Tolypeutes matacus (assembly GCA_026826555.1). Classification (NCBI taxonomy): domain Eukaryota; kingdom Metazoa; phylum Chordata; class Mammalia; order Cingulata; family Chlamyphoridae; genus Tolypeutes; species Tolypeutes matacus. The sequence continues at coordinate 21,062,044 of JAKSZT010053929.1, read as the reverse complement.
CTTGCAGAAGGTACAGCAATGCTATGGCTTAGAAGATTCTGATTGCAAGGTCCTCAGAACCAAGAATAAGCTAATTTAATGTGGAAAAATTGAGTTACAAAATTAATTAGGAAAATACTTCCATCCAAACACATTTGAAATCAGTGGGGAGATGATAGATTACTTAGAAAATTTTGTTGAACTTCTTTAAAATATAAAACTGATGGTGAAATAAAAATAAACAAGAAATTTTTTAAAAATACAAAAAAACCCCACAAACACCTGATGGTGATAAATTTTTTCAGATTTTGTACATTTGAAAAAAATATCTCACCTGTGTTTTTGGTTGTTTTTTTTTTTTTAAAAGGCAGTACCAGCGATTGAACCCAGGACCTCGTACATGGGAAGCAGGCGCTTAACCACTGAGCTACATCCACTCTCCAATGAGAGTTGGTTTATAGTTTGTTTCTTCTGTTTTGTTTTAAGGAGATACCAGGGATTCAACCTGGGACCTCAAACATGGGAAGCAGGCACTCAACTATTTGAGCTACATCCAGTCCCCTCACCTTTGTTTTTGAAAGATATTTCAATAGAGAAAAAAAAAACTGGGTTGACAGGTTTGTTATTTTGTCAATACTTTAAAGATGTTGCTGAACTCTCTTCTAATTTTCATTGTTTTCTACGAAAAATCTGCTTCTGTACAGGAAGTGTCTTTTTCTTTTGGCTGCTTTTAAGATGGTCTCTTTATTATTCTTTTTAAGGAATATGATTAGGATGTGACTTGGTATGGTTTTCTTCATATTTCTTTTATTTGGGGTTTGTTGAGCTTCCTCAGATCAGTAGGTTTATAGTTTTCATTGAAAATGGAAAAACTTCGACCATGATTTCTCTTTTTTTGTTTCCCCTTCTCTTTTTCCTCTTCTTCAGGGACTACAATTACACTTATAATTGTCTCACAGTTACTGCTATGTCTTTAGGTTCACTAATCTTTCCTTCTGATGTGTCTAATTTGCCATTAATGCTATTTAGTGGATCCAGTGTATTTTTCAGACCAGATATTGTAGTTTTCATCTCTATAATTTGGATTTTTTTTATATCTTCCACGTCTCCACTTAGGATGTTCCATCTTTTCTCTAGCTTTTTTCTTTTTTTAAAGATTTATTTTATTTATTTCTCCCACCCCTCATTCTTTTGTGCTTGTTGTCTGCTCTCTGTGTCTGTTTGTTGTATGTTCATCTTCTTTTTAGGAGGCACTGGGAACCGATCCTGGGACATCCCATGTGGGAGGGAGGTGTCCAATGGCTTAAGCCACTTCTGTTCTCGCTTATTGTGTCTCTCATTGTGGTTATTCTTTGTTGTGTCACCTTACTGCGTCAGCTCACCGCACCAGATGTCGCGTAAGCTCACTGTCTTGCTTGCCTTTAGGGAACACCGGGAACTGAACCCAGGAACTCCCATGTGGTAGGCAGGTACCCAACTGCTTGAGCCACATCTGCTTCCCTCTCTAGCTTCTTAAACATAGAGAATACAGTCATAACTGCTTTAATGTCCTTGTCTACTAATTTTACCATGTGTCATTTCTCAGTTTTGATTTCTCTCATCATCATGAGTTGCATTATCCTACTTCTTTCCAATTTTATATTGGATACCAGACATTATGAATTTTACCTTGTTGGATGCTGGATATTTTTATATTCATATAAATATTCTTGAGCTTTGTTCTGGGATGCTGTTACGTTACTTAGAAACAATGATCCTTTCATGCCTTGCTTTAACCCCTGTTTAGTGGAACCAGGACTGATTTTAGTCTACCAATATTTTTCCCCACTACTGAGACAAGACACATTTTAGGCTTTTTGGTCTGTCTGTTATTCAGTTACAAGGTTTTCCAGTTGGTCACTGGGAATATGCATTATTCCAGGCCCTGTGCATATGCTGGGACCTGTTCCCTCTAATCCTTTCATGTGGTTGTTTTCCCAAGGTTCAGGTTAGTTTAGTCACACATATGATGATGAGTACTCAACTCAGTACTGGAAGGGGACCCTCTGTAGATCTCAAGGTTTCTCCTCATTACAGCTCTCTCCTATCTGCTACTCTGTCCTGCAAACTCTAGCTGTGTTGGCTTCTTGGGTCTCCCAGTTCTTTCTCTCAACTCAGGGAGACTTCCAGTCTCTGCTTCAGTTCTCCTACTCACTCCAGTAACAATCTGGAAACTTCCTCCAGGCAATAAGGTGGGGTAACCATAGGGCTCACTTCATTTGTTTCCTGTTTTCCAGTGATCACTGTACTTCATTGCCTGATGTCCAATATCTTGAGTGCCATTGTTTCATATATTTTGTCTTGTTTTAAAGCTGTTTCTGGTAAAAGGTTAAATTTTGTCCCTTTTACTCCATCTTGACCTGAAGCAGAAGTCTTAATACACGTTGGTTCAATAAAAAATGAATATTGACTTCCAGTTTCTGGTCCAACTTGTAAAGAACTTAGAAGTCATCACTCCAAAATCCTCACAACAAGAAAAAAGTAAAAAAACTGAAAACCAGCAGCTCTTTTTAGATTCATAAGATAATGCAGGTTACAGGGCCAACCACCAACCTGAAAACTGGAAAGACAGTCAGACACAGAGAGTCACAGCTTACTGGAAGCAGGATCTAGCAGAAATACTTAAAATATAAGTGATTCATTGCTGGAGACTGTGTATTTCCACTTGTGAGGAATAAAAACTCCTGGAGGCCCAGCTTCATAGGGGCCCTTTTGTTGGTATTCTTATTGCTTTTGTTGTTGTTGTTTTATTATTTTTGCTAGCACTACTTTAGAAGCACTCTCTCATTGGAGAGTTGATGAAAGACTAGAGTATTGACCTCTGGCAAATGCTAGTACTCTTTCGTTGCCACAGGAGGAGAGAGCACACCTGAGAATGAAGGTGAACCTGAGGAAAGTAAAACCAAAAGGAGAGGCAGATTCCTCACCACATCAGGCCTAGTTCAGCGGTTCAGGATATATCAGCATCACCTGAAGGACTTGCACACATTGCTGGGCCCCTTCCCCAGAGTTTCTGATGCAAGAGATTTGGAGGAGGGCCAGAGAATTTGCATCTGTAACAAGTTCACAGGGGAGGCTACTGCTGCTGGTCCAGAACCACTGCCCTAGATTTTTACTTAAGCCAGTCTGAATTTTTTTTTTAAAGGAGGTACCAGGGATTGAACCCAGGATCTCGTACATAGGAAGCAGGCATTCAATCACTGAGTTACATCTGCCAGTTTCTATTTTATTTCTATCCCATGCAACTCAAAGAATCCTGAACAATACAGAAAGTGAATAGGGTGATGGAATTTGCTTAGAGGAAGCACATTCTGCTTTAGTGTGGTTATTACAAGTACAAAACCTTATAAACTTTTGGAAAAAAACTTGTGAGTTATCTATTAGGATTAACAATTTAGAGGTCCTGTCTAAAAATGAATAGGTGCATTCATGCTACTCAAATCTAAATTAACACACAGGTTAATTTCGTATCTCCACCTAAAAAAAAAAAAAAAGCTGTCCCCAGACACTGATGGCCAGAGTAGACTAGTAACATCTGGATTAGGGTTGCCAGATAAAATACAGCTAAATTTACCATCCAGTTAAATTTGAATTGCAGACAAACAATGAATAATTTTTAGCATAAATAGACCCCATGCAATATTTGGGACAGTCTTATCCTAAAAAATTATTTAACCAGACATCTATTTTTTTTCTTTTCTTGGTATATCTGGCAACCCTAATCTGAATGGAAATGTTTTAAAAGTACATTTTTCAAAAGTTCAAATAAAAGAAAATGCCAAGTTTTGAGATAACTCATTAAAGTGATTGGTGATCTTGATTTAAGGAATTTTCCCTACTCTACTTCCCCCCACTCAGAGGGCAAAACCCAAAGACAGAGTAAGAAAGATAAAAATGCTTACACGGCTCCCGGGAATCCATTTTTACAAACCATAGTGATATTGACAATAGCTCCTCCGTGATCTTTCATCCAGGAGTTGTAAGCTATAGGATATAGACAAAGGGCAATCATATTAAATAGCGTACTGATCCTTCTCTGATCCCGGGTTCACACACTACCCATCTGATATTTTTTTTAAATGTAGTTTAAGAAGCTGGTGGCTGAGTCCCCACGTGAGGGTCCATTTTCCTTGCTTCAGGAAGGCCATGGAGGACGTAGGGTCCTACATTCCCAGGCCCTGGATGCCTGTTCCTCTGTTGTCCTCACCAATCTTAGTGCTCCTAAGGAAGTCTGAAAGAGGCTGGGAACCTTTCTGGAACACAGGCCACCTCGCGTGCATATGCTATGTTTCCCACCGCCCTGCAGCGCTGCCCAGGGTTGCGTTGGAGGAACAGGCAAATCTTGGAGTCCCAGCTGTTTCCAAGGCCGCCCTGTGGTCACCTGAAGCGTTGGAGCCGAGCTCTCTGTGAGGTTCTTCCACTAAAGAGCGGAAGTATCTTCCTCCGCCCCTTGACTTTGGATTTGGCCATGCAAAATGTTTCAGGCTATAGAACCGGTGGAAGTTTCAGTGTGCTAGACCTAATCCAAGGCTAGGCCCCCAGAGGCCTTGCATGTTCACACTCATTGTACAGCACTTCAGTCACTGCCGTGAGAAAAACCCATCTGGACCAGCTGCCATTCTATCCCCTTGCCTTCTACAAGCCAGGGCAACGATTATTTGAAACCCCATGTTTATCTCCTACTTACATCTATATTTCTGAAAATTATATTAATTGTTTTTGGTGTGAGAAAAATGTATAAAAAGGGCAACACAGTACCTGTAATTTTGGGGGACATCATTTTTTCACTTAATATTATATTGCTGAGTCATCCATAGTGTTGTATATTGATGTAGTATGTTTACTTTGACTGCCAAATAATATTTCATTATGTAAATATATCATAGTTCATTCACTAAAACTATTTAGTTTACATTATTTTTTAATGAAAAGATGTACTGAGGTACAACAGCATGCAGTGTCCACAGGAGCACGGGTCGAGCTCCTACTGGGGCTGGCCTTCCGGGGAGGCCAACTGCTCAGGTCAGGGTCGGTGGCGGTGGCTCCACACAGCCCACTTCGTGTTAGAGACGAGAAACAAGTTTGTGCTGTCTGAGGGGTATTTCTCCACCCCAGGGTGAGAGGGTCCCACCACTGACAATTTCCTGCCTGATAAGCATTCAGGCCTGCTTGCTCCCAGTTTCTGGGTTTAAGGTCTGGTGAGGCTTTTTCATTCCACCTAACATCACCCCAGGATGTGGAATGGAAACAGACTGAAACATCCTGGTACAATAGAAGAGGAGGTGGGGGATAGGGGAAAGCTGGCAGATGACTGCTGACTGTGGGTCTATGACGTCCCCAGCATATACAGGTGAAGTGGTATCTCACTGTGGTTTTGATTTGCACTTTCCTAATGAGTATTGATGTTGAACACCTTCTCATGTGCTTATTGGCCACTTGTATAACTTCTTTGGAGAACAGTCTATTCAATCTTTTGCCTGTTTTAGAATTGGGTTGTTTTCTTTTAATATTGAGCTATAAAAAAACAAACAAAAAAACTTAAGCAAAAACCAGGATGCCTTCCCATTATTATTATTATTATTATTTTTTTTTTTTAAGGAGGTGCTAGGGATTGAAATCAGGACCTCGTACATGGGACGCAGGCTCTCAACCACTGAGCTACACGAGCTCTCCAATGAAGGTTGGTTTTTTCATTTGTTTTTTGTGTTGTTTTTTTTTTTTTTTTAATTGACTTTATTTTTTTTCTTTTTGGTGTACAGTTCTATGAGTCCTCCCGCCACCCCGCTGCTTGCTGTCTGTGTCCATTCGCTGGTGATCTTCTGTGCCTGTTTCTTGCCTTCTCTTCTCATTTTTCTCCTCCAGGCTTCACCGAGATTTGATCCTAGGGACCTCCAATATGGGAGAGAGGCACCCTGTCACTTGCACGACCTTAGTTCCTGGTTTCTGGCGTGTCTTGTCTTGTCTCTCCCCTGCATCTCTTTTGTTGCATGTCTTGCCACACGGGCCTGGCTTGCCTACTCATCCTTTTATTTTTTTTTACCAGGAGGTCCCGGGGATCAAACCTGGGTCCTCCCATATGGCAGATGGATGCCCAGCCACTTGAGCTACATCTACTTCCTGTTGGTGTTTGTTTGTTTGTTTTTAGGAGGTACCAGGGATCGAACCCAGGACCTCATATAAGGAAGCAGGTGCTAAACTGCTCACCATCCCATTTTTATTTAAATGCTTTTCTCTAAGTTCTTGTCAATTCATAATACATGACAGAGAAAAAGGTGGTAACACCACTAGAAAAGACATTATATACAATTTTTAAAAAAATCTAATATTGCAATTCCAATCAATTTATCCAAGAGGATTTTTGAAGAAGCAACTTGAATATAAAGTTCATCTGAAAGAATAAATGATTATGAATAGCCTAGGAATAAAGGAGTATTTGTCATAACAAGTATTAAAATATTCATCAAACCATGAGATACTGGCAAAAAAAGAGAGAATAACTGTATGCTTAAACCACCATTCACAGACTTTATGCTTCTGGTTAAACACCACCCTACATTTTATAATTCTGTAGTCATATTTGTGTCTCTCCATTGACACTTTCCAGGGCTCACATGGGGATATTTCTTCAAGACACTGAGATAATCATGGGAGAGACCATACAGCCACCAAGAGCAAATGAAGAAGAATGAAAAATGTGTAAGAAGAAAATTTCCTAAACCATGGAAGGTTTACAATCAACTATCAACATGAGAGAACACAGCAATTGCAAAACCAAATGATTTGGAGAAAACTGGAATGTTGGAGTTTTTTAATGTGAAAATTAAGGAACAAATCTCATATGTCCAAATGGATCGGGAGTTCTTTTACAAAGTCTGAAAGTCCTGGTGCTTAGTGGGTTTTGAAGCAGCATGACATAATGGACAGTAGATACAGACTTAGAAGACTTGGGTCTCTGTCATCTTAGGCTGGGTGGCCTGATCTGATCCTCAGTGGTCCAATATAATTTATATTATATCACAGTATCACCAGTAATTTATGTAAATTTCACAAAAACTTATAAATATAATATATAAGAGCAGTTGTCATCTTGGGCCCTGAGGTGGAATCCACATGCCAAGAACAGTAGGGCAATTAGAATCCTCAGTTCCTATTGTTTATGAAACCACCATACTATCCATGGACTGAAATTTTTATGTGAGGGAGAAATAAACTTCTATCTTATTTAAGTTTCCATTTTTCTGCATCTCTTTATTGTAGCAGTCATTTCTGAGTGACAACTAATTCATAGCTTTATTCTGCTAGTTAGATAAAGATGAAGTCTGGGAAAGTTTGCAAAACCTTTGACATAGAGATACTAAGAATATAAAGCCTAATCCATGTTGGAGTGAGCCTTGTCTATGTTTGGATCAGAGTTATACTTGTTTTACAACTTATCATAAAAAATGCCTTGGGGGGAGTAGATGTGGCTCAAGCAGTTGAGCGCCTGCTTCCCACATGGGAGGTCCCAGGTTCGGTTCCAGGTGCCTCCTAAAAACAAACAGAAAGAAAAAAACAAACAACAAGGAAACAAACAAAAAAACCAACTCAGGGGAGCAGATGTGGCTTAGTGGTTGAGCATCGGTTTCCCACAAACGAGGTCCCGGGTTCAATCCCTGGTCCCGGTAGCTCAAAAAACAAACAAAATTACTTAAGAAAAAATGCCTTGGATAGTTTATAAGGGAACCCTAAGTTATTCAACTTCAGGAGTTTTAATATTGCCACCTATGAAATGTAACCTTTAATCCAAAGACTATACATACAAGCTAGTTAGTTGTCAGTCAGAAAGCATGGGTACTCTGTCTCTGGTATTCTCCGTGAAGACATGACTGAATTAACAAATCAGTCATTATAACAAATTAACAGATTCCGTTTTTAAAAACAAAGTAACTGTGACAGTTTTCTCTAATTTTATGAACAACTTCATATAGATCCTTAATAATTTTCTCATGAAAAAGTCCTAGAAATAAAATAATAAGATGAAAGAATATTCCCATTTTATGAACATTGCCAAATTACTACCCAGAAAATGAACCAATTTATACTTCTCTATGGTGTGTAAGACAGTCAGGGCAGGAAATGTTGATGATGGAGGCTTCTGAGTCCTTAACAATTTCTCTTTCAGGACTTTCTATATCTCTAAATAGAGATACATTGATTTTGTGTAATTGATCACACTTGCCTGCTTTGCACATGTAGAAGGTACCTGTCAAGTTGGTTTCAATCACAGCATGCCATCCTTTTGAAGTGATAAGTTCAGATGGAGACATGAACTGGCCTCCTCCATTGTTTACTAAGAAATTGATCTTACCATGAAGATCTAAGGTAGATTTGATCAAATTATTCACCTAAAGAAAAACATTAAAAGTAAACTAGTTAATAACCTAACTTGCTACTTGGACAGAGTGCTTGCTCGAGGGGAGATAGCAATCTCACACAATGAGCAGGAACTCTGTGTACCATGACCAATGGGCATGAAGTCAGCAAAGAATAAACCTGAAAAATCCTATCCCAGTGAATAATTTACCAGTATCTAATAACCACAGATCATAAAACTAAATCTGGGGAAGCAGATGTGCCTCAAGCGACTGAGTTCCCGCCTACCACATGGGAGGTCCCAGGTTCGGTTCAGGGTGCCTCCTAAAGCAAGCAAGACAGCGAGCTGATGCAGAGAGCTGACACAACAAGATGATGCAACAAGAGATACAAGGAGGAAAACATAATGAGAGACACAACAAAGTAGGGAGTGGAGGTGACTCAAGCGATTGGGCACCTCCCTCCCACATGGGAGGTCCCGGGTTTGGTTGCTGGTGCCTCCTAAAAAAGAAGACCAGCACACAACAAACAGACACAGCAAATGCAAACAATGAGAGGGTGGGGAGAAATAAATAAAATAAATCTTTAAAAAAAACAAAACTAAACTAAATCTGTAATTTTGTGACAAGATCTATCAAAGGGCCTGGATCCAACCGTTAAGTGGAGTAGGCCTCAGTTGTTTCAATTTTTAAACTACCAGCTCAGCATAATATATAGTGATGAAGTCAGGTTAAAGTCAACATTAAGAAATAACTTAAAGGGGTTTTGAAAAGGCACAAAAGGTAGTCACTAGCTGAAATCACATCCTTGCTTAGTTTCCCCGTCCAGCTTCTCTTCCTTCCCTTTTCTTGAGGTCAATATCTCAATAAATCCTTTGTAAAAGAATTTCCTTCTTTTAGTGAACCTCATCTAAGACAGCTACCATAGGAGAATGCACAGCCCTTTTAGAAACCATTATTGTAAATTAAACTGAATGAATTAATGATGTACATATATTTACATTACCTCCTCTTCTTTACGGATGTTGCATTTCATCGGAGTAACTTGAACCTGGCTGGTGGGAGGTAGGCTGGCCCTCAATTCATCTGCGGCAGATTCTAATCTATCAAGTTTACGGGAGGCAATGACTACATGACATCCTGAAGGGAAAACAGAACAAATAAAGAGATTTTCATTAGTTGTCCAAATTCCAATAACATTAAGAAAATATCTCCTCTGTTTCTTTAAAAGAGATTACGACTTCTGCTTCCAGACAAGATGGAGGTGCAGGAACTGGATTTACCCTCCACGCCTGAAACAATTAAAAATTGGATGAAATATATGAAACAATGGTTTTCTGGCAGCAGACATCAGATAGCACAGGGCAGTGATCTTGGAGAGAGCGGAAACGAAAGATGTGAGTCCTATGATGACCCCTAGATGACAGCCTGGAGAAATTTTCCACGCTGTAGCACAAAGAGAAGAGGTGCCCTATCAGAGACCTGCAGCCTTCTTGGGTGGAAAAGACAAAATTGGGAGTCTAGAGGCCAAGCCAGCTAGATTACAGAGGGCGTACACAGAGAGAGAAAAGATACACGTAGAGGGTCTCCCTCAAATCTTCAGCTGAGTATTGATCAGTACATATGAGTAAGGAAACTACCCAAGGCTGGGGAAAGAACCACCCAAAATGAGCAGAGGGAACAAATAGTGGCACTCACCCAGCATTAGGACTAGTTAGCATTTCCATCGGGAAAAACCTTTCACCCAGGATATTGGGTAGAGTGCTAAGGAGGGTAAATGCAGTAAGGATAGAACAAAAAAGAGGAATGGCAGCAAACTTCTTTTCAGAAACAAGCTAGAGGACAGTGAAACAACTTGAAAGTACTGAAAAACAAAAAACTGTGAATCTAGAAATCTTAACCCGGTGACAATATATTTCAAAAATTATGGTGAAATAAAAACTCTTTAATACATATAAAAGCTGGAATAATTCACCACCAACAGACCTGTATTACAACCCCCCCCCCCCAACAAAATAAAAAAGTTAAAGGTAGCCCATGCAAAAGGAAAAGGAAAAAGGATGCTGGATGGAAATCTAAATTTACACAAAACAAGAAAAAGAACCAGAAATGGTAATTATGTGAGTAAGTATAAAGACTTTTCTTCTTTTTATTCAAATATCTCTAAAAGGTAATTGACTGTTTAAGCACAAAATGACAACAATGTATTACGGGATTTATAATCTATGTAGAAATAAAATGTATGAGAACAATAGCACAAAGGCCACGAAGGGGAAAATGGAAGTCCAGCTGTCCTCATTTTGCTCAATTACAATACATGTGAATTTTAGTTACCTTAGCTTAAGTACCAGTGCCTCAACAACACTGTTAAAATTTCACCTACCATTTCACTTACAACTGTGGTTAACAGAAAAACTGCACAAAATACAAAGTTCACTACTAGCTCTTCACCATCCACAAATTACTATATAAATTTTAACCAGTGCACATCAATTATATCATTTTTTTCAGTGTCTGTCAGTGATTAGTCACTGTGCATCTCATTCAGTCCATGCATAGACAGCAAAACATGTAGTCATGTTACCTCCTTGTTTCCCAATGATAAGCTCATGTGATGTTTTAAAATAGATCATCAAAAGGGGGAACTGGCCAACAAAGATGAAAGTACATCAAAGAAATGAAAATTAATAATGCTGCAAGTGAAATTAGAACTGACTGTAAATGGAATTATAGAAGGAATAGCTGACTAAGGAGTGTTGACATTGATGCTATTCTAGAGACTGTAAATATGCAGCCAGAGGAACTTAATGAAGGCAAACTTATCAACATAAATGAGGAAAGTGGTTGTGACAAAAAGAATGGAGATATCTCAGAGGAACTGACACCCACAACATCTTCACATTAAAGGAACTACTGGAGCTATTTCATGACATTAAAAGTATAAGGGTAAAATATTGAAAGTCAATCCAAACTGAAAAAGGATGATGACAATTTAACAAGACATAGAAAAGATGCTAGCTCCATATCATAAGGTACATTACAAGAAGCCAAGCACTGTTCAAATTTGTGATTTTTTTTTTCCACATAGAAAGCCTCTATGGAACATGAATGTGTTCATGTGGTCATGGGGTGTTGTCTTGGTGGGTGGAAACCCACACAATAACCGACAGAATATTGAATTCCCATCCCGGGGAGTCCTGCTACATTCTCTAATAGAGTAGCAAGAATCTCTAGAGAATAAGGGCAGTGCCTAGCGAAGGAGGACAGACCAATATGCCAGGCCCTTGATGCTTGTACTTATGAAACTTGTTCTTGTGAAATTGAAACTTAGCCTAGTAATAGATATTGCCTATGAGTTATCTTCTGAAAGCTTCCTTGTTGCTCAATTGTGGCCTCTCTAAGCCAAACTCAGCATATAAACTCATTACCTTCCCCTAGTATGGGACATGACTCCTGGAGATGAGCCTCCCTGGCACCGAGGGATTAATACCAAGCACCACCCAAGCACATTCGGAAAAAGACCTTGACCAAAAGGGGAAAATATTAAATGCAAATTAGTTTTTATGGCTGAGAGATTTCAAAGTGAGTCAGGAGGTCATCCCAGAGGTTAAGCTTATGCATGTCTCAGGAGGATTTCACTGACTGCCAAAGTAAACAATGCCTCAGGCAGCGGTGCTCCTGAGGGCTCTAGAGCCATCTAGACACTACAGGCAAGGCACACAACCCCAGGAAATCAGCACCCCGGACCTTACCTTGGAATATATGCTAACTTACTTCCCCATTGTATCAGAGTTAGACTCACTTATAATTTTCCTACACATGGTTCTTCTGTCCTTTTTATTTGAAACTGTAATTAGCACTATACCCATTAAATATATGTCCCAGAAACTTAAATCTTCCAGCTGTTCATATACCAGTTGAGCCCTGAATCTCAGAAGAGTTGCAGCAAACACTTACTCTTCAGTTCATCGGACTCACTCAGGACAACTAGCAAAAGGATGAAGATGGACAAAGCCCATCCCCCAAAACAGAGAGTATCTACATCTGCAAGCAAGACAGTTCCATCCATCTGCCCCATGGGATCTAAGCCCCCTCTCAGTCGGAAGCAGAGTGGACATCACCATCCCAAAACCCTCAAGATTGAGGAATGAACAAAACATAAGGGAGGAATGCAACTATAGACTAAAGTAGACTTACTATTATTTTAGTAATGAAAGAACTTGTAACAGTGATATAAAGACAGCAGTCACCAGAGGTTCTGAGGGAAAGAGAAGGAAGAATAGATTTAACAAGGGGCATTTTTGGGACATTGGAATTGTTCTGCATGATAGTGCAATGATGGAGACGGTCCATTATACATTTTGTCAAAATCTATAAAACTGTGAAGTGCAAAGGGTAAACCATAATGTAAACTGTAGACCATGGTTAATAGCAATGCTTCAATATGTGTTCATTAATTGTAACAAATGTACCACACTAATGAAAGATATTGTTAATGGGGGAAAGTGTGGGAGGGGGAGGGGGTGAGGTATATGGGAATCCCCTATATGTAACATTTATGTAATCTAAAGCTTCTTTAAAAATAAAGGAAAAAAAAAAGTAAAACACTTCACTTTTTAATGTTTCTAACATTTTAAATCACAGTGTACTAAACAAATATTAGATTTACTATTTTTTTCTTTGCCCTATACATTTATAACTTACAATAAGAGAATTTTTCATGCTTTGTCAAATTTTTTGAAGGGCATGAAACAATCATAATTTTCCCCATGGATTAAGTTCACTTTGCATGGTTTTAGCTTGCATAGTCATTTTTACAGTTCCACAATACTATGAAAACCAAGGACTACCTGCAAACTATTACATGGTTCTTTTATTCTATGTGAAGTGGTATAATATTAGTAGACTGCAATATGATTAATATGTATGCTAGAAACCCTAAAGCTACCTCTAAAACAATAGTTATAGGTAATAAGCCAACAAAGAAGATGAATTGGAATCATATTTTTATATAATCCAAATAATCTAAAAGAAGGTAGAATAGAAGGAAAAAGGGAACAAAGAACAGATGGGACAAATAGAATAGAAATAGCAATGTGGTAGATTTTTTTTTTTTTTTAATTTATTTACTTACTTTATCCATTTTAACCCCCTCCTTCCCCATTTGCTGTTTTGTGTCCATTCGCTGGGCAATTCTCTGTGACTGTTTTCCTGCCATCTATTCTCATCCTCCTCCTCCAGTCTTCACCAGGATTCGATCCTGGAGACCTCCGATGTAGGAGAGAGGTGTTTTTGCCACCTGCGCCACCTCGGTCCTGAGCTTTCGGAGCATCTCGTCTTGTCTCTCCCCTGCGTCTCTCTCCTGTTACGTCATCATCTTGCTGCATGGCTCCTGGGGCCTGGTGGCTCCCCGGCACACAGAGCCTGGCTGCCCATGCGCCTTCTATATGTATATTTTTTAATTTTACCGGGAGGTCCTGGGGATCGAACCCAAGTCTCTCCATATGGCAGACGGACGCCCAACCATTTGAGCCACATCCGCCCCCTTGCAACGTGGTAGATTTTAACAAACTATATTGATAATCACACTAAATGTAACTTGTCTAAACACCTCAATTAAAGGTAGAGATTGTTAGATTGGATGAAAAAGTAAGATCCAAATATATACTGCCTACAAGAAATGAACTGTAATATAAAGACACAAATAGGTCAAAAGTGAAAAGACGGAAAAAGATATACCACGCTGACACTAATCAAAAGAAAGCTGGAAAATCAAAACTACAATGAGATATCATTTCACACCTATCAGAATGGCCACTATTAAAAAGACAGAGAACTACAAGTGTTGGAGAGGATGTAGAGAGATAGGAACACTTCTTCACTGTTGGTGGGAATGCAGGATGGTACAACCACTATGGAGGACTGTTTGGCAGCTCCTAAAGAAGTTGAATATAGACTTGCCACGTGACCCTGTAATACCACTACTGGGTATAAACCCAGAAGAACTGAGAGCAGTGACACGAACAGACATCTGCACACCGATGTTCATAGCCACATTATTCACCATTGCCAAAAAGTGGAAACAACCCAGGTGTCCATCAACAGACGAATGGATAAACAAACTGTGGTCTATTCACATGATGGAATATTATTCAGCTTTAAGAAGAAATGAAGTTGTAAAGCATATGACAACATGGATGAACCTGGAGGACATTATGTTGAGCGAAGCAAGCCAGACACAAAAGGACAAATACTATATGAATGCGTCACTATGAACCAAATACATTGTGTAACATATTGTTTGATTCAAAAATTTTTTTATATGTATCCATTACATTTAATTGAGAAATGTATATATTTATTCATCTGTGTTTACTTTTTAGTTTTTAATTGTTTATATTTTCAATTATTAAATGTACAAAATAAAGTTTAAAAAAATCATTAAAAAAAAAAAAAAAGAAAGCTGGAGTGGTTACATTAAAATCCGACAAAGATTTCAGAGAAAAGAATATGACCAGAAATAAAGGGGATTATTTCAGATATTACACTCCTAAGTATTTATCCAGGAGTAATAAAAGCATATGTTCATAAAGACTTGCATACAATGTGAACAGCAGCTTTCTTTTGTAAGAGTCAAAAAGTGGAAAAACCCAAATGTCCTTGAACAGCTGAATGGATAAACAAACGGGTATATCCACACAATGGAACACCATTCAGCATTAAAGCGGGAACTACAAATACACACAACATAGATTGAATCTCAAAATAAATACACTAAGTGCAAAAAGTCAGAAAGCAAGCACATGTAACAGAGTACATACCGTATGACTCCATTTACATAAAAATCTAGAAAAGCCAAATTAATTGTTTACAAAAAGCAGATAGATGGTTGGTTGGAAATGAGGGAGGGGGCAGGAGCCCAGGGATGGGAGAGAGCGATTATAAATGGTACAAAGGAACACAAGGAAATTTCTGTAAATTATCTTGTAAACATGTGTAAATTATCTTGATTGCAGTGATGTATACAGGTGTATACATATATCAAAACTCATCAAATTGCTCATTCAAATTTGTGCATTAATTATATTTCAATCATATTTCAATAAAGATAAACAAAACAGATGGATTACAGGGGCAAACGTTTGCCCAAATTACCTGTTTCTGGCCTGCCAAAAGTATATAATATTATAGTTTTCCTTTGGTAAAAATACTAAGCTACAACATACTGGAATATCCTACCTTACTAAGTATTCCTGAACCTTATTGCTCAGGATTGCCTTCCATCTTAGCTCGTCCTGAAGAGAATGCTTCCTTCTTTTCATGTGAAAATATGAAAGGCAGAAATATTTGCCATGGCAGCCTTAAAGCGGAGAGAGAAGGGGCCTTACCACCTCCTGGAAACCCTCACTAACCCTCCTCCCTCTTTGCCACCAAGCCTAGGTTGGCTGCTTCTTGGACATGCTCCTATTTCCACGTTCTCTACTCTAATACAACATGGATCGTATTGTAATTACCTCTTTACTTAGTCTCCTGTGTGCACTGTCATCCTCTGCAGCAGTTCTTAAACTTTTTTGTTCCACAGACCCCTTTGTCAGTCAGGTAAAAACCAGGGATCCCTTCCTAAGTCCACACTATACTGTGTATTATTTAATAAGTATATCACACCCGCACCAACACGTCCCCACAAGAATAATGTTTTTTTGAATTTCAATTCAAGCTCACGGGCCCCTTGTTAAGAACCCCTGTTACACTAGCATATAATAGCATATAATTTAATACACACATACAGAATAAATGATGCTCATAACATCAAAGAGCAAAATGGTTCTCCATTTGACCAGAACTATTTTAGCTGTATAGGGTGAGCTAACTCCTGCATCTGAAAATAAGGCACTTTTAAAAAACTATTTTTTAAGTTTAGGTTATAATTTAGTGAATTACAAATGGAGGCAACTTTTCAGAAATTCTGATTGGCACTCTTTAGAGCTTCACAAAGCAAAGACTAAAAAAAGATTCACTGTGAGTTCCTTAAAAGACATACCTAACTTTATTCAATTTATCTAAATGCATGCCTAATTTTCAACAAAGTAAACTATATACTTTTAAGAGAACCCTTATTTCTCTCTCCTGTTCAGGAGGAACAGAACTGAAATACACACTCCTATCTGATTACCGCCTCGGTCAGGTGTTCCCAAATTAGCAGGACGAATCTGAATGGTATAAAAAGGAAAACTAAGTGTGCCTGGTTCAGTCCCTGGTTCTCTCCAACCCCTTTCTTTTCCTGACCTTTCCACCTTTAAGCCGGCATTTTTGCTCTAAGTTCCTACAGTAGGGCACAGGCTGAACAGGGCAAGGATTATACTGACATCTACAATTCCTCCTAAATCCATATTAAGAAAGTAAGCTTCATTTAATAAAACGAAAAATAAAAATCTCAGGAATATTTAGGTAATTAATGCCCGACCTTGTACATGGCCTCAAATAAGAGAGATGGATGGTGAAAATATTAACAGGATTATTCACACGATTACCTAATTAGAGGTTTACTCAATTAATGAATTGCTTACTACTATCCAGTTTTTAATAATGGTTCATCCAAATTTCCACAATTGCTTCGGGAGAACTCTCTTCTCTCCCTCTCCCAGTTTTAACGCCTCCCCTCACCTCCATCCCCTTTCCTTTGCAACTCGACACACTCGGAGCCCCGCCCAGGGTCCCCCGGCTCCCGACCCCAGGGTACCCCAGCACGTGTCTCCACCGTGGGTTCGAGTCCCTAGCCCCGGCCCTGCTCGCGCTCTCGCTCCGCTTGCTCCGGGCCCTGCTCACGCACCCAAATACAGGAGCTCGGTCGCTATGGCCTTTCCGATGCCCGAGCCCCCACCGGTGACGATGGCCACTTGGTTGCGCAGCAAGCCGGTCGCCAGACAGCTCTTGCCCTTTGCCAAAAGGTTCATGGCGGAGGACCTGAGCGGGACACCAGGGCCCTGCAGCCAGACTCCGGGTTCTCTGCGAGTCTCAGGAGAAGGGCGGGGCAAAGGGCCCACGTGGCCGCCAGGGCCCCGCCCACCCGCGGGCGGCCGAAGCCCCGCCTCCTCCGAGGGAAGGCGGGCTCTGCAGCCGCCGCTGCTGGACAGTCCTCACCCTGCGCCAGCTCCCGTCCATCGGCACGCATGGGTGAGACTCCCCATTCTTTTTTATTTTATTTTTTTCAGATGCCTTTGGTGGGGGAAATGCATGAAAAAAAAAAGCGGGAGTGTGTTTTCTTTTAGAAATTCAAGCCTCATTGCAGTCGTTCCCACGGTTAATTAAAATCCAATCCCCAGTGCGTCCAGGAGAGGCTGCAGCTCTGGGGCCTCGCTGCGCCTGCCCGCGTCGAATGTCGGGTGGTCCTGGGGCTCGGGCTGCAGCATATGGCTGGCTGGAAAGGGGAGAAAGAGCAGGCTTAGGCGAGGGAGAAGAAATGAGGCTTCCAGACCCTTTCATCCTGACAGAGTGAGCTCAGGCGTGGGAGTCGGGGGTGGGGGGTAAGGATGCAGTTATCCACGGAGCCAAGATACTAAATGATTTTAAAAATAAACTCAAGCCCACCTCCACCTTGTGTCCCTCTCCCCACCCAGGAATGAAGGGGAGAAGCAGCCTTTACCAGATTTAAAATCTGGTCCACTTCAGCCGGGCTTCATAACAATTTATGAGTCCAAAAGAGGATCTTTCCTTGAAAGGCGCCTGCTTCCTGCATGAACGGATTTGTAGATGTGTGCTTGAGATGCCATCCTCTAGTTCATTCCTTGTGCAGGAGAGCCAGCCTGCTGAGGATGGGAACATTTCTCAGCCGTGTTTTGATGCCCAGGACAGTGGTGTATTATTCCGATTCCCCTCTTTATTGTCCTTTGCGCTGGCAACCCACCAGAGTGAGATTGCACCTGGACTGGCCCTTGAGCCTTCGCTTAAGAACTTGGCGGATTTAGGGGATGTGTTAGGTACATTGATCTGAACAACCCATGCGGGATGCTATTTCTAAATCTTTTGTTAAACAGTGCTGTATTTTCCCCTGCCGGGTATTAAAATAATTTTTTTTCAAAACCAACCAACCAAACAAACAAATACCGTAATTTTTTTGTTGGGCCCACCACCATGGAGTCAAAAAGCTACTTGGAAATCCGTGGATAAATGTGGAATCAGACATCGCTACCTCCACTGGGTCCCCCCAGCCTTGTAAGTACAAGGCTGCAGTTTTTGTTCACCAGCTACGCTTCCTGTCTGTCCAGCCCCTGCCTCTCCCCGGCCTCTTTTTAGAAACATTTCCCCCTCCATCCTTGTTGTGGACAGATTACAATTTACATTCACCAAAGAAGGAAAGAAATGCTTTCTACTTCCATATGCTAGGTAGTCTTACCGAGGAATCAGTTACCTGGAATTCCTGAGTCAGTTATGTAGTCAAGATCACATGGTAAAAATTCACCACCATTACCTCCTTTAAAAAAAGAAAAAAAAAAAAAGGTAAATTTAAATAGGAAAGTTCAAAGTATTTTTGCAGGAAAAAATGTCATTTCTGGTGCTTTGATCCCAACGACAAAGCTTTTTTTCTTCTTCTTCTTTTTAAACAGGAAAAGAAATATTGACTCATTTCTGGAAGGTATCTTATTCCAGAAAATTCCACACTTTTTTTCTTGAGGGGAGGAGGGAGCACATCAAGTTCTTTTAAAAGATAACTTTATCAAAGAGATAATTTAACATTGTGTGTGACTTGGTCTGGACTTGTGGGCTTACCGAGATCTGATTGTGTGGTCCCTAGTGGTCTGGGAGCAGGATGTTTTCCAGGGACAAGGTGACTAGAGGCTTTGGGCCAGTTACGTTGCCAAGGATGACAAGGAGCCATTCTTCAGCTCCAAGGAAATTGCAGGAGGAAGGGTCACAATGCTCAGTCAGAAAGCTCTTTTTTTACAGTCTAGGTGGAGCCTGTGATTGAGAGCAAGCTGGGGTTTCTTCTAGATGGCTTGTGTTGGTAAGCGGCTGTGGCTCAATCAGTAGGGCTCCCGTTTACCATATGGGAGGCCCCGGATTCGGTTCCCGGGGCCTCCTGGTGAAGGCAAGCCCGCCCGCACGACGTGGTTAGCTGACCCAGCGAGCACAAGCAGCAAGGTGGGGATAAATGAATAAATAAATAAAATCTTAAAAAAAAAAAAAAAAAAAATAGATGGCTTGTGTTAAAAATAAGGAGAGAAGGCCTCTCTGCCTCTGTCTCTGACCTCAGTCAAGGTTTGAAAGGCTGCTAACCCCAAAAGGCTTGGGGGCACAGCACTAGCTCTGATGCTTGGAGGTTCTTTGTTTCCAGATTTTAACTCTGGCTCCAAGTTGAGCCGTCTCTTCTCAGGGCAACCAGGCCATGCTGCATTGATGCTCCTTGGGCTGAATCAAATACTGCTCTTCTGTGCACTCTGCACGGCACCCTTTGCCCTGGGGGGAAGGTACTGCCACCATCCTCCACATTCCCGCTCAGTCACACCACATTAGCAACAACTCCATCTTCTGAGATGCTCTTGCTGCTCACCCATCTTCCCACCCCTCCTCCACCCCCCTTTGCCTGATAACTTCATTTTCTATCCATGGCAAAGCAGCTGCTTGCTCAAACTGACAGGCCTGTGCGATTCTTAACATTTAGACTCCCGGAATCTCAATGCTGAAGGAATGCCTTGAAGTATGACCACTTCTGAGCCAAGTCACATGAATAAGACTCTTACCCAGTTCACAATATTCAGCCAATATTTTTTGAGTGCCCACCATGCGCCCAGGTACTATTCCAGGCACAAGAGATACAGTGCAGTGAACAAGACAGTCAAGTTTCCCTGCCTTTGTAGAATTTCTATTCTAGTGTGTATGGATTTGGGAAGTGGGAATGGGGAGTAGGAAGAGATAGATACACATGCTGTGAAAGCTAAGACTACAAGCAAACAAAATATCAGGAAGCAAAGACCAGGCAAAAACACTTACAATAAGGATATGCTCAAGTTGCTTGTAACCAACTTCCATCACTGCCAGGAAGAATTTCCTCTGCAGACAGTCCGATGTTCCCTGGTTTCATCTTTTTCTGCTCACAGGAGAGATGAAGAACAGGTGCTGTCCTGTCTCAGTAGGAGATTCTTTCAGGACCAGATGGGTTAGAAATGCTGCTCACAAGACCAAGAAGGAACAGGCTGTAGCCTGGCCTGGCTCAAGGCCAATTCAAGGCACTTTAGGATGCTGTTCCAGTAGCCTTCCAATCACTCGACACCAGTCTGAGCCAGATTCTTTCCATCTTTATGATGGTGAGACTGTTTTCCTAAGAGGGGCTAATGGTAATATTCAGTGTTAAAATGATCAGCATCTTATTTCCCAGCTGGCTTCATGCATCTAATGATGGTAAACCAAGAAGTAACTGGGAGAATCTGGCCACCCTACATAGGTGCTGCCTGGCCCTTTGGGGGACAGATACACAAATCAGAGAGGATTTGAAAGAGCAGCAGGGCTGGAACAAGGTACAGTGTTGAAAATGGTGATGCAACACTCTCCCAGTCCCATTTGTTCAGGTTGTCTGAGGGAGGGAGATGTGACAATTTGAAAAATGGTACAAAAAGTCAACTCATTATTACCAAATGGAATTGGTGTATCCTGATTTAGAAGTTTGTAAATCAGAGGTAATAAAATGACAGCCTGTTCACATTTTGTTTTGTTTGTCCACATGGTAATTTTCTTAAATTTGGACTGATTGCCACAATGAAAAATCAGGAACTTTCACATGAAATTTCAGACAACCCATATCAAATGGGCCTACATTTCTTTAAGAAAGCAATTGGCTAAAAAGTAGACTTGGTGGGTAGAGTATCTGGGAGCAGAAACTCTGTGAAACATGAGACCTGAGCTCATGTGTTTACCACTACCATTCCTCATTGTACCCAGATGCTAAGGCCTGGCATCATAGCCATTTATTCCAGCCATATGCCATCCATTTGTGTTACCTGCTTCCCTGCAGTAAACACAAAGACAGAGGCTTCAAAGCTTTTTTCCTGGATCCTCCTCTTACCAAGTCCTTAAGTTCTGCTGAGTATCTGGATGGATTTGGAGAAGATGTTGGATCAGGTCTGTACTCATAGCCACCTGGGAACACAGAACTGGGCAGAGACCACAGGGAACCCATTCCTAATGATGAGTGGTCCATGAACCAGCAGTGAACCACCAGGAGGGGAGTTAGTGATGGGCCAGCAGGAAGTGATGACCAGAGTTCTTACTAATGACTCAGCCCTAAAGAGATATTATAGCTGTGTAGGTTTGCTCACTGGGTGGTGCTGTGAGTCTTTGGATTTTTACTGAATGCCTAGGAGCTGTTGGTTTGCTTTGGTACATTGTTGACCATGCTGTTACAAGCAGGGAATTGCATAGTGTAGTGTATTGAGCTCTCCAGTGGACTTCTGGTGGGGCTCTCTGCAGTATTAATGTAATATCCCTTGTACTGGTCAGCTGTGTTAACAAATTCCTGGTCCACCCAGAAAAATCAAAACTGTGCGAACCACTCATAAGGGCAAGCTCACTGCAAGGAGGGTGGTTCTGCATCTTTGGAGAGGTTAGAGTATGGGAATGAAGGCTCTGATCATACATACTCCCTACCTGTGCTGGACCTTGCTAAAGCTGCCGACACTTGGTTTGGGGTGACTAGATTGGGTGATGGTGGACCTACAGGACAAAGAGGGACCCATTCAGCTCTTCCACACAATAACCCAGTGTCCCTCATCTTGGGCTCAAGGTCACACACATACTTTTACTCATCCCCAAATGAGAGCATCTCCTAATGTGTACTAACACCTATCCCTGTCATTTTGATACAGGGACTTTTTCCTTGGCAACCACAGGAGATGGTTTGTTTGATCTTTCATGGGCTTATGCACATGAGAAGGAGGGACTTCCCCTTGGGTCAGAGCACGTTGGAGAGAAGTTAAGAGGCGAGATGTGAGGATGGAGGATGAGGGGGAGAAGATAAAAAGGTGAGATGTGAGGCAATTGTTTGCTTTCATATGAAACGAGTTCACTATGAGTTCATGTCCTACAGTTGCCCTTTATTCAGAAGAGGGAGCAGGGTTTTGGAATAAAAGTGGAAGCAAGCCTGAGATAGGCCTCCTGATGCCTTATAGGAATCGGTCCCTCTAGTCCCAGTACTATGGACCTTGTGCTTCTCCCATCCCCCCCCATTCAAAATATGCAAACTCACAGCAGGCCAGAGTGCCTGCTCTCCCCTAGTGCTCACCCCTGCTCGCGGGCGCACACACACACACGCACAAACATGATCCCCTGTAGGCATTCCCAAGCAGACACACACCCAAACAAACCGTCTCTGTCCTTAATTGTCTTCCTTCAGTTCTGTCCAGGAATCCCTGGGGCTTTTTGGGCACTGGCAACCGTACATAGTAAAGGGTCCTGTGGCATACACAGATCATGACATTTGGAGAGAACGTTTTCATGGTCTTTTGTAGGTAGAATGGTGCTCTGGTAGAGAGAGAGATGGGGAAATCGTCAAAGTGTTAAGAAGGGGTGGGAACTGGGGATTCATCAGCAATGATTAATCTGATTGGTGGGCCCTGGTAGTTAACAAATAGGAGGGTCCTGCAAGTTTCAGAGAATTTAGCAAATCTCAAAGAATATGAGGATAATGGTATCAGAAGCAGCCTAATGGCATCAAAATTTATCCACCAGGAATTTCATAATAGTGATATTCACATTCTATCATCTCCTTTTATTGGCTAGAGTAATTACTTTTTTTTGTTTGTTTGTTGAGTACTCTTTTTTTTTTAGCTTCTTTTTTTTAATTTTTTTAATTTTTTATTTTTTATTGTGGGTAAAAATCAAAATTTTCACAATACATACCAACATTTGCAAAATGATATATAAATATATATGCATATATGTGCATTTGCTTACAAAAATGTTATTTATATATATATATATATATATATAAATATATTTTAAGAGGTGCTTAGATTACCCAAAATATTACACAGAAACCACTGGGATTCCCATGTTGCCCACCTCCCACACCTCCCACCACATCCCACACAAACATCTCCTACAAGTGTTGTTCACATATGGTGATTCTAGCAATGGAAGAAATTATAACAATGAGGTGGAGCCAGTGGCCACTTGACACTTTCGGGGCAGGGAGGGGACGAACAGTTGAAATACAGGGGCTTTTTTGGGATTTGGAGGTTGTCCTGAGTACCATTGTGGCAACGGATGTAGGCTGTTTTAAATCAGCACGCACCACTCAGAACTGTGTGGGAGAGTAATTACTTTTTACATGTTTTTTTCATAATGAAACTAAAGTGGCTTTTAAAATGACCCTCCCTAAAAATGTTTTCCAAGCCAATGAGAGGGAAAGTCACAAAAAATTTTGACTCTTGGTCTCTGGTTTTGGCTCTTCTCAAATTGGTAAATTATCTCAACTTCTGGCTTCTCTCTAGAGATCAGTCCAGCTAAGATTATATAGGAGACTATAGCATTTGAGAAAGAATGGTGGAAATCTGGGAGAAAAAAATGTCCAAATCACTCATTATCAGGGATAATGCCATTTTATATTCTCCAATGTATATCATGATCTGCCCATACCCCAGGGCTGAAAAATTGGAAAAGAGCAGGAGATTTGAGACATAAAATTATCTTAGACAACCCCAGAGTATTGTTAGGATTTCTGTGTGGTTGTCTTAAGAGGCCTAAATAACAGTGGACTAAAACAAGATGGATATTTATTTTTCTCTCATATTACAGTGTGGAGGAAAAAGATTCATGGCTGTTAAGAGAGTTCTTACTCCTTCCACCTCACTCCTTAGCCATCGTTATGGGGTTGTCCTTGGTCTAGATGGCTGAAGATGGCTCATCAAGTCCATATTCCAGCCCTCAAGAAGGTGAAAAGAGAAAGGAGAAGCCCAAACAGGGCAATCACATGCATCACATCTACTCACATCCCATTGGCCAGAAACTAGTCTTATGATCACATCTAGCTGCAAGGGATGCTGGGAAATATAATCTTTAGGTGAAAAGCCATGTGACCAACTAAAACCTCCATTATTGAAGAAGAGGGAGAAAATGGATATAAGAGGAGCACATAACAATCATGTCATCACTATATATATAAAAAGCTTATTAGTGTCTCCATTAAACTTCTCTTCAGTCTCAGCCTTTGACAAAACCAAGTTAACCCTTAATTGCTACAATTTAATCCACCCAATCATTAATTCATTCATTTAAGAAATACTTAACTGAGCACCTATTTGTTGGCCAACTTGTATATACCAGTTCATAGAGCTTATATCTAGTAGAAGAGATAGAAAATAAGCAAAGGAAAGAACAAGTAAAAACTTAATTACAAATATTGATATGTCTTTTAGAGGAAACAGACTATTTTAGTAGAGAATAATGAGTAGCAGGGCAGGGAGCCTTCTTTTGGTTGGGTGGGTGGGTGGAAAAAAGGAGGTGACGTTTATTAGCCCAGACCTTGGGGACACAAAATAGGTGGCCAGGTGAGGGGGCAGAGGTTGAGCAGCATATCAGCCAAGGTAAAGAGCATTTAAGAAGGCCGCAAGTGGGAAAGCATTTGATGCTCTTGAGGAACACTTGGGCAGCCAGTGTAACTAGAGCACAGTTAGGCTTGAGGGAGGTGGTAGAGATGGACGATAGCAGTGGGGGTGGGAAGGAGCTACAGCAGGCAGGTCCCTGAGCCCCATGGAAAGTTTAGATTTCATTTTAGACCAGTGGGAAGCCACAGGTTTTAAGCAGAGAGTGACATGATTTTACTTAAGTTTTTAAAAGATCTTTTTGACTGGTAAGCAGAGAATTGATTGGAAGACCGCAAGAGTAGAAACTAGAAGATCAAGAGCATTTTTTAGCAGCATAGATTCTCAAAGCAGAGTGGTAGCAGTGGATATGGGGAAGAGTGGTGAATTGATTTAAGAATTATCTGGGGAAGCGGCTGTGGCTCAATCAGTAGGGCTCCCGTTTACCATATGGTGAAGGCAAGCCCGCCCGCACGGCGTGGTTAGCTGACCCAGTGAGCACAAGCAGCAAGGGGGGGATAAATGAATAAATAAATAAAATCTTTAAAAAAAAAAAAGAATTATCTGGAGAATTTCCTTCCAGTGTGGCTTAAAACTTGTTATTCTAAACATGGCCTCCAAGAGTCAGCATATTCTTGAAAACCTGTTTGGTTTTTTTTTAGGATGACTGAGAAGCTCTAGAAGACTGATGATATAGTTAATGATTAATTGAGGATCTCACTCAACAGAATCATGTTCATTAATCTTTGGATGGGCATGGAGATGGCAGGTGGGCAAGCTTAACATCCAAAGTCTTTTCTCTTATCTCCTATTGATAAAGTCTAGGAAACAGAGTAAAAAAATTTTACCCTCTCTTACACAATCTAAAAGGAAGGAGAGATATGCAGAACCTGCTTCTCAGCTTAAATACTAACAGCAAAATTAAGTATACAAAAATGGGCCAGAGAATCAAACCTTCTTTTAACAGTTGCTCATGTGGCTTTCCACAGTCATTTTCCCCTTCTCCTCTGTCCAATACAGTCAACAAGTATGTTCTGAGTATCTACTACATGTCGATTGGTCTTTTCCCCTTGGAGGTGAAGAAGATATGTAACTCAGTTTCTGATTTCTGAAAGTACTTAATCTACCTGCTGAGATGAATGAACACACATGAAGCCATCTATGATCAATTCAAGATAATATCCTGCTTAATTAAGTACCAAGAGAATATGGTACAGATGACAGCTGCTTCTGAAATACAGTACGGGAAGAAGCAAAAGAAAGAGAATGGAAATTAACATGAATGAATTATTAATCACATAATAGGTATTTTATCATTGAAAACCTACTAAATTCTCAGCACACTCCTGTAATAACAGAGTTGGAGACAGAGGGAGAGTTATAGGTGGGCTGGGGTAGTCACAGAAGGTGACACAGGTGAGTTAGTCAGTATGGAGCTGGCTTGAAAGAGATGGAGGAGAGCGAAGAAGGTGGTAGAACCAACATAAGTGGACGTGTTGACTGGTCCCATGTTTTGGGGGAGGGGAAGAATTCTGCTAAACCCTAGGATAGGGCCTGAATTTGGCAAGCTTTCAAATGCCAGGCAGATGTTTAGATATATTTTAGTCAGAAGTGGCAAGCTAGGATGGTTACTGGAAATGAGAATTACAAAATGAAAATGTTTTGTCTTGGTTTGTTTCAAACCACCATTTAAAATGGCATAGGGGGAGGCGGCTGTGGCTCAGTCAGTGGGGCTCCCGTTTGCCATATGGGAGGCCCCGGGTTCGGTTCCCGGGGCCTCCTGGTGGGGGCGGGCCCGCCCGCACGGCGTGGTTGGCTGACCCAGCAAGCACAAGCAGCAGGGGGGGGATAAATGAATAAATAAATAAAATCTTTAAAAAAAAAAAATAATAAATAAAATAAAATAAAATGGCATAGGGCGCCGCTGCCGTCTCCTCAGTAGTAGGCTCAAGGTTTTTTGTTTGCTTGTTGGCTTTTATCTTGATATTTTTTCCTTCGTGTAGCTAGGCTAGATAAGGTTTACTATAAGGTGTAGGAGATCTGAACTTTTATTTCCTTTATTGAAGCTAGGAAGGATCTTTCAGAGGAACAGGATAGAAGGGGGCTTCTTCAAGTCGTCGATCCGTTTTGTTCTATCTGCAACTGGTATGAAGCCAAAAATGGAAATCTGGAGAGGTAGTTTAAGTTACTGTAAGGGACAAACATCTGAATTTAGGAAGTTTCCTGTGTTTAGGGAGCGAAGAAAAGGTATGGCTTTATTCGAGTAGTTGATACATTTTGTTATGTCTGCAACCGGTATGAAGTGTGCAACTTGCCCTAATTCTTAGAGATCAAAGAGGATTAAAGAGAGATTTAAAAAATATTCATGGATTTGATCTATTTTGTTATATCTACAACCGATATGAGGCCAAAAAAAACAAAAAAGCGAGCAATATACGTTTGTTGAGATTTGAGACTTGTTGATATTTTGAATTTGTGAAAAAAAATAATGAAAGTGAAATGATGTGTGGTAAACCTGTCTTTCAAACGCTTAATTTTCTGATCCAGTTGTTCAGTGAGGTTGCTTAAATTCAATTTTAAATTTCTCTGTATATTCCAAATGTTCTAAAGTGAATGAAAAGCTATAACTTCAAAAGGTTTTTTAATGTGATTTGTTTTTAAAAAAAATAAAAGCAGTTTTAAACCTGAAAAAAAAAAATGGCATAGGAAGAGTTCTGAATGGACGGCAGGGAAACCCACATGGAGATAAGTACAGTGAAAGTCAGGTTCTAGTTTATGGTGGTAGTAGAAATTCAAATGGACAGATTAACGAAGCGATTTGCAGGACTTAGAGACTAATTAATATAGGGGTATGAGAAATGGGTTCTTCAAAGAAGACTGTAGAGATTTAAGTATAGAACCTTGGATAAATGTTGGCAGGCAGCATGACACAATGAAAAATATGTGGACTGGGTGTGAGTCTCAGCCCTACCGCTTACTAGCTCTGAAACCTGAGAATATTACTCCTCTAAATGGGGCTAATAATAGTACCTACTTCATTGTTAATTCTTGTTGTTAAGATTAACCAATAAGGGAAGCGGCTGTGGCTCAATCAGTAGGGCTCCCGTTTACCATATGGGAGGCCCCGGGTTTGGTTCCGGGGCCTCCTGGTGAAGGCAAGCCCGCCCGCACGGCGTGGTTAGCTGACCCAGCGAGCACAAGCAGCAAGGGGGGGATAAATTAATAAATAAATAAAATCTTTAAAAAAAAAAAAAAAAAAAAAAAAGATTAACCAATAAGATTACAACAAAGCACTTAAAACAGTACCTGGCATATAGTAAACACCCAATAAGTTTTAGTTGTTAATATTATTAAATCTGAATGTTCGTATCTGCTAAATAGTACTTGCTTCATAAGGTTGTTGTGTCTAGGAAAATTGTGCAATATTTGGCACATAGTATTGTTCAATAAATAATAAAAATAATTTATTGAATATGTAATTAATGAGGCAATGCCTGTATAAGCAATTGACACAGACTCTAACAAAATATACAATCAATAAATCTTCGCTTTTTATGAAAATAGGCACTGCATTAAATGTTAGTTTTCTTCTTTATCCCTTTGCCCTTTTCCTCCCCCATTCTTCTTTCCTCTTGATAAGTCTGAGAAGTGAAGTCTGCTGGAAGTAAAGATGGTAAGTTTGATTTAAACATACTTAGCCAGAAATGATGAGGGACTGAAGAAGAAAATATCCACTAGGCTGCTGGAGATATTATATATCTAGGTCTTTTTTTTTTTTTTTTTTTTTTTTAAGATTTTATTTATTTATTCATTTATCCTCCCCCTTGCTGCTTGTGCTCGCTGGGTCAGCTAACCATGCCGTGCAGGCGGGCTTGCCTTCACCAGGAGGCCCCGGGAACCGAACCCCAGGCCTCCCATATGGTAAACGGGAGCCCTACTGATTGAGCCACAGCCGCTTCCCTATATCTGGGTCTTGACATCTAGATTTGGGCTTTTTTGGCATAGAGGTGGTCCTATAGAACCTATAGGTTGTATATTTCAACAGGAGGAAGAAAATGTGCTGTTGAGAAGAGAGGGCAATGGACTGAGAATCTACTCTCAAAAGCACTGGTAATTATGGGTTTGAGAAGGCAGATAAGGAAGCAAAAGAGACAGAAGGAGAGTTTGAGAGGAATTTGAGAGAATGAGGGTAAAGAGTTGAAGGAAATGAGGGAAAGTTCAAGAAGGACTTGATAGTAAGCAGAATCAAAGGCTTGGTGTGGACAAGGTGAATGATAGTGGTGAAATGGTTGCTGTGGTCACTTTTAAGAATATATTGCTCACAGAAAGAGTAGTTCTGGGGAGCGGATGTGGCTCAAGCAGTTGACAGCTGCCTCCCACATGGGAGGTCCCGGATTTGGTTTCCAGTGCCTCCTAAAGAAAACAAACAATGAGCAGACAACAAGAAAAAACAATGAGCAGACAACAAGCAAAAAAAAACCACAAAAAACAACCACAAGCATACAACGAGCAAGCAACAAGCAAACAGTCGAGGGAGCCAAATCAGGGGAGCCGATTTAAAAAAAAAAGTTCTGTCACAGAATGAAGAAGGAATGGGGTTCTGGACAACAGCAAAAATAAAACATCAGCTGTTCATTGCAGCCATGAACACTTCACAACTCATTCTTGGTGGGAAAATCCTGGAATTTGAAGTTATATAAGTATAGGCATAAGTCCAAGTCCTCTCGCCTTTTAATTTAACTTGGATGAGCTTTAATATGTCAAATAAGAAAAATAAAAATTACTTGACAAGTTTGTTGAGAGGTTTAAATGAAGTAGCACATATAAAGAGTTTAGCTTAGAGCTTGCACATAAGGGGTTCTTAAAAAGGGGTCCATGAGCTTGAATTGAAATTCAAAAAAACATTATTCTTGTGGGGATATGTTGGTGAGGGCATGATATATTTATTAAATAATATACATTATTATGTATTATGTATGGACTTAGAAAGGGGTCCGTGGTTTTCACCTGACTGGCAAAGGTGTCTGTGGAACAAAAAAGGTTAAGAACCCTGACATAAGGTAATTTCCTTGCCTATTCCCCATCTTTCCAAATGACTTACCTGTGTGTGTTATTTGGAAAGGAGTTTGTGATTGAAAAGATGATGGTGAAGAAGTAACAGGATATTGAGGGGAGGTGAATTGGAATGAAGAGAAGGAGAAAGTGAGCAGCTATAGGCTATTTGATAGAGAAACTTGCTGATGAAAGGAGAGAAAAGGGTATCAGTTAGAGTCAGAGACAAGGTAAAGCTGTGTTTTCCAGGCAGGAAACTCTGAGTTTATTTGAAAGCAAAGGGGAAGGAGCTAGTGCAGGGGAGAAGTTAGAGCTAGTGGAAGATGGAGGAAATCAAAGATGAGGAAGAGACAGTACCAAGAGTAGAGTTGGCATGATCAAGAAGAATATCCACCCTTGGATCATTCATTCTGGGGCAAGCCACCCACTCTGTTGTGAGGACACTCAAACAGCCCATGAAAAGACCCACATGGGGAGGGACTGAGGCCTCATTCCAAAAGCCAGTACCGTGACAGTGAACCATCTTGGAAGTAAGTTCTCTAATCCCATTCAAGCCTTCAGATGACTGCAGCTCTGGCTGACATCTTAAGAGACCTCAAGGCAGAACTACCCAGCCATGTGACTCTCACATTTCTGACACACAGAAATTAACCACAGGAAAGCCACAAAGTTTTTAAGAGAATTATATTGGCAGAATCCTGCCAGTTGTACTGAAATGTTCAGTGACCATACAAAATGAAAAGAGGCCGTTGGACTCCCAAATTCTATAGACAGGAAGCTGAGAAGACTACTCACCATCCAGCTAAGGCCTTCCAGATTCCTGACTCACAAAAATGTGTAAGATAATTCAAGTTTTTTGTTTTAAGCCTCTAAGTTTGAGGTAATTTGTTACACAAAAATAAGTAACTAATGTTATCTGAAGTATCTGCACATCTAATCTCATTTCAGCCTCATAAGTTTAGGAGAAGATTGTTTTGTAACTGTGATACCAAGTAGCAAAAAGAATCTGTTTTAAGCCTGTTCATTGCATAACTGCCTAAGTAAACTTGCTTTTGAAAGCCAATCCATCAATATGAGTCCCTCACTTCTGAGAGTCAGCCAACCAGAAGCAAAGTCACCCAGAAATGAGGAACTCACACTGAAGGGTTGACTTCCAGAGACATTTTCACTGAGGCAGGTTGCTGTTGATCAATTGAACAGGTTTAAAACAGTTCTCCTGGCTGCTTGTTACCATGGCTATAGAATAATTTATCTTTACTAAATCCAGAATCTCTGTTAGTGGGCCAATCTAATAAACTCAGCCTGATCCAACTTTATATTTCTTCCATCATTATCCCACACCCTTAATATCCATTCCCACACATAGTAACCTGATTTCTGTCCAGATAAATTGGAAAAATCATGCAATTATTTTGGAGTGTGGCACACCTCCTCATGGGCCACACTTTGCACCTCACATTTTTGGGGCCTGCTGGTTATTAAGTCTGGAAGCAAAGAGGGTTGGTCGGAATGGATCCTAAGAGAAATTAACAGTCTTGAAAGTCAGCTACTTCAGGGCATTCCATTATAGGTTTTTCTGGTAAAATAGGGTTAATCTCCGCAGTCGGGTTAGAAGGGCTACTTGGGGGGGGGAGGGGGGGGAAGCTTACAGGTTTATCTAGTTTTCAGGAGCCCATTCCTTCCCAGTCAATGCCCTCACTTTAAAACGGGTTCTTGATAAGGGGTCTGTGAGCTTGAATTGAAATTCAAAAAAACATTATTCTTGTGGGTACGTGTTGGTATGACATATTTATTAAATAATACACAGTATAGTGTGGACTTAGTAAGGTGTCCGTGGTTTTCACCTGACTGGCAAAGAGGTTTGTGGAACAAGAAAGGTTAAGAACCAATGCTTTAAAAGCTGACATCCTGCAAGGTTAGGAATTTAATTTGCATTGTAATTCAGCTACTCACATGATGAAACTCTGCGTTTGGTTTTCAGAAATCTCAACTTTGTGGCTACAAGAAATATATGTTTTTCCCAAAACTTTCATGTCATTCCTGCAGTGCTTAAGCTGGGAATTTAAGCACTGAGCGCATCCTTTTCTTTAACAACTTTATCTAATGTATTCAGGAACAACCAAGCAATCTCATTATACTTTTTAGTTTGACAAAAATATGCTAAAATATCAAATACACTGTTGTCCCTTATAAACATTTGAGTAAGAGTATCTAACGGTGATATTTTGTTTCTCTCTATTGTCAGATCATGCCATGGACTATTAGTGCTCTCTTGATTATTAGAAACAGAGTCATTAGTGCCTTCAGATCTAATCAGATTAGAGCACCAATTTCAAAACCCCAGAACCAATTCAGAAATCTCATCCTTAAGATTCTGTTTCTCAAGACCCGACTCTTGTTACCAAAATCTGTGTTAGTCATGGTTTTCCAGAGAAACAGAACATACAAGATATATATACATACTGTATTAGTCAGCCAAAGAGGTGCTGTTGTAAAGTACCAGAAATCTGTTGGCTTTTATAGAGGATATTTATTTGGGGTAGAAGCTTAGAGTCACAAGGCCATAAAGAATAAGTTACAGGGTGGTGGATGTGGCTCAAGTGGTTGGGCGCCCGTCTCCCATATGGAGGGACCTGGGTTCGATCCCTAGGACCTCCCGATGGAAAAGAAAAAAAAAAAAAGAATAAGTTACTTCCCTCACCAAAGTCTGTTGCCACATGTTGGAGCAGATGACTGCAAGATGGCTGCCAGTCTCTGCAAGAGTTCAGCCCTCCTCTTCCTCCTAAGGCCCCATGGTCTCAGCTTCTTCATATCTCAGCTGTAGACTAGCATCTCTCCCTGTGGTTCGTTTCTTTCCAGGTTTTCTCAGCTGTTCAGGATTCTGCTTTCTTCAGCTGCAAAATATCAGGTGAACAGTTTGTCTCTCCCCAGGGGCTCCAGTGTCCAAAACTAAACTGTGTTCTCCTCCGTGTATTTACTTCACTGTCTTTGATTGAGCATCTGTTTATGTAGCCCACAGCTGTAGGCTAGCTGTAGGCGGGGTCTCAAACTGAGTTGCCCTAATGATGTGGTCAAATAAAAGCCCTAATCTTTATTCAATAAAGTAAAAGTGAAACCTCTGAGTCTAATACAATCCAATATGCCCAGAGAAACAGATCAGTTTACAAACACAATCCAATATCTATTTTTGGAATTCATAAACAATACCAAACTGCCACACCCACCTACACAGAGAGAGATTTATTATAAGGAATTGGCTTACATGTGGGGGTTGGCAAGTTCAAACTCTGTAGGGCAGGCTGCAAGTTGGAAACTCAGATAAAGGTGATTCTGAAGTCTGACAAGGTGATAAAGGTGATTCTGAAGAGTGGCATTTAGGGCCTAACTACTTAGATATTTTTCTTTCTTCTATTTTCCTCACTGGGCCAGTCCACTAAACATTGGGACTATTGAATACAAATGAGAGGTGAAGAATCTTAATATTGGGGATAAAGAGACAATAGCAAAGGGTATGCACGTGGCATTGAAAGAAAGGAAATGTTCACAGAGCTCTGAAAGACAGTGAAGAATTTGGGAATTGGGAACAATATTAACAGAAAGCTGGAGGTTTCTCCAGTTTTCCTCCAGTTATTGGAGGTTGTACAGCTTTGGGGATTCAGGGGTGTCAGAGTTGTGAGTACAATAACAACAAGGCCACTTGCCTCATCCACTAAATTAAAAACTGAGTTTGTTAAAAGTGTTTGAGATTATTCTGGCTAATAAATGAAGAAGAAATGGGAGAAATAGACTATCCATGACCTCTAATTTTCAGCAGTGGTCATCAGTGGCTCCTTAACTTTATAAAAAATATCAGCCAGACATTAGGTGCCTTCTGATGGAAGCACAGAAGAACATCACTGTATTAGTCAGCCAAAGGGGTGCTGATGCGAAATACCAGAAATCTGTTGGCTTTTATAAAGGGTATTTATTTGGGGTAGAAACTTACAGTTACCAAAGTCTGTTGCCACATGTTAGGGCAAGATGGCTGCCAGCATCTGCAAGGGTTCAGGCTTTTTGGGTTCCTCTCTTCCCGGGGCTTGATCCTCTCTGGGCTCAGCTGCTCTGCTCCTCTGTGTGCTTACTTCCCACGGCTCCAGCATTAAAACTCCAAGTCTCTTCTCTGCCATGTAGTTTTCTCTGTGAGTCCCTGCCCCACCAAGGGGCTGGGGACTCAACGTCCTACTGATGTGGCCCAATCAAAGACCTAATCATAATTTAATCATGCCCTGGTACAGACCAGTTTACAGACATAATCCAATATCTATTTTTGGAGTTCATAAGCAATATCAAACTGCTACAATCTCCTATAAAGTTTCTTGCCAAAACACTCAACCAAAAAAAATTCCAGCCTAAATCTAATCAAGCCTCTCTATTTAAACAATTTATAGGAAATAAATGATTCAGAGGAACATACTATGGGGATACAATCAGTAAAATCCAGACTGTGGGAAACTACAAGATAATTGACCTGCTTTCAGTAGCAAATAAATTGCACAGAAAAAAATTGGAGAGTGAACCTACAGACCTGTGGCAGCACTAGCCACATGTGGCTATTTAGGTTGGTAAAATAAAATAAAAATGCAGCTCCTCAGTCTTACTAGCCACATTACAG
Source organism: Tolypeutes matacus (assembly GCA_026826555.1). Lineage (NCBI taxonomy): Eukaryota > Metazoa > Chordata > Mammalia > Cingulata > Chlamyphoridae > Tolypeutes > Tolypeutes matacus. Next base: position 21,027,401 of record JAKSZT010053929.1, on the reverse strand, counting down.
GTACATCAGCAGAAAGTTCTATTGGACAGCGCTGCTATAGACAAAGAGACTTAAGGTCCATTTGCATTGTAGAGACCTTATTTTGATCCTGATCAGTGCAAATAAACTTAAAAATATTTTACAAACAGGCTTATGACTCCCGTTCATCTGTAGAACCTCCTCACCCAACTAACTATGCTTTGCATCCCCCAACCTGACTGCTGGATCTTGAGTAATATATTTATGTATAGATGACAATATGTAAAATTTGTATAAAATTTTATACAAGTAAATTTCGTTCACAACTAATCCATTCTCATAAAAGTATTTTCACAGTAGTTCCAATAGAAATTGTCATGAAAAGTAAAAGGAGTGAATGCTTCTGCCAAGATGAAGATCATTTCCTAAACCCCTCTCCATCCCACCCAATCTGCTCCCTGTTAATGGCTTTAATTTTCTCTCTTAGATGGAACCCATCTTTGGGATCCTTTTGCATAGTCCCATCTAGGAAGAAACTCAGTGATGTGTGGATTCTGGGTTTGCCTCAAGTAAGTTGGACCCTTCCTAAGAAATATCTTGACCTGAGGACAGGGATGGAAGAGCCAGCCTCAGTGGAAGGCCAGAGCCAGCTCCCAAGCCTCTATCATGGCTCTCTGAGGAAGGTCGTGGCTGCTGCCTTGGCCCTGGATGGGGAATCCACACTGGGTCGCAGGAAAAAGAAGAAGAAAGAGTCCCGCCCGGAATCTATCATCATCTTCCGGTCAGAGAGTGAGAAATTGGATGAGGAGCCAGTGGAATTGGAAGGTGGAGATCGACCCAAAGAGGAGGAGGGAGATGATTTCTTAGACTACCCCATGGATGAAGGTGAGTCCCTCTGGGGCCACGATTTTACAGTCATGGGAGGGAAACCCAATGTCGGTCTTCCAGAAGACAGCCAGGAATTTGCTCACTGATTTCTTTTTCTTGTTGATAAATTTCTTCTCAGTGCTGCAAAGCCTTCATCCAACAGTATTTACTGAGCATCTGTTATGTTCCATGCTAGATGATATGGAGGAGATCTCTCTCCTTTTGGAGCTCCTAGTGGAAGTTCTGGCTGGTTTATACCTAGTGGAAGAGGGTGATTTATACACAATTAGCAGACTAGGCTAATTACTTAATATATGTAAGATAAAGTAACAGTAATAGTTTAATTTCATAATAAAAATTTAATGAAAATTATGACAATTGAGATACAGTATTCCTTCACACACAGTATTACCAAAGATGAGTAAAACATGATGATAATAACATAAGGAAATGGATATACTCTCATACACCTAAAGTGGAAGTAGAAGCTGTTTTAACCACTTTGTAGGAAAATTTTTCAATATTTTTTAAAATCCAAAATTCAAAATATACATATTCTATGTCCCAGAAATTACAATTCTCAGTATCTACCCCAGGAAACTTATACCCATGTTCATAAGGAGGCATTCATGAGAATGAAATTGTGGAGTGTCCATATTCAGAATTACTGTGCGGCAATAGACAGGTGAGGTGGTTGAGTGGGTGTGTAGATCTCTAAGACATATGCCCACCGTGAATGAGACAAGGCAATGTGCAGCTTTCATGCAGCTTACCTTCTGGTCAGGGGAAGACAGACAGTAAACAGGTCAACAAAGAAGATAGTTTCAGGTGGTGGTGAGCGTGACAGACAATAAAACCACAGTAAGGGGGAGATGAGTAACTGGTGGAAGGTGGATTGGGGAGAGACTGGATGGCCCCTCTGAAGAAGTGACATTAGAGCTGATCCAAATGACATGAAGGGGCCAGCCATAAAAAGACCTGGGCAGGGCATTTCCAGGAGGGGTAACAGCAAGGCAAAGACCCTAGGGTGGGAGCATCATTGGCCTGAGTGAGTAGAATGGAGGGAACAAGGGGAAGGGTGGTGGGAGGAGAGCAGAGGCCTTGTAGGTCATAGAAAGGAGTTGGGGTTTTGTTATAACAGCAAGAGGAAGTCAATGGAGGACTTTTAGGTACAGGAGAGACACCATCTCATTTATATTTTTAAAGGATCACTCAGGCTTCTCAGTGAAGAATGGATTAGAAGGCATAGGGGTAGAAGCTGATGAGAGACTATTGCAGCACTGCAGCCACGATAATATTCATGTAGAAGCCAGGACTGAGGGATAGCAGGGGAGAGAGGAGAGTGGATGGATTCAAAATGTAACTTGGAACTTGCTTATGCATTCCAGGTAGATGTGGGGGAAAGGGAGGAATCAAGGTTGACTCCTGAGTTCTTGACATGAGAAATGGAGAGATGATGGTGTTATTTTTTGAAATGAGGAAGACTGTGAAACTATTAGATTTTAGGGGGAGAGTACTACCCTTATACATATAAGTCCCTGCCGCTATGCTGGGCCCTGCTCTTAAGGTGGCTCTGCTCTAACTTATTTCTAGCCATGGGGCAAAGAGTCCACAGGCCCCAAAGGATATGCTTGCCTAGAACCTGTGCCTCCCTCTTACACTTCTAGACCACATTTCACAGGATCATGTATTTCCTGCCCCGGGATCCCAACCTCACCTCTAAGGTGGCTGAATGATGGCTTTTTGGTGATGTT
>JAKSZT010053929.1:21010916-21024812 GCA_026826555.1 Tolypeutes matacus | reverse complement strand
AGGGGCCTCCAGTTGAACTCTTGCCCTAGCCCCATGATACACACACACACGGTGTATAATGCACACAGTATACAGTTTTCACAGTATCAACAGTAGTTGGTTCTCAAAAAATACTTTCAACAGCACTTGTAAACTAGAAATAAGGTCATTGTATAGTGGTGTCATAGTAAAGTGACGGTGTGAATGCTTAGATGATTTGTAAATAGATCCTTACACCCCTTCTTTTCAGAGAGCCTGTGAGACAGGCCCAGAAAGGTGGAGAGAAAACATGAAAAACAAGTTTAACCTGCTTCTTGATTTATCAGGGTCCATATGTGTGTGGTGGGAGTTCACTATAGGAGAAATAATACCAGTGGCCTCCTTTCATGGGAGACCTGTGTGGTCAATCATTGAGTTATGGACTCCAGGACTGTGCCAGAGGCTGTGAAAATGGATATTCTCATATTCAGTCCCAGCCTTACGGGATGCCAGTGATGAAATGTCCTTTTTTCTGATCTTGACTTTTACCTCCCTTGTGCCTTGCAGATGTGTGGAACATGCCTTTGGACAGCCGCTATGTCACATTAACTGGAACCATCACACGAGGAAAGAAAAAGGGTCAGATGGTGGACATCCATGTCACATTGACAGAGAAGGAGCTGCAGGAATTGACCAAGCCTAAAGAGTCATCAAGGGAAACAACACTGGAAGGAAGAAAGCCCTGCCAGATAGGAGCAGACCGAGGGCCGCACGTGGTCCTCTGGACACTGATCTGTCTGCCTGTGGTTTTTGTCCTCTCTTTCGTTGTCTCTTTCTACTATGGCACTATCACCTGGTACAACATCTTCCTTGTGTACAATGAGGAGAGGACCTTCTGGCACAAGATCTCATGTTGCCCCTGCCTCATTCTCTTCTATCCAGTGCTCATCATGGCCATGGCCTCTTCCCTAGGCCTCTATGCCGCTGTGGTCCAGCTGTCGTGGTCCTGGGGAGCATGGTGGCAAGCTGCTCGGGATATGGAGAAAGGCTTCTGTGGCTGGCTCTGCAGCAAGCTGGGTCTGGAGGACTGCTCTCCCTACAGCATCGTGGAGCTGCTTGAATCTGACAATATCTCGAGCAATCTTTCCAACAAGGACCCCACCCAGGAAGTAGAAACCTCCACTGTCTAAACTCCCAACAACTTACTTCCTTCTCTGGCTTCAATAGTGTACATATTATCTTCCAATTCCAGAGGAGTCTTTCTTTAACATAAAATCCCCCACATTTCTTCTGGAAAACCCTAACCCACATTGGTCTGTCCTACCATCTTTATGGTGCCAGGAGAGCAGGGAACAGAAAAGCAACTTGTGCCAAAGCAGTCCACCCAGTGGATAAACTCTTCTTCATTCCCTGCTCTGAAGTAACGATTTATCGGGACAGGGAGCTTGGCTGCATATCAGTTCAGGAGCATGGAGGTGTTACTAGTACCTGGAACCCAAGAGAATATTTGCCTAATGTGATAGGGCAAATAAGGAGGCTCAAAGGAGACCAAGTGCATCAATAAGTAATAGGGATGGAGTGAAACATTTTGGAAGCAGGGCTGCCACAGTACAGCAGAATGTAAAGACTTGTGCGTGTCACCTAGATGTAGATTTAGCTGCATATGATTAAAGCCCTACAATATCAGTGATTTAAATAAGATAGAAGTTTATTTCTCTCTCTTGTACAGAAGAAGTCTGGAGGAAGACTGTCCAGGGACCCTGGGAAGTCCTCAGGGCCCCAGGCTTCTTCTGTTCCTCTATCATTGGTAGGATATGGTCCTCATGGGCCTTTTCCTCAACATCCCAGTTGCTGACTCCATCTCCAGCCATCTCAGCCATGTTTCTGGCAGTAGAATAGAATAAGGGGCAAAGAAGGGCACGCCCCTCCAGTTTAAGAACACTTCCCAGGAGTCCCACTCAACACTTCTTATATCTCATCAGCCAGACCTTAGTCCCATGACCTCATATGCAAAAGAGACTGGGAAATGCAATCTTTGGGCTGGGCAGCTACAGTCTCAGCTGAATATTGGAGTTATGCTTATTTGAGGGAAAAGGGAAGAATGGCTCAAACTATGAATATAGTTTTATCTATCTATCTATCTATCTATTTATTTATTTATGTATGTATTTACTTTGGCCTGAACGTTACATAGAATTTACCCATAGGTATTAGCTAAGAAGCACCTTGTGTACTTTGCAATTAAGAAGCACCTTGTTTACTTTGCAATTAAACACGTGGTTTCAGGGGTATTTGGAAAAGATTAGTGGATAGGAGAGGATGGTTATGTAATAGCAACTTAACTCTCATGGTAGTGGAGACGGGACAGAGGTGAAGATAATCTAATCAATAGATAAAAAACTATGAAGGGAGAGATTTATCTGCCAAATTACCCTCCAACAGAGACCATTTGCCCTAAGCACAAAGAAGCCAGTTTTAGCTTTCTGTGATGGGGCAAAACCTCACTTAGAGCATCACTTACTTAGATATTTCTAGAGTTTAATAACAAACACCATCTTTGATGTTCTGAGAAATTCGTGTTTTCCTGGCCCCTTGGGGTTGTATGCCACATTAATAGCTTCTGAACCATTTATTTTCATTCCTAAGGGTGTCCTAATTTCAAAAAATCTAATCCTCGGAGGTCAAGTAAACTTTGGAGGTTTGAGTCCTTGCAAAAATAGCTGATGCTCATTTTGTGTTTATGTCTCAGAAATAAGCTGCTGAAAGAACTGCTTTGAATCAAACCAGAGGTCAGCCATGCTCCCCCCACAGCAGGCCAAGGACATTTGTCCTAATGTATGGTGCTTAATTCCACCTTCAGAGGAGCTCGCTCTCTGTCTCTCTTTTAACTATTGTTGGTCTAATGAGAAAAAAAAAAAAATCTGCCCAGCATTTTTGAAGATAAACTTGGTGCTCTCTGGTGCTTTTACAGAGATATAAACTATTGTAATGAAAACAAAGAAAATACAAATAAATCTGATTAACTTTTATTTGCTCACTTTGTCTTTGAGGCTCTCCAAAATTGCTTTGAATGCTGCAGTTCACAGAAAAAGGCTGAGCCTGGTGGCTGTGCTATGCATGTATAAAGATCTTCATATGGATGCTTATGCCTTGACACTTTCCATCCACCATTAATTTACTGGGATTCCATTTGGGTGGTTCATACGTTTACCTAAGTGCAACCACATTTGTCATATTTCAGCAAAGGCCAAAAGTAGTCATGATTAGGCCAAATGTGAAATGCGAGGGGGAATGGGGGGTGCGCGGGGGAGGGTGAGACTCGGCCCAGGGAATACCTAGATGATGTTGACATGGCCCTCACCTGAGTTGGGCTCGCCATCTAGTGGAAGAAATAAGCTCGTAAACTGAAATAATTTCAAAAGGCTCCAATAGAGGAAAAAACACTAAGCCAAACAGAACAAAAGCAATCTCCTCTGATACCTAGACAACCCGAGATAAGCAATTGAAGAGTTAAATACCATCTTGAACAATTCTGTTCACCCATAGTTACCTAATCTTCATAGTGAATATCAGAGAGCAGGGCTCTATTTGCTTATCAGCTGTAACATGCTGAGCTGGAGAAAAGTTTGACCCAGAGTGATTATGTTTCCAAGCCAACTTGTCTATTGACATTACAAGTTACTCTTCATCTCAGTTCATGCTCAAAGATAATAAACCCTTGTTCTCCAAGACTTCTATAAAACAAGATTCTAAATCTTAAAAGGAACTAATTTCAGATAGTTTGCAAATTTCATTCCTTCCCTTTGCAATGGACACCCAAGGCTTAATATTTGCCATGTTGCAAGAGATTAGTAGCCAACATCAGAAGTTTCCACTTCCTTAATTAATTTAATTACTAACAAGCTTTTTACATAGATTTTTAAAAAGTGGGATTTCATGGAAGCAGTAGAGGATGGTTCTGACACTACTCACAAATGGGATATAAATCTCAATTTCATATCTGCACTGTTAAGGGTTTTAATTAATTCCCCCAATTGCCCATATAACCATTGTTGCAGCTTTCTGTCAGAGCACAGACTCAGCCTCCACATTTTATTTTCTATAATGCTCATGAAGCCATCATTCATAGTTCACTATCAGGGTGCTATCAAACTCAAATGCCTTCCAGCAACTGAAATTGTCATTTCAAAATAAATTTTTTTATTGGCCTTTAACTACTCTAAAGACTATGAAGGGTCTACACTGCAGCAATACTTTCTAAAAGCCCCCTCCTTTCAGGTATTGATTGCTGTGTAACAAGCTTTCCTGGAATTTTGTGGCTTAAAAGAACAACCATTTGATTGATTTTGTTTACCATTCTGCAATGTTGGCAGAGCTCCATGGAGACAACTTGTCTCTGCTCAATGTCTCTAACACTGGACCACTGGACTGGGATGGGACTGGAGCTGGAAGATCTACTCCCAACAGAGTCTCACTCGCATGGCTGTCAAGGTGGTGCTGGCTGTCATGTACGTGTGCCCGTGGGGCTGTTTTTGCTCAATGCTCCTCCATGTGGCTTCTCTATGTAGCTAGGTTGGATTTTCCCAGCATAGTCTTACGGTAGTTGGACTTTGTACATAGTGCCTGGCTTCTCCTACAGTGCAAAAGCCAAATTTGCCAGGTATTCTGAAGGCTTTGGTCCGGAACTGGCCCAGTGTCACTTCTGCCACATTTCACTGGTTAAAGCAGGTCACAAGACCAACCCAGATTCAAGGGACAGGGGCTGCACAAGGGTGTGAATGCTGGCAGGCATGGCTCATTGGGGGCCACCAAAGTAATGGTCTGCCATTTCCCTTTCCCTATCCTGTTCATTCCCCTCATATGCCACAGTGGCTCCCAGGATCTAGCCATAGTGCATCAACCTCTTCTATACCTCCCCCTCTGCACCCAATTCTGTTTCATACACATCTGAAGTATCAACAAAGCTGAAGTCCATTTTTGGGGAGGAGGATGTGAGTGGACATATACACTGTCATGTCAATAGTGTTTGTCCCATTCACCCTTTTTAATGGAGGACTTTTGCCAGGGGAAACAGTGCTTAAAATTCATATCTGTAGTCAGCACCATGGCTGCCTAGCTGCCTGGATTTGGATGGGTCTAAAGACTTCTATAAACGGGCTGAGATGCAAACAAGTACAGCTATTAGAATCTCTATTTCTCCCAGGAAACAAACCTGCCCTTGAGGGTGTGTAGGTGTGAGAAAGAGAGAAAAGAGAAAGAGAGAGGAGAGAGGGAGAGGGAGAAGGAGGGAGAAAGATAAGAAAAAGAAAGAGACTACAATCAAGACAAAATCATGGACATAAGGCAAGCAAATTTCCTTCACCATGGAGAGTCTCCAGTAATTCTATTTACCAGTCATGTTAAAATATTAAAAACAGTAATATTTCAGCTTTGAAAGGACTCCAGTCTGGATCAAAAGTTTGAAGAAACTCCTGGGCTCTGTGAACAGTCTGAAAATGTCGGACTCTCCTGGCTTTGTTTATTTTATAACTTTGGCTTCCTCAGGGCCTATCAAGGCCCCTCCCTCCTCACTGTCTCCTTGTGCATCATTTCAGTTTCAGTTTCCACTTTTCCTAGTTCAGATTCCAAGATGGAGAGAATGTGATTGGACTTGATTGTCCCAGTTTGGGCAGAAGTTTGTGGACACTGCAAGTTGCTAGACCCTTTGTCGAATCACCTGTCTACTTGTGGATCTTTTGATGTTATGGATTGGATCCAAAGAGACACAGTAATGTCCTAACCCGTCCTGTGACTGTGCACTTGTTTGCAAGTAGGTTCTTTGAAAATGTTATTAGTTGAGGCCAAACTGGATTAGAGTAGGCCCAATCCAATATGACTGGTGTCATTATAAAGAAGAAATTTGCCTTAGAGATCTGGAGATAGACAGAGTTGGCTCTGTGATGAAGATTGAGTTATGAAGCCACAAGCCAAGGAACACCAAGGATTGCCCACCACTGACCAGAAGCCAGGGGTGAGGCATGAAAAGTTTTCTCCCCCTTAAGAGGAAGGATAGTCCTGCCCACATCTTGATTTTGGATGTCTAGCACCCAGAACTGTGAGACAATAGATTGCTTTTGTTTAAGCCGACTATTCTGTGGTACTGTTACAGCAACCCTTTTCTGTGCAAGGTACAGTTTGGGCCTGCCTCCCTCAGGAAGGGGATGGTGAGCTTGTCGGGCACTGGAATTGATAGCTGCTAAAATTTAACAAACTCCCTAATTTGAGCTTCCAAGCTAGAGCCCCTCCAAACTTTTGGAAGATGCTGTTTAAGGCCTCCAGGCGTTTACACACCCCATTTCCTCTGGAAAGAAGAATGCCCTTCCCACCTTTGCCTAGAAAACTCCTACTCATCCTTTAGGAATTGGTTCTATTACCACATCCGTGATGTCTTTCTTTTCTTTTTTTTTTTTTTTTTTTTAACGGGAGGTCCTGGGGAACGAACCCGGGTCCCTCCATATGGGAGACGGACACCCAACCATTTGAGCCACATCCGTCCCCCCGTGATGTCTTTCTTTAACCCCCATTTTACAGAAGAAGAATCTGAGACTTAGAGAAATTAAGTGACTTTTTGGATTCATACTCAATTAACTCTGACTCCACTGCAGGTGTTACTCTCAATGGGGGAAAGGGAGGTGAATCTTTCGGAGAAGTGATTGACAGTAGTGACAAACACAGCTAAAAGACCACGAAACCACCACACCCGAACGGAGGGAATCTGCGCGTGCTCAGGGCTCTTGGAGCGCGGTTTCCCCGCCCCTACCAAGCTCAGCGGGAAGCCGGCTTTTCTCACTGCGGTCGGTTCCGGGTCCGCCGGAACCGAGATTCCGCGCGGCAGGTTCCCGCCCGGAAGAGGCGACCAAATAGCCTACGGACTGGCAACATGGCGCGGTCTAAGGTAGAGGGAATAAGGATTGCGGCCTTACCCACACTGGGGATCCGGAGAGGGTGGTTCGGAAGCAGGAATTGTGGGGTCACAGCGGTGCCAAGGAATGGGGAGAGAGGAGTTGAACTTGGTAGGGGGCTGCATCAGGAGGGCCATGACCGAGTGATGTTCTAAGAGAAAAGATGCGGGCTTGTCCGAAGACCTGAATTTGATCCTCGCCCACTCTCCCCGTCCACTGCCTTCCCCACTCTCCCTTCTACCTTCTCCTTGTCCGGTTGCCTTCTCCACACCGCCTCCTCTCTCTATCCCTAATTTCACCCCCAACCCTCTACCCTACCCCAGCTTCTCCGTTACTCTTGAGCCTGCTTTGTTTGTCTATTCTTTTATATGTATGAGAATGGAGGTTAGTCATATCCCCCATAGGCTTGCTGCAAAATTTTAGAGAGACTGAATAGAAGCGGATGAAATGCAAAGCGTCTTTATTACCACCTCTATAATAATTTACCTCACATTTATTGAAAGCTTACTCAGTGCGAGGCATATATAATTCCTATCCCATTTAATGTTTACGATCACCCTGCAAGGTGAAAACTATTACCCCCGTTTTACAGGTGAGAAAATTGAGGCATAGAGAACTTTGTGATTAGTCTAAGGTCACAGGGTCCATAAGTGGTGTAACCAGGATTTGAACCCAGGCTGTTTGGTTTCAGTGCCCCGTAGAATCTGTGTTGCTAGGACTCAATGAACCTAGGTATCCCAGATTAATAACAGAAATTACAATGAATTTTTAAAATGATATTTTCAATTACCGGCAGAGAGTGGTAGTTGTCTCTTAAGATCACTAGAGGGAGGTGTGGCTCCAGGGAGTTAATTCATTCAACACATTTATCGAGTGCCTACTCTAGGCTAGATGCTTTTTAGGCTCCTTCAACATGTGTAACACGGTGCTGCCAGGAAATAAGGTAGAGAGATAAACAAGATATGAATTCAAGCAACCGATCGATCCCTTTTCCCCTTAACTCCCCGTTGGGAAATGGTTAGAACAGTTATGGATTCATAGTGATGCTGCTCACCTCTTTTGTTCCTCCTCCTTTTAGCTGCTGAAAACTTTGTAGGTCTAGTGGAGCAGCAGCTTATGGCAGGTGGGTTTAATGCAAAATTCTAACATCCTGTCTTGATTGCTACACTATAGAAAAAATGGGTTGCTATGCTGCCCAGTTTCTCTTTCTTGGTTTTCTTACTCTTGCCAGAAAGGAGCTGGAAATATTATGTAGCCCATTATTCTGCTTCCACATAAGTTCTATATTTTGAAACCCTTTGATGCCATTTTTTGGATGCCTGGTTCTTGGCAAAAGACCTTTAGTACCTGGCTTGGAGTTTTCTGGCTTAGTAATAGCTATTATAAATGTGTATTAAATAAATGTAGCCATATTTTGTGCCTTTAAGGTTATTTATTTATTTATTTATTTTTAAGTTGTTTTTTTTAGATTCTTATCCTCAGGTCATTGAAACTGTGAGATGTAAATTTTATTGCTCTTAAAGGAATTTTGTAGTTTATTACCATCTTTTCTCCAAATAAGTTCCTTTACTCCAGAAATCTCTTAATATTAGTGTATAATGTTCAGTTCTTTATAAACTAGGGCAAAACTTAAATTTTGTCTCTTTGTCATGTGTTGCCCAGAGTTTTGAGACATAACCAGATTTAGAAATCATTATAACATGCCTGATATGAGCTTATTCAGGCTTTTCAAATGCTTCTAGGGTCAGGAGATCACTGCTTTAGAAAACAGTAGTTCCTTTGATGATCACTTCTAAATGTTCATTTCCCCCCTTATATTGGATCCCTGTAACATTTGTGTGTTGATCCTATTATCTCTTCCATAGACCTTTTTTTTTTTTTTAATTTTTTTTTTTTTAAGATTTTATTTATCTATTCATTTATCCCCCCCTTGCTGCTTGTGCTTGCTGGGTCAGCTAAGCACACCGTGCGGGCGGGCTTGCCTTCACCAGGAGGCCCCGGGAACCGAACCCGGGGCCTCCCATATGGTAAACGGGAGCCCTACTGATTGAGCCACAGCCGCTTCCCTCCATAGACCTTTTGTAACACAACTGTCAAATATTTAGAGAGAACTATCATGTTCCCTAAATCTTATTATCTGGCTCAAATACCCAGTGTTTTCCAACTGTTCTTCACCTCACATGTTCTCAGATCCTTCCCTAACCTTTCATGTTCAATTGTAATTAGTCTTCCTTATATGATGCTTAGAACTACTAACAGCCTGTCACATGTGTTCTGACCAGTACAAAGTGCAGGTGAGAATGTCATTCAGAATCAAACACTGTTAGCTCTGGAAAAGACCTTAGATCTCATCTAATCTAACAAGTGCCTCCTGCCTCCATGAAATAATAGAGAGACTCAGAACTAATTGCTAATAGAGATGAGACTAGGTCTCAGATCTCTAGATTCCTAGTCCAGTCTTTTTTCACCATAAGACTCTGCTTTTCCTTTCTTGAATTCAGTATACTGTTAATATAACCAACGATATTTTGGGGAATGGGCAATGAGGTTGGTAGGGGTAGACAGTTTATTGTTTTAACCATCTATTCTGTTGACTCATTTTAAAATCTACCCTAAAAGTGTGAGTTGCTGTTTGTTCAGTTCTCCTACAACTTGTATTTATTCAGTTAAATTTTGGTTGCTCAAGTATAGAGCTTTACATGTAGCCCTTTTACTTTTAGTCTCTTTCACTTATTTTCTTAGTTCCCCACATATATGATTGCCATCTAATGACTTGTTATCTTTGCTTGTGTGGTGCCTTCTGCCTGGAACTCCCTTGTTCATTAGATTGACTCACACTTATTCTTTATGATCCATCCAAGGATCATATCCAAGAAGGCTCTTCTGCCTCCTTACTAACCCTCCTCTAGTCCCCTCTCAGTCTTAGGTTCTTAGGTAGGTGCCCCTCCTGTGTGCTCTCTTAGTACTTGTGCATACTTCTGTCATGGATTTTTTTTTTTAGGTACCACAGTCAGGGATTGAACCTGGAACCTCATATGTGGGACACCAGAACTCAAACCACTGAGCCGTATCAGCTCCCTGTCTTGGATTTTTGTCCCAGAATTATTTGTCTATATGTCTGTGTCCCCCAGATTAGATTTGATATTTTATTCTTCATTATAGATCCCCAGTTTATAAACTGATTCAAATTGTTGGGGTACATCATTTTAGCCTATGCAGATTGTAGCAGTCATTTACTGCCACAATAATGCTTCATAAAAACAAATTATGCCCCAAGTCAGCATTTATTCTTGTGCTTGTGCAATTTGCCTGATGTATGCTGGACTCACCTGAGCTGGACTTAGCTTGGATCTGCTCACCATGGCTTTATTCTGGGGTTCAGGCCAAAGGAGCAGCAGCTACCTGGAACCTGCTTTTCTCCTGCCTGATACGCTCTAGCTTTTAGAAAGTATCAGGACTATTTAAGGGTTCTTTTTTTTTTTTTTCTTTAAAGATTTTATTTATTCATTTATTTATCCGCCCCCTGCTGCCTGTGCTCCCCGGGTCAGCCAACCACGCTGTGCGGGCGGGCCGCCCCCACCAGGAGGCCCCGGGAACCGAACCCGGGGCCTCCCATATGGTAAACGGGAGCCCCACTGATTGAGCCACAGCCGCTTCCCTTATGAAAATTTATATATGCTAAATACATTCTCTGTGTAGAAGACTCTCCCTCCCTCTACCACCCCTTCCCCAAATATCAGTACAGGCTCTCTGAATGAAATAAGCAATGGTCCTATCTCTCTTCAATCTTTCCTATGACTGTTATTAACCTTTTTTTTTTAGAGATTTATTTATTTACTTTATCCATTTTAACCCCCCCTTCCCCATTTGCTGTTTTGTGTCCATTCGCTGGGCAATTCTCTGTGTCTGTTTCCTGCCATCTCTTCTCATCCTTCTCCAGTCTTCACCAGGATTCGATTCTGGAGACCTCCGATGTAGGAGAGAGGTGTTCTGCCACCTGCACCACCTCGGTTCCTGGTTTTCAGAGCTTTCGGAATATCTCGTCTTGTCTCTCCCCTGTTATGTCATCATCTTGCTGCATCTCACCGGCACGCAGAGCCTGGCAGCCCATGCGCCTTCTATATATATTTTTTTTATTTTACCGGGATGTCCCAGGGATCGAACCCAGGTCCCTCCATATGGCAGACAGACACCCAACCATTTGAGCCACATCCGCCCCCTAACCTTTTCTTAAACACTCTTTGGCACTTTGTTTCTAGGCAGCTGTTGTGCTGTGTATGGATGTGGGCTTTGCCATGAGTAACTCTTTTCCTGGTGAAGAATCCCCACTTGAACAAGCAAAGAAGGTGATAACCATGTTTGTACAGCAACAGGTAAGTTTCAGATTGGCCTTGAGCTTGTAACCCATGTTTTAAATGTTTGGTGCCTCCACCTACTAATGTAAGATACTAACCTCCTTATAAAATCCAGCCTCAGTGTTTTGGGGGATCTGGGGGGTTTCTTACATGTACTTACGTGCAAATCCAGCTACCATTAGAGTCTGATATTTTTTTCTTTCCTCATTCTGGCCCCATCACTGGATATTACAATTTTTTATCAGAAACGAGATAGTATAAAGTAATGTTTAAAAGTACAATCTCTGGGGACTGAAGGCCTGGATTTGAATCTCTGCTCTGCCATGTTTACTAACCTTTTGACCTTGAGCAAGCCTTTCATCTTTGTGTCTATTCTGGTTTTCTAAAGCTGGATAGATAAAACATACTGTCTTAAAACAACATTAAAAAAAAAATTCTTTCGTGGGTCTATGGGATGACTGGACTCAGCTGGGTAATTATCACTCAGGGCCTCTCATGAGGTTACACTCAGATGGTGGCTGTGGTTGGTGTCATCCGAAGGCTTAACTGGGCTGGACAACCAAGATGGCTCAATCACGTGGCTGGTCACTGATGCTTTCTGTTGGCCGGGAGCTCTGTTGGGGCTGTCCACCAGAGTACCTACATGTGGCCTTTCCAGGTAGCTTGGGATTCTCAAATATGGAAACTAGTTCTGAGAAGAAGTGTCCCAAGAGTGAGCATTCTAAGATACCCTGGATGGCTTCTTGTAACCCAGCCTTAGAAATCCCAGAAAGTCACTTCCACTGTTTTCTATTGGTCAAGCAAGTCACTAAGGCCCACTCATATTCAAGAGAGGAGAATTAAGTACCTCTCTCTTATTATAAGGATTTGTCTCCTGCTGGGAGACAAAACTTGATGAAAGTCCCATACTGCACTCAAAATTTCCTCCCCTCCCATGCTGAGGTTTTGTTGTCCAGCAGGCAGAATTCTGGCTGGCCTGCCCTGCTAGTATGCTAGATATGTTTGAACCCTATTGGCTGGGACCTTTGCTCTACGTACAACTAGAATTATAGTTGGAGTTGTTAATGGACTTGGTAAATGAATAGATCAACAGAAATGAAGAATGACTGTAATTCGTTCTCCCCACGCAACAGTCTTCCTCATCGATGTAAAAAGCTCATAGTAGTACTTAGGTGGGAATGGGACTGTTTGTTGTATCAGATAATATTTTTTGTTCTTACATTTTATTATGAAACATTTCATAAAAGGGACAAATAACAGAATAATAAAGTGGAAACCTGTTTTCCTATTGCCTGGTACTATATAATCCTAACATTTTGCCACTTATAAAATTTTTTTTTCTTTTTTTCCTTAAAAAAATAAAATATTACAGGTACACTTTTGAAGCCTGTGTATCCCTTTTGAATCCTATTCTCTTCCCTTCCTTCCCTCAGAATTTTGGTAGTTAACATTATCATGCATATTTTATGCTTTTAAAACTGTATTTATTCACAATATTTCTTCATAAATAATATATGGTATTGTATGAAGCTCTCTAAAACATATATAAATGGTACTATATTATACATATAATTCCATAACTTATTTTTCCTCAGCCTGATGTTTTTATGTTGATAAATGTTGCTCAAATTCATTCATTTTTACTAGGGTGTAATATTTCATTGCATAAATATTCCACAGTGTATGTCTGCATTCTCCTGTTGACTGATAGTTTGTTTTCAGTTGTGCCTTGTAATAAACAGTGCTGAAGTGAATGTTTCTGGTCTGTTGTCTCTTTGAGTACATGCGCAGGAATTTCTCTAGGGTATAAATGCCGTAAGTAGAATGGCTGGGACAAAGGCTGAAGCAGCAATTTTTTTTTAATCCCTGGAAATTTAAACCTTGGCTTGTCATTCCAGAAAGATAGATTAAAGTCATTTCAAATTTTCCATGTTTTCATTGAGAATTACAATCTGATTTGGCTGGAAGTCATTAAGAGCTGTTACCACTCAACCCATCCCTCCACCCCAACTTGTGCTGAAATGAAGGGTAGGACCTGTAGTCAATGGAAAAGTCTACTTAGAACCTAGGGAATGCCATTGTCCATCAGTCCTGTGTACTATTGTTGACAGTAGCTGAAGGGACCTGCCATAGTGTGGTATGGCTGCCCTGTGCCCTGAAGATTAGATATCTAATGGCTTCTAGTTTGTACTAATAATGGTTTTTAACTTTCTAACATTCTTCTCTAGGTGTTTGTTGAGAGCAAGGATGAAATTGCTTTAGTCCTGTTTGGTACTGATGGCACTGAGAATGCCCTTGCTAGTGAAGATCAGTACCAGAACGTCACAGTTCACAGACACCTGATGCTCCCAGATTTTGATTTGCTGATGGACATTGAAAGCACAATCCAACCAGGTTCTCAACAAGCTGACTGTATCCTTTATCAACTAGAGAAGACTTGAGAAATTTTCTTTAATCTGGGGAATCATAGTACAGTTTGGGGAGGCTGTTTCAGAACCCCACCTATGAGTATATGGATATTTTTGGCTCTGAGGATTTAATGTGAAATTAATCAAGTGCGGTGCCTGGGCACTGGGCCCTTTAATCACTTGGCCATTCTCTGCACTAGTGATCTGTATATTGAGAGGTTAGGAAGTTATTAA
>JAKSZT010053929.1:20978095-21010906 GCA_026826555.1 Tolypeutes matacus | reverse complement strand
ATCCAAACTGAGATTTCTGATGTCTTCCACAGGTCCCCTAATTTTAAGGTGTTATTCTTGTTACTTTTCTAAATAATTGATAATGTCATTCCTGACCATTGGGAGGTGGTACTCTGTTGGGAGTGACTTGCAAAGGCTGCATTGCAGCTCACTTCATACTTAAGAATAGACTGTGTTCACCAAAAAATGGGTTCTTAAGACTGTAAAATGGTATAATTTTTTTTTTGTTAAATGAATGGAATGTGTTAGATTAGCTTTTGGTTTACTTTATATTTCTTAGTTGTATGTGTCACGATGTATACTTTGATAGGTAGCATATGTAAATATATGCCGATGGACAAAGGACACTTGGGGAAGTACCTTTAAATCATCACATAATCAGTCTATAATTTCCAGCACTGTGGACTTCTGGGAAAAAAAGTTGTTCTTGGGATAAAGGGATTCTTTGATGATATCTTCTGCCCTTAACTAGCCAAGTCCTGGATGCACTCATTGTGTGCATGGATGTGATTCAACATGAAACTGTGTGAGTGTTTCAATGGAAGAAAATTGAAAATGAGGTTTTTCCCAAACCTGTAGGTTGAGGTATTGAGTCCATTGTGTGAACCATTGTTAATAATTAGGTAGCATGTTTGCATGGCTAAACAAACGTTTGGCAGTATTCAATGGTTCAGTTAAACCTTTCTGTTTCTTTAAAGGTTTAATTTATAAAAAACGAAGGGAATTTCTCTGGGAAAAAGAAACATTTGCCTAATTTCAAGTTTTTTCTGATTTGACTTAAGCTAATTACCAGAAATTTTTTTTTTTTTTTTTTTTGAGTAGGTGGTATGATCCATATGTAATTGAAATGAAATGCATAGTAAATTTAGGAGAGGTTCCTAATTTATTACTTTTTTAATTACTGTGCCTTGAAAATGTGTCTTTGAATATACATATACATATACATATACATATACATATACATATACATATACATATACATATACATATACATACTCACACACACACACATACACCCAGACCTCTTGTCTATTAGGAAAATTATTAACAACGGCAGTAAAATCCCAGACCTAAATATGTATTATCATATCTCACAGTCTCTGCAAAATCCTTCCTCTAGCCCTGTGAATGGAAATCAGCAGCGCATTTGGAAAGTGAACCCTTGCAAGCCTGAAGTATAGTACACTGGTAGATCTTCTTGTTTACATTCTGCCTATGGAGAGGCTTTCTGGAAAAGGATCATTTTTAGTTATGGTGACACCGTCTTTAGGTGAAGTTAGAGTTAAGAAATTAGGCACATAATATTTCTGTAATGCTCACAAATTTTGCTCAAGATGTTAAAAAGTGTGAGTTTTATCAGGGTCAATTATGTATTTAATAGGAACTTAATTAAGCATCAACAATACACTTTTAACTATATCTAGATTTATTCCTTAGCCTCTCTTCTCAGTGACAAAATGTATTTGAATTTGTCCAAAGTAATTCAGGAGAATGATTTCTAAATGTCATAACTCTCTCTTTTAGAGGAAAGAAGTTTGAGAAGAGGCATATTGAAGTGTTCACTGACCTCAGCAGCCCATTCAGCAAAGATCAGCTGGATACTATAATTTATAACTTGAAGAAATGTGGAATCTCTCTGCAATTCTTGTAAGATCATAGGAAAAATGTGTGTAGACAAATCCTTGTAATGAGGACATAATGCAGTGAGTGGGACCCCTTAAGAGTACTTGGTTTACAGGAATCTTTTCTTTCTTCTCTGAGTTGGAATCTGTCGGATGACTGGCTACTCAGGGAACATTTACTTACCACTCTCTATGTACCAGGAACTAGGTCCTGAGTTTTGGTTAGAAAGAGATGAAAGTCACAGTGAGTCAAAGCAGCTCAGTAGCAGACTGTTAATTTGTTTTCCGTTATTGGACTCAAAGAAAGGAATTACAGATCTTTGAGGACATTCAGTTCATCTCCTGCTTGCATAGAGGTCTTTACCTAAACAGTTAGTGGATTGATAGAAGGCAGCTTTTCTTAAACAGCTGTAGAAAACTCTGTCCTCCAGATGGTAGATGTTGTTGTGGTAGAGAGGAATGTCAATTTGGGAATCATTTTAAATATATAGAATGTTTATTGTTAACTCTCTTTTCAGATCTAAAGTTGCTATATTACTTTAGGAACAAAATGGAATATATATACACCTACATAAAATGTAATTTGCTTATGTGTATTTAGAAATGCTGTATACAATTTCAGGGGAAAACGTAGGTATTTCACAATTTGATGGGGAAAGAGCTACTCCCCACCCCTCAAACAAAACAAAACAAAACAAAACTTTAAATTTCCCCTCCAGGCATTTATTTTCTCTATTATATATCCCTCACAGAAAGTTCTTTTCACTGCCTAGTCTTTCCTGCTACATTTGAAAACTATTTCTTGTCCTGTTTTTCATGAAAGCAGAGTGGTGGTATAGGAAATTGAATTATTAGAGTCTTCTGGGGACACTTACTTTTCAAATTGAGAGCTCTGCCAAGAAGCCTCCAGCTCAGAGGGGTAGGCCTTTGGCATCTTCAAAATGCCTGCTATTGGGAATTAAGAACCTCTCTCGCTTGTATGTACCTCTTAATACTTCTGAGGTGCATCTCCTTTCTGGAGGACTGTAGAAAAATAATTCAGGACAGCCCATCAAACTGATACAAAGACGGTATTTCAGAGAAATTAAGTGCTTTTTAAATGATACTTACTGAGTTGAGGTTTTCTCAGCACTTCCGAAGTCCAGTTCAGCTTCTGTTCCCTGTTCATAATCTCAGAATGCCTTTACATGGTTGAAGCAGATGGTACTTATGTCAGTGTCATTTTAAAGGGCTACTTTTTTGCATGTGAAAATACAGTAAAGTATGCTGAAAAGGGAACCTAGCCTTTTCTTGTTATTTGACCAGATTTTTTGTTGTTGTTGTTGTTTTTTCTTGGATAATAATCTTCCTGTGCTACAAACCTCCATCATACAATGTAGAGTGTATGGTTTTATTGTTTAGTTTATCCTTGTATGACTGATTATTCTGGTTGGACTGAAAAAATACCAGCAGCCCAAAGAAGCACTATACTCTGAGCAGGCTTGTTTCTTGAACATATTTTTTAGTTTCTTCTACTGACTATTGAGAAAGTTTATTTCTGGTCTAATGCAGGGAAAAAAGAAGTATTATTATTTTTTTTTTATAAAGATTTATTTATTTACTTTATCCATTTTAAAACCCCCCTTCCCCATTTGCTGTTTTGTGTCCATTTGCTGGGCAATTCTCCGTGTCTATTTCCTGCCATCTCTTCTCATCCTCCTCCTCCAGTCTTCACCAGGATTCGATCCTGGAGACCTCCAATGTAGGAGAGAGGTGTTCTGCTGCCTGCGCCACCTCAGCTCCTGGCTTCTGGAGCTTTCGGAGCATCTCGTCTTGTCTCTCCCCTGTTACGTCATCATCCTGCTGCATGGCTCCCAGGGCCCGACGGTTCAGCTGCACACAGAGCCTGGCAGCCCATGCGCCTTCTATATATATATTTTTTATTTTACTGGGAGGTCCCAGGGATTGAACCCAGGTCCCTCCATATGGCAGACGGATGCCCAACCATTTGAGCCACATCCACCCCCAAGAAGTATTATTAAAACTTCTTTTTCTAGGATAACTTCCTGACTTTTTCATTTCCATGTCCTTTCCTTCTTCCTGGTTGAAACTATGGAAACAACAGTAAATCGATGTGGACCCTATATGCCATACCCTGTTCTCTGGAAGCTTAATTACTGATAGGTGATGTAAGATACGCAAATATGTTGTGCTAAGTATATTTAGAAAAAATTTAAACAGAAAGCCCTATTGTAATTACAGCAAATAAAATTGTAGTGAAATGAACTTAAAACTAACCATCCACATAGAGGTGACCAACAGGTAATTTTGGGTGAATTGAAAAGATTGCATAATTCAGCCATTTGATTTTCCAGGGGCAAGGTAAGGTGTTCTAAAATGGAAAGAACCATGCCCTTTGAATCAGGTGACTGAGTCTTTGCAACATCGCTTATTAGCTGTGTATCCTTGGCCAGATTATTTCCTCTCTATAGCCTTAGTTTCTTTTAGAGAATGGAGATAGAAATGTTTATTCACCTAATATATAAGGATTAAATGAACTTGTGTACATGAAAGCATTTTTTGAAAATTGTGGGTAAAAATCAAATTTTTCACAATACATACCAATATTTGTAAAATGATATACATGAAAGCATTTTTAAAGTGCCATGTAAAATGTCATAAAATGTGTATTTTTTTTTTTTTTTAACCATATATTGATTATTGAATATTGCCATGACTGGTAATCCCAGTCTGGTTTTAGTCTTATTTCAGTCAAACATGAAATATAAGATCAAAATTGGGTTTTACCTACTTCTAGCAATTAACTGATATCTGTATAGAAATTCTATGTCTGCAATAATAATAGTATTTGAGTTTTAAATATTTTATACATGTTCTCTTATTTAATCCTTATAATAACCTTGAGGAAATCATGGGTGGACTTTTTTTTTTTTTGAGGGGGGCGGTCTGCCCAGAATAGCTTTCCTGGAAAGTATTCCTTCCTGAACTCTATCTAACCAGCAGTTTGAATGAGGGCCATCATCCATTAGATCTGCCCCTTGGCTACCATTGATTGACCAAGTGGGATAATCAGAACCCTTTCCTGTTTTTTTTTTTTCAATTAATGACTAGACGGGTTGAACACTCAGTCATTCTTAGTAGTAGTGGAGGTGGGCAAATATGAACTTGAAATTGTGTAGAGGCAATGTGGAGAAGCCAGTCTGAAAGAAAGCGAGCCAGCATAAAGTCAAGTGAAGATGAGATGTGGAGAGAGAGAGAGAAAGTGATCAGTTGATCCTCGTGATATTGGTAATCCTGGGTCTAGTTATCTCTAAAATCATGGGCAACCCTGCACTTTCAATTATTTGGGTATTAAGCCAGTAAGTTTCCCCTTTTTACCAAGTCAAAGAGCTTTTTGTTACTTGAAACTGCAGAAGAAGTATTGGCTAAGAGAGGTGAGTGCCATTTGACAATTGAGAAATTTGAAGCTCAGAGAAGATGACTGACATACCCATTTTCACATAGCTAGTGAATGACAGTCACAGGATTGGAAGCCAGTTTACTCTCTGACCTCAGAGTGTGTCCTCTTAACCACTGCTGGTATTTTTTTGACAGTTTGCCTTTCAAAATTGGCAAAGAAGATGGAACTGGGGATAGAGGGGATAGCAACTTGCATTTGGACCAACATGGATCCTCCTTTCCTCAAAAAGGAATTACTGAGCAGCAAAAAGAAGGTATTCAGATGGTGAAGAAGGTGATGATGTCTTTAGAAGGTGAAGATGGGCTGGATGAAATTTATTCCTTTAGGTAGGGAATGAAAACATTGTTTGTTTGTTTTTTAGATTTTATTTATTTATTTATCCCCCCCCTTGCTGCTTGTTCCTGCTGTGTCCGTCCACTGTGTGCTTCTCTGCGTCTGCCCCTCTCCCCCCGCTGGGTTGTCCTGCTGCACCAACTCACCGCGCCGCGCAGGCCGGCCTGCCCCCACCAGGAGGCCCCAGGAATCGAACCCGGGCCTCCCATATGGCAAGTGGGAGCCCTATCAATTGAGCCACATCTGCTTCCCTGAAAACATTGTTTACAACTTCATTGTACCCACATAAATGTCTCTTTTCATCAAAGGTTCCCTAATGCTTTTCTGGGTCACTCTTTTTAATTAGCAATTAATAGTCTGATTTTTATTAAATAATAGAATACTACCTTCCCACCCCACCTCCCTGCGCTTTTTATTTTTCCTTCCCAGGTTTGTTTGGTTAGCCAGAGGTTTCTGACTGATTTCTAGGACTTGTGTCAGTGAAGTTTGGGAATATATAGATAACACGAGAGATTTAAAAAGTCAAAAGTAGGGGGTCGGATGTGGCTCAACTGGTTGGGCGTCCGTCTCCCACATGGAGGGACCCGGGTTCGATCCCCGGGATCTCCAGGTAAAAAAAAAAAAAAAAAAAAAAAGTCAAAAGTAAAAGATAAGGCAGTAGGTTTTCTTCTTTATGTCAAGCTCAGGGCATATTTCTTAGGTCCTTTTTCATATGCCTACAAAAAAAATCTTGATTATTAAAAGTAGTATCAGATCTGAAATACCTAATATTTTCTTATCCACTCATTTAGATTTTAGTAGGCAGTATACTATAGTATAGTGATTTTTTTTTTTTTTTTTTTTTTTAAGATTTTATTTATTTATTCATTTATCCCCCCCTTGCTGCTTGTGCTCGCCGGGTCAGCCAACCACGCCGTGCGGGCGGGCTTGCCTTCACCAGGAGGCCCCGGGAACCGAACCCGGGGCCTCCCATATGGTAAACGGGAGCCCCACTGATCGAGCCATAGCCGCTTCCCTAGTATAGTGATTTTTGAAAAAACATTTGTGTGCAAACTATTTTGATCAGGTTAAAATAAAAACAAACCCCAAAGTGTAAAGAATTCTTAACTTATTTGTTTCAAGAGGGTGTTATAAAGGCAAAATGACTTAAGAAATGTGAAAGCTCTGAAGTACCATATATAAGGCAAAATGCTTTATTCAACCATTTAGTTATGGGAGAGATCATCTCTTTTATCCATGTTATTCTTAGTTAGAGTTGGACATGCATTTATTTTGAGCAGAGAACCTGAGAGGGGTCAGTAGCATCTAGAATAGCATGTGTTTGGAGGGCATGTGTTCGGTTAAAAACAATAGCATATGTTTGGTAAAAGTGGCAATAGAATACTTTTCCAAGCATTTGGCTTGTACAGGTTCAAATTCTCAGGTTAATAACCCTTGATGTTCATAAATCACTTCCAGTTTACCATAAAAACACAAAATGCAAGTAGTTTGTGTCAGGTTCTTAACTGAAGTCATGATGCAGGAATTAGAATTTTTTTGAGTAGCTACAGTACATATCTGTTCTAATTTTTTTTTCTCAACTACAATTTTTAAACATTTCTGGTGAGCTGTATTTGACAAACAGTATGTCCTGATTGTCTAAATAATTTTAAAATATTTTTTGGGACAGTTGTAGGTAAATAGAAATTTTGGAAATGGAATTGTAATTTCACAATTGTGTAGTTTCATAAGGGGTTGCCAAAGGAATCAGTAAGGAATCCCATTAAGTGAAGTTTCTAGTTATAATGCAAATATGTGTTCCTAAGTTATACTCTTAGATTTGGTCATGGCTTGCCCTAATGTGGGGATTTTATATCTTAAGCTAATGTACTGACCATGATATCATAAAGAAAAATTATAGGCCAATACAATTACTATTAAAGAAGTTTTTTGTTTTGTTTTCTTTTTTTCCTGTAGCATAACATGACTGTGCATTGTCCTAGCAATTTGAAGCTACTTTGAATTTAGGCCTGCTCTGAAGGTATGGAGCAGAACTGCACCATCCAGTACAGTAGCCATTAGCCACATGTGGCTATTTACATTGAAATGAATTAAAATAAAATAAAAAATACATTCCCTCAGTCACACTAGCCACATTTCAAGTGCTTAATAGCCATGTATGGTTAGTGTGACTACCCTATCAGACAGATACGGTTAGAAATAGAACACTTGGATAATCACAGGAAGTTGTATTGGGACAGCACTGGACTAGATTTATCCCCTTTTAGAATATCTTAGGAAGACAGCTTGACTTCTACTTGAGGAGATTGAAATCTACTGCAGAACTGATCCAGTTGTTCTCAGGTGTTATATTTCAGACAGGGGTCCTTAGAATTTCCCCTGGAACAGAATCCAAACCTCATGATGGTTTTAGACCTGATTTCTGCTTAAACTAGTAATGTACTATGAGACAGCTTAGACCTGGTTCACAAATCCAAAGCCAGGGTGTACCAGGTGTACCATAAGCTTTGGAGGCAGATGTCAGGTAGAATCATCTACCTCTTGTAAACTTTTTCTCAAAATTGGGATATCTTGACACCGCTCTGTCCATAACTCTATGGATAATATCAGATAATTCTCTTTACCTCTTTATATATCTCTTTATCATTTGTACCAAGGAGATAAATCAAAATCTGGACTGTATCTTTGAGTGCCTTTGGTCATTAATTCCTTTGTCCCTTATTTTAATGAACACCATAAATTCTACCTATCTTCTCTCACCTTCTCTGTTGTGTTTGATTAGGAGCCAGGTAAGAAAAATATAATCTTGTTTATTGTTTTTCAGATGAAGTAGCACTTTCCATATTATGCTTGCTTCCCCTCCACCTTTACTGCCAAACTCCCCAGTAAGAAACCTAGAGTTTCCTAGATATGAATTACTCAGTTCCTCAATCCCATTCATAGTCTGAATTTAACTCTCTCTATTGCATGCATATAAAACATCTTTTATTGAAAAGAGTTAGAACTAACCAAGGAATTACAGAGTTGTGAGCAGTGATGTCATAGGACGGTACCCACCCTTTGATATCCTAGAGCAGGGGTTCTTATCCTCAGGTACATGGTTTCCAGGGAGTTGGTAAAGCTATTGTACCTTGTGCAAACTCATTTATGATGTGCTTTTACGATATTCTCAAAGTGTTCTCGGTCCAGGAAAAAAGCTAAGAACCACTAACTGAGTGAAAAGATTGTATAGGGGAAAACAGAGATGTTCATTTTTACCTGTCCGTAAAGTAAGTTAACACCTTTCTCCTAAGCTATCTCACTTATATTCTGGCTTCCTTCCAACTTGTGGTTGCCATTTTTCTGCCATCTCTTGCTGTTTCTTTCTTTATGATTAGCAACAGCTCACTTCTCATTCAAGAAAATGAAATGAATCATCCAGCACATTGACATATTAAAATTGTTGCTTTCATTATATATTTCTTTATTAAGTGAGAGTCTGCAACAACTGTGCGTCTTTAAGAAAATTAATAGGTTTTCCATGCCCTGGCCCTGTCAACTGACCATTGGTTCCAATTTGTCAATAAAGATTACGGCCTATAAATCGGTAAGTGGTAAATACAAATTATTTTTTAAAAAATGTTACCCAACAGATAGATATGCTTACATAAAGAATTGAAAATTCATGTGTGGGTTATTCAGTATAGTTACTGATTCTCTAGATGCTCTCCCTATTCATTAAATCTCTATTTAGCTTCTATGTAAAAGGCAGGCTAGGAGAGGAAGTTTTAAGAATTGTCTGTAATATAATAGAGTTTGACTCTGTCCTTTCTCTTCTTTCTCTTCATACATAATTGAGAGGTAATCATGAGTTATAGACCTTTTTTTTAAAAGAAAGAAAATGAAATGCATTAAGTTATGTCCATTTAGAATCATAGCAGAAATACAGATAGGCACCAGCTAAGAAGTTCAGAGTTTTGGAGACTCAGTCACACCTAATTCAATTAGTAATGATCTGGTAGTAACATCATCTGTGAAATAGCCAAAACTGATGAGTTGTTAATGTGAAATTATCTTTTGTAATATATGTACATGTGTACATAATAGTATACTTTCAAAAATGAATTGCTCTTGGTGAATTGCTTATTTGATGAAATTCCAGTCTGAATTGAAGTGTGATCCATGCCTCTAAATGAGCCTCCTTGCCTTTTTTTTCTTTAAATGTACAAAATAAATACACAAAACCTGCTTTTTTTTTTTTTTTCTTAGGTATTGTTGAAGTTTATCATTCATACATGAACATACATAAACAATAAGTGTATAGTAAAAGTTGTGAACTTACAAAACAAACATGCATAACATCATACAGGTGTCCCATACATCAACCCGCCACCAATACTTTGCATTGTTATGAGACATTTGTTACAAATTATTAAAGAATATCATAAAAATTTTATTACTAACTATAGTCCATATCTTACATTTGGTACATTTTTCCCACAACCCACCCTATTATGTTTTTAAATATATTTTTATTGCAGAAGTTGTGAACTTACAAAACAATCATACAGATGTGTAAAATTCCCATACAACACCCCTTCATCAACACACCACACTGTGGTGGAACATTTGTTACAGATTATGAAATAATATCAGACTATTACCACCAACCATGGTCCATAGTGTACATTTGGCACACTTTTTCCATACTCCCCCATTATCAACACAGTACATCTTTGGCATAGACGCATGAATATTACAGTATTGCTGTTAACCACAGTCCATAGGTCACACCAGTTGTATTTTTCCCATGCTTCTCCACATTCCCACCACCCTGCAATAGTGACATACATCTGCTCTAGCTCACAGAAGGACACTCTTACATCTGTACCATCAACCAAAATTCCCAACCATCTCTGGGTTCACCATGTTATTCAGTCCCTAGATTATTCTTTAGCTTTCTTTCAGTTGACATTTAGATCCCTAGGCTACCCTTTGCAGCCACAAGCCATTTATGAAACAGCTGCTATTCACTATAATGTGTTAACTCTATCCATGTCCACACTTTTACAGTCAAGTTAATTAAAACTTCTACATACATTAAGCATCAGTAGTCCTTCTCAGCCCTCCTCTTATCTTATCTCCTAATAAGCTATACTCTAAGTTTTAACTCCATGCATTTATTCTTCATATTTAGTTCATATTAAAGAGTACAAAACATGTTTGTTTGTTTTTTAAACAATTTATTGAAGTATATCATTCATACATGAACATACACAAACTATAAGTGTTCAGTAAACTTCGTGAACTTACAAAACAAACATGCATAACATACAGGGGTCCCACACATCACCCCCCCCCCAAACACCCCGCATTGTTGCAAAACATCCGTTAATAAATCATGAAAGAGCACCAACCATAGTCCGTAACTTGATCCTGTATACATTTTTTTTTAAGGATTAAAACATGGTTTTATATATTCAGGTGTTTTTTTGTATATTCAGAGACTTGGTATATTCATGAAAACCTTGGAGTAGTTTTTATTTATTTCAGGTCCCATCAAGGCCTAGAATAGTATCCCCAGGAATGAGATAACACTCTCCTCTCTTCTTTATTCTGTCACCCTTTTCAAATTTCCTTAACTGATTTCTAATTACTGATAGATTGCTGTCCCTCTCCTTTTGGAAAACTGATATCAAAATATATGGTCCCCCTTCTTAGTAGGACTTCACATATTTGAGTTAGTTAATATATAATAGTCTGAAGGTTTTGTATAGGAAGTATGTGTGCAACATATTCATGTTTATCTGTGGATTACCCTGGGGTAAAAATGAAATGTGCAGAGAATTATCCTATATATCCTATTATAAAATAAAGTAAGACATCCGTAATAGGCAAGAGCAAACAAAATAATGTAGCATGTTTAATTGTTCTGGATTTTTGTCTGTGAACTAGAAAGTATATTAGCTTTTCTTCTATCAATCAAAATCACTAGCTTTCCTTGTTTTCCCTTTATTTTTCTTTTGGAAATAAGATTCTGCAGGAGAAAGTTAGAAAGACTTGGTCAGTTGTGGATGCAAGAACCCTAAAAAAAGAAGATATACAAAAAGAAACAGTTTATTGCTTAAATGATGACGATGAAACTGAAGTTCCAAAAGAGGATACTATTCAAGGTATGCCAGTAAGAATTTTCACTTTTGCCTAATAGAGATTTTCTTCAAGGTGTTATGAGGTAGGCTAGGATTTGTATTATTATTGTTCAGAGATGCTTCCTCCAGTTATAGACACAG
Source organism: Tolypeutes matacus (assembly GCA_026826555.1). Classification (NCBI taxonomy): domain Eukaryota; kingdom Metazoa; phylum Chordata; class Mammalia; order Cingulata; family Chlamyphoridae; genus Tolypeutes; species Tolypeutes matacus. Next base: position 20,999,222 of record JAKSZT010053929.1, on the reverse strand, counting down.
CAATCTGAGGGGATCATGCGACACTAGGTAAAAACTTTTAGGTCACCTGTTGGGTCTTGGACAGGATAGTTCCTAGGAGGATGTTCTGTCTCTCTGAGTTGTACCCAATAGCAGGATTTCATACTTGGCTTGATTTTAAAGTTTGAAACTCACTAACTAGGAGAATACTTACAGTAATAAGGCTGAAGCAAACTTTTTTGTTTACTCTTTTTAAAATATATATATATATATACTTTCATGGTGTTTATTCTATTTCCTGCCAGATTTGCTCCCTTAAGTTAATTCAGAGGACAAGAAAAATTATTTCTATTTGTTATATTGCTTTATGTTCACTAGGATTTTTAAGATTGTACTTCATATATCATACCTATTTGACACTGAATTGTTTATCTAAATGACATTTCTGTCCAAAGGCCTTAGAAACTAGTTGAGAGTGTCTGGATGTTCAAGAGCTAAAATTCTAAGATACTAAATGATTGTTCAGATACCAACCAAGTTCTTTAGTTAAATTTATTGCCAGGCTGTGTACTACCCAGTGTAGTTTTAATATGCCAGCCTTGAAAAAAAAATTTTTTTTTTCACCTGTGACACCATATCTCAGTGTTTTTTGTTTGTTTGTTTTTTAATTTATTTACATACCCCTCCCCCTTGCTGCTTCATTTTTCTGTGTCTGCTTGTCTGCCTTTGTTGCGTCATCTTGCTGCGTCAGCTCACCGTGCCAAGTGCAGGCCATTAGCTTACCCTGCCATGCAGGCCGGCTTGCCTTCACAGGAGGCCCCAGGAATTGAACCCGAGGCCTCCCATATGGTAAACGGGAGCCCAACCAATTGAGCCACAGCAGCTTCCTTCAGTGTTTTTGTATACTTGTGTGTTGGAGGATGGGTATGGGTGATGGTGGTTATGATTACTTTCTTTCCCCTGACCTGTTATGTGTAGAATGTAGCAGATCAATTCAGTAGTATTGTGTGGTCAAGAACATAAATTTTGAGGTCAGACCTGGAACAGAATCATGACTCCATTGCTTGTTAATCAAGAAGTCAAGTCAGGTTGGTTTATTGGACATATACAAATTAGTTTTGAAGGACAGTATCTAATAGATACCCTGTATTTTCTCTTAACCCTCACAATGGCCTTATGAAGTAGGTACTCTTGTTATTCCATTTTACATATAAGGGAATTGAGGTTAAAAGATGATTGTTAACTGAGGCTAAAAGATGATTGTTAACTTATTCAAAGTCATACAGCTAGCAGGTTTGAGAGCTAGAACTCAAACCCAGAACTGTCTCACATCAGAGACTGTACTTCTACATGCTATTCTGAATTAGAACTGAATTGTGAAAGATTTTGAAAGATAGACTGAAGAGTTTATACATAATTTGAAAGCAATATGGAGCATTTATAGTTTTAAAGAGCAGAATGTCATGATTGTGGCTGTGTTTTAGGAGGATTAATATAACAGCTGGGTATAGAATGGATTGGAAGGAAAAGGGAGTGGCGATGAGGGTGCCAATTCTTTTGGTTGTAAGTAAAGAAAGCAGCTGTGATTGCTTTGGCAAAAAAGGAAGTTTATTGGTGGGGAAATGAATAGGGAGGGATTAAAAATTGTAATAGTGTACAAGTACACATTTCTCTTTTTGCAATTACTTTGTCATCTATCTTCCATACTCTAATATATACAGTTCTCTTTATTAGACAAAGGGATGAATATACACATTTGGACAAAAGAAATTATTATGTGTTGTATAACTTTTACTTTTTGCCATGTACAAAGGTTGGAGTTATTTATTTGCCCTTCAAGTAGATGAATCAGAAGTCATATCAGTGTTAATTAGAATTTTCAGGTTGCTTTTCAACTATTCAAGAAGATGACTGATGACAGAGAAAAGTTAGAAAAAACATTTGATTTAGACAGTACTCTTAATCACGTGCCATACGTTTCTCTGCTGTTAAGTTTTTGCTAAGATTTTTGTTTTGTTTTCTTCACCAGCTGTCTTAAAAAGACATATATGGAAATAGAAATTTGTTTCTTTTTAATTAAATACTTGACAGCATCAACAGACTGACAGGAACAAATAGTCACTAGATCACAGAACTTGTCCCCAGACACATTAGTTTCCTCATTTCTTAGTGTAAAGATGTGTATGCTTTTTCTTAACATTTACCCAAGGCTAGAATGCTCATATTTTGATGTTCCTTCTCCACCAAACACATAAGGTACTGTATATTGAAACAGAGGCTATGGAACAGTGGTGGAAGGTTTTTTTATAAGCCAGGAGACCATATTTCATAAATATCCTAAATAATTAAAAAGAAGAAAATATAAAATAAAACCCAAAAGTCAAATAAATTTATGCAAGTTTTCAGTTGAATATTTCTAAATAGAAGAAGAGTTTGATGTTCTTCCATTAGGCAATTATATGTGTTTTGGAGAATGTTTTATTCCAAAAATTTCCTATGGGCATTTTCTCTGTGAGTCTCCAGGTTTCTGAATAAATGTGTTATTATTATGTTTACAAATCATACTTGTACTTTAGTCAACTGTGGTTTATCTTTGGAGAGTAACTAGTACATTGCATTTGCGTCATTCTTTCTTCTAGGCTGGGTAATCATTAAGGTAACTAGATTGCAGAAGATGTACATAAAAATGTAATTAGATTTTAATTGTCTGTATAATATATATGTTGTTTGTGTATCTGCTGCTTCTTTTTCCCCATTGATCACAAGGGGCAGTAATTTGATTCCAGAGAATAGTATATGGAGGCATGCTCTGGAATGTGAATATATTGTTAATGTATGCGTAGAACTAATGTCAGCTTGTAGAAAATGAGGGCCCACATGCTTAACAGATGCTTTTCTCTTGTTCTCTAGGGTTCCGCTATGGAAGTGATATAGTTCCTTTTTCTAAAGTGGATGAGGAACAAATGAAATATCAATCAGAGGGAAAGTGCTTTTCCGTTTTGGGATTTTGTAGATCTTCTCAGGTACAGCACTTACTTTGCAATTGTGAGCAAAACAAATGAGCTTTTTTCCTAGTTTTTCCTTCAAATGGTGTGCTTTTGATCAGTACTTTTATTTACAGTATATATTTACTTTACTTTTAGTTTGTCCAAAATGTAGTCTGGGGGTTAGTGTTGCCGTCTTTGATTCTTTGAAGAGAAAAACTGAGATGCACAGAATTTAAGTGAAGAATAGATTCAGTTAAGTCACCTCTTAGCTTTCTTGGCCTTCATAGCTGATGATTCAGAACTGAAACAGGATTCAATTCTTCACATTGTATTGCCTTCTCTAAACTGTTAAGTATAATGGAGTGTTTTGAAGGAATGAGGGTCTGGCTGGGTTTTGAATGACCGTAGAACTCTTAGAATATTGTTGATTGGGAAGCGGCTGTGACTCAATCAGTGGGGCTCCCGTTTGCCATATGGGGGGCCCCGGGTTCGGTTCCCACACGGCGTGGTTGGCTGACCCAGCGAGCACAGGCAGCAGGGGGGCGATAAATGAATAAATAAATAAATAAATCTTTAAAAAAAAAAGAAAAAAAGAATATTGTTGATTTGTGCTGGCCACCCTTCTTCTCCACTCTCAGCAGAGAGTTCTAGGATGTGAAATCTATTTATGGGTCATGTTTTTTGACACCAGTGCATAGATATACAAAATGGACACAGCGGGAAATACAGTACTTCACTGAGAGCCATCAGACACCTTAAATTCCCTAGAAGTGATTATTTAAAAGAGCTTAAATTAAATTAAATCATCTATGGTGGGCAATCAAAGAGAAGAATCATAAATAATAAGTATAAAGTACATCTTTTTATATGTATTTTACCCAGACCCCTGTAGCTTAGTGACTAAAAGATTTTGATTGGTTCCATAAGAAATCAAGGAAGAATTATAATGAAAATAAATATCTAGCCAATACGCTAGATTTGAACTTCCTTTTGTTGCTCCAGCATATAGTCCCTGTGTACTTCTGTGTTTTTGCTGTGTGGTTGGAGGTAACATTTGCATGATATGCCCAAACTATTTTTTTTTTTTTAAGATTTATTTATTTCTACCCCCCGCCTCCTCATTCTTTGCGCTCACTGTCTGCTCTCTGTTTCTGTTTGTTGTGTGCTTGTCTTCTTTTTAGGAGGCATCAGGAACCAAACCTGATTTGGAAGGGAGGAGTCTAATCACTTGAGCCACCTCTGCTCCCTGCTTCTTGTGTGTCTCATTGTTTTTTTCCTCCTCGTGTGTCTTCGCTATGTCATATTGTTGTGTCAGCTTGCTGCGCCAACCCATCGGGTCAGCTCGCTGTCCTGCTTGTCTTCTTTAGGCGGCACCAGGAACCTAACCCGGGACCTCCCGTGTGGTAGCTGGGCGCCCAACTGCTTGAGCCACATCCGTTTCCCTCAAACTTTTAAATATGTGTGTGTGTGTGTGTGTGTGTATTTTTTTTTTCCAGTAAACATCATGATCTTACAAAACACATGCACACAGGGCTTGCCACATCACCCCCCCACAAACACCCTGCATTGTTGTGAAACATTTGTTAACAAATCATGAAAGAGCATCATCAAAGTATTACTACTAACTATAGTCCGTATCTTCCTCCCCTATACATTTTTTTAAGGATTTATTTATTTGTTTACTTTTATTGTTACCTGAGTTCTCAAATGCTAAAATGACTGCATTATAATCTCTCTGCAATCATCAGTGACTCCTCTTTGCTTTTTTTTTAAAAAATAATAATTTTTTATTTATTTTTTATTATTTTTATTTATTTATTTATTTATTTATTTAAAGATTTATTTATTTATTCATTTATCCCCCCCTTGCTGCTTGTGCTTGCTGGGTCAGCTAACCACGCCGCGCGGGCGGGCCTGCCTTCACCAGGAGGCCCCGGGAACCCATATGGTAAATGGGAGCCCCACTGATTGAGCCACAGCCGCTTCCCTAATTTTTTATTTTTTAAAAGATACTTAGATTACATAAATGTTACATAGAAATTACAGGGATTCCCGCATGCCTCACCTCCCACACCCTCCCACATAAACATCTTTCATTAGTGTGGCAATGGATGCACACATTCTGGGGCTTTGCCACTAAGCATGGACCATAGTTCACATTGTAGATCACACTCTCTCCCACATCCTCTTTGCTTTTAGAATGCAATCCAAACCACTTAACATTGCTCACAAGAGCCTTTCTGATCTGATCCCTGATAACTTCTCTAATTTGATTTTTCACATTTCTCCTGGTACTGTAGTTCTGTATTACTCCAAAAGCTGTTCTCCAAGTGTGCCATGCTTTTGTGTTATTCCAAACTGATTCACAGTATTCTCTCTGTCCGGGACACTTGTGCCTGAACTTTTCTCTTGATTAATTCCTACTCATGCTTTAAGCCTGGACTTAGGTGTCACTACTTGCAGAAGCCTTCCCTGACCCCTCATAACCAAGCCAGATACCTTTCTTAGGTGTTCCTGTAGGACCATGTAACCCTGTGCTTTAATACTGCACTGCAGTTAATTTCATATCTTCTCAAGGACAGGACTATGTCTTGTTCACTGTTGTGTTTATATTGCCTCAAACAATGTTTGCCACATGCTAGGTGCTCACATATTTGAGCTGAATCAAATTGAACCTTAAGCAATTAAGTTTCTAGTACTTTCGGTACTTATTTTCAGTAAGAACATTTTGAATAGAATTTTTTAGAAACTTGTGGAATTACAATTTTGTGTGTCAATTAATTCTTTTCCTAATTCGCCCCCATAGGTCCAGAGAAAATTCTTTATGGGAAATCAAGTTTTAAAGGTCTTTGCAGCAAAAGATGATGAGGTAAGTTGACAATGGTTCTTGGAAATATTCCACAGTTGTCCTTTTATGGAAGTGAATTGTTTTAGGCTTTTATGGTTTAAAATGACATTAATTCTGGGAAGTGGCTGTGGCTCAATCAGTAGGGCTCCCGTTTACCATATGGGAGGCCCCGGGTTCTATTCCCGGGGCCTCCTGGTGAAGGCAAGCCCGCCCGCGCGGCGTGGTTAGCTGACCCAGCGAGCACAAGTAGCAAGGGGGGGATAAATGAATAAATTAAAAAAAAAAAAAAAAATGGCATTAATTCTTGCAAGAGCAGTGGGAAAATTCACTGAACTTTAACTTTGAAAATGGAGAAATGATAAATGATTTTGTCATAGTATGAACACAAGGCCTGAAAGCATGCTCCTGCAATTGATGACCAAGTAAGTATTAAAAACAAAAGCATTTTGAACGACTGCATTTAGGTGTGGGAGTTTTGTGGTAAAATGTTAAAGGGAGCCAGGTTGACATTTTCATAAACATTGAGCATTTATTGTTGGCCTAAGCATCCTGGAGATGAGCTGCAGTGACTCACTGAACTGCTTCCATCATTGAGGACATTTGTCTTTTCCCTCTTCCCTCTCTCTCTGCACTCTTTTTCCATCTCCAAGAGATCCTATTTTGAGGCAGGTTTCTGGCTGCCTAACACCCCACGGCTACTGCATCCTATACTCAGAACTTCCCTCTCTCTAAGTATTTTCTGACCCACCACGTCAGAACTTATTTCCTTGGAGATGTTCCTCTTCACTGGAAGATTACAATCTAGTATCTGTTCAAAACTACTTAAGCAGGTGTAGTAGTTTGGCAGTTTGATGTAATTATGAATTCCAAAAATAGATATTGGATTATTATTGTAAACTGGTCTGTTAATCTAGACATGATTAAGTTATGATTAGGGCATTGACTGGGCCATGTCAGTAGGGTGTTGAGCCCCACCCCTTGGTGGGTAGGGAAATCAAATATAAAAGGCAAGGCAAAGGACAGAGGAGCAGTTTTGAAGTTGGAGTTCTGGAAAGGAAGGAGAGAAGGCACCCAATAGAGACGAGCCATTCGCCTGAGAGTTCACAGCTGGCCTTGTGGAGAGACGCAAAGCCTAGAGAGCCTCATAGTCTACAGCTGACCTTGTGGAGGAATCAGAGGAGCTAAGCCCGGAGAGAAACACCGCCCTGGGAAGAGAGGAACCCAAGAAGCCTAAACCCTGGCAAACTTCGGCAACTGTCATGCTCCAACACGTGGCAACAGACTTTGGTGAAGGAAAAAACTTATGCTTTATGGCCTGGTAACTGTAAGCTTCTACCCCAAATAAATACCTTTTATAAAGACCAACAGATTTCTGGTATTTTGCATCAGCACCACTTTGGCTGACTGATACAGCAGGCTTCCACATGTCTGAAGTAATTGCATTTAAAATTAGTATACTGGATGTAGAAGACTTGTTTGGGGGAGAGGTAGAGCAGTGGTATAACTTGTCTAGTCTTCTTAGTCCTCCGTCTCCTCACTTCTGAAAGACAGCTGGCTGCTACTAGATGGTAAGACATTGTTCTATCAGAGCAGTTAAATTTAGGAGGAAAAAAACGTGTGGCTTCCACTCTGTTCTAATAGAGTCAGAGCACAGTAGGCTTATTTGAGAATCTCAGTTCCTGGACTTCTCTTGAGTCCAATTCTGTTGGAAGTCATGTAGAGGAGTTTGATGGCAAGGTATTGAGCTCATAGGGTTTTAGTGGGGAAAATGGGAATATACATAGCTAACCGTGATATAGGGTAGATTGAGAAAAGTGCAGACAGTGTTTGGGGAGTACTAGAGAGAGAAAGAGATAGAGTGCTCATTAAAGTAAATCTGAAATGGAAAGGTCAATTTATTGAGCCTTGGAAATGGATTAGAAGCTAGAGAGCCAGAGATTTGGAGAGAGCATTCTAGCTAGGAGGAAATCATATGAGCAAAAAGCCATAGAGGTGGAAAAGTACAAGTCCTGCCCAGGAAAAATGATTGGCTCAGTGAGGCTGGAGTAGAGGAACCATTGGAGGTTTTTATGGAGGAGAGTGACACGATGAGCTCTATGAACAGAGGAGACAGTGGTGGTAGTGAACAGATGGATTTGAGAGACAGTATAGAGGTGGAATTGATAGAATTTGCTAAACACATGAAGGTGAGAAAGGAAGTGTATTAGTCAGCCAAAGGGGTGCTAATGTGAAATACCAAAAACGGGTTGGTCTTTATAAAGGGTATTTATTTGTGGTAGAAGTCCACAGATACCAGGTCATAACATGTTAAGTTTCTTCTCTCACCAAAGTTCATTGCCACGTGTTGGAGCTAGACAGCTGCTGAGGTTTGCCAGGGGTTCAGACTTCTTGTGTTCCTGTCTTCCCGGGGCTGCATTTCTCTCCAGGATTAGCTCCTGTTTCCTCCACAAGGTCAGCTGTAGACGAGCAGGCGAACGACTTGCTTCTCTTCTCCTGGGGCCTTCTTTCCAACATCAAAACTGCTTCTCAAAAGACTGCTTCTCAAAAGACTGCTTCAACTGTCCTTTGCCTTGCCTTTTATATCCAATTCCCCACCCATTAAGGGGTGGGGCTCAATACCCTAATCCTAACCTAATCATGCCCAGATTAACAGATCAGTTTACAAGCATGATTCAATTATATTTTTGGAATTCATAATTACATCAAACTGCCACAGGAAGCATTATCAAAAGCTTTATCAAAGGCATTGGGGCTTCTAGTTTGGTTGACTCAGTGGCATTGTTAATGGAAATAGGGAATGCAGGAGAATTGGGGGAAAGATAGTTTAGTTTTTCTCATGCAGTTTGAGATCCCTGAAGTATAAGCATAAGGATATGTACCAACTAGTAGGCAATCTAAATCTGGATCTTACATGAGTTTTAAAACTGGATATACAAATTTCTGAAACATCAGCACATGGGACTGAATAAAATATGCCCCAAGTACAGTTTTAGAAGGGCCAAGCGCAGAATTTGAAGGTTAGTTGGAGGAAGGGAAGAGCTTGGGGAGGAGTAGCCCCCAAAATAGAATAATCATGGGAGAATGTTGTTTCTGAATTCAGAGATGGAGAAAGTGTAGAGAAGGGGGCTGGTCAGATGCTACCAAAATGTCAAATGGAAGGGGAACCAGGAATCTGGCAATTAGGAAGTCATAGGTGACTTTTCAGGGGATAATTTCAGTAAAGAAGTAAGGGCAGTAGCCGGATTGGATTGAAGAATAATTGTTCTAAGCAGTGAAAATGGCAGGTTTGTATTTTGTAAAATTTAGAGGTGAAAGGAAGGTAGGGTACAGATTGTAATTTATGGAGAGGTAGGGGCAAAGAAAGATTTTGCTTAAGAAGGGCTGAGACTTGAATTTACTTGGAGGGTGAGGGTGTAAATTCAGAGGTGAGGGAAAATGAAGAGATAAGAGAGGGGGCTTTAGTTAATGGAACAAAGTTCCAGGAGTGGTACAGTGGATGTGGTCAAAAGCAAATGCATACAGTTTGTGAATGTATGCATACATTCCACTGCATACAGTGGGTCGAGAGGCATTTTTTAAAAATCTGAAACAGAAAAAGCGGGTGACGATCATTTAGACAAGCATTTAGTTCTATTTTGAGAATTCTCAGGTATTGGATATGTGTTAACACATGTATATCTTTCTTAATAGGCAGCAGCAGTGGCACTTTCCTCCCTGATTCATGCTTTGGATGAATTAGACATGGTGGCCATAGTTCGATATGCATATGACAAAAGAACTAATCCTCAAGTTGGCGTGGCTTTTCCTTATATCAAGGACACCTATGAGGTAAAATCCACAGGTCTTTTTCATTCATGTGTTGTTGTTGTTGTTTTTCCTTTAGTCTCTTTATTCTAAGCCAGGGGTTTTTAACAAGGGATCTGTGAGCTTGAATTGAAATTCAAAAAAAACATTATTCTTGTGGGGACGTGTTGGGGCGGGTGTGATATATTTATTAAATAATACACAGTGTAGCGTGGACTTAGTAAGGGATCTCTGGTTTTCACCTGACTGGCAAAGGGGTCTGTGGAACAAAAAAGTTTAAGAACCCCTGTTCTAAGCAGTGCTTCTTGATTGTTAATGTAAATGGGAAACACCTGGGGATCTGTTAAAATGCAGATTCTGAGTCTGTTGGCCTGGGGTTGGGCACAAGATTCTGCATTTCTCGCAAACTCCTAAGTGATGCTGATGCTGCTGATTTGTGGACCACACTTTGAGTAGCAAGGAAGGGACATTAAATTATAAAGATATATAAGGTATATAAGGAGCTTTTGATTAAATAGAAGCAATACAAGGGTCTTACACAGGCTCTTATAACAGTACCTCACAATGGGTTGTCTTAAACAATAGGAATTTGGGAGGCTAGAAGGCTTGTTTCCTACCGTTGGTCACATAGCGAAGGCCTCTCCTTTCTCTCTCTCTGACTTCTGGATCTTCTTTGTAAGGCCTCCAATAATCCAGATTAAGACCCACTCTGGATCAGTTGGCCACACCTTGACTGAAAATAACATTTTCAAGAGGTCCTATTTACAGTGGATTCATACACAGGAACACAATTAAGATTAAGAACATGTTGGGAAGCGGCTGTGGCTCAATCAGTAGGGCTCCCGTTTACCATATGGGAGGCACCGGGTTCGGTTCCTGGGGCCTCCTGGTGAAGGCAAGCCCGCCTGCATGGCGTGGTTAGCTGACCCAGCGAGCACAAGCAGCAAGGGGGTGATAAATGAATAAATAAATAAAATCTTTAAAAAAAAAAAAAAAAGAACATGTTTTTTGTGTTTTTTTTCCTGGGCTATATAATTCAATATACCGTTACTTTCTATTTGCCAAATCCATTGATCTTCTCTTGATTCTCCTCTTTCTTGACTTCTCAGAAACAAATTGAAATAGAATTTACCTCCATTTTTACAAATGGGATTTATGAATAAAAGTTGATGATTTGATTTTTGTTATGATTCTTATGAAATCCAGTTTATTTGGTGCTCTCCTATTTAAAATACAGGTCTAGATTCCTTACCATTTCCTATTTCTCAGAGAACTTGCTGTGGCAGAACTGGAAAGAGAAGTCAAATATTTTGCCTTCCAGATCTGCCCTCCAGTCATTCTAACTCTTCTCATTTATTGTATTGTTCATGCATTTTGCAGTTATTCTTTGGTAGTCTTCCTTTTAAGCATTTCTTTTTTGTTTAATGTTCTTCATATTTTTTGCAATTGTGTAGTGCTGAGAACAGAAATCAAAATACTTTCCATGTATTAGATTTTAGTTGTCTGATATGTGAAATATTTTTGTTGTCACTTTCATAGCATTGGGACTGACTCTCTATTTTTCCATTAATTTGGTTGTTTCTGCTTTTATGCCCCCCCACCCCTTATTTCTCATTAGTGTTTAGTGTACATTCAGTTGCCTTTCATGGAAGACTTGCGGCAATATATGTTTTCATCCTTGAAAAGTAGTAAGAAATTCACTCCCACAGGTGAGTTTGTTTCCGTTTTAGCTTACTAATTGGCTCTAAATACAGACTGTTCTTGGGAAATCACCTGTGTGCAGTCATTTGTTAGGACTAGGATTTCACAGGGTGAAATTAGTTGGATTCCAAGCATACACAGTAATGAGGAAGGTGATTGACCATTTGTTTTTCTAGTAGTAGAGGAAGGTTTGCCCTACACTCTCCAAACACTATTCTGCCCTTATGACTTAGAGCTTGTATCTACGGAGCAGCTTGTTGGAAATGGATGTACATCTTCTAGGGTGAGCAGATTTACTCTCTGGTGATATGAAATGACCCTCAGTATCAAACTTGTGACTTTGGTGTCCTATGTAAAATACGTAATTTTGAACTGAAAAGTGGCAATGTTGATATCAGCTTTTCTCTTTGCCCTGTCCTTGTAGTTTGTAATAATAATCCAAGTACATTTATTACATTTCCAGCTTTCAAGAGTTACTTCATGCTTGATGAGAAAAGGCCTTTATTAATCACCTGGCTGCAGGTATCAACGTGCTGTGCAGAATGAATTTCCTAGACAACAGCTCTGGTCATCCAGAGCTCACAGTTTAAAACAGTTGTCACAAAATACAATAATGGAAAGAATTTAGAGAACATACTAAAGAGAACAAAAAGTGATGGGATGTTTTAGTTTACAAGTTTAAATATATTACTTGTAGCAGTGTAGGATTAGGAAATTGTGAGGTGAGTCTCAGAATTGGGTTCTCTTGTATGTTATTTTGGTTAGACTCTGTGGGAGCAATATCCTGTAGAAAGGCCAAGAATCAAATGGGTCCCTAGGGCTTGTATCTTTGTCCTCTTTTGAGGAATGAGTCATAGTAGAGGCAGGCATGGACCTGAATGTGTAGAAGCTGCCACTTTTAATTCCAAACTTTAAATGATCTTAGAACTTTTTAAAAAGAAAACTTTGTTGGAGAAGTCATTTTAATAGACAAAAATCTAAAACATTCATGACTTTTTGATCTATTGATCTATTTTCTGTGAGTTAAACATGCTTCAGTTTGTATTTCTTCCGTTAGAAACATAGATCATTAAAGCTGTTTGGCATTTATTCAGAGTAGATGTGTCTATAGAGATATGTAATGTCAGAGTGAGCTGGCCTGTGGTAGCAGGAGAAAATCACTGAATATTTACAAATACAAGTACCATCTCCTACCTTGCCAGGTGGACCCTGCAATAGTCAGCTAATAGTGCTGAAGGCAGGCCTATCTTGTCTGGAAAGTCCAAAAACCAGGTGATAGAAAAGAAATGTCTCTTAATATCTGTATGCTCTTGCATTCTATAGTAGCTGTATGAAAGAGATATTTGAAAAGGTGAAGAATAGAAACATAATAAATTTTTCAGGAACTGCTTTCTCTTTTTCACCTTTTTCTAGTGACTGTGAGTGATCCAGAAACAGCTTCAGTTCAACAGCTGAACTGCTGAATGAATCAACATACATACTGTACTTTAGCTAGAAGCATTTTGAGGAGATTTGCCTTTCATCTGCATTGCTTTGGGCTATGCCATTTTTGTTGCCTCCAGATTTTTATTGTGGGGCACTTGCTTTTTGTTAGGTATTAGGAGAGACATAAAGAAAAGGAAGGTGGGTCGGATGTAGCTCAACTGGTTGGGCGTCTGTCTCCCATATGGAGGGACCCGGGTTCGATTCCTGGGACCTCCCGGTAAAAAAAAAAAAAAAGAAAAGGAAGTCATGTTTCTGCCTTCAAGGAACTTAGAGTTTGAGGGGAGTGGAGTAAGAAATATGTGCAGATACCATCATATATGAAGAGTATGATTGATACCACAAGACTTGGTGGGAGAACAGAGGGGATTTTTTTTTTTAAGGAGATACCAGAGATTGAACCCAGGGCCTCATTCATGGGAAGCAGGTGCTCAACCACTGAGCTACATCTGCTCCCCAACAAGAGTTGGGTTTTTTTTTTTGTTTGTTTTGTTTTTAGGAGGTACCGGGGATCGGATCCAGGACCTCATATAGGGGAAGCAGGTGCTCAACCACTTGAACTACATCCACTCCCTAGAGGGGATTTTGATGTGAGGACGTTGTAGAGGAATAAGCCCACTCTAGTCCATTGCTTTCATTCTGTTAAGGTGCTACACTCTTTTTTTTTTTTTTTTTTTACCGGGAGGTAACGGGGATTGAACCCTGGTCTCTCCATATGGTAGACGGACACCGAACCTCTTGAGCCACGTCTGTTTCCCGGTGCTACACTCTTGATACAAATTATATTAAACACATATGAAGCTTATGCTTCATTACCAGAGGCTTTTTTTTTTTTAAGTTTTTCTCATAGCTAATGACTGATTTTTTTTTTTTTTTTAATTAGCTTTTTGAATACTGAATATTTTGAAACTTCATATGGAAGTTGGGTTTTGAATGACTATGCATTCCTCTGGAATACTCTTGCTTTTGATATATTTTATAGTCAAAGTTTCACTAAATGGTAGAGCTGGAAAGCACCTAAGAGATCAGCTACTCTAAATAGCTCTTTTTATGGTTAAGAAAATGGAGACTAACAGATGTTGAATAACTTGCATAACTAGAGAATATTTTTGGCAGAGCCAGGACTGTGTAACTTGCCAATATTGCCATGAATGTCTATGAATGGAAAATATTTGCTTTAGTGGAGGATAATGGAGATAATCGTTTTTTCTTTCTGCTTATCTATTTATCCTTGTTTTAAGAGGCCCAATTAAGTGCTGTTGATGATTTAATTGATTCCATGAGCTTGATAAAGAAAAATGAGGAGGAGGACACCATTGAAGACTTGTTTGCAACCACCAGAATCCCAAATCCTCAATTTCAGAGATTGTTTCAGGTGAGAAATGAAAGATGAACTAGTCATATATATATATTTTTTCTTTATTAAAGATTTATTTATTTACTTTATCCATTTTAACCCCCCCCTTCCCCATTTGCTGTTTTTTTGTGTCCATTCGCTGGGCAATTCTCTGTGTCTGTTTCCTGCCATCTCTTCTTATCCTCCACCTCCATTCTTCACCAGGATTCGATCCTGGAGACCTCCGATGTAGGAGAGAGGTGTTCTGCCACCTGCACCACCTCGGTCCCTGGTTTTCAGAGCTTTTCGGAGCATCTCGTCTTGTCTCTCCCCTGCGTCTCTCTCCTGTTACGTCATCATCTTGTTGCATGGCTCCCGGGGAGCATGGCGGCTCACCGGCACACAGAGCCTGGCAGCCCGTGCGCCTTCTATATATATATATATTTTTTTTTATTTTTTTATTTTACCGGGGGTCCCAGGGATTGAACCCAGGTACCTCCATATGGCAGACGGACGCCCAACCATTTGAGCCACATCCACCCCCCCCAGTCATATATCTTAAATGAAAGTTAACTTAGTGAAAGTTAGGGTAATTGGCCAGTCCCAGATAATGTCTTTATCCTCTAAGGGCCTCAGTTGTTCTGTTTAATGGGAAGAGTAGCACTTTCAGAAAGACAAAAATAATCTGAGGTCTTTAAAGGAAAGATGTAAAGTTAGGATGCTTTTATTTTTTTCTGAAGGAAAACTAGTTTTTCTTTAAAAATACAGCAGGGATTAACAAATGATTATTTATGCTTTTTCTAGGCTTTTCTCTATGTGAATCAGGCATTTCTTTGTTTCCTATATCAAAACAGTAGGAGAGTTTTTATGAGATATATTATAATATAACCACTATTAGGGAAAAATGTATTCCAGCATCTTATTTCTCAAAAATTTTATAGTTAGAGGTAGTACAGGGGTCAGAAAAGAGGTTATGATAAGAAATTATTAAAGAGTAATGAAAATACAGAAAAATATAAAAGATATATTTTTGAAAAAAAAAAAAAAGATATATTTTTGGATCTTAGGCCAAAGGAATTGGAAGGGTGAAATTGGGTTAAGGGACCTTAGTGAAGTTCAGAGGAAAACTCACTTATGCTGAAGAGAAGGAGGGGTTGACCAAGGTTTGAAGGGCAAGGAAAATTCCAGTCCTGGATTAAGGTGATGACAGCAGGATTTAGGATTCTCTGACCTCCACAAAACTGAAGAAATCCTAAGCAGCTTTTTCAGGCCAACTCTTTTCCTCAGAGGAGTGGAGAGCTCATTTGATGGAATGACCGTTGATTGGCCTTTTGCTCACTTCTCAAGGCACCCATAACTATCTCAAGTCCATATCCAGGCCTGTTGTGATTTGTGATTTGAGGGATCCTCTACTCAGAAGAATCTGTCTGGTTTTTTTTTTTGTTTGTTTGTTTTTTTTAATGTTTGTAATTCTGTTAAGTAGCGAAAACAATCTTTTGTTGTAAAATTAAAAATAGATAATGTAAAATGTAAAGACCTGGCTCAGTTAATACTTTAGTATTCAAAGTGTAATCAAGTATAAATTTTGCTATAAAATCTTCTGGTGTTTTAGATAAGTGGACTTAAAGACCTGAAGGCTTTGCCATCTGTAGGGAAGGGAAAAACAGACCACTTGGTGTAAAAAGCTTGCATATACACTTTATGTTGAAAAAGAGAAACTTCTGATATTTGGCAGATTTATCTAGGGTGAGTTCTATTTATCTTCAATAAATGTTTGTTGGAATAATGAACAGATCCGAGACATAAACGCAGGCATCTTGCAAAGCTGCATGAACTGGCAACTTTGATTTTCACAAGTTACCAGCTTTGTTTTCTTTTGTGGGAAGAGTTTTTAATATGGCTCATTTGTGTAAAGAAGTTTTGCTAGGGTATTTTTAAACTGAATTTGCTTTTTTTAGAGAACAAATTTTTATTGCATACTAACAAATGTACCATGTGCTAGAAATACTGTGAGCTCTCTGCTTTCAAGGACCTCTCTAGAAGAGTGGGAGGAGTAGAGATACAAAACCAATATATGTAATAGTGGTCAGTACAAAATGCTATGGCAGTAAGAGGAAAAGGGGTTTCTTAAAAGTGGGTGGCTTAAGGAAGGCTTTACTGAGGAAATAACATTTAGACAGAGTTCTAAAAGTAAAAGGGTGATGCGTGATAAAGTGAGGGCATACCCAACAAAAAAAATAGTATGTGCAAAGCATGAAAATGTATATGTGTTTAGTTCCATTTGGCTGGAGAATAGGCTCTCTTTGGGGAAAATGGTGGGGAACAATGGGTAGGGAAGGTAAGCAGCAGGTAGATTGTGAAAAGCCTTGTATTCCATACTCTGTAGTTATAGGATTTTTGTCTTATAGCCAGTGGGTAGTCATTAAACGATTTTGTCAGCAGGTGGGTGACATGTTTTTCAAATAATAGCTCTGGTGGCAACATAAGAGACAGAGTTGGGAGAGAGAGAAGGCAAGGAGACTAGTTAGGAAACCTACAGTGGCCCACATGAAGGCCTGAAGCAGTGGCAGAGGAAAGTAGAGGGAATAATTCTGATGGCATCTAGAAGGTATAATGGCTAGGACTTGAGGGATTGGGTGGCTGGTGATGAGACATAAAGAGAAACTGAGGATAACAGGATCCCAGCTTGGGTGACTGAAGGAATGGTGTCACCATTGATTGTGATAAGGGATGTAGAATGAGCCAGTGGAAAAGATAGTTCCTTTAGTTGCTAAGTTTTTCAGATGTCTGTTGGATATACAAGTATAGAAATTAGGTGGGAAGTTGGAAATAGGGATGTAGAGCCCAGGAGAGAAGTCAGATCTAAAAATAGAGGTTTGAATCCTCCTCATTTAGGTAGAAATAGTAGAAGGGAATGAAATTACCTGGGAGAGCACATTGGTGAGAAGGAAAGAGGACAAAATGCTGAACTCCAACTTGTGAACAATCAGGGACAGACATAAAAAGAAGAGCCAGTAAAATAAAAACAAAATGCCCCTATTCCACCCCCTCAAAAAGGTCAGAGAAGTAGAAGAAACTAAGGAAAACTGATACCTTGGAAGGTACAGGAAATTAAAGTTAATTTTGTAACATATATAAGTAATAATAACCTGTAAATTTTTATTCATCCTGTAATTTGTCTCAAATTTTTTTAAATTGCCAAAATCACATCAAGTAGTAACAATTGCTTAAAAGAGAAATAAAAGATAGAATTTTGCGTACTCAGCTTTCTAGCTACTAAAAAAAAAATCTCACTTTCTCATGTTTTTAATGAATTGGGATTTTTTTTTTTTTGCTTGAATGAATTTTATAAATAACCCACTTAACTTTATTTATCTAAAATATGACCATTGAGAAAATAAGAGATAGTGGTTGATACTTCAGAACATCTGTTAAAGGTGCTTTATGTGGATGATTATGCTTTTTGAAAGGATTGTTTGGAGTTTATGCTAAAAGTCTGGAATATTTTTCAGTAGGGAGGGTAGATAGCATATTTGTCCAGTGGTGGTTTTAGCTCTTTTTCGAAAAGATGTCCATTGGATATCATAGGTAAAATCATCCAGAGTATGTGAGAAGTAGTCTATGTTGAATGTTCATTTACTGCTTACATCTTTTGGACTTTCTAGAAGTTCTTCCAAATATTTTAATGAACTGGGAATTAAAGAATTATGCCCAAGAATGTTGGAGGTAGATCCACAGGGTTTGGGATCATTTTGGTTTCTCCTCCTGCTGTACATTAAACAGGCCTGATGTTATTGATGCTCCTGGGAAAGTCAAGTAATAAGAGAGGAATATAGGAAACAAATGACTATATTATAGAGAAAGAAGAGTATGGTCAGTGTATTGAAATAGAGAGCAGCACCTGGAATTTGTAGGGGAAATTGGTACTTAATTCCTGCCTCAGGGTTTTCTGAATTTAGAAGACATTGACTCATGGGTGATATTTACTATTAAAACTTAAGTATTGTTGCAGTTGGGCAGTTTGATGTAATTATGAAATCCAAAAATATAATTGGATCATGCTTGTAAACTGATCTGTTAATCTGGGCATGATTAAGTTATGATTAGGGCGTTGACTGGGCCACGTCAGTAGGGCGTTGAGCCCCACCCCTTGGTAGGTGGGGAATCAAATATAAAATGCATGGCAAGAACAGAGTTAAAGCAGTTTTGATGTTGGGGAAACGGCCCCAGAAGAAGAGAAGTGAGCCATTCGCCTAATAGTCTACAGCTGACCCTGTGGAGGAACCAGAAGAACTAAGCCCGGCAGCTGTCTTGCTCCAACACGTGGCAATGAACTTTGGTTGAGAAGAAACTTAACGCTTTATGGCCTGGTATCTGTGGACTTCTACCCCAAATAAATACCCTTTATAAAGACCAACCCATTTTGGGTATTTCACATTAGCACCCCTTTGGCTGACTAATAAAGTATCTTTTATTTTTTAGAGCAGAGACTTTTAGTATACATTTTCTTCAGTGTAGGGAGACTATCGAGGGGATAGTATAAACCATACATTTTGAAACAATATTTGAAATTGCAGGAGCTATTCAGCTCTGTGTTTTTTCTTCAACGTTTCTGGTGGGTAAGTTGTTTAAAGGTGGCAAAAGTAGGAGTCTTATTCTCCAACCTAATTTTGGAATTATTTTTTAGCAAGGGAACAAAATGTCAACTGATAATTTCAGTTCTTTTTTTTTTTTTTTTTCTTATTGGCGTCGTGTCCTATTGCTTACCTTCCAATACTCCATTTAGAGTATTTACTTTTCTGGGAAAATACTAGTACTGCCAAGGCCTGGCTTAGTATATTAAAGCAGTCCAGGTGTTTGGATGGAAGTAGCTTGCTGTCCAGAATTCTACTCATATGAGGAAAGGAGGACCTGCACTGGCCTTGATCTTCACTCGTGGCACTGTTTCCTGAGACGTCTCTGTCAACAACTAGAGTACTGGGAAAGAGCATTTCATTCCTTAAATCAGTATCTGTTGGGTACTTATTATGTGCCAGGCACTATTTTCAGTCTTGGAATTCAGCAGTAAATGAGACAAACAAGAGCTCTACTTTCAAAGGGGAGAATTAGATAATAAAAAAGTAAACTAAAAAAAATCGATAATTTTAAATAGTGATAAATGCTGTAAAAAATATAAATATATAGACCAGGGAAAATGGTAGAGAATGCCTAGGTGGTAGAATGGGAGTAGAGGAGCTACTTTAGATAGAGTGTCAGGAAAAGCCCCTCTGAGGAGATAATATTTGAGCAAAAACTAGAATGATAAAAAGGAACCAACCTTATTGAGATCTAGGGGAAGGCAGAAGAGGCAGAAGGAGCATCAGGTACAGGACCCAAAGGCAGGAATGTGTTGACAAATTAGTGAAACAAAAAGGTCCCAGTTCAGGGAGCAGATGAGCAGATGGCTCAAGCAGTTGAGTTCCTGCCTCCCATATGAGAGGTCCTGGGTTTGGATCCTGGTGCCTCTGAAAAAACCCAAAAACAAACAAAACAAATGAGAAAACCAACTCAGGGAAGCCAATGTGGCTCAATGGCTGAGTGTTGGCTTCCCACATTTGAGGTCCTGGGTTCAATCCCTGGTCCTCAGTACCTCAAAAAGAAAAAAAGAACCCAGACTAGCTGCGTTGTCGTGAGTAACGAGGAGATCGGCAGATGTTGGATAAGGGAGGTTAGCAAGAGCTAAATATGTAGAACTTCAGTGGAAATGGTAAGAGGTTCTTTTTAAGATCATTTTAACTGCAGTAAAACAGTGAAAGTAGAAACAGAGAGACCAGTTAGGTGATTGTGGTAGACCAGGTAAGAGGTGATAGTGTTTAGACAAGAGTTTAACAGTGGAGATGGAGAGAAACGGATGGATTCATGAAGAAAAGCTTAAACTCGGCATCCTCAGAGAGTTTGGGATGGACCTGTTTTTTTAAGCTGATGCTCCATTCATTCCCTGAGGTCTACAGCAGATATTGATGCTAGACTTAGGTCTGTTTTTCCAATGAGTTTTAGATATTAACAATGTCCTGTTAACAAAGGGCAACCCTTTTTACATATGGTATGAATCACATAGCTTTCCCAAACTAAAGATGGAGTATCCCTGATCAGAAGAAGTATAATGAAGCCCTATGTGATGTCTCCATCTGTGTGTTAAAATCCTTGTACTTTTTTCAACAGTGTCTGTTGCATAGAGCTTTACATCCCCAGGAGCCTCTGCCCCCAATTCAGCAGCATATTTTGAATATGCTGGATCCCCCGACTGAGGTGACAGCCAGGTGTCAGATTCCTCTCTCTAAAATAAAGACCCTTTTCCCTCTGACTGAAGCCATCAAGAAGAAGGATCAAGTGACTGCTCAGGACATTTTCCAAGACAAGTAAGTACTCTGTGTAATTGCATTTAAAGTTGGAGTACATAAGCTTGGTGGTAGTCTTTAGAGGGGCTCTGTGGAATTAGATGCTGCATACGGATTTGTGGAATTGCAAAGCAGGAAGAAGAAACCTTGTGATATTTGATCCTTGAATTGAAAATAGTGGTTGCCCATATCTGCTAAGAGATTATCTTTGTCCATTGTAATCATCTTTTATCCTTGATATTCTCCTGAGATCTTGAACTACCTTCTGAGTTGATGACTTTTAATCTGCATCAAATTCTTGGTGAATTGTATATAGGGAAGCTAAGCAAAGTTTAAAAAAAAATATCTTAGACTAACTTTTGCCCTTTTTAAAGTAAGGGGTTGGGGATGAGGGAGCGGGGTTGGGTGTCATTAGGTACTTTTGGTTGGGAGTTTAGAGTCAGGAGAACATCAGTGGGGTTTTGAAGAAAAAGTGGGAAGGAGAGTGAAAAATCAGACTCATCTGTAGCTATTCTATTAGTATGTTGAGGATGTACTTGGTTATTTCATTAGTGAGATATTTATAGTTTTTTGTTTTTTTTTTTTTAAAAATTTTTTTTTTTTTTTTATTTTTTTATTATTATTTTTATTTTTT
>JAKSZT010053929.1:20965793-20977995 GCA_026826555.1 Tolypeutes matacus | reverse complement strand
TTTTTGCTGTTTCTGTGTCCATTCGCTGGGCAACTCTGTGTCCATTTTCTGCCCTCTCTTCTCATCCTTCTCCTCCTGTCTTCACTGGGATTCAATCCTTGGAATCTCTGATGTAGGAGAGAGGCATCCTGCCCGCGCAACCTTAGTTGCTGGTTTTTCGGTGCGTCTCATCTTGCCTCTCCCTTGTGTCACTCTCCTATTATGTCATCATCTTGCTGTGTGGCTCGCGGGAACTGGTGGTGCGCCCGCGCACAGGGCCTGGCGGCCCACGCACCTTCTATATATTTTTTAAATTTTTACCAGGAGGTCCCGGGGATTGAACCCAGGTCCCTCCATATGGGAGATGGACGCCAACCAGATATAGCCCCCTGCTATATCTCTTAAGGTTGACCAGAGATACCTAGAGTTACAGTCTTTTCCCATATAGGATGGACATATAATAAATCAGGCTTAGTTTATCACCAGCATTCTAAAAACCAGACCTAGGGAGGAAAACGAGGTCTGGGGACACATGCATGGTTTCTAATATAGCGAATGTTTAGCCCACCCTGATTATCACAGAATCAGGACAGTGAGAATATTCGCATTATTTATTTATTTATTCATCCCCCCCTTGCTGCTCCTGCTTGCTGGGTCAGCTAACCACGCCATGCGGGCGGGCTTTGCCTTCACCAGGAGGCCCCGGGAACCGAACCCGGGGCCTCCCATATGGTAAACGGGAGCCCTACTGATTGAGCCACAGCCGCTTCCCTAGATATTTATAGTTTAAGAATTGCAAAATGCCTTTCATATAATCCTTAAATCCAACTTTCAAGTGGCCGTTTTTCAAAATTTTCCCCCTCATCAGATTCTGTTTAGAATCTGTATCAATTTGCATTAATAACAAAACCAGAAGTTGTTCTTGATATCCAGAAACATTTGGGAATATATCATTGCTTTTTAGGACTAGGTCAATGGTTATTCATGGCTTTTTTCTCAAACCAAAATGATCTATTCATTTCTTTAGGTTGCGTCTTAAGATCCAGTTTTAAAAGCTCATTTTAAAAATATTTCCTTTTATTTTCTCCCCACAGCTGCATCTTTATTGACAAAGGAAAGCTTATAATTTTTAAATACCTCAGTGCAGAAGTATTGAGCAATTTCCAGAAACTTTCACAGGTTTCTAGAAATCATTAATTTAGTGAATTATCTTCCTGAACAGTCAGTGCTTGTGCTTCACGCCTGAGATAGATAAGTTTTTGGGGGTCGGCAGGGGTAGGGAGAGTCACATAAAGAGGAGAGTACAAAGGACAAGTCAGGGGAAATGTCTGCTGGGGGATGGGAAGCCAAAGAGGGCCAGTTTTATGGGTGGGGGCAGGGTGGTCCTGGCTTCAGCCTCAAGACTTAGCTTGTGCTTCTGGAATACCTTCCCTCTAGCATTATGCTTCTCAAACTTTAAGGTGCACACCAATCACCTGTGGCTCTTGTCAAAATGCAGATTCTGATTCATTAGGCCTGGGAGCCTGAGATTCTGCACAAGCTCCCAGGTGATGCCCACACTGATGGCCCAGGTAACATAGTCTAAGGGCAAGGGTTTGGATTCCCACCCAACAGCTGAAAATAAAGATCACAGCTTCTTTTTCCTTCCAGCACAGTGGCAATATATACTGGAGAAATGAATGAATGAATTCCTTAAGAAGTTGAATAGAAAGCTCTGCATTTTCTGTCACTTTCTAGAAGGTTAAGTCTCTAAGCTTTGTCAGGATTAAAAACAAATCACGGGATTGAGTCTATCTATAATGTATGTTCCTAAACATCTCAAGGGATTTACATTTATTCTTAGTCTATCATGCTTTCTTCTACATAGGAAGACTGTCCCTAAAAATCCACTTTTCCCTCTGGTAGCCTCATCTACCTATATGCCCCTGGGTTAGTATTTTAAAACACTTCAATACCATTCTGAGTCCTTCTCTTCCTGTGACAGCCTTACTTTAGTCCCGCTGCAGTCAAGTGGCTATTCTTTCTTAGTGTATTAAAGCTCTGGTTCAGGATCTTGATTACCTTCTGGTGTTGTGGGAAGGAAATGGACCATTCCACCCCGCCCCCAACCTCCGTTGATTAAAATGTAAATTGGCTGGTTAAAAAAACACACCACATAGTCCCAGAAGGTTGTTGTTGTGTGATTTGATCCCTGCTGTGATTACACCTTCAGCTCTCTTCCTACCACTCACTCTTCAGGAAGCTTGAGTGTACTGGGCTTCTTGTTCTTTGTTCCAGTAATGGCTTGTGATACAGCAAGTTATTTGCCTAAGGCCTGAGAATCATCTCACTCACACGCACCTACCCACACTCCTATTTTCTACCCTTGCTTCCCCCAAAAATCTTAGTTTTTAAGATCTGCAGAAATGATGCATTTCACAAATATTTATTGAGTACCTCCAGCATTCAGGAAGAATGACTCAGTCCTTTCTACAAGTTTCTGAAAACGCTCAATTTCTATGATAAGGCTCCAATCAGCTTTAGAGGTAGTTTCCTTAAGAGGAAAAAAGTTGCTCAAATTAGCTGTGCTGTGTATATTTAGCATCCTTTTATCTAGGGTACATATTTTCAGTGTAAGGGTGAGGGACTGAGATTGGGGAGTGAGTAAATAAGGTCTGTTCAAGCAGTTTCATAATCTAGGACAAGAGCCTTGCACTGGGAGTCACTGGCTATCATTGCAGCTTTTTTGCTCGCTCTTGATCTGATTTTGGTCAAATAATTAACTTAATGAGATTTTTCTCCATCTGAAAACAACCTTGTCTCAAGAGATATTGTAAGGAACAAGGAAATCACAGATGTTAAAGCACTTTGAGCTGTTTGGAGGGAAAAACTATAATCAAAACCCAAAGCAATAATGGTTCATTATCAATAAAAACATTAAACATTTGTGGTCTGCTATTCATGCTGGACCTTTTGAATCCCTAGTGTTAGAAGTAATCTCTTCGTTCCAAGAGGGTAAAGAAATGCACTAAGCATTCATTACCTTATCATATGAAAGCATTTCTCCCCTTAATGTTGATATTCACCCTTGAAATGAAAATGTCATCTCTTGAATAGGGAACTTGCATGAGAATGAGGACGTCTGATGTCTAATTCTGCTTTTACAATGGACTCATGTGATCTTGATTTCTTTTTGTCTCTATGCAACTATTTTAGTTTTCTTCTTTTTTCAAGTCTCCTAAGACTCCTCCCTCCCTCCTCACTCTCAGCAGAGAGTCTGATTAAAGATTGAGGTTTCCAGCTCCAGAGCCAGACTGTGTGAGTTGGTCTCGCTCTGGAGTGTGACCTTAGGCTCAGGCTGCTAACCCTCTGTAAGCCTCAATTCCTTATGGGTATAATGGGGCTAAGAGGAGTATCTGTCTCATAGAACTTTCATGAGGGTTAAGGGAGTAGTATATACTGTTACTGTTGTATCCCTAGAGCACACTGTCCATGAAGATGACAAAGATGATGGTGGTGATGATTTCAAAATAAAATAGAGGCCAACAGGTGGGAATTCCCTCAAATTTCTGGCCCTTCTTACCCAAAAGCATTTCTGTATTTGCATCTACCTTTATTTCTTGTTGCCTTTCTCAGTGGAAGAGGGCACCTCATCCTGTCCAAAGTTAATTCCTTTACCTGTGCCCGGGGATCCTGTCTCCTGTATTCTCAGCTTCTTTCTCCCACTCTACTAGCTCCTTTCCCTCAACATATTAACATTTCAGTTCTTTCATCTAAAAAAAATTAATACTCTCCTCAGCTTCCTCCCTCTGAGTACGACCCTATTATTATCTTCTTTCCTTCCATAAGTTAGGCTTATTGAAAGAATAGTCTACACTGCTCTTTTCTCGGTTTCCATTCTCTCTGGCTTCTGCCCCACCACTCCCCAGAAACTGGTCTTTCAAAGAACACCAACTGCTAAATTCAATTCACCTTTGCCATTTCTTTCTTGACCTCTTTGTAGCACTTGACATTGTCAATTATTCTTTCCCTCTTGAAACTCGTTTATGTTCCTTAACTTCAGCTTCTCCAGATTTTTCTTTATAAATCTTCAGCAATTCCCTCTCAGATTCCTCTGGGGGCAGCTTGTGTTTCTCCACCAGCCTTAAACTTTGATGTTCTATAGCTTACGTTTATTGAATACTGGTATAAGGCTGAGTGCTTACATGCATTATCTGTTTGGATCCTCTCAGCCATCCTGTGAAATAGGTTCTTTATTGATCCCATCTTAAAGCAGAGGAGACTGAAGCTTAAGGAAGATGAGACTTGCCCAAGCTCACAGGTGGTAAGTGTTGGAATAAGGATTTGAAAGCAGGCAGTCTGACCCCAGAGCTTGTACTCTTAACCATTATGCCATATTGCCTTAGTAATACATATCCCAAGACCTTTAAGTTATTTCACATACGTGGATTCAAAAACTACTAAGTATCTGTCTGCAGTCCAGATTTCCCTTCTATCTGCTGGATATCTTAAGTGAATGTCGGCATCTCAAGGTCAATATAGTATATCCAGAAATTACTTCTTTTTTTTTTTTTTTTTAAGATTTTATTTATTCATTCATTTATCCCCCCCCCTTGCTGCTTGTGCTCTCTGGGTCAGCCAACCACGCCGTGCGGGCGGGCCTGCCCCCACCAGGAGGCCCCGGGAACCGAACCCGGGGCCTCCCATATGGTAAACGGGAGCCGCACTGATTGAGCCACAGCCGCTTCCCGAGAAATGACTTCTTCATCTTCCTGCACCTTCCATGCTCCTTTCAAACTCTCTTGTCATTATGCTCTCTTCTCTATTTCAGTTGATGATGCCTAGTTTCCTGGGAGTCATCTTTTTTCTTTACTTTCTTTACCTAATTGGCTCACCAAGTTGTATTAAATTTACCTCAGACCTGCTCCTTTCACTTCAGGTTAGTGTAGTAGTAAATAACATTGATTTTGGAGTCAGATAGATTTGGATCTGAACCCCAAGCATTGTTTCTTAGTAGCTGTGTGGAATTGGTAAGTTGCTCTCTGTCAAGTGAGGATAACAAATACATGCCTTCCAGGAAGCTGTAAAGGAGAATGATTAAGAATACAGAATTAGTTCTGCCCCTTCCTAACTGCTTTAGACAAGGGGTCAAACCCTTTTGAGCCTGTTTGTTCATCTGTAAAAAGACAATGAGAATAGCTAACTCAGGTTTGTTGAGAGGTTTGATGGAGTTTTTTTTTTTTTTTTTTTAATTTACATAGTGCATTTATCCCACACACACACCCATGGCTCATTCATATTTTTGCTCGTTGTTTTTGCTCATTGTTTGCGCTTTGTCTGCTCATTGTTGTTGTTGTTTTGCTCGCTGTCTGCTCGTTTGTTTGTCTTCTTTAGGAGGCACCGGGAACCGAACGTGGGACCTCCCATGTGGTAGGCAGGTGCTCAACTGCTTAAGCCACATCTGCTCCCTGGAGATATTTTAAATGTGCTTAACAGTAACTAGTACATGGTAAACATTTGAAAAATATTAGCTCTTATTATTATTAGCATCACCTACTGCCACTGCTTCTATATGGGCCTTCTTTTTTTTTTTTTTTTTTTTTTTATTTATTCGGGAACCGAACCCGGGGCCTCCCATATGGTAAACGGGAGCCCTACTGATTGAGCCACAGCCGCTTCCCTATATGGGCCTTCTGAGTTTTAGCCTGCTTTACTGAGATAACCTCTTAACGGATTTATCTTCATTCCATTCTTATCCCTTTCCATTCCTTATCTGCATTCTGGTAAATGATTTTTTTTAAAAAATCTGATCACATTACTCCCTTACTTAAAATTCTCTAACATAGTGATTCTTAATCATTTTTATTTTTTGTAATGGACCTTTTTGATAATCTGATTTTAAAAAACAACAACTATGCACCCTCACCCCATAAAAAAGCCCTAACAAACCAAGTTTTGCATAACATTTCAAGCAATTTACAGATTCCTAGATGCCATCCTTGGACCCCGGATTAAAAACTTTGGCTTTAAGGGACTTCCATTATTCAGCATAAGGTCAAACTCAATTGCACAAGTGATAAAACCCAGATAAAGCAGAAAGACAAGAAGTATCTCTCTGTAATCCAACTACCTAGACAAAACTGTTTTCTTTCCTCATGTTTTTCTGTGCTTGGAGTTTATATATTTTCCAGCTACAACTCTCTACTTCCCAGATTGCAGCTCATGCTCCAGTCCAATAAAACTACTTGCTGTCCTCTGAAAGGGATATGCAATTTGTCACAATATTTTGATAATTGTTTATATACTTATATGAAAGTGTATTATATGCTTTTTTATTAGGCTGTACTTCTTAAAAGTGTTGGATATTAAATTTTGTATATCTAGAGTTTAGAGTCTAGCTTAGTGCCTGACATAGTATGTACTCAGTAAATGGTTAAATAAGAATTTAAAAATTTATACATACTTATGAAAGAAAATGAGAAAAGAAGAAAGAGGAACAAATCCCCAAGGTCCCACCATCCAAATGCAGCAGCTGTTAACATTTGCATGTCTGTTATGATCTTGCATGGATAATTTCTGCCTTCTGGGACTTAGGTCCTCCACAAATAACTTGTGGGTGACAATTACTGCCCTTTCTCAGTTCACATAGACATTATGAGTTTAATATATATGAAATTCCAGTAATCTTATTAAATGATTTTGTCTTGTGTATATTAACCGTATTAAATTTTCACTACTTTCTGCTTATTCCTTGGTCTGCTTTTACCTGCCCGAATCTAGAGAATTGATATGTCTCCTTATACTTCCTTCCCTAGAATCTTATTTTAGGGGGTTTGATAAATTCTTCATATGATACAAACTTGTATTCCCACAGAACTTAGCATGGTGCTTTGCATGTAGTAAGGCTTCTTAATGTCACTATATTTAGTTAATTTGTATTTTTGGGAAGAGACTAATTGAATGGTTGATATACTAATGGTACTTTTCATCCTAAGTGTTTTCCTGATAAAAAAGCTGAAGCTCAGAGAGGATAGTCACTTACCTAAAGTTCCAGGACCTGTCAGATCTTTAGCAGTACCATATTGTTATCTGTCTCTTGAGGAGAACTGGCAATGGTTAACTGAAATGCCCTAACCGTTGTTTTTTTTTCTTTCTTTCTTTTTAATGGACACTAATTCTAGTGGAATTTCATGCTTCCATGGATATGTGCAATTTTCCTCCATTTTTACCATCAAGGCTTTGTTTGCCTGTTTATTTTTTTATTCTACTTGCAAGGAAAAATCTCTAGATGACTCACCCTCTTTAAGAGTTTCTTGGTCCCATCCTTCTGTCTTCTACTTACCTCTTCTGTATTTCTCCAAGTGAAAAAAGGCAAGTGGTGAATGGGAAGGATGTCAAGTAGTGAAACCTTATAATTCACTTTTATATAGCCATAATGATTACTTTAGTCCTTTTACCAAGCTGTACAAGGTGATTCATTATTAAGTAAGCCAGCTTATGCCTTATTTTTCTTTGCTTTATTTTCAGGATAATCTCTTCTTTAAGCCTCAATGTCTGAAGGTTGGGGTCTTGGGTGGGGGTGGAGACTGTGGGGGAACACATTTAGAAATACTACATCTATATCATTCAGCCATTTCTTGACAGCTGCTTTTACCCCAGATTGGTTATTTCTCTGAAAGAAAAATCTTTACGTTCAACAGCTTATGGGAAATTATAGGCAGAGTCTTTGGATTTGATTTTCTTCTCCTTTGACCTCCTCTTGACTTTAAGGTAGGCTGTTAAGGCCAGCCAGGTATTGGAGGCAAGATGTTTGAAACACTGTCTTAAAGTCGTCTTTCCCTCAACACACAGATATTATTGGACTCTGTTAGTATATTGCCCAAAATAGAATGAGGCTTATAAAATAAAAATTAAGTTTTCTTTTGAAAGTGATTTTTTAAAGTAGTTTTAAGACTTCTCCAAGAACAAGCTCCTGCATATTTAATTAAAGATTGTCTAGTAAGTTTTGACAGCTGTAAGTGGAAGCCAGCTCTCACATACACAATGCAGAAGATGGGTTGTTAGACACAGAGGTCTTCTGTGTACATGGAAAGCTAATAGCTATCAATTGTGAGACAGGAACTAGCAAATAATATCTGAAGGGTAAATGGATTTCTTAAATGTTAAGTTTCCATTACCTGCGCTTGCAGTTTCATCTTTTGAGAGGGCTTTGTGATGTGACTGCTAATCCTGACACCTGTACTGCTGTAAAACAAAGCCAGGGCTGCTGTCAGAAGCCCCAATGCTGGGAAAGGGAGGCAGGCTGTTTGCAAAGATGGGCTAAGTGTGGCTGTTTATTTTTTTTATTTTTTATTTTTTTTACTTTTTATTTATTTATTTATTTATTCATTTATCCCTCCCCTGCTGCCTGCGCTCGCTGGGTCAGCCAACCACGCCGTGCGGGTGGGCCTGCCCCCACCAGGAGGCCCCGGGAACCGAACCCAGGGCCTCCCATATGGCAAACGGGAGCCCCACCGATTGAGCCACAGCCGCTTCCCTGCTGTTTATTTTTGATGCTTGGAAAATAAGTTCATGCTTTTCACATCAGCACTTTTGTTTTTGTGTTGTTTGGTTTTGTTTTAAGGGGGGAAAAACCGTTTCTTTTCCAGACATGAAGATGGACCCACCTCTAAAAAATACAAGACTGAGGAAGGGGAAGTCCGCTTCAGTATCTCCAGCCTGGCCGAGGGCAGTGTCACCAGTGTAAGCAGAGCTTTCTCAGTGTGCTTCCTGCTTTTCAGGAAGGATGGAGCTTGGGAGGGGTTGCATCAATTTTTGTTAGTCCTTTAACATCACTTTCTCTGGTCCTTTCAATGTATGATCTGTAAAGGCCCACGCCACACTTTCCTTCTTCCTTTTGAGTAATTATCTGTAGAATTACTATATATTATCTGTATAGTTTATCTGTAGAATTTTCTATATATTATATAATATATAGAGCTCTGTGTAATATATAAAGCACGGAATACCTCCTTTGTTGGCTTCATGTGGCAACTTTCCGTTTTGTCAAAATGATGGGATGACTGGGGGGTTAGTGATATGAATCTTAATCTCCAAGAGTGTAAAATGTATAACTCTCCCATTTATTTTCTAGTAAACAACTTCAGAACAGTATTCATAATTTTAGGAGTTCCCCAAACTACTATACTTTGATACTTGAGATCATCCTTATTTAATAGAGAAAGTTTTTGGAACTTAAACATATTGCCTTATATTTTAAGTGGTATTATTTTTAATTAGTGGATATTAAAAATTGTCCCTTATTAGTAAAATACCCTAGGGACGATAGGCAGCACTTGTTCCCATCTCAAACAGAAATGCGCCTAGAAAAATTAAACATCTGGAAAATGATTTGGATTCTATTTCAATGTTTACTCTTACAGTAAAAGAAAAAATCATAACTTTTTTATTCTGGGGGCTTCTCTGCTTGCTGTAACAGAGCAAACTGGAAACTTTAGTACACCTTGTACTAAAGTTCGCCAGCGGTAGTAGGAACTCTGTTGCTTTCCCTCCTGTGAGCTGAATGGTGCTTACGCCCTGTTAAAGTTGAAACTGGGAAATTAAAGACAGTTTTTAGTGGCAGAGGTTTTTGTCTTTGGAGCTTTACCATCTAGCACTGCAGAAAATCCTTCCACATCTGTTTTTACTTTTGGGAGACATGTTCAGCTTGAGTGTTTGTATTTCTATCAAAACTTCAATACCAAAGGGTCAGCAGCAGTCCCCCAGAAGAACATTTCAGTGCATCAAGCATCAGGCTGTTAATTTTCATGTCACCTTAGAGGGACATATATATTCTGAATTGACTCCCACACTGCATAGTCCTCCCCTTCCTAATTGGTTCCATGTTGGGATGAACAAGCAGTCTGCCCAAGGCTGGCTGGTGGATTGGGTTGTAGTACTTCTGATACCACTGGAAAGGAGTCACCTTGCATAAGGAGAGGTAAATGAAAGTACAGACAGGCAGCTTTGTGGCCACAGCAGTCTGCTAGCTTTTTAACAGAGCCCTGGAAATGAAAATGAATAGAAAAAGGCCTTTTCTTTGTCTTTGTTTTATTTTATAAGAGCACACGTACTACATTTAGTCATCTTGTACTGCCAAAAAGAGAAGTGATCTGCAGGTTTATTGTCTGTGGGTGTATTCTAGGTTGGAAGTGTGAATCCTGCTGAAAACTTCCGTGTTCTAGTGAGGCAGAAGAATGCCAACTTTGAGGAAGGTGAGTTATGTGCCATTTGTTTTGCATCTAAGAGAAAGTGTTTAATTAGTTTAACTGGTTAGAAATCTAGATTACTAAGGGCAGCCTTCTGTTTTAATATTTTTTTATAGCATTTTTCTTTACTGGTAGATCTTTTTGATTGTCCCTTATTAGTGAGCACACTGAGGCAACATTATGAGTACCTGAGGATTAGCTCAGCACAGGTCTGTCCAAATGAAGGTAGAACTGATTCCTGGGTCTCTCTGTTAAGAATGACTTCGTGAAGACCAGACACAGCACCTGAGAACACAGGAGGCCAGAGTCTGAAGAGACCATGAGAGAGTAAATCCCTGAGAATTCGCTCAAATCTTAGGAAAGCACAATGTTTCTCCCAGGTTATGCGATTGGGCTTCAAGGCAGTGTAGTGAAGATAGCCTTGGGAAGGGCACGCAAACCTTCGATGGCATATAGGTTACGTTAGATATTATTATTCCCATTTTTATAAAGGAAAAAGCTGTAAAACTGGAATTACCTTCCCCAAAAATGACACAGGGATTTAAACTTAGGTATCTTTCAAATACTGGATTTTTCTACTTAACAGTACTGTTTCTCGTGATTCCTGATGCCTTCCTTACATATATGTGTGTGTGTGTGTGTATTTTTTTTTTTTTTTAAACATTATAAAGTCATGGATCTTAAAACCTTGTGCCTATAGATAGGACTTTTGAGGAGTAGACTGTATCTTTGCTTTGTGGTTTTGAGTCCCAGCATGTCACCAGTGTTGGGACAGTGCATTACCTCTGTACCTCCATCTAGGACTTGATGAGTCAGAACCCTCCAGCAACCTCACAAAATCAGACTTTCCACAGAGCATGGAAAAATGGAATTTCCCACTTGTTAGCAACTCATGCTTTGTGTTCCTAACTCCCTTTTATCCCTCCCTTCCTTCCTTCAAGCTCCAGAAATTTTGCCTGTTTTTTCCCTCTTTCTCTTTTTTTTTTTCCAGGAGGTACTGGTGATTGAACCCAGGACCTCGTACATGGGAACCAGGCACTCAACCACTTGAACTACATCTGCTCCCTTGTTTCTCTTTTTTTACACCTCTTTACACAAAGGCCCTTTGTGACCTAAGACTCACTTCCCTTGCAAGCCCAAAGATTACTATCTTATATTTCCATAGTAATGATCTTTATCCCTCCTAGAGATCTCTGTCTGGAGCCAGGGGGGAGGAGGAGGCCTATGCTTTTCTCCACTATTATCTATTTTGATTCAGTAGCCAAAAGCATGATCAACAATAGGTGGTTGATAAGACTGTTTTACCCTTAGGTAGAACTTGGCCCTTTCACCTCTTATTTTATTTTATTTTATTTATTTATTTATTTTTTTTTTTTTTTTAAGATTTTATTTATTTATTCATTTATCCCCCCCTTGCTGCTTGTGCTTGCTGGGTCAGCTAACCACGCTGTGCGGGCTGGCTTGCCTTCACCAGGAGGCCCCGAGAACCGAACCCGGGGCCTCCCATATGGTAAACGGGAGCCCTACTGATTGAGCCACAGCCGCTTCCCTCACCTCTTATTTTAAACTGAAATATGGTCCTGAAATCTCTGGCCTAATGGTAGCACAACCTTGCCAAGAGTATCATAATCCTGTCCTCTTGATATCAGCAGTCTACAGTAAGCAGCTACAGATTTTCTTATCTTCTGGCTGTCACTGTGAGGGATGTTTCTTCTAAGCTTATTGGCAAAGAGGAGATAACTAAGACTCGGAACCCCAGGAAACAGGAAACAATGGTGTTGTTTCTGGTTGCTGATGCTTCTGCCAGTTGTCTTTGATTCTCTCAGGTGCCCTTTTTCCAGACCCTTTCCTCCTCCCTCCTTACCTACCCCACCATTCTTTCACACGGTTTTACAATATTAAAATTCTTGATGGATGAATATTATGTTATTATATTATATTATATTATAGTATATTATATTATATTATATTATATTATATTATATTATATTATATTA